>OU963915.1:6000181-7200362 GCA_902850365.2 Chilo suppressalis | reverse complement strand
GGTGATACTTCACACTAGGTTAGGTTAGGTTAGTGCTGTGACCTTAACGCGCGAGCCGAGCGAGCGAAGCGAGCGTGCCGCGGTAGCGGCGGCGAAGCGCCAGAAAGAAAAATTTGTTAATAGACTTTTTCTACAGAAAAATCAAATAACACCTCTAGGCGCTGGAAGTACAGATTTACCTTTAAAACTCCTCTAATTTTTTTATAATTATCATTTCTGTAAAAAAACGCCGGGAGGGGGGGGGGGTTACCCTTCCCTCTGAGGGGTCTTCCCTAATACCTATCCCCCTGAAATTCCACTACATATAACAGATTTTATGAATTTTTAGGTTAGGTAAAAAAAAAAAACTGCATTTCCGCCAAAAATTATTTATGGCGGGGGGGTCGGGGGGAGCCCCCCTCCCCCTCCCCTACAAATTACCCCGAAATTCAATTACATATAATGGAATTAAGTACCCCACCAGCTGATACGTGAGTTGGTTTTACTCTAAAAATACAAAGATAGCTGAATCTATAGCTGAACTCCTAGGGATCCGAGGCTCTGGGTTGGCGACACCAGCATATACAAAGTACAGCTACTGGCACACCACCAGCTGATACGTGATATGAAACGTGAGTTGATTTTACTTTAAGGATGCAAACATAGGTCGTACCCAGCATGTGACCTGAACTCCCAGGGACCCGCGGCTCGAGGCTGGGTAGCGCGGGCGCTCCGCCCCACGAGCTGCTGCTGCAGCTGTCCTTCGTCACCAGCGTGCACAAATTATAGCTCCTGGCACTCACGCTCAGCACACTCACTCAGCTGATACGTGAGTTGGTCTTACCGTAAGTATGCGAAGATAGCTCGTACTCAGCATGCGAGCTGAACTCCTAGGGATCCGAGGCTCTGGGCTGGCGTCACCAGCTCACCAGCGTACACAAACTACAGCTTCTGGGACACCACCTGGGACCTCAAGATAGCTCGTACCCAGCGTGTGAGATAAACTCCTAGGGCCCTGCGGCTGTCCGCGTCACCAGCGTGCAAAAACTACACTTCCTGGCACACCACCAGCTGATGCGTAAGTTGATCTAAGGATAGATCTCTATACTTTTTATGGTTACGAGCCACTTACATAATTACCACAAAGTAAGTAATATTTTTCCTAAAGGATGTTTTTCTGAATTACCGAATTAATTTTGTATAATCTCACGTTCCATTGTTTTTATTTCTAGAAATTGACTTTTATTGGTTGTTAGTTTAAATTATAAATGAAACAACAGCGAAACGTTTTACAGCAAACGCATGAAACATCAAATTAACATAGAAATGCCTTATTTGACAGATTTGAATGAGAATAAAAAAAATAAAAAAAAGAATGCGTAAAAACATTAAAAATAAGCTTTTGCGCTTTTCGGTTTTCGTTTCCTATTATGCAAAAAATATGCTATTCCAGCTAAATCCTGAAAAGCTAGAGGACGTTCCTACTTCCATATTCTTTGTCATAACAATTACGATAGTAGAGGTAACGGTGTTGATTCTGGTATGATTCTCTAAAATTAAAACCAAATTTAATATCAGTCTCTCCTTTTCATTCTGTACAGAGAATGACTAGGATGCACTGTTGTCAAATTTAAATTTAGATTTAGAGAATCATGCCAAAATCGATACCACTAAGTTACTTTATTAAGTCCCGCCAGATGATAAATCGACCGTCCGATCCACTGTGAAGTTAATGTCGAACCATGAAGCCGCGTTGGAACTATTCAATGCTACCGTACATAATGGAATGGGTTAAAAGCTCTTTGTGTACAGGCATGCATATTTAAAAGCTACCCTAATTGCTGTAGAAATAAGACACAAATTCCGATGTGTACACATATCTATTGATAACAGGCCAAGAAATCGAATAAAAGAAAAATATATGATGTGCCTATTAGAATGAGGTCAAATGGATTTTACGGTTGATTTCTTTTCATAGCTTTTCATAGTCCTGATAGTGGCACTAGAAAATTTCAGCGACTCTGCTCTTTTTCTATACGTGTTCTTTTAATTTATGTGAGGTGAGGCAAGGTGAGGATGGTTGGTGTAGCAGTTTATAACTGCTGTATCAGCTATCTTCGCGTTTGGACTTAACATCAGGTGGGGTAGAGTAATTTGCCTACCTGGCTATAAAAAATAAGTTATAAGGTGTGGTTGTTTTTATTTTTCTTAAAGAAGTTTCTTGAAGGAGAGGGCGACGCACGACTGGTTGGATGACGATGATTATAATGTACCTAGCAGATTGAAGATTTTACTATAATTATATACCATAAACCTAGATGTTTAAAAATATGGATCCGTGCCGTATTAAAACGAGAGCTGAAGCCGGCATTAGTTTAGGTCAGTAACAAATTTAAATAGCTTCTGCTGTTCCTGGCAGCCTGCCATCCTAGGCCATGGACCTTTTTCCACCTGGATGTAGTGATACAAATGTAAATATATTTTTCTAGAAATATATAGGTATCAGAAACAGCCAATACTAAGGTACAAATGCTCGTAAATATCATAGAAGCATTTGCCCATACCACTCCCATCACGAAGGTCATCTAAATAAGAAAGGTTCTTGCCCGGATTTTCTTGCTGTATGTTGTACCTTTAAGAGAGGTATGGAATAGTTAATTTTCCGTTCTAATTGGAGCGCCCTTCTGGGAAAGATGGGGTGTCTTCACCTTACAGAAAATCACTGTAAAATGACACAAGCTGCTGTGGATTATGTCGGTGTATAAGGTTCCAAGGCTCCACGGGATTAGATTTTGTAGTGGTGCAATTTTTCGTACCGCAAACTTCTATAGACTATGGTGGCCGCTTGCAATCAGGCAGGCCATATGCTTGTTTACCACCATTTTAACATAAACATTAAACAAACTATATGATTACGTATGTTTACCACAGCGGAATGCGTGGAGGTGCTGGTTTCGGGTGGGCTGATATCGGAGGGGGCGGCGACACCTTGCGGGGCCACTTACACCAGCGTGGGCCGCGTCACCCTGGCCCGACCCACGCCGCAAGCGAGGACCAGGGAACTCAGGTAATAAATCAAATTGAAGGCCTTCTTTTGAGGGGGCATTGAGAAGTTCAGTATGGCCACGGGTACAAAATCTGAGCATCTGAACTGAACACCTGAGCATCGACGCACCTCCCGCCCGTAGGTACGTTGTTATCGGTCTATTATATCGGATGCGTTATTGCGATCAGTTTTAAGTACATTATGTACGAGAACGGCTACGAAGTTACATGCTGCTGCGATAATAACGACGCAATATGACGAAATATCGCAGTAAAATATCCGATATTATCGACCTAAAATAACACGCCTAAGGGCGGGTGGCTTAATAGGTCCCCATTTAGTGGACCGAAGCTCTAGTAGGTTGTGGTCCTACCAGTTTATTTTGAGCTCAGTATGATCACTGAGCTACTTCATGGTAAACCGTGGTCTTCCTGTAGTACAAACCGGTGAGACCACGGGCCCTTGATCTTAGAAACGCGTGAGAATCTTTGCGAAACGCTTATCAGTAAAAGTGAGTGACTTAATGTATGACTTAAATTTTCAAAATTAGCTACCGTTGCAGCGTTGTCCCTATCGCACGTTATTTGCCATTGCGTGATAGCAATAGTTTTTTCAAATACTTATATAAGTCGCGTCACGTAAAAAGAACGCTGGCGGTTAGGCTGCGCAGCAGGCGATTGCCTCCCCCACCTCGTCTCCGTCCGCTCCCTGTGCGTTGCGCGTGCGTTGAGTCGCCGGCCGTTTTTTTTTATTGAGTGTGAATGCTATTGGTCGCATATGACCTTTATGACCGGCGACGATTCACCTGGTTTGGGGAAGGCGAGATCCTAATGGGACCTCGAGCCGAGAATTGGCGAGCGCTTCTAGGGGTGTTCTAGGGCGTTGGCATCTCCCCACGGGGGAGTCTCTTCTCCGTTTGGACTCGTCTGGAGCCTCTAGACCACTTGAACCTGAGGAGGCTAGCTCAACTAGAGGACGTTTCTGAGACTCGGACCTCGGCTCCAGTTAAACCTAGCTGTGGGTCGACATATCGTTTGATAATTTAAATTATTTGTTTATGAATACTTTAAACTCAGTATTCCCTAATCTATTCACAGCACTTTGGGCTTTACCTCACATTGTCAGCGACAGTAGCACACCGTGAACGATTTTCAAAATATAAATGATTAAAAACTGCCTTCGTTCAACAAGTCAAAACCAACACGACACGACTTTAAACGAGCTGTCCCAGTGAACTTCGTACCACCATAAAAAATAGGGGTTGGTGGTAGAAGGGTGAAATTTGAGGGTGGACCACTCTTAACATTTAGGGAGATGAAAAATAGATGTTGTCCGATTCTCAGACCTACTGCATATTGTTTGTTTCGGAGTAGTTTAATTACGCACGTGACACGAGAATTTTATATATTAGAGATAGAAGTTATTATCCATTGGAAAATTTGACAGCTTGCGGTAATTTGATGTGACTTGTACTTTCTTCACCCATTTTATTTTGACCACACGCTTACTAGGGAGCGCTAGGAGTCATGTTTGCACACGGGTGCTACATGGGCTAGAGACGCCTCTGGTCCTTAGTTAAAAATGTTACATTGAACAAAAAGTTATTAACTACGCAGTTTTGATGCTGCCAATCGTTTAAAAACTAAGTAGTTTAATCACCTTATGGTATGTTTTTAAAATTATTGCTCAATCATAAACATTTGTTTTTGCTACAAACTTTTGTCACAAAGTGGGCTGTTAGTAGTATATTTACTAGTAGTCTACATTTCAGACATTAAATAAGTAAAGTTTACCATAATATTTTTCTAGATCGGCGGCACTTCCAGAACCAACAATAGCCCGTTTTGTGAAACTAAGACTATCCGGACCACACCTGCCAGCGAACGAAGATGATCAGATAATTAACAAACAAATTATTAGAATAAATAAAATAAATTATAAATATCGTAATCATAAAATTATATTCAATTTACAAAGAATAACTATTAAAGAATGTCTGGATATCTGGACTGTGGTTACGTTAATCTAGTTTAGAAAAAAATATCCAACTAATGGCATTTGAATTAAAGACTTTAATTGAATATTATGAATATTTTTTTTTAAGTCAAACAATCCAAAATATCTTATAGATTGATCAGCAAAGGAAAACTCACTGTATTTTCAGTGAAAAAAAAATAAACTGTGTACATATTTCTGGAACAGTTATTTATAAAACAAACATTGAACACTATCATGAATCCATCCAGGTAGCCCTGATGGCAGTCAATGTACTGGGTGAAGAAATAGAAGAGTCTGATAAACCAACTCCAGCGTTACCCAAAGCTCTTCCTCCATTCTTTTTTCTGACTGTATAAAAAAACGTTCTCATAATTCGCTGCTCCCGTTTAAAATCGGTGGGAACCGCGCTAGCCGCGGTTATCCGATTAGTCAGCTGGAGTTTGTTTCCCATGCAAACCTCCACCCCTCTTTTAACCCCCTTATAGGATATTTTTTGGGATAAAAACCATCTACTCTTATTTTATAATATTACCTATACACGTAATATGTATTGGTGTGCGTGAAAACATGAGAAAACAGCATATTATTTATTTATTTACCTGCTTCCCGAAGCCACAACTGCAATTGCTTTGTGTTACCACGAGACCTGAAAATAATATGAACTATGTAAGCAAGAAACCATGACAATGATTAAATAAGAAATTTACTTCATAATTTCTAAACGATCTTTTATCAACGTATTTAGTACTAGTGGCCCGCCCTCGCTTCGCTTCGGTGTAGCGCTGTAGTGTAGGTAGACTATTGATTTTGTTCTCAGGCTTGTACTACACACAATGAATTTCTTTATATAATTATAAACTTTCCATGAAAATTTATTTAACTGATAGTGAAAATTTTGTTGCGTACTTTAGGACCCGTTGTACCGAATGCACTATATTTTTGGTTGAACGCACAAATCTCAGGAAGTAATGGTCCTTGAGTTGTGACATAACTGATATAGTTAGAAATATGGTATTACGGACTTTTTTGTAGATATTGATGTCGCTGCACTAATTTTGTACTATTTAATAATAAACTTTGTATCGACGTAGTATTGCCTTCAAGTTACAATTCAGAATGACTCCAAATTAGTGTTGAGTAGGACTTACAAGAGGCGGTACATTTGTCCCGGACATGACGTCAAAATGTAAGAGCGACTCAAAATTTTAAAATGTACTACTTCACATTAAATGTCGCGATAGTCGCGTCTCGTTACTCACTCACTCACTCTTCGTAAGTCTGAGAGAGATCGAGGCATGGCATTTCATTTAAGTCCTCTACGCACTATCCATCTGTATCTCTATCTCTTTTACGTAAATAGCGCTGTCCTGCATGCTGGATCCAGCAAGATTGATAGTGCGTAGAGGAGGTGCTACTCGTGCACACAAACGTAATGTCAAGCTTCTGTACGCCTCAATGTCATATTTGTACTCGTCACTTCAAATGTATTGCCGAGCTTCAGTACGCCTCGCCTCATTTGAAGTGGGACATTGTACTGGCTCAGTACAAAAAAGAGGCTACTCTTACAAACTCTTTTTCAAGTCGTGTCCTACCCAACACTACTCCAAATAATGCAGGCGCAATATTTATATCGGCGTGAACGAAAGTCTCAAATGTTCCCGTCAAACGCGCCGCCCGAAATTTTTAGAAAAGCGGCAAAAATAAAAAACGCGGCTTTTCTTTGACAAGTACCGTGCCGTCCTTTGATAAAGCCGCCTTTTGCCGCTAGCAGAGTGTTATTTTATTACGTAATAAAATTTTGTAGTTTAGTTAAGTACCTACAAATTAAAAAACAATTTCTTCTCGAGATCTACTCAAAAAGCACTCCGGATCGACCCTTTGAGCACCCCTGGGGTAGACGATATATCACGTAGTGAGAGGCAGCAGGCAGGCGAAGGCTGTCTCGGCACTTGTCCGTTGAAGCTTCACTTTTACAATGTGTCCCAACAAACATTTTTTTTTGTTCAAATTGGGCCTAATATAAAATAACAATAAAAAAACTACTTTTATTATTATTTTATGTTTCCATTCTTCCTGTTTATTTCACAACAATAGATCAAACAACTGGATACGTACGTGTGCCACTAACACGTTTTTTTAACACAAGCCAAAGTTGACAATCCTAACGCGACCGCCGAGCGTAAGTATGAAAATTGAAGTACATACATGAGATTACCTTCTGTACTATCATTTTTTTGTGTTCCGATTCAGTTTTTGATGACCTCCGTGGCCGAGTGTCGCCGACTCCCTGTGTGTCCCGGGTTCGAACCGGGTGGGGGCAGATGTTTGTGTGATGAATTCATTTGTACTCCAGTCATGGATGTTTAATATGTATTTCTATTTAAATATACTTATATATTTACAGTTAATGTATTCCATCCGTTACCCTAGTATGCCTTAACACAAGCCTTACAGTACTTAGGTACTTTGGGGCTAGGAAAATTGGTGTGACTGTTTAAAACAAGAAAAAGTTTAGGTTGAGGAGTCGCAATTGAATGAATGATCAAGTCGATTGCTATAGTCTGTCTAATATGAGTTGTTACTTGGTTGCAGAATGTACTAATTATATTAGTTGCTAAAGCTTTATAAACTGAGTTAGTTTCTAATAACATTTTAATTTAACAAGGAATGTGGCACCACAAATCGGATAACACCTTTTATCGAATACAAATTGAAAGCAGTTCTTATTAAGAACTTATTAGGAGCCCAATCAGTTCTGCAATAAGAGAGCAGTAAGCTCCCAGTCTAAATTAAAAAGAAGTTAACGATTGGCAAAACAATTGATGATAAGTTTATACTTAACATCCATCTATAATAATAAAAATATGATAAACAAAAAGATGTATTAAATTAAAGGAGATTGCTCAAATTGGCCTAAATGCACAAAAAATATTGTCATACACGGTAATTCTTGACGTAATTTATAATTTAATTTACAGTCATTAGATTTCAACGGACACCTTTGTATATATATTTACTTTAAGAAGGACTTTTAATTTTAACCGGTTTGGAAAACATACGAATCATTTTTAATGGCTATGGGTGTAGTAACATTCAGCAAAAGACTGATCGAAGTTGTTTATATAACAATAAAAACAAATCTATTATGTAAAGATCGATAAAATAAATTATTTATTTTTATTACAATGTATTAATATCCACAACTATATTATCATTTTCACTAGATGCAAATGTGCTCAGACAATTATTATTGTAGAAGGTAGGCGACATCATAAAGTCTATTGCCATACATTTTTCGCCAAACACCTCCATAAACACATTATAATCTGTTTATATGTTAGACTTTAAGGTATCTATCTATGGGCCTACGTTCCCTGTCTATAAATTAATAAATAAATAAAATTATAAGGTGTGATACACTAAAAATCTAAAATATGGTTATCTTAAAAACATAACAAAAATAATGAAGCTACTGAATATATGGCTATAGAACCTAAATCTCTTAGCTTTATTTGGTTAATGAGAGTTTAAAAATTCTCTCTAAACTGTGGCTCATTCACAATCATCACACAGTTTCTGTCACAGAGTACCTACCTTATTATAACCGGAAATGACACCTGATTTTAAAAGTTACTCTTATGCATTAACTTTAAAAACAGGCAACTATCTGTTTATCTACATGTTCTATATATCTGAATCTAATCCATAATTTCGGTACTTGGCTTGATTTCCCTAGTTTACTATATAACTTATTTGTTTTTTATTATTTTAATATGTTCAGTGTATATGGCTTATAGAAGTTCTCAGGGGTGTCCGTCAATAATATTCGTTTCTACAGTAATTTATATATAATTTCGAATCTAGGAAACAATTTTTCATGAATATTGCATGTCATGTCGTTCAACTAATGTATTAGAAAATTTCTAACCTAATAAAAATGTCTTAGAAGAAAACATTTAACACTTTAAATATAAGTCACTACTTAGACGAAGTAATTGCTTAAAATATCCACAATATATTGTAGTGATGTGCAAATACGGAACCCTACATTGCGCGTGGTACGACACGTACTTGGCTGGTTTTTACAATTGTTATCGTTTTAATGATATTAACGAAATACCCCAGTTTTGACCTTTGACCGCGAGGCAACTTTTTTCTAATTACGGCAATGGGGAATTTTGAAATGTTATTCTTAATTATGTTTTGAGCAATTTTACTCACTTCCAGTTTTCCTTTAAAAGTTCTGTAAAAAGTGTGCGACAGCATAATATGTCCATTTTTTAGTTTAACTCACAATATAACCGTTTTCCTCAAATTAACGCGGGTGACACCGCAAGGGACCTCAAGTTAGATAAAAACCCATACTTTGGTATGTAATGATTACATTCTTGACCTACGATAACCTATGAGAGGCTAATTAGTAGTCTCTTAGCAGGAAAGAATCGAGACTTATTAATAAATAATAAAAATTTTGAAGTACCAATTTCCCCATTCGCTTTGATTAATAAATCTGATATCTGGCCGTGATAAATATATAAAGAATAAAAACCTAAACGTTAGTATAGCCTACGCTTATTGCAAGATGCAGACGTTTCTGAGGTTCCTTTTGGTCGCCTTGTTTTGTTCCTTGAGATACGGTGAGTTCATTTAAGAAATAAAAATATTTCTTTTTGTTTTTCACTTATTATTTGTTATGTGGATATTAAGTATAAACTTATCATCAATTCGCATCCTTCGCTATCCGGGCGCATGCACTGACCATTATGCTACCACGGCCCTATTAGCCGCGTCGATATTTTAATAGCCTTAAGCTACAAGGCAGCGCCATCTCTTCGCATTGTAGGTAACCCACAATGTCAAATGAATACTTTTTCAAGTATTAAACATTTGAAAGAAGAGATAGCAATTATAGTTATGATTTTATTTATTTTTTAAGCATTTAACTGCTAGATGTTTAAATCTAAAGAAAAGTTTACTAGAAAAACGGGACGGTCCCGTCCGCTGCCTGGTCCGCGTGGATTTTTTTTATTTTACATATTTTTATTATTATAGATGGATGTTAAGTATAAACTTATCATCAATTGTTTTGCCAATCGTTAACTTCTTTTTAATTTAGACTGGGAGCTTACTGCTCTCTTATTGCAGAACTGATTGGGCTCCTAATAAGTTCTTAATAAGAACTGCTTTCAATTTGTATTAGATAAAAGGTGTTATGAGATTTGTGGTGCCACATTCCTTGTTAAATTAAAATGTTATTAGAAACTAACTCAATTTATAAAGCTTTAGCAACTAATATAATTAGTACATTCTGCAACCAAGTAACAACTCATATTAGACAGACTATAGCAATCGACTTGATCATTCATTCAATTGCGACTCCTCAACCTAAACTTTTTCTTGTTTTAAACAGTCACACCAATTTTCCTAGCCCCAAAGTACCTAAGTACTGTAAGGCTTGTGTTAAGGCATACTAGGGTAACGGATGGAATACATTAACTGTAAATATATAAGTATATTTAAATAGAAATACATATTAAACATCCATGACTGGAGTACAAATGAATTCATCACACAAACATCTGCCCCCACCCGGTTCGAACCCGGGACACACAGGGAGTCGGCGACACTCGGCCACGGAGGTCATCAAAAACTGAATCGGAACACAAAAAAATGATAGTACAGAAGGTAATCTCATGTATGTACCGCAATTTTCATACTTACACTCGGCGGTCGCGTTAGGATTGTCAACTTTGGCTTGTGTTAAAAAAAACGTGTTAGTGGCACACGTACGTATCCAGTTGTTTGATCTATTGTTGTGAAATAAACAGGAAGAATGGAAACATAAAATAATAATAAAAGTAGTTTTTTTATTGTTATTTTATATTAGGCCCAATTTGAACAAAAAAAAATGTTTGTTGGGACACATTGTAAAAGTGAAGCTTCAACGGACAAGTGCCGAGACAGCCTTCGCCTGCCTGCTGCCTCTCACCACGTGATATATCGTCTACCCCAGGGGTGCTCAAAGACCTCGAGAAGAAATTGTTTTTTAATTTGTAGGTACTTAACTAAACTACAAAATTTTATTACGTAATAAAATAACACCTTGCTAGCGGCAAAAGGCGGCTTTATCAAAGGAAGGCACGGTACTTGTCAAAGAAAAGCCGCGTTTTTTATTTTTGCCGCTTTTCTAAAAATTTCGGGCGGCGCGTTTGACGGGAACATTTGAGACTTTCGTTCACGCCGATATAAATATTGCGCCTGCATTATTTGGAGTCATTCTGAATTGTAACTTGAAGGCAATACTACGTCGATACAAAGTTTATTATTAAATAGTACAAAATTAGTGCAGCGAAGAAATCTAAAACGTATCATTTTAATAAGAGTATTTTCAAAAAAGTTAGGGTTCCGTATGAAAACTTCGATAACGTAACCCAGGGTGTGAAAAATACCAAAAAATAACCTTATATCGCTTACGCTGCGGTCATTAACAGTAGAGCAAAATGATGTACTAAAGTTTTATAAAGGACATCAATATCTACAAAAAAGTCCGTAAATTTCTTATTTAATCATTGTCATGGTTTCTTGCTTACATAGTTCATATTATTTTCAGGTCTCGTGGTAACACAAAGCAATTGCAGTTGTGGCTTCGGGAAGCAGGTAAATAAATAAATAATATGCTGTTTTCTCATGTTTTCACGCACACCAATACATATTACGTGTATAGGTAATATTATAAAATAAGAGTAGATAGTTTTTATCCTAAAAATATCCTATAAGGGGGTTAAAAGAGGGGTGGAGGTCTGCATGGGAAACATAAATATACTAATATGAAAGAATATTAAAAAAAACTAAAAGAACGCTTTTATTTACTGCACTCAAAAGCCAAAAATAAACAAAATATACTAACAATAAATTAAAATATATTATTTTAAGTGCAGTAAATAAAAGCGTATTTTTGTTATTTTTTTAAACTTAATTTATTTTACTCTTTTTAGTTTCAGTCATCAGGAAAAATTCATAGAATATGTTAAGACAAATCTAATGAGCCCAAACTCGATATGTTTACTAGTAGGCAGTCCAAGTTTCCATCAGCCACCTTCCAATCCCATCACCAGACCAGCTCGATGGTACCATAATAATGTATTGTCATCTAATGTAGATAAAATTGCCAAGTTCCATTATAATTAGAAGTGCGTGTAATTCAGATTCTTAGATTTTATGACACAGTTACAAGTTGACCTCATAAAAGCGTGTTAATAAAAAGCGGTAGCCGCCTTCGCGTACTTAAATGAACGCTAAAGGCGTAACAGACATTTCTTCATTGACGCTGATCCGTCCATAGGAGGTACGCTCACTCCACTCCCATTATCCGCCAAGCGATATATTGAAAAAAAATCTGCTAATTTTATAAATGTAAAGAAAATTTTACTAGAAAAAGACTTTGCTGTCCAGGTATCGGACAACCGGTTTGGGGAAGATGCAGGTTCAATACTGGCGTATCCTATTCCATCCATAGGGAATGCCTTTACACCAGCAGTGGAGACATTAATAGGCTGATGATGAGAATAGTTTTTTTTTTATGTTATAGGGGGCATACGAGCAGACGGCTCACCTGATGGTAAGTGATCACCGTCGCCCATGGACACTTGCAACACCAGGAGTATCACAAATGCGATGCCGGCCTTTAAGGAAGGAGTACGCTCTTTTTTTGAAGGTTCTTGGGTCGTATTGGTCCGGAAACACTGCTGGCGACAACATATTCCACAGTTTTGTCGTACGTGGTAAAAAATTTCGACAAAAACGCACGGTTGTGGATAGCCATGCATCAAGATGATGGGGATGAAATTTTTGTCGCGATGTACGATGGCGAAATGCAGCAGCTGGAATTAATCCGAACAACTCCTCAGAACACTCCCCGTGATAAATGCGATAGAAGATGCAGAGCGAAGCTACATCCCTACGCAAAGCCAAAGGATCAACCTGATCGGAAAGGTCCCGGTCGTCGACGATTCGAGCCGCTCGGCGCTGGATGCGATCCAAAGAATGTGTGTAACGTGTAACGTTTTCTTCAGGGAAACGTTGGCAATGTGAACGGGTTCCCCATGATGGCGGCCCTGTTGGACCTGCAGAGCTACAAGATCAAGTGCGGCGGTGTCATCATTGACAAGCGGTACGTGCTCACCGCCGCGCATTGTCTCGGCGGGCAGACGCCGAGCACACTGGCCGTAGCCGTCGGGGAGAACGACGTCAATACGCCATGTACGTAGTAGGCGTTGCCTGAAAATTCATTAAAATGTTAAAACAGCTAAGTGGGTCAATTTAAAATCGGTTGCAGAAAAAGGTGACAGAAAATTATGATTCCAAATTAAAAAAAGAGTTATTAAATTTAAATGTATAGGTGCGCATATTATGTAAATAATCTTGCCAAATGCATTTTCGTTCTTGGCCGCGATCTCTTGCCGCTTTTTTCAGATTTTCAGATAATAACATAGTGAAAGGTAAAGAAAAATAGCAACTGTGTTACCATCATATATTTATTTATATTAAAAAAACAAACAATTGTTTTTGTAAACCTTCTTTGGAGTCAACACTAATTAAGTCTGTATTCTCATGTTCCACATGCAAAATCACAATATGTATTCTTATGTATTTATAATAATTAAAGTTAAATAAACTCTGTTACTTTCTATGTTTTATAAATATTTTTTTTTCTATAAATTACTTAAATTGACTTAAATTATAAAAATATAGGCATGGTATTGTGCATTAATTAGAATAGTGTATAGGAGATATATAAAACGTCGATTCAAATATCAGCTCTTCATAAAATTATTAACTTTACTCTTAAATATTTAGGGACATAAAAGTAACAGAGTCGTAGAAACAGCAACATAGTTGTACTTTTACAACGAAATTATGCACTATTATCACAATACTTTTTGTTTTTGGCTAGAAAAGTTGAAGTATATTTAAAAACTTAACTAAATAATAAAAATAAAAAAAACATACATTTAAGCTCAGTATACTGAGATCAAATTAAACATCAACTGAGATTTAAATCTAAAGAAAATATAACTAGAAAAAATTCCACGCGGACCAGGCAGCAGACGGGACTCGAACCCGCACCCTTCGCAATCCGGGCGAATGCACTGACCAATTATGCTACCGCGGCCCTCACGGACCGCGTCGAAATTCTTTCTAGCTATTCTTAAGCTGCAAGGCAGCGCCATCTCTTCGCATTATAGGTAAACCCACAATGTCAAATGAATACTTTTACAAGTATTAAACATTTTGAAAGAAGAAATAGCAATTATAGTTATAATTTTTATTATTTTTTTAAAGCATGTAACTGCTTGATGTTTAAATCTAAAGAAAATATAACTAGAAAAAATTCCACGCGGACCAGGCAGCAGACGGGACTCGAACCCGCACCCTTCGCAATCCGGGCGAATGCACTGACCAATTATGCTACCGCGGCCCTCACGGACCGCGTCGAAATTCTTTCTAGCTATTCTTAAGCTGCAAGGCAGCGCCATCTCTTCGCATTATAGGTAAACCCACAATGTCAAATGAATACTTTTACAAGTATTAAACATTTTGAAAGAAGAAATAGCAATTATAGTTATAATTTTTATTATTTTTTTTAAAGCATGTAACTGCTTGATGTTTAAATCTAAAGAAAATATAACTAGAAAAAATTCCACGCGGACCAGGCAGCAGACGGGACTCGAACCCGCACCCTTCGCAATCCGGGCGAATGCACTGACCAATTATGCTACCGCGGCCCTCACGGACCGCGTCGAAATTCTTTCTAGCTATTCTTAAGCTGCAAGGCAGCGCCATCTCTTCGCATTATAGGTAAACCCACAATGTCAAATGAATACTTTTACAAGTATTAAACATTTTGAAAGAAGAAATAGCAATTATAGTTATAATTTTTATTATTTTTTTAAAGCATGTAACTGCTTGATGTTTAAATCTAAAGAAAATATAACTAGAAAAAATTCCACGCGGACCAGGCAGCAGACGGGACTCGAACCCGCACCCTTCGCAATCCGGGCGAATGCACTGACCAATTATGCTACCGCGGCCCTCACGGACCGCGTCGAAATTCTTTCTAGCTATTCTTAAGCTGCAAGGCAGCGCCAACTAATACTTGTAAAAGTATTCATTTGACATTGTGGGTTTACCTATAATGCGAAGAGATGGCGCTGCCTTGCAGCTTAAGAATAGCTAGAAAGAATTTCGACGCGGTCCGTGAGGGCCGCGGTAGCATAATTGGTCAGTGCATTCGCCCGGATTGCGAAGGGTGCGGGTTCGAGTCCCGTCTGCTGCCTGGTCCGCGTGGAATTTTTTCTAGTTATATTTTCTTTAGATTTAAACATCAAGCAGTTACATGCTTTAAAAAAATAATAAAAATTATAATCAACTGAGATGTTATTTTTCAAATATTTCTAGAGGTGAAGGGAATTTGTAATATACTCTTATACCCTTAATTACTTTTTGAGGTTCGGAAACAATTTTTAGTAGACTCTCATATTGTTCATATGATACATCATTTTCAATTAATTTGAATATCTTTGCAGTATCATCAACAGACTTCAAGTACACTATTTTTACTTCGCCGTCATCGTCTACTTCGCTTAATGCTTTGCCAAGATAAATGTATTCATTTTTAGAACTGCAAATTTTAACTAAAATGTAAACACCTGCTTTGACTTTACTTGGATGAATATTTTCCTTCTCAATTAAGTCGTTGTTGTCTTTTTTTTCTTTTGACAGGCCGGGTTGATCAAATGATCTATTTTTTAATTCGGTTAATGGAATATTGTCACCGGATTCCGAGCTTGAATCGTATATAACATTATATATAGATTTTCTTTTATGTTCAATAAAATTAGTTATATCCGCTAAAGTTGCGGAATTGCTGTCTTCAGATTCTTCGACCGTATCCTTTAATGGAGAATAATTTTTCGGGCACATACAGGAGCAGAAACCACGTTGACAAAAACAGCTTAATTCTCGATACTTCAGCGTTCCCACTTCTTCTGTAAACACTTGATGTACCTTCATTGTACCATAAAAAGGCACTATTTGTGCTGGAACTTCTCTCGCAATTTTATCAATGTCTTCATCAGTTATAAGGTACATTTTCACTTTACTACTGTCTTTCAGAATCTGATAAAATGAAGCCGCATCAGAAATGTCTTTGCCAATGGCAACAAGTTGGTCAGCAGTCCGTTTAAGGAAGCCACCAACACCATCAGCTGCTCCTTTACCGTGTCCCGCCTCAAAGAAGTTCCACGTAGCTTTAGTAAAGTTGTAATTTGAAAATAGTCTTGTGCATATTAGGTAGAAGTTTTGTTTCTGACGGTATTGAGTTGCGGGTCCATCAGAAAATATGTGTATTGATTTTACTTTAGGAAATCGGTCTTGAATTGAGGTAAGTATGGGGTGAAGGTGACTCCAGATTGCCGGAGGACCGTGAGATAGGTTGCTCGATACTGTGCAAAAAGACTCCACTTCTAAGTTTTGATTTTGTGAGCTTCGATTGTACAATACACCAGTATGTAAGGATACTTGGTTACGCGAACTACCAAAGTGATGTGATTGTATCTCTTCATGTAACTTGCAATTGTAATTCTCACTGAAATCTACATGTAGGGCTATTTCCTCTTCGGTCAGTCTATCTATATACGCTCGGTAGTTTTTATATTGAGTTTTTTTTGTTATATACGTGTCTTTTGAAATTTTTGAGAGTCTCTTCAAATGTATCTATCAAATTCTCTACTTTACTTTTCACCTCTTCTTTAATATTCTTCGTAACTTTCATTTTCTTTCCAGACTTTTCTACAATCTCCGTTTTTCTTACCCACTGAGGATAGCTCACTAGGAGGTCGTTCTTTGTTGTATCATACTTCAGTTTAGTCTGTTGACAGTTGAAGCAGTTTCCTGACATGCATGCCAATGAATCCACATCGCAAACTTCTTGTTGAATAATCGTGTTCAAATCAGATGTAGAAATTATTTTGTTTCTAAAAAGAGCAGCAGAAAGGTACGATATGTTAGTGTGTAGCCGGCATAAACATGTTTCCCTTGCATCAACAGATGGAGGTTTTACATAAAATGGTCTGTTTAAAGTGAAACTACTATAACAACATTTTTGTTTGGGATTTTCTCGCTTGAACGAATAAAATAGATTCTTCATATTGTCGAGCAGATAGCGTTTTTGTATTTTGGACTTTTTGAAAGTTACTGTTTCCTTTTTACCTGCTGTGGCCCTAGATACGTCATCTCGGTTGAAAAATTCGTGTAATTTGAATTTAAGGATGTTTGTTCTTTGCTTTGGTGTATGCTTTCTAAAGTAACCCTGATTAATATCTAAGCAGTCTTTGATTATTTGCACTTTCTTTCTTGATTTCGTTATACTATCTTCTTTAAATATATTATGTATAATGCGTCTCTCCTTTAAACTTTTCATTTTCTTATACCGCTCTTTAATAGCATTTGATAAGACATCATAACTATCATTGGGGTTGCTGATTGTAAGTTCTTTTTTCACGGCTCTATTGTATCTCTTTTTGTACTTTTCGTACTTTTTTTTCATTTTCTGTAATTCTTCCTTGAATTTTAGATTTTCTCTTAATAGTTTCGATCTGTCTCTGTTTACTTTTTTTCGACCTCGAGCTTTTGCAGATATGTTAGGACTTGCACTACCGTATCTTGGAGTCGGTGGCTGAGGAGTAGATAGTCGACGAGCCGTGACAAATCTTGGGGGAAAATTACGTGAAATCATATCTGAAGGTGGTGGTGTCTCAACTCCAGGTGTTGATTCTGGCGTATGCATAATTATTCGCAGCGCTCTTTGGCGATCTCTTCTTTTGGCATTCGCAACTCGCCACTTTTTTTTAGACACTCGATGCTCGCGTGGAGTCATATCTTTTACCAAGCGTTTCTTTGCATGATAGCGCTCTAAATCCTTTCTCTTTGCTTCTGCAACCTTTTCTGGATTTAGTTTATGTTTTTCTCTATAGCGTCGCTGTTTTTCAGCTGCTGTGAGAGCCATAGTGAAGTATTATGTATTATCTAGAACAAATTATGTAAATTTATTACATTATAAAATATTATATTGACTCATAGTCACATACAAGCACCGATACAAACACAACAATGAAGACCATAGCTTCTAACAGTTTAATAATGACAACTCTGTTACTACTCTACAACTCTGTTACCATCACCTAGTAACATAGTTGCGTAGGAACAGAGTAGTATTTTTAACGATTACTAATGGTTAATTATTAAATGAAACATTATTATGACAAAGTAATAGCATATGAACTAATTTTTCCTTTAGAGATACTTTATAATTATAAAATTGTACAGAAATAATAAAATACTTACATAAAAAGGCTGGTAACAGAGCAAACACACAATAAAACCACGCGCCTCACACCGCAGCCAACGTTCGACTAAATCATGTACCCCGTGCCTCACCCCTCTCAAGCAGTGTCGCTACAACAGTGAACATTATGGCGACTACTATCGCGACCGAACACGGGGCGCCATCTCTTGGCATTTATTGAATTTACATGTTAACAGAAGACACGCTTATTATTACAAAGACTGCGGGACAAATTTTAAAAAAAATCATAGTTGGTTTAATAAATTTATTCAAAAGATATGAAATGTGTTTTTGAAAATGTTGTATTTGCTTCATTACAATATATTTTAAACAAAACAGTCATACGATTCGATCAAAAAATATTGTGGTTTTTCTATATTGCACTGAGTACAGGGACAGTTTTTTTTTGTTTAGAAAACATCTATGTTACCATTTAAGACTACTCTGTTATATGAAAAAAGTGTTTATTAATGAATAATTAAACTATTTTTTTAATGTAAAGTAATTAAAAAATCGGCCTTTTAACTAATACACCCCTATGATATTGTAATATTTTATTAATATCTACGAGGAAAAAATTTCATTGCTCTGGGACGACATTTTCTGCCACCAATTTTAAATTGACCCAAGTATTCTTCTGAACAGAATGCATAATAGGGAATAAACATGTTATTTAATTAAGCCCCCTTTTTTACATAAACTCGATTACTGTTATGTTGTCCCTCCACCAAGATTTGTTAATAAAAATAATTTTCGAGCAAGAAATTAATAATATAAAATTGCGAAAAAATTTGGGAAAATTCAAATATTTCCAACGCGATGAGAGCGGTCGTGACAGGATTAGTTACAAAAATTTCTAAAAAAAAGTAGAATGTTTCTTAGAATTTTGTTTTTGCTGCTAAATGGCTATAAACTGTGCATTTATGCATAAAATAAACAGCCTCATAACTTTAGCAGAAGACACTAAAAAACCGGCCAAGTGCTGGTCGGACTCGCATACCGAGAGTCCCGTACAAATCTGTAGGTATATAATAATTATTAAAAATGGTAATGTATTTTGAGTTCACGGGAAGCTTTCAATAGTTAAGTATGTTCAGTTGATCCTCGCAACTTGTTGCGTGCAAGTGTATGGGGCAGCGAAAACTGAATGAGTGTAACTCTGTGTTATCGCTAGTCATATGAACTCAATTGACGCGCGATCGCGCATGGCGGCACGCAACCATATGAACTGAGTGTTTAAACTTCCGTGGTTTAGAACTTACCCGTCCGTTAAAAGAGTTTTGTGCACGATAAACTTATCGTCTGGACCACCATAATAAGATTTTCTTTCATTTACAGACTGATCAGAATAACATTTATAAATCCATATTGCAGTTAACACCTCGGCCGCAGCATTTCACCGTATAGAGCAGTTCATTATACATCCGCTGTACTCGAGGTAAGTTCATTTTTACTTGTTCACTTATTTGGTCTTGATGGTTTTTCTAATTCTTTATCATCATTATCATCTTAACCGTACGACTTCCACTGCTGAGTCATGTCCTGTGCCACGCGCAACCATCGGCTTCCAGCGATCTTCACCAGATCGGTCCACCTGGTGGGGGTCTTACCACTGAGCGTCGTCCGGTGCGTGGTCGCCATTCGAGAACCTTTCCGCCCCAACGGCCATTGGTTCTCTTCATTATGTGTCTCGCCCACTGCCACTTCAGCTGAGCAATCCTTCGAGCGATATCGATTACTTTAGTTCTCTTTCCTAAGGTCTGATTCTATTACGCAGGGAAATACCAAGCATCGCTCTCTCCATTGCCCGCTGTGTGACCTTGAGCCTTATCATGAGATCTATAGAAAGCGACCATGTTTCGCTTCCGTAAGTCATCACTGGCAACACACTCTGGTCAAAGACTTTTGCCTTCAGGCACTGAGGTAATTTGGACGAACGCTGCCCATCCGAGTTGAATACGACAAGGTTCTCTTTCTCAAAGTTGGATTAACCTAACTGGACTGTCTGTAATGGTGGACAACTTTGAGTGGAGTATTCCCAATTTTAACTGGAGTGGGTACAACATGGACATTCGACATAATTTTCGTCTTATCCATGTTTATCTTTAGCCCTACTCTTTGGGAAACCCAGCTGATATCTTCAATCAATCTTATTATTAACTTTACCGTCAGGACTCATCCAGGTCCATTTCCGATTATGGGGCTTCCTGAAGAAGGAGCTCATCATAAAGATGTGCTTCTTCTCCATGAAGTCAACCAACATCCGACCTCTGGCGTTCCTTTGCCCAACTCCAAATTGCCTCACTCTCAACTCATCACCGCAAAGCTTCCCCAACCGAGCGTTGAAGTCCCCTATTACAACTGCGGAGTGGGTTTGTGGCTATGCATAGCTTTAGAGATCTCCTCATACATAGCCTCCACTTCTTCATCTGGATGTGTCGAGGTCGGAGCATAGACCTGAATGACATTCAACATATCTATTCGATATACTCACAATATAAGGTATCAAGAAGTTTATATACAACATTTATTTAAGATTTTGTTTAAGAATTTCTAAATTTTGTTCACTCTGCAACTACGTCCTACAAACTAAGTTAGAAACACACACACACACTTTACATCTTTATAATTAAGTGAGGTAGTAGTGTTTCTGTTGGTGAGTAAGGTTCCAGGGCTCCACGGGGTAGGAGATTGGGTCAGGGTAGGCAACGGCAAGAGTGTATTGTATTGCAAGCGTGTTTAGGCTTTGTTGGCCGCTTACCACCAGGCAGGCCGCCATGTGTTTGTTTGTCACTATTTTAATATAAAAAAATATATGTTTATGTTTTTTCCACAGCTTAAACTACGACTATGATATAGCGTTACTACGGTTGAATAAAAGCCTCGAGTTCAGCCATAGAGTAGGACCAGTCTGCTTACCCTTCAAGTTCAAGAATACAACCATGCCTGGATCGAATCTGACTATTCTTGGTAACAATATCCCATGAATTAGTTTTTAAACATAATGCATGTACAGGTGCTAAAGCGTTCCTCATACCGCCAATAATAAAACCACTGACTTTTTAATGGTTACGAAACCAAAATCAACCGTCATGCACGAAATAAATAAATAAAAAGCAAAAGCAAACTAAGCAGTACGCTGTTCAACGTCAAGAGCTGAGTACGCGTTTGTGTGCTATTTGAGATTTTTTTGCGTTTTTTCATTAAAGTTACGTAATTTTGCTTACATTGACTATAGTTAGTTAGTTATTATTCGTTACATGTTATTTCATAGAGCAGCGCTTCGTGAGGCGGGTCTTCCGCTCAGTGCTGTTCTATGAAATGATGAAATGACATAAAAACTGCACGCGGAGCGAACGCCCGCTCCATGCTCCCGCTTAACGCAGCGCAGACTTTTAGGGTGACTAGCGCCATTGTATATTCTCAGACGAACTAACTGGGATTAGTATTTTATATAAAAAAAATGCAATAAAGAAGTATATTTTACCAAAAAAATACTTAATTGCGACCTCGCCTTTATTGCAATAGCTGCTGAATTGAGTACTAAACAGGGTGTTTCTTTTAGGGTGTCAAGACAGTGCGAGCTGATAGAGGAGTACCATACCTATCAATTTAACCCCCATGTATGTTCTACGATTTTTCGTAGTTTTCGAGTCAGAATTATTTTCCTTATTTTTTTAAGTTCAACGATGAGACAACTTTGAAAAAGTATAACTTCTTTTTGGTTCGATTAATCTTCAATGTTTTTTTTAACAGTATGTCTATTGGTTATAGTTTTATAAGTAAAATTATCGCCGTCCTAACTTTAAGCTAAGATATAAATAATTTGATCGATACTAAATAAAAATGAATGAAGTAAAAAAATAATCTATTCTGTTTTCGTTGAACTTAAAATATAATGAAAAAAAATCTAACTTGAATATATATCGAATACGCCTCTGCTTACAATGGCGAAATTGCATAGATTTTTTCTATTCCAGGTTGGGGAACTCAGGATGTCTCCGGTGGACCCACATTCAATGTATTGAGGAAGGTTTATGGTCACATGATCGAACAAGATGCGTGCCGTGTGAACGTACCCTCGCTGACCAACACACAATTCTGCACCAACACACCAGGAGACGATGCGTGTCAGGTAACTCATGCAGAATTGTTGTTTTAAACTTCCATGGTTCACGGTATCTATATTCATGGTATTTATATGTAATATATCAGTTACTTTGTGATCATGGCGCTTGCAACAGTGCCGAAACATCGGTCACGCAAATGAAGGTGTGTTATGTAAGTTTGTCCAAGTATTTCTCGAAAACCACAAATCAGAATGCAATATTAAGTATATCTTTAGTCTCATTAATAGTAGTAGCTTTAATTTAAGAACAAAAACCTTATAAAATATAATATAATAACTAAAATGAACATTATGTATTCCTATTTCAGGCGGACTCTAAAATTATTAAAACTTAGTTGAGGCGTCAGCCGTCAGTCCACTAAGCTAAGCAGTATTTTGAAATACAAGAGCCACCATCTTACCCCACAAGCCAGAAGAAATCGAGTTGATCTTTTGGCTCTATTTATAAATCGGCGTCTAGGATATTGAAGTAATGGAATCAATAATGAAGGCCTACTCTAAACATAAAAATGTCAATCAGGCCGAAGTTCGTCATTAAATGTTTTAACTTTCTACCTTGTGGCGCTTAGAATCAAGATCGAAAATTTAAGTTACTAGGTTAGGTTATACCGGTGCTATGAAGCAATTCTGGTGGAAGGGTTTCTAATTACGTTGTCAATTATACAATCCTGGTGGCGATTGATAATTTTAAATACAAATATCTCAAAATGTACTAATTTTATGTCGATTTCACTGTGTACCTTCGAATGGATTCTTGTCAACTATCATTTAATCCATTTTAACTTAGGAAAAAACTGATATTATTAATAATAAATAATAAATATTTCCAACACTCACACCAATTAGCCTAGCCCCAAAGTAAGCACTGTAGGTTTGTGTTATGGGATACTAGGGTAACGGATAGAATACATATACCGATACATATATAAGTATATTTATATAGAAATACATATAAACATCCATGACTGGAGTACAAATGCTCGTATTCATCACACAAACATCTCCACCCACCGGGATTCGAACCCGGGACCTCTGGAGTAGGCGGCACCTTGAAACCCGGCGTATAAACCACTTGGCCACGGAGGTCGTCAAATATTAATATTATAGTATTATAATACTTACTTTATACCATAGTGTATTTATCCTTTGCATGGCGGACAGTTCGCAACTTCTTCCAAAATTTCGTTGGGGCTTAGCCAAGGAGCATTCTTTTGACCTTGAACTATAACGCAACAATCAATCGTCAATATATTAAAATTAATAGATATTAAAATTTGCCACCGGAAATAGGCCAAAAGTGAACTTTTTTTTATTTTTTTAAACATTTAACTGCCAAGTTAAGTGCTTAAGTTAGTCTAAAGAAAATTTTACTAGAAAAAATTCCACACCGACCAGGCAGCAAATGGAACTCGAACCCTTCGTTATCCGGGCGAATGCACTGACCGTTATGCTACTGAGGCCCTGATCCGTGTGGAATTTTTTCAAGTAAAATATTCTTTAAAAAGTGAACTTGTTGAAATTGACCCATAAATGGTTTTGAGGAGCTTTTGTTTTGATGGCACAGGTAGTTAGCGCGTTCTGCCTGCGATCGTGGAAGTTAAGCAATTTTCGTGATGGTTGGTCATTGGATGGGTGATCAAAAACTTATTATCTCGAGCTCCTCCGTGCTTAGGAAGGCACGTTAAGCCGTTGGTCTCGGCTGCATCTGCAGTCGTTAGCACCCACCAATCCGCACTGGGTCCGCGTGGTGGGACAGGCCCAATCTCCCTATGCCATTCATAGGGAAGGCCTGTGCCCCAGCAATGGGGTCATTAAAGTGTTATTCCAGTAAAAAATGTCTTAACAATAAAATTGTTTCGGTTCACCAGTTTGGATTCGGCGGCCCGCTGCTGTACGCTGACAAAGAGACAGGCGCATTTTTCAACATCGGCATCTTCAGCTCCGGCCACGTCTGTGCTAACAACGACCAGCCCGGCGTCAACACGCGCGTGCCCCCGCTGCTCGACTGGATCGTCGTGAACTCGCCCGACGCTGATTACTGTCCTTTACAATAATAGCGTGTTTTATTTTTGTCATACAGTATGTTTATGATGGCCAATAAAGAACTTTTCATTTTATTCATTTCATTATTTTCATCTCCTACGCTTACTGCATAGTTTATACCCGTTATATTTTTTTTATCTTTGGAGGAATACAGCATGGGTTTCTTCAAAAGAAACATAGAGTCGTTTTGATGATTCGACGACGCCTATGTGATGCTCCTGAAGCTGCAAGCGTCCATAGACCATGGTGACCGCTTACCATTAGGTAGACCGTGTATTTTTAGACATTTTAATTAAATGATTTTAGACATTTTATTTATAATGATGTATTTAACGTCTCTGCCAATTTTCAGCTCTATGCGAATTATTCCTAAGTTATGACTTATATTTGTCTATTTTGACTGGACTATAGAGAGAATTAACTTGTCCACACAGTCAGTAGAAATAGCATGTAAAGAGCCATCTAAAAACGAAGAGGATGAAGATGAAGATTTTACTGATTTCAGTACACAAGTCATTGCCTACATAGCAGGCAATGTGGTTCATGTCCTAATTAAAGAAATCAAATGCGATATTTTCCCTGGAGCCCTAATATCAGATTCAAGTAATAATTACCATAAATTTATTTCGTTAAAAGATAAAGGTGGCCTGATATATCCGTCCATGGTGATGTTGTAAAAATATTCAAAAGTGCAGAAACTGTAATACGATAATATGCAGATAATTTGAAAACTGTCGTAAAAGAAATTTTAGTCCCAAAAATATAAAAAAGTTTATTGGCACTTCATTATTTGATGACATATCATTTCATCAACTCGGTGAATTCCCATTATCTATCCACGTAACAGATTCAATTAAAGTGGTACCAATTGAAAAATACATAGATATACGCCTATATTTCTTTTGAAAAATAACTTTAAAATATAATAAAGCGTCACCTTTTTCATAAATATAATATTGTTTCAAGGTCAATAAATAACTATCTGTAGTAATGCGTTTTACATTAAATCATTTTCTTTATCTTTACTAACTTTGACAGGATACAAAAAATTCCATACAATCAAGTCAAGTCCAACTCGCACTTGGCATACCTATTTAATATCGATAATATTTCATCGACTCAGTGTCAACCACTAGCGCTAAAATCGGTGTGAACGGACGAACGAACCGAACCGTACACAGAGCTGCCAAATATTCTTGGATTCACACTTGATTAGGTTATCAAGTGTGGATCCAAGAATATTTGTAATGAGCCAACGATTGTTTTCCCAATCTTATCGAGGCGCAAAATTCGCAAAAATCCTATCGTTTATCAGTGAAATTGAGAAATGTCATCGTCATTGTCTTATTATCCGCGTTTTAGCAAATTTTTTTGGCTTCTCGAAAAAATCGATTTATCAAATCAGTCTACAACTTATTTAACACTATACACCAGAGTTCCTATTTCCATCCGTTACCATAGTACTAATCACATAACACTAGCCTTACTGTACTCTTTTGTTGAGGAGATGTATTGGTTCCAGATTTAAGGAAAGTAAAGTTTTCCTAATATTTTGTTACTTTAATTTCAGCTTTACAAGCCACCACTAACACAACAGGCGGCAGGTTTCTTTGTCAAGTTTCAACTGAGAAACAAAATCTATTTGGTAATTAAATCTTCTATTCAAACATGATAATCACCAGCCTATTAATGTTCCCACTGCTGGGGCACAGGTCTTCCCTTGTGGATGGAGAATAGAGAGATTGAGCCATGACCCACCGCGGGGCCCAGTTCGGATTGGTGTGTGCTATGAGTGCAGATGCAGCCGAGACCAACGGCTTATCGTGCCTTCCGAAGCAGGGAGGAGTTCGCGATAATAAGTTAAGGTAATTCAATCCCATCCAATGCAATTGCGAAAGTTGTTTAACTTCTACGATCACAGGTTGAACGCGCTATCCACTTACGCCATCGAGTTCGTCTATTTCCTATTTACTTCTAAGTAAAGGTAAAATAAAATACCTAAGAATTAAATCTTAATTGTTTTAGTTCAAATTCTAGATTAGATCAGCCGTGGTTCAACACGTGGTTCGGCTCCATCAAGGAAATCACATCGCAACTCAATTTAAATCACCATTATAATAAATAAATTGTACTTTTATTATATTTTTGAAGAACAAGAGAATCGATACATTTAATTAAATTCGAAAACGATGGTACACACGCGACTACTGTAACTACCTAAAAGCGAAATAAACTAATCATCATCATCATCATCAGCCTCTTAATGTCCCCACTGCTGGGGCACAGTCCTTCCCCATCATCCATAGGGAGATTGGGCCATGACCAACCACGCGGGCCCAGTGCGGATTCGCGGGTGCTAACGACTGCAGATGCAACCGGGACCAACGGCTTAACGTGCCTTTCGAAGCACGGAGGAACTCGAGATAGAAATCTTTGGTCACCCATTCAATGACCGACCACTGCGAAAGTTGCTTAACTACAACGATAGCAGCCGAACGCGCTAACCACCTGCGCCATCGAGCTAATAAAGTAATAAAATAACTAAAACATGTTACTTTATTTATTTTAAAATTATTGATTCTACTTATTGAAAATTAAAAAACAGAACTAATAAATATTGTGCCACAGCGCGTTCGCCTTTCGATCGTGAGATCGTGTAGATTTAGAATTTAGACTTGCGCCAAATCGAACGCGCGTTCTTAACCTTAATCCTGAATATATAAATTTTAAGTTAAGGTAAATGCTTGTAATCCTACTATAATATTATAAATGTGAAAGTTTGTATTTTTGGTACACAATCACGCAAATATTACAGAACAGATTTGGCTAAAATTTGGTACCTATGCATATAGCTTGTGACGTGGATTGAGACATAGGGTACTTTATACCCAGGAAAAATGGTAGGTTTCTGTGGTTTTCTCAAAAACTTAAGTTGACGCGGCGCAGGTGGCCGCTAGTAAAAAAATGTCATTTACTTTTCTACTTATACTTGCAATTAAAAAAATTTCACCTTCGCTTCCACAATTGGAAGAACATTTCATCGTTCTACTAGAAACTTTACCAGAGCTATGGAATACCCAACATAAAAAAAATGTTATAAGTATAGATTTGTTCATGGACTTGCAATTAAACATAATTAATAATAATAAACACAATGTTTACAAAGTCTGCTTGGATAGCTGGGAATTATTATTATCAATGCTTCAAATTGTATTACACAAATGGCACCACTTTACTACGGAAAAGCTAGCTTGAAGATGGCCGCCTGTGTATTAATTGATTTTTCGCGCGTTTTTCCTCGCCTCTCACTCATTTCGTCCCACTTGGTTCCGGCTCATTCCTACATTATTCAATTTTAAAATATTTATTTAGAAAGGGTTATTTCTTTCGAATGTACAATGATTTCAGAAAAACGGCAAGCGGTTTTTTATTTAATTTGATACCCGTATTTATAGAGGTGCAAAGAAATGTGCAATAATTTTCCAGTGTTTTGTTATTTTTAATTTAAGTAAAAAAATTGTGATATCTTAGATATGAAATTTTTAGTAAAGAGGTAGTGATGAAATACAGAAATGCCGAAAAGTATTCCTTTCCACATCGTTTACGCGACAAGTAAGTTCTTAAACATATTAACTACTTATAAATATTTTACAAGTGAATTTTTAAACGTCAAGATTAATTAATTTTCATAACCACACATTTATATTATACTAAATTATTCAGTAGTACTTACATACAGGGAAAATTAATTCGTTAAGTTTTCTTCTTGTACTTTAATTAAGAAAACAGAATAGTAGTTTCGTTAATTTTTTTTGGGATTTCCATTTTTTTGCATTTTTATGCTTAGGCAAGCAATTATCTTTTATAGTATTTTACACGAAAATGTTAAACTTTTCAATCAAGTAAAAAAAGTAATATATATTATACAACAATTATCGAAAGATTCATTCAAGGACAATATAGTTTATATTGATTGCACTTAAGACCGTAGGAAGATTGTAAAATTATTTCATTCTTGAGTAGGTAATTACCTACTACTTACGTACTTAGGAATGGTACGTAGTACTAACTATGGTAGTTGTTGGAGAGAGGTAACGGATTTTGCCCTGGAATTGGAGCGCCCGTCAGGTGAAGTAATCTACACCTTACACAAGATCATAGTAAAATTACACTACTTTTTGGCGGTGTTGTGATTCTTGGGTTTTTGGGATTGGGTTAGGGTAGGCAACCTCGCATAGGTACGACTTATATTTTTTTTGTATCGAAGCCAGGGTTGCCAACCATAGAATTTTTTTCCTCATACATTTGCAGCTAAAAATGTCACACGATTTGCACCCCCCCTTTGCAACTCTGGAATTGTTAAATTTCTAATTATAATTGAAAAAATCTGGTACATATGAGTAGTGTTCTCGTACCTACCTCGTACAGAAGACGGCTCACCTTTCCATTATATGTAATTGAGTTGCAAGCTGAAATTTTTGTCACGCAAAGTATTAACTATTAAAAACACGTACACGAAATCTTTTTTGGCGGAAACGAATAGAACTCGAGAAAAAAATTATTGAAAATTAATATTTTTGTAGGTTATGAGTCATTTTGACAACATTTTTTTTTCGCAATTTTCATGATCAGTGCTGCCATTTTTTTATGCAAAAATAACATGTTTCTCGTTGTCTATGGTAAATATAAGTTTATTATGTTGGTACTATTGTCATAATGTCACAATTTACCGCCATTAATGAGATCTGTCAGTCAGTGTTTGTGTTTAAACTTGTTTTATTTAAACGGCTAAACTGTATATCTAAGGCCCAAGTGGTGATACTTCACACTAGGTTAGGTTAGGTTAGTGTTGTGACCTTAACGCGCGAGCCGAGCGAGCGAAGCGAGCGTGCCGCGGCAGCGGCCGGCGAAGCGCCAGAAAGAAAAATTTGTTAATAGACTTTTTCTACAGAAAAATCAAATATCACCTCTAGGCTCTGGAAGTACAGATTTACCTTTAAAACTCCTCAAATTTTTATAATTATCATTTCTGTAAAAGAAACGCCGGGAGGGGGGGGGGTACCCTTCCCTCTGAGGGGTCTTCCCTAATACCTATCCCCCTGAAATTCCACTACATATAACAGATTTTATGAAATTTTAGGTTAGGTAAAAAAAAAAAAACTGCATTTCCGCCAAAAATCATTTATGGCGGGGGGGTCGGGGGGAGCCCCCCCTCCCACCCCTCTACAAATTACCCCGAAATTCAATTACATATAATGGAATTAAGTAATAATAATAATATATTTATTTATTTCTCCTCACAACATGATGCTATTGTAATAGGTGAATACAAAAATGATAAACCTGTAGGTTGTGAGAAGCTGGTGTCTGACATGGGTATAGAAATACCTGTATTACAGATCACCAGGCCCTCCGCCAACCAGAATGAGATAATTACAATACAACTTAACCAAAACAATTCTACAATATAGGAGAACTTATATAAAAAGACATTAAATATTAGCCTAGTTGTTCGTTTACAGAGATTAACATATCAAAGATGATTGAATGCCACACAAAGTGCAAACAAGTATAGCTGGAAGTTAAATGGACAGTTTCTATTGTGTTGTTTGTTGATACATTTACTTAATTACTTTAAATTACCTAATAGGTAATTAACATTACTTTGTTTTACATAAAAATAAAAATTAAAGATACTCATTTGCTAGAATTTCATTGAGAAAGAGAGAATCTAAGAGAAAGTTAACTGCTCAAAAGATTCTCTGTTGTTAGATAATCCAGATTTTGTAGCCAATTTTTTACTATTCGCTTTAATTTGAATTTTGTGACATTATAAATAGATAAAATGTTGTTAATTTTATTGTACAAACTACCGCCTTGAAAACAGAAAAATCGTTGTGAGAATTTCATATTAAATCGACGTTGTGCACAGATTCTGTTTCTTCTACGTACAAGATCACTTTTACTGGGTACGTAAATCAACTCAGAGTGCTGTTTGATCACTGTTTGAAAAACAAAAAGCTGTCGCACAGTTAATACCCCAGCCAGTTTATACAAATCTACCGTCGGATAGCGGAACGGTAGGCAGAAACTCACTTTGAGCAAAGCTCGTTGGGCCCTCTCTAATCTTAATAATTGCGATTTGCAGGCACCACCCCATGATGTAATACAATAGCAAAGTAGTGACTGGCAAAGAGCATAATAGATAGTTATCAATAATTTTTTGTCTGCAATATGACGTAGATTTTTGAACACTACCATTAATTTGCGTATTCTGGCCGATAACAGCTCAACATGGCATTGAAAATTTAATTTTTCATCCAACATGACTCCTAGATATTTGATTTTGTCTGTCTTAAGTAATCTTGGACATTGACAACTATTTCCATCAATGTTAGTACAATCGTGGGATATAATATCTCTGTTATTAGCATGTTCCAAGTTTTTTAAACCGAACGTAATAAATTTGGTTTTTTCAATATTGAGTGTCAGGACATTTCCTAGGAGCCATTTGGTCACTAAATTATAACCTTTCTGAGCATACATAAACACATCATTCCAAGAATTTCCACTAAACAATATAGCTGTGTCATCTGCAAAGGTGACAATTTTAGAGGAAGACATTTCTAGTTGACACAGGCCGTTTATATAAACTATGAATAACGTCGGACCCAATATGCTCCCTTGAGGAACTCCACAAAGCACAGGAACTTCATTGCTCAAATAGTTGTCAATTTTGACACATTGAGTACGACTACTGAGATAACTTTTAAATAAATCCAATTGTACACCTCTGATACCTATATGTTCCAGTTTTTTAATTAAGATAGGTATGGAGACCGTGTCAAAAGCCCTGGCCAGGTCCAAAAATATGCCAATTACTTTTTTCTTATTATCTAAAGCATTAACTATATAATTAGTAAGATCGTGAACGGCATCAGCGGTGGATCTCTTAGATCTAAATCCATATTGCTGAGGAGAAATCAAGTTATTTTGTTCAAGATAGCTGACCAATCTTTTGTTCATTAAACGCTCAAGAACTTTTGATAATATGGGTAGATTGGAGATCGGTCTATAGTTATTGACAAGGTCCCCATCCCCATGCTTATAAATTGGGTGTATTCTTGATTTTTTTAGTATATTTGGGAAGACACCAGATTCAATTGAAAGGTTGCATAAGTGTGTTATCGCAGGTACTAGTAAGTATTTGTAAGTTTTCAAGAATTCACCAGATATCAAATCAAGACCCACTGAACAGTCTGATTTAAGTTCCAATATCAAAAGTTCAACTTCCTTACAATCTGTAGGTAGAAAAACAAAAGATTTATTACATGTAGTAGTTTTTCCTAACCAACCATCAGTCTGTCCGGATGAAATTTTATCGGCAAGATTTTTCCCTACATTTGCAAAATAACCATTGATATTATTTATGGTTTCCACACGATTTGGTGTATTAAGTAGTATGGAAGATGAATCTTTAGGTTTATTGGTAAATGTAAGGTCTTTGATCGTTTTCCATAATTTTTTACTATTGTTCTTATTAATTGAAAGTTGTGATTTGTCATGATCATTCTTAACTTTTTTTAAGATTTTAGAGCAAAAATTTCGATATCTTTTATATGTCGCCTGCAGCAAAGAGTTTTTGGGATTTAGTTTTAACTTTTTGTGAAGGTTATCACGGTTTTTTAGACATTTCAAAAGACCATTGTTCGTGATCCACGGCTGAAATATCCTTTTTCTATTAGGAATTTTAACAGTTTTAGTGTTGGATTTTATAACCTTGGTGAGTGTACTAACTAGGAAATCAGCCGCTGTATTTGCATTTTCAATATGATAAATAGGGTTCAGGTCAATTGATAACATGTCTTTATGTAGGGCATCCTTGTCTAGGAGCTGAAAACTGTGAGAGGATTTTATTTTATTTACATCAGATAAGCAAAAAGCTACACAATCATGATCGGTAAGAGTTGACTGAAGTACGAAACAACTAGCTACGGATTTCGTTTTAACTAAAACGTGGTCCAAGCAAGTCTTATCATGTGTAGGTAGCTTATGCGCTGGTAGAATGCCATGGAATGCCAACATATCCAAATAATTAGAAACATCGTGACTTTGATTTTTTAGAATATCTATGTTTATATCGCCTAGGATTATTATATTTTTTACTGAAGAATACTTTGTCAGCAGGTTGTTTAAGGTTAGAATAAAATCATTGATATCCCTATAACCGGGGGGGGGGGGGGCGATATATTACAATGACAATTGTATCTGAGTTCAGTTTCAATATCAGACAATTTGCTTCCGACCATTGCGGTTCATCACACGATAGGATAATATCATTTCTATAGTATACCACAACACCTTCATTCTGAGTAAGATTTTTTGAAGTAGCAAAAAATTTATATCCCTCTAACATCGGTATTTTTGCATTTGTAGAAAGCCAGCACTCAGTCAGTACAACAAAATCCCATGTTACTTTTGATCTATAGAGAATAGGCAACAAACCATTGAAATTGCATTTTAAACTTCTGATATTTTGCATTAAGAATTTTGTAGATTTTTCAGAACTAGGGAAAAAAGATTGACAGTCATCAATATCGCCATAAGCGGAATTCGCAACCTCAACCGAATCAATTTCATCGTTTAAATTACTTAATTCGTTGAATTTTATTGTTGTTACCGGTAGGAGCTATTTCAAAGTCGAATAGCCATTCGCATTTGTCGATTTCATTTTCTAATAAGCAAAGACGATTAGAGAGTTAACCATGATATAAAAAGCAACTAATGACAAAACTAGTCCACATACAAGTAGTGCATTAACATGTTTGGCAGTGAGAGGCTTTACCTTTTTTTATGCAAAAATAACATGTTTCTCGTTGTCTATGGTAAATATAAGTTTATTATGTTGATACTATTGTCAAAATGTGACAATTTACCGCCATTAATGAGATCTGTCAGTCAGTGTTTGTGTTTAAACTTGTTTTATTTAAACGGCTAAACTGTATATCTAAGGCCCAAGTGGTGATACTTCACACTAGGTTAGGTTAGGTTAGTGCTGTGACCTTAACGCGCGAGCCGAGCGAGCGAAGCGAGCGTGCCGCGGCAGCGGCCGGCGAAGCGCCAGAAAGAAAAATTTGTTAATAGACTTTTTCTACAGAAAAATCAAATATCACCTCTAGGCGCTGGAAGTACAGATTTACCTTTAAAACTCCTCTAATTTTTTATAATTATCATTTCTGTAAAAAAACGCCGGGAGGGGGGGGGGGGTTACCCTTCCCTCTGAGGGGTCTTCCCTAATACCTATCCCCCTGAAATTCCACTACATATAACAGATTTTATGAATTTTTAGGTTAGGTAAAAAAAAAAAAAACTGCATTTCCGCCAAAAATTATTTATGGCGGGGGGGTCGGGGGGAGCCCCCCCCTCCCCCTCCCCTACAAATTACCCCGAAATTCAATTACATATAATGGAATTAAGTACCCCACCAGCTGATACGTGAGTTGGTTTTACTCTAAAAATACAAAGATAGCTGAATCTATAGCTGAACTCCTAGGGATCCGAGGCTCTGGGTTGGCGACACCAGCATATACAAAGTACAGCTACTGGCACACCACCAGCTGATACGTGATATGAAACGTGAGTTGATTTTACTTTAAGGATGCAAACATAGGTCGTACCCAGCATGTGACCTGAACTCCCAGGGACCCGCGGCTCGAGGCTGGGTAGCGCGGGCGCTCCGCCCCACGAGCTGCTGCTGCAGCTGTCCTTCGTCACCAGCGTGCACAAATTATAGCTCCTGGCACTCACCAGCTGATACGTGAGTTGGTCTTACCGTAAGTATGCGAAGATAGCTCGTACTCAGCATGCGAGCTGAACTCCTAGGGATCCGAGGCTCTGGGCTGGCGTCACCAGCTCACCAGCGTACACAAACTACAGCTTCTGGGACACCACCTGGGACCTCAAGATAGCTCGTACCCAGCGTGTGAGATAAACTCCTAGGGCCCTGCGGCTGTCCTGCGTCACCAGCGTGCAAAAACTACACTTCCTGGCACACCACCAGCTGATGCGTAAGTTGACCTAAGGATAGATCTCTATACTTTTTATGGTTACGAGCCACTTACATAATTACCACAAAGTAAGTAATATTTTTCCTAAAGGATGTTTTTCTGAATTACCGAATTAATTTTGTATAATCTCACGTTCCATTGTTTTTATTTCTAGAAATTGACTTTTATTGGTTGTTAGTTTAAATTATAAATGAAACAACAGCGAAACGTTTTACAGCAAACGCATGAAACATCAAATTAACATAGAAATGCCTTATTTGACAGATTTGAATGAGAATAAAAAAAATAAAAAAAAGAATGCGTAAAAACATTAAAAATAAGCTTTTGCGCTTTTCGGTTTTCGTTTCCTATTATGCAAAAAATATGCTATTCCAGCTAAATCCTGAAAAGCTAGAGGACGTTCCTACTTCCATATTCTTTGTCATAACAATTACGATAGTAGAGGTAATGGTGTTGATTCTGGTATGATTCTCTAAAATTAAAACCAAATTTAATATCAGTCTCTCCTTTTCATTCTGTACAGAGAATGACTAGGATGCACTGTTGTCAAATTTAAATTTAGATTTAGAGAATCATGCCAAAATCGATACCACTAAGTTACTTTATTAAGTCCCGCCAGATGATAAATCGACCGTCCGATCCACTGTGAAGTTAATGTCGAACCATGAAGCCGCGTTGGAACTATTCAATGCTACCGTACATAATGGAATGGGTTAAAAGCTCTTTGTGTACAGGCATGCATATTTAAAAGCTACCCTAATTGCTGTAGAAATAAGACACAAATTCCGATGTGTACACATATCTATTGATAACAGGCCAAGAAATCGAATAAAAGAAAAATATATGATGTGCCTATTAGAATGAGGTCAAATGGATTTTACGGTTGATTTCTTTTCATAGCTTTTCATAGTCCTGATAGTGGCACTAGAAAATTTCAGCGACTCTGCTCTTTTTCTATACGTGTTCTTTTAATTTATGTGAGGTGAGGCAAGGTGAGGATGGTTGGTGTAGCAGTTTATAACTGCTGTATCAGCTATCTTCGCGTTTGGACTTAACATCAGGTGGGGTAGAGTAATTTGCCTACCTGGCTATAAAAAATAAATTATAAGGTGTGGTTGTTTTTATGAAGTAGGTTTTATTTTTCTTAAAGAAGTTTCTTGAAGGAGAGGGCGACGCACGACTGGTTGGATGACGATGATTATAATGTACCTAGCAGATTGAAGATTTTACTATAATTATATACCATAAACCTAGATGTTTAAAAATATGGATCCGTGCCGTATTAAAACGAGAGCTGAAGCCGGCATTAGTTTAGGTCAGTAACAAATTTAAATAGCTTCTGCTGTTCCTGGCAGCCTGCCATCCTAGGCCATGGACCTTTTTCCACCTGGATGTAGTGATACAAATGTAAATATATTTTTCTAGAAATATATAGGTATCAGAAACAGCCAATACTAAGGTACAAATGCTCGTAAATATCATAGAAGCATTTGCCCATACCACTCCCATCACGAAGGTCATCTAAATAAGAAAGGTTCTTGCCCGGATTTTCTTGCTGTATGTTGTACCTTTAAGAGAGGTATGGAATAGTTAATTTTCCGTTCTAATTGGAGCGCCCTTCTGGGAAAGATGGGGTGTCTTCACCTTACAGAAAATCACTGTAAAATGACACAAGCTGCTGTGGATTATGTCGGTGTATAAGGTTCCAAGGCTCCACGGGATTAGATTTTGTAGTGGTGCAATTTTTCGTACCGCAAACTTCTATAGACTATGGTGGCCGCTTGCAATCAGGCAGGCCATATGCTTGTTTACCACCATTTTAACATAAACAAACTATATGATTACGTATGTTTACCACAGCGGAATGCGTGGAGGTGCTGGTTTCGGGTGGGCTGATATCGGAGGGGGCGGCGACACCTTGCGGGGCCACTTACACCAGCGTGGGCCGCGTCACCCTGGCCCGACCCACGCCGCAAGCGAGGACCAGGGAACTCAGGTAATAAATCAAATTGAAGGCCTTCTTTTGAGGGGGCATTGAGAAGTTCAGTATGGCCACGGGTACAAAATCTGAGCATCTGAACTGAACACCTGAGCATCGACGCACCTCCCGCCCGTAGGTACGTTGTTATCGGTCTATTATATCGGATGCGTTATTGCGATCAGTTTTAAGTACATTATGTACGAGAACGGCTACGAAGTTACATGCTGCTGCGATAATAACGATGCAATATGACGAAATATCGCAGTAAGATATCCGATATTATCGACCTAAAATAACACGCCTAAGGGCGGGTGGCTTAATAGGTCCCCATTTAGTGGACCGAAGCTCTAGTAGGTTGTGGTCCTACCAGTTTATTTTGAGCTCAGTATGATCACTGAGCTACTTCATGGTAAACCGTGGTCTTCCTGTAGTACAAACCGCTGAGACCACGGGCCCTTGATCTTAGAAACGCGTGAGAATCTTTGCGAAACGTTTATCAGTAAAAGTGAGTGACTTAATGTATGACTTAAATTTTCAAAATTAGCTACCGTTGCAGCGTTGTCCCTATCGCACGTTATTTGCCATTGCGTGATAGCAATAGTTTTTTCAAATACTTATATAAGTCGCGTCACGTAAAAAGAACGCTGGCGGTTAGGCTGCGCAACAGGCGATTGCCTCCCCCACCTCGTCTCCGTCCGCTCCCTGTGCGTTGCGCGTGCGTTGAGTCGCCGGCCGTTTTTTTTTATTGAGTGTGAATGCTGTTGGTCGCATATGACCTTTACGACCGGCGACGATTCACCTGGTTTGGGGAAGGCGAGATCCTAATGGGACCTCGAGCCGAGAATTGGCGAACGCTTCTAGGGGTGTTCTAGGGCGTTGGCATCTCCCCACGGGGGAGTCTCTTCTCCGTTTGGACTCGTCTGGAGCCTCTAGACCACTTGAACCTGAGGAGGCTAGCTCAACTAGAGGACGTTTCTGAGACTCGGACCTCGGCTCCAGTTAAACCTAGCTGTGGGTCGACATATCGTTTGATAATTTAAATTATTTGTTTATGAATACTTTAAACTCAGTATTCCCTAATCTATTCACAGCACTTTGGGCTTTACCTCACATTGTCAGCGACAGTAGCACACCGTGAACGATTTTCAAAATATAAATGATTAAAAACTGCCTTCGTTCAACAAGTCAAAACCAACACGACACGACTTTAAACGAGCTGTCCCAGTGAACTTCGTACCACCATAAAAAATAGAGGTTGGTGGTAGAAGGGTGAAATTTGAGGGTGGACCACTCTTAACATTTAGGGAGATGAAAAATAGATGTTGTCCGATTCTCAGACCTACTGCATATTGTTTGTTTCGGAGTAGTTTAATTACGCACGTGACACGAGAATTTTATATATTAGAGATAGAAGTTATTATCCATTGGAAAATTTGACAGCTTGCGGTAATTTGATGTGACTTGTACTTTCTTCACCCATTTTATTTTGACCACAGGCTTACTAGGGAGCGCTAGGAGTCATGTTTGCACACGGGTGCTACATGGGCTAGAGACGCCTCTGGTCCTTAGTTAAAAATGTTACATTGAACAAAAAGTTATTAACTACGCAGTTTTGATGCTGCCAATCGTTTAAAAACTAAGTAGTTTAATCACCTAATGGTATGTTTTTAAAATTATTGCTCAATCATAAACATTTGTTTTTGCTACAAACTTTTGTCACAAAGTGGGCTGTTAGTAGTATATTTACTAGTAGTCTACATTTCAGACATTAAATAAGTAAAGTTTACCATAATATTTTTCTAGATCGGCGGCACTTCCAGAACCAACAATAGCCCGTTTTGTGAAACTAAGACTATCCGGACCACACCTGCCAGCGAACGAAGATGATCAGGTAATTAACAAACAAATTATTAGAATAAATAAAATAAATTATAAATATCGTAATCATAAAATTATATTCAATTTACAAAGAATAACTATTAAAGAATGTCTGGATATCTGGACTGTGGTTACGTTAATCTAGTTTAGAAAAAAATATCCAACTAATGGCATTTGAATTAAAGACTTTAATTGAATATTATGAATATTTTTTTTTAAGTCAAACAATCCAAAATATCTTATAGATTGATAGCAAAGGAAAACTCACTGTATTTTCAGTGAAAAAAAAATAAACTGTGTACATATTTCTGGAACAGTTATTTATAAAACAAACATTGAACACTATCATGAATCCATCCAGGTAGCCCTGATGGCAGTCAATGTACTGGGTGAAGAAATAGAAGAGTCTGATAAACCAACTCCAGCGTTACCCAAATCTGAGCCGAGTTACTCGCCGTACGATGACCTGGCTTTCGTCATGTACGTGGATACTGAGATAGCAGACTTGGTCAGGACTTTGGCTGGGAAGAAGAAGATCGCTGTGGCTGGTAAGACTCCCGATTAGGCTTCAAAGAGATTGACTTTGAGACACTAGGGCATCAAAGAGATTGACTTTAAGACACTTAGGCTTCAAAGAGATTGACTTTGAGAGTCTTTGAGACACAACTCTATCTTTACATCCTATATCTATGTACTTATATCTCTCTCTGTCTTCTATAACTTCTTTTTTCTCCTCTGCCAACAGCATTGAAATCGTGACCTCGGTTGATTGCGGATGAAAAACCCGTGCCGGTCCTCAGTTTATTTTTTACATTTTTGTAGAATATGTACATACAAAATCTCTGAAAATAATTTTCAATTATTTTTTTCATCATTAGTGCGAAGAAAGCTCTTCCTCCATTCTTTTTTCTGACTGTATAAAAAAACGTTCTCATAATTCGCTGCTCTCGTTTAAAATCGGTGGGAACCGCGCTAGCCGCGGTTATCCGATTAGTCAGCTGGAGTTTGTTTCCCATGCAAACCTCCACCCCTCTTTTAACCCCCTTATAGGATATTTTTTGGGATAAAAACCATCTACTCTTATTTTATAATATTACCTATACACGTGTATGTATTGGTGTGCGTGAAAACATGAGAAAACAGCATATTATTTATTTATTTACCTGCTTCCCGAAGCCACAACTGCAATTGCTTTGTGTTACCACGAGACCTGAAAATAATATGAACTATGTAAGCAAGAAACCATGACAATGATTAAATAAGAAATTTACTTCATAATTTCTAAACGATCTTTTATCAACGTATTTAGTACTAGTGGCCCGCCCTCGCTTCGCTTCGGTGTAGCGCTGTAGTGTAGGTAGACTATTGATTTTGTTCTCAGGCTTGTACTACACACAATGAATTTCTTTATATAATTATAAACTTTCCATGAAAATTTATTTAACTGATAGTGAAAATTTTGTTGCGTACTTTAGGACCCGTTGTACCGAATGCACTATATTTTTGGTTGAACGCACAAATCTCAGGAAGTAATGGTCCTTGAGTTGTGACATAACTGATATAGTTAGAAATATGGTATTACGGACTTTTTTGTAGATATTGATGTCGCTGCACTAATTTTGTACTATTTAATAATAAACTTTGTATCGACGTAGTATTGCCTTCAAGTTACAATTCAGAATCAAATAATGCAGGCGCAATATTTATATCGGCGTGAACGAAAGTCTCAAATGTTCCCGTCAAACGCGCCGCCCGAAATTTTTAGAAAAGCGGCAAAAATAAAAAACGCGGCTTTTCTTAGACAAGTACCGTGCCGTCCTTTGATAAAGCCGCCTTTTGCCGCTAGCAGAGTGTTATTTTATTACGTAATAAAATTTTGTAGTTTAGTTAAGTACCTACAAATTAAAAAACAATTTCTTCTCGAGATCTACTCAAAAAGCACTCCGGATCGACCCTTTGAGCACCCCTGGGGTAGACGATATATCACGTGGTGAGAGGCAGCAGGCAGGCGAAGGCTGTCTCGGCACTTGTCCGTTGAAGCTTCACTTTTACAATGTGTCCCAACAAACATTTTTTTTTGTTCAAATTGGGCCTAATATAAAATAACAATAAAAAAACTACTTTTATTATTATTTTATGTTTCCATTCTTCCTGTTTATTTCACAACAATAGATCAAACAACTGGATACGTACGTGTGCTACTAACACGTTTTTTTTAACACAAGCCAAAGTTGACAATCCTAACGCGACCGCCGAGCGTAAGTATGAAAATTGAAGTACATACATGAGATTACCTTCTGTACTATCATTTTTTTGTGTTCCGATTCAGTTTTTGATGACCTCCGTGGCCGAGTGGTTTGTACATCGAGTTTCATGGTGTCGCCGACTCCCTGTGTGTCCCGGGTTCGAACCGGGTGGGGGCAGATGTTTGTGTGATGAATTCATTTGTACTCCAGTCATGGATGTTTAATATGTATTTCTATTTAAATATACTTATATATTTACAGTTAATGTATTCCATCCGTTACCCTAGTATGCCTTAACACAAGCCTTACAGTACTTAGGTACTTTCGGGCTAGGAAAATTGGTGTGACTGTTTAAAACAAGAAAAAGTTTAGGTTGAGGAGTCGCAATTGAATGAATGATCAAGTCGATTGCTATAGTCTGTCTAATATGAGTTGTTACTTGGTTGCAGAATGTACTAATTATATTAGTTGCTAAAGCTTTATAAATTGAGTTAGTTTCTAATAACATTTTAATTTAACAAGGAATGTGGCACCACAAATCGGATAACACCTTTTATCTAATACAATTCAACCCTTTGAGCACCCCTGGGGTAGACGATATATCACGTGGTGAGAGGCAGCAGGCAGGCGAAGGCTGTCTCGGCACTTGTTCGTTGAAGTTTCACTTCTACAATGTGTCCCAACGAACATTTTTTTTGTTCAAATTGGGTCTAATGTAACAATAACATTAGAAAACTACTTTTATTATTGTTTTATGTTTCCATTCTTCCTATTTATTTCACAACAATAAATCAAGCAACTGGATACGTACGTGTGCCACTACCATGATTTTTTTAAACACAAGCCAAAGTTGACAATCCTAACGCGACCGCCGAGCGTAAGTATGAAAATTGAAGTACATACATGAGATTATCTTCTGTACTATAATTTTTTTGTGTTCCGATTCAGTTTTTGATGACCTCCGTGGCCGAGTGGTTTGTACATCGAGTTTCATGGTGTCGCCGACTCCCTGTGTGTCCCGGGTTCGAACCGGGTGGGGGCAGATGTTTGTGTGATGAATTCATTTGTACTCCAGTCATGGATGTTTAATATGTATTTCTATTTAAATATACTTATATATTTACAGTTAATGTATTCCATCCGTTACCCTAGTATGCCTTAACACAAGCCTTACAGTACTTAGGTACTTTGGGGCTAGGAAAATTGGTGTGACTGTTTAAAACAAGAAAAAGTTTAGGTTGAGGAGTCGCAATTGAATGAATGATCAAGTCGATTGCTATAGTCTGTCTAATATGAGTTGTTACTTGGTTGCAGAATGTACTAATTATATTAGTTGCTAAAGCTTTATAAACTGAGTTAGTTTCTAATAACATTTTAATTTAACAAGGAATGTGGCACCACAAATCGGATAACACCTTTTATCGAATACAAATTGAAAGCAGTTCTTATTAAGAACTTATTAGGAGCCCAATCAGTTCTGCAATAAGAGAGCAGTAAGCTCCCAGTCTAAATTAAAAAGAAGTTAACGATTGGCAAAACAATTGATGATAAGTTTATACTTAACATCCATCTATAATAATAAAAATATGATAAACAAAAAGATGTATTAAATTAAAGGAGATTGCTCAAATTGGCCTAAATGCACAAAAAATATTGTCATACACGGTAATTCTTGACGTAATTTATAATTTAATTTACAGTCATTAGATTTCAACGGACACCTTTGTATATATATTTACTTTAAGAAGGACTTTTAATTTTAACCGGTTTGGAAAACATACGAATCATTTTTAATGGCTATGGGTGTAGTAACATTCAGCAAAAGACTGATCGAAGTTGTTTATATAACAATAAAAACAAATCTATTATGTAAAGATCGATAAAATAAATCATTTATTTTTATTACAATGTATTAATATCCACAACTATATTATCATTTTCACTAGATGCAAATGTGCTCAGACAATTATTATTGTAGAAGGTAGGCGACATCATAAAGTCTATTGCCATACATTTTTCGCCAAACACCTCCATAAACACATTATAATCTGTTTATATGTTAGACTTTAAGGTATCTATCTATGGGCCTACGTTCCCTGACTATAAATTAATAAATAAATAAAATTATAAGGTGTGATACACTAAAAATCTAAAATATGGTTATCTTAAAAACATAACAAAAATAATGAAGCTACTGAATATATGGCTATAGAACCTAAATCTCTTAGCTTTATTTGGTTAATGAGAGTTTAAAAATTCTCTCTAAACTGTGGCTCATTCACAATCATCACACAGTTTCTGTCACAGAGTACCTACCTTATTATAACCGGAAATGACACCTGATTTTAAAAGTTACTCTTATGCATTAACTTTAAAAACAGGCAACTATCTGTTTATCTACATGTTCTATATATCTGAATCTAATCCATAATTTCGGTACTTGGCTTGATTTCCCTAGTTTACTATATAACTTATTTGTTTTTTATTATTTTAATATGTTCAGTGTATATGGCTTATAGAAGTTCTCAGGGGTGTCCGTCAATAATATTCGTTTCTACAGTAATTTATATATAATTTCGAATCTAGGAAACAATTTTTCATGAATATTGCATGTCATGTCGTTCAACTAATGTATTAGAAAATTTCTAACCTAATAAAAATGTCTTAGAAGAAAACATTTAACACTTTAAATATAAGTCACTACTTAGACGAAGTAATTGCTTAAAATATCCACAATATATTGTAGTGATGTGCAAATACGGAACCCTACATTACGCGTGGTACGACACGTACTTGGCTGGTTTTTACAATTGTTATCGTTTTAATGATATTAACGAAATACCCCAGTTTTGACCTTTGACCGCGAGGCAACTTTTTTCTAATTACGGCAATGGGGAATTTTGAAATGTTATTCTTAATTATGTTTTGAGCAATTTTACTCACTTCCAGTTTTCCTTTAAAAGTTCTGTAAAAAGTGTGCGACAGCATAATATGTCCATTTTTTAGTTTAACTCACAATATAACCGTTTTCCTCAAATTAACGCGGGTGACACCGCAAGGGACCTCAAGTTAGATAAAAACCCATACTTTGGTATGTAATGATTACATTCTTGACCTACGATAACCTATGAGAGGCTAATTAGTAGTCTCTTAGCAGGAAAGAATCGAGACTTATTAATAAATAATAAAAATTTTGAAGTACCAATTTCCCCATTCGCTTTGATTAATAAATCTGATATCTGGCCGTGATAAATATATAAAGAATAAAAACCTAAACGTTAGTATAGCCTACGCTTATTGCAAGATGCAGACGTTTCTGAGGTTCCTTTTGGTCGCCTTGTTTTGTTCCTTGAGATACGGTGAGTTCATTTAAGAAATAAAAATATTTCTTTTTGTTTTTCACTTATTATTTGTTATGTGGATATTAAGTATAAACTTATCATCAATTCGCATCCTTCGCTATCCGGGCGCATGCACTGACCATTATGCTACCACGGCCCTATTAGCCGCGTCGATATTTTAATAGCCTTAAGCTACAAGGCAGCGCCATCTCTTCGCATTGTAGGTAACCCACAATGTCAAATGAATACTTTTTCAAGTATTAAACATTTGAAAGAAGAGATAGCAATTATAGTTATGATTTTATTTATTTTTTAAGCATTTAACTGCTAGATGTTTAAATCTAAAGAAAAGTTTACTAGAAAAACGGGACGGTCCCGTCCGCTGCCTGGTCCGCGTGGATTTTTTTTATTTTACATATTTTTATTATTATAGATGGATGTTAAGTATAAACTTATCATCAATTGTTTTGCCAATCGTTAACTTCTTTTTAATTTAGACTGGGAGCTTACTGCTCTCTTATTGCAGAACTGATTGGGCTCCTAATAAGTTCTTAATAAGAACTGCTTTCAATTTGTATTAGATAAAAGGTGTTATGAGATTTGTGGTGCCACATTCCTTGTTAAATTAAAATGTTATTAGAAACTAACTCAATTTATAAAGCTTTAGCAACTAATATAATTAGTACATTCTGCAACCAAGTAACAACTCATATTAGACAGACTATAGCAATCGACTTGATCATTCATTCAATTGCGACTCCTCAACCTAAACTTTTTCTTGTTTTAAACAGTCACACCAATTTTCCTAGCCCCAAAGTACCTAAGTACTGTAAGGCTTGTGTTAAGGCATACTAGGGTAACGGATGGAATACATTAACTGTAAATATATAAGTATATTTAAATAGAAATACATATTAAACATCCATGACTGGAGTACAAATGAATTCATCACACAAACATCTGCCCCCACCCGGTTCGAACCCGGGACACACAGGGAGTCGGCGACACTCGGCCACGGAGGTCATCAAAAACTGAATCGGAACACAAAAAAATGATAGTACAGAAGGTAATCTCATGTATGTACCGCAATTTTCATACTTACACTCGGCGGTCGCGTTAGGATTGTCAACTTTGGCTTGTGTTAAAAAAAACGTGTTAGTGGCACACGTACGTATCCAGTTGTTTGATCTATTGTTGTGAAATAAACAGGAAGAATGGAAACATAAAATAATAATAAAAGTAGTTGTTTTATTGTTATTTTATATTAGGCCCAATTTGAACAAAAAAAAATGTTTGTTGGGACACATTGTAAAAGTGAAGCTTCAACGGACAAGTGCCGAGACAGCCTTCGCCTGCCTGCTGCCTCTCACCACGTGATATATCGTCTACCCCAGGGGTGCTCAAAGGGTCGATCCGGAGTGCTTTTTGAGTAGACCTCGAGAAGAAATTGTTTTTTAATTTGTAGGTACTTAACTAAACTACAAAATTTTATTACGTAATAAAATAACACCTTGCTAGCGGCAAAAGGCGGCTTTATCAAAGGAAGGCACGGTACTTGTCAAAGAAAAGTCGCGTTTTTTATTTTTGCCGCTTTTCTAAAAATTACGGGCGGCGCGTTTGACGGGAACATTTGAGACTTTCGTTCACGCCGATATAAATATTGCGCCTGCATTATTTGGAGTCATTCTGAATTGTAACTTGAAGGCAATACTACGTCGATACAAAGTTTATTATTAAATAGTACAAAATTAATGCAGCGAAGAAATCTAAAACGTATCATTTTAAAAAGAGTATTTTCAAAAAAGTTAGGGTTCCGTATGAAAACTTCGATAACGTAACCCAGGGTGTGAAAAATATATCAAAAAATAACCTTATATCGCTTACGCTGCGGTCATTAACAGTAGAGCAAAATGATGTACTAAAGTTTTATAAAGGACATCAATATCTACAAAAAAGTCCGTAAATTTCTTATTTAATCATTGTCATGGTTTCTTGCTTACATAGTTCATATTATTTTCAGGTCTCGTGGTAACACAAAGCAATTGCAGTTGTGGCTTCGGGAAGCAGGTAAATAAATAAATAATATGCTGTTTTCTCATGTTTTCACGCACACCAATACATATTACGTGTATAGGTAATATTATAAAATAAGAGTAGATAGTTTTTATCCTAAAAATATCCTATAAGGGGGTTAAAAGAGGGGTGGAGGTCTGCATGGGAAACAAAAATATACTAATATGAAAGAATATTAAAAAAAACTAAAAGAACGCTTTTATTTACTGCACTCAAAAGCCAAAAATAAACAAAATATACTAACAATAAATTAAAATATATTATTTTAAGTGCAGTAAATAAAAGCGTATTTTTGTTATTTTTTTAAACTTAATTTATTTTACTCTTTTTAGTTTCAGTCATCAGGAAAAATTCATAGAATATGTTAAGACAAATCTAATGAGCCCAAACTCGATATGTTTACTAGTAGGCAGTCCAAGTTTCCATCAGCCACCTTCCAATCCCATCACCAGACCAGCTCGATGTTACCATGATAATGTATTGTCATCTAATGTAGATAAAATTGCCAAGTTCCATTATAATTAGAAGTGCGTGTAAATCAGATTCTTAGATTTTATGACACAGTTACAAGTTGACCTCATAAAAGCGTGTTAATAAAAAGCGGTAGCCGCCTTCGCGTACTTAAATGAACGCTAAAGGCGTAACAGACATTTCTTCATTGACGCTGATCCGTCCATAGGAGGTACGCTCACTCCACTCCCATTATCCGCCAAGCGATATATTGAAAAAAAATCTGCTAATTTTATAAATGTAAAGAAAATTTTACTAGAAAAAGACTTTGCTGTCCAGGTATCAACCAACCGGTTTGGGGAAGATGCAGGTTCAATACTGGCGTATCCTATTCCATCCATAGGGAATGCCTTTACACCAGCAGTGGAGACATTAATAGGCTGATGATGAGAATAGCTTTTTTTTTGTGTTATAGGGGGCATACGAGCAGACGGCTCACCTGATGGTAAGTGATCACCGTCGCCCATGGACACTTGCAACACCAGGAGTATCACAAATGCGATGCCGGCCTTTAAGGAAGGAGTACGCTCTTTTTTTGAAGGTTCTTGGGTCGTATTGGTCCGGAAACACTGCTGCTGCGGCGACAACATATTCCACAGTTTTGTCGTACGTGGTAAAAAATTTCGACAAAAACGCACGGTTGTGGATCAACCTGATCGGAAAGGTCCCGGTCGTCGACGATTCGCGCCGCTCGGCGCTGGATGCGATCCAAAGAATGTGTGTAACGTGTAACGTTTTCTTCAGGGAAACGTTGGCAATGTGAACGGGTTCCCCATGATGGCGGCCCTGTTGGACCTGCAGAGCTACAAGATCAAGTGCGGCGGTGTCATCATTGACAAGCGGTACGTGCTCACCGCCGCGCATTGTCTCGGCGGGCAGACGCCGAGCACACTGGCCGTAGCCGTCGGGGAGAACGACGTCAATACGCCATGTACGTAGTAGGCGTTGCCTGAAAATTCATTAAAATGTTAAAACAGCTAAGTATTCTTCTGAACAGAATGCATAATAGGGAATAAACATGTTATTTAATTAAGCCCCCTTTTTTACATAAACTCGATTACTGTTATGTTGTCCCTCCACCAAGATTTGTTAATAAAAATAATTTTCGAGCAAGAAATTAATAATATAAAATTGCGAAAAAATTTGGGAAAATTCAAATATTTCCAACGCGATGAGAGCGGTCGTGACAGGATTAGTTACAAAAATTTCTAAAAAAAAGTAGAATGTTTCTTAGAATTTTGTTTTTGCTGCTAAATGTCTATAAACTGTGCATTTATGCATAAAATAAACAGCCTCATAACTTTAGCAGAAGACACTAAAAAACCGGCCAAGTGCTGGTCGGACTCGCATACCGAGAGTCCCGTACAAATCTGTAGGTATATAATAATTATTAAAAATGGTAATGTATTTTGAGTTCACGGGAAGCTTTCAATAGTTAAGTATGTTCAGTTGATCCTCGCAACTTGTTGCGTGCAAGCGTATGGGGCAGCGAAAACTGAATGAGTGTAACTCTGTGTTATCGCTAGTCATATGAACTCAATTGACGCGCGATCACGCATGGCGGCACGCAACCATATGAACTGAGTGTTTAAACTTCCGTGGTTTAGAACTTACCCGTCCGTTAAAAGAGTTTTGTGCACGATAAACTTATCGTCTGGACCACCATAATAAGATTTTCTTTCATTTACAGACTGATCAGAATAACATTTATAAATCCATATTGCAGTTAACACCTCGGCCGCAGCATTTCACCGTATAGAGCAGTTCATTATACATCCGCTGTACTCGAGGTAAGTTCATTTTTACTTGTTCACTTATTTGGTCTTGATGGTTTTTCTAATTCTTTATCATCATTATCATCTTAACCGTACGACTCCCACTGCTGAGTCATGTCCTGTGCCACGCGCAACCATCGGCTTCCAGCGATCTTCACCAGATCGGTCCACCTGGTGGGGGTCTTACCACTGAGCGTCGTCCGGTGCGTGGTCGCCATTCGAGAACCTTTCCGCCCCAACGGCCATTGGTTCTCTTCATTATGTGTCTCGCCCACTGCCACTTCAGCTGAGCAATCCTTCGAGCGATATCGATTACTTTAGTTCTCTTTCCTAAGGTCTGATTCTATTACGCAGGGAAATACCAAGCATCGTTCTCTCCATTGCCCGCTGTGTGACCTTGAGCCTTGTCATGAGATCTATAGAAAGCGACCATGTTTCGCTTCCGTAAGTCATCACTGGCAACACACTCTGGTCAAAGACTTTTGCCTTCAGGCACTGAGGTAATTTGGACGAACGCTGCCCATCCGAGTTGAATACGACAAGGTTCTCTTTCTCAAAGTTGGATTAACCTAACTGGACTGTCTGTAATGGTGGACAACTTTGAGTGGAGTATTCCCAATTTTAACTGGAGTGGGTACAACATGGACATTCGACATAATTTTCGTCTTATCCATGTTTATCTTTAGCCCTACTCTTTGGGAAACCCAGCTGATATCTTCAATCAATCTTATTATTAACTTTACCGTCAGGACTCATCCAGGTCCATTTCCGATTATGGGGCTTCCTGAAGAAGGAGCTCATCATAAAGATGTGCTTCTTCTCCATGAAGTCAACCAACATCCGACCTCTGGCGTTCCTTTGCCCAACTCCAAATTGCCTCACTCTCAACTCATCACCGCAAAGCTTCCCCAACCGAGCGTTGAAGTCCCCTATTACAACTGCGGAGTGGGTTTGTGGCTATGCATAGCTTTAGAGATCTCCTCATACATAGCCTCCACTTCTTCATCTGGATGTGTCGAGGTCGGAGCATAGACCTGAATGACATTCAACATATCTATTCGATATACTCACAATATAAGGTATCAAGAAGCTTATATACAACATTTATTTAAGATTTTGTTTAAGAATTTCTAAATTTTGTTCACTCTGCAACTACGTCCTACAAACTAAGTTAGAAACACACACACACACTTTACATCTTTATAATTAAGTGAGGTAGTATATGTAGTGTTTCTGTTGGTGAGTAAGGTTCCAGGGCTCCACGGGGTAGGAGATTGGGTCAGGGTAGGCAACGGCACGAGTGTATTGTATTGCAAGCGTGTTTAGGCTTTGTTGGCCGCTTACCACCAGGCAGGCCGCCATGTGTTTGTTTGTCACTATTTTAATATAAAAAAATATATGTTTATGTTTTTTCCACAGCTTAAACTACGACTATGATATAGCGTTACTACGGTTGAATAAAAGCCTCGAGTTCAGCCATAGAGTGGGACCAGTCTGCTTACCCTTCAAGTTCAAGAATACAACCATGCCTGGACCGAATCTGACTATTCTTGGTAACAATATCCCATGAATTAGTTTTTAAACATAATGCATGTACAGGTGCTAAAGCGTTCCTCATACCGCCAATAATAAAACCACTGACTTTTTAATGGTTACGAAACCAAAATCAACCGTCATGCACGAAATAAATAAATAAAAAGCAAAAGCAAACTAAGCAGTACGCTGTTCAACGTCAAGAGCTGAGTACGCGTTTGTGTGCTATTTGAGATTTTTTGCGTTTTTTCATTAAAGTTACGTAATTTTGCTTACATTGACTATAGTTAGTTAGTTATTATTCGTTGCATGTTATTTCATAGAGCAGCGCTTCGTGGGGCGGGTCTTCCGCTCAGTGCTGTTCTATGAAATGATGAAATGACATAAAAACTGCACGCGGAGCGAACGCCCGCTCCATGCTCCCGCTTAACGCAGCGCAGACTTTTAGGGTGACTAGCGCCATTGTATATTCTCAGACGAACTAACTGGGATTAGTATTTTATATAAAAAAAATGCAATAAAGAAGTATATTTTACCAAAAAAATACTTAATTGCGACCTCGTCTTTATTGCAATAGCTGCTGAATTGAGTACTAAACAGGGTGTTTCTTTTAGGGTGTCAAGACAGTGCGAGCTGATAGAGGAGTACCATACCTATCAATTTAACCCCCATGTATGTTCTACGATTTTTCGTAGTTTTCGAGTCAGAATTATTTTCCTTATTTTTTTAAGTTCAACGATGAGACAACTTTGAAAAAGTATAACTTCTTTTTGGTTCGATTAATCTTCAATGTTTTTTTTTAACAGTATGTCTATTGGTTATAGTTTTATAAGTAAAATTATCGCCGTCCTAACTTTAAGCTAAGATATAAATAATTTGATCGATACTAAATAAAAATGAATGAAGTAAAAAAATAATCTATTCTGTTTTCGTTGAACTTAAAATATAATGAAAAAAAATCTAACTTGAATATATATCGAATACGCCTCTGCTTACAATGGCGAAATTGCATAGATTTTTTCTATTCCAGGTTGGGGAACTCAGGATGTCTCCGGTGGACCCACATTCAATGTATTGAGGAAGGTTTATGGTCACATGATCGAACAAGATGCGTGCCGTGTGAACGTACCCTCGCTGACCAACACACAATTCTGCACCAACACACCAGGAGACGATGCGTGTCAGGTAACTCATGCAGAATTGTTGTTTTAAACTTCCATGGTTCACGGTATCTATATTCATGGTATTTATATGTAATATATCAGTTACTTTGTGATCATGGCGCTTGCAACAGTGCCGAAACATCGGTCACGCAAATGAAGGTGTGTTATGTAAGTTTGTCCAAGTATTTCTCGAAAACCACAAATCAGAATGCAATATTAAGTATATCTTTAGTCTCATTAATAGTAGTAGCTTTAATTTAAGAACAAAAACCTTATAAAATATAATATAATAACTAAAATGAACATTATGTATTCCTATTTCAGGCGGACTCTAAAATTATTAAAACTTAGTTGAGGCGTCAGCCGTCAGTCCACTAAGCTAAGCAGTATTTTGAAATACAAGAGCCACCATCTTACCCCACAAGCCAGAAGAAATCGAGTTGATCTTTTGGCTCTATTTATAAATCGGCGTCTAGGATATTGAAGTAATGGAATCAATAATGAAGGCCTACTCTAAACATAAAAATGTCAATCAGGCCGAAGTTCGTCATTAAATGTTTTAACTTTCTACCTTGTGGCGCTTAGAATCAAGATCGAAAATTTAAGTTACTAGGTTAGGTTATACCGGTGCTATGAAGCAATTCTGGTGGAAGGGTTTCTAATTACGTTGTCAATTATACAATCCTGGTGGCGATTGATAATTTTAAATACAAATATCTCAAAATGTACTAATTTTATGTCGATTTCACTGTGTACCTTCGAATGGATTCTTGTCAACTATCATTTAATCCATTTTAACTTAGGAAAAAACTGATATTATTAATAATAAATAATAAATATTTCCAACACTCACACCAATTAGCCTAGCCCCAAAGTAAGCACTGTAGGTTTGTGTTATGGGATACTAGGGTAACGGATAGAATACATATACCGATACATATATAAGTATATTTATATAGAAATACATATAAACATCCATGACTGGAGTACAAATGCTCGTATTCATCACACAAACATCTCCACCCACCGGGATTCGAACCCGGGACCTCTGGAGTAGGCGGCACCTTGAAACCCGGCGTATAAACCACTTGGCCACGGAGGTCGTCAAATATTAATATTATAGTATTATAATACTTACTTTATACCATAGTGTATTTATCCTTTGCATGGCGGACAGTTCGCAACTTCTTCCAAAATTTCGTTGGGGCTTAGCCAAGGAGCATTCTTTTGACCTTGAACTATAACGCAACAATCAATCGTCAATATATTAAAATTAATAGATATTAAAATTTGCCACCGGAAATAGGCCAAAAGTGAACTTTTTTTTATTTTTTTAAACATTTAACTGCCAAGTTAAGTGCTTAAGTTAGTCTAAAGAAAATTTTACTAGAAAAAATTCCACACCGACCAGGCAGCAAATGGAACTCGAACCCTTCGTTATCCGGGCGAATGCACTGACCGTTATGCTACTGAGGCCCTGATCCGTGTGGAATTTTTTCAAGTAAAATATTCTTTAAAAAGTGAACTTGTTGAAATTGACCCATAAATGGTTTTGAGGAGCTTTTGTTTTGATGGCACAGGTAGTTAGCGCGTTCTGCCTGCGATCGTGGAAGTTAAGCAATTTTCGTGATGGTTGGTCATTGGATGGGTGATCAAAAACTTATTATCTCGAGCTCCTCCGTGCTTAGGAAGGCACGTTAAGCCGTTGGTCTCGGCTGCATCTGCAGTCGTTAGCACCCACCAATCCGCACTGGGTCCGCGTGGTGGGACAGGCCCAATCTCCCTATGCCATTCATAGGGAAGGCCTGTGCCCCAGCAATGGGGTCATTAAAGTGTTATTCCAGTAAAAAATGTCTTAACAATAAAATTGTTTCGGTTCACCAGTTTGGATTCGGCGGCCCGCTGCTGTACGCTGACAAAGAGACGGGCGCATTTTTCAACATCGGCATCTTCAGCTCCGGCCACGTCTGTGCTAACAACGACCAGCCCGGCGTCAACACGCGCGTGCCCCCGCTGCTCGACTGGATCGTCGTGAACTCGCCCGACGCTGATTACTGTCCTTTACAATAATAGCGTGTTTTATTTTTGTCATACAGTATGTTTATGATGGCCAATAAAGAACTTTTCATTTTATTCATTTCATTATTTTCATCTCCTACGCTTACTGCATAGTTTATACCCGTTATATTTTTTTTATCTTTGGAGGAATACAGCATGGGTTTCTTCAAAAGAAACATAGAGTCGTTTTGATGATTCGACGACGCCTATGTGATGCTCCTGAAGCTGCAAGCGTCCATAGACCATGGTGACCGCTTACCATTAGGTAGACCGTGTATTTTTAGACATTTTAATTAAATGATTTTAGACATTTTATTTATAATGATGTATTTAACGTCTCTGCCAATTTTCAGCTCTATGCGAATTATTCCTAAGTTATGACTTATATTTGTCTATTTTGACTGGACTATAGAGAGAATTAACTTGTCCACACAGTCAGTAGAAATAGCATGTAAAGAGCCATCTAAAAACGAAGAGGATGAAGATGAAGATTTTACTGATTTCAGTACACAAGTCATTGCCTACATAGCAGGCAATGTGGTTCATGTCCTAATTAAAGAAATCAAATGCGATATTTTCCCTGGAGCCCTAATATCAGATTCAAGTAATAATTACCATAAATTTATTTCGTTAAAAGATAAAGGTGGCCTGATATATCCGTCCATGGTGATGTTATAAAAATATTCAAAAGTGCAGAAACTGTAATACGATAATATGCAGATAATTTGAAAACTGTCGTAAAAGAAATTTTAGTCCCAAAAATATAATAGTTATTTATTATACAAGAGTGGAAAGTTCCTTTTTAACCGCGTGCTCGATTTGGATGACCGAGCAAGCGAAGGATTCTAAAGTTGAATCACGAGCGCAGCGAGTGATTCTAAATTAGAATCCTGAGCGTCAGCGAGGGAAACAAACGAGCACAAGGTGAAAAATCTTTCCACTCGAGTGCAATACGTAACTTTTCATCCCACCTCAGCGAGGAAATGACAAAATGAAAAAGAAAACAATTTATAATGACAAAATATTTTTATTTCAATTAAAACACATTAAGATAATCTATAAATTGAAGAAAATAATAAGAAGTAGAAAATAATTAAGAAATATTAAATGTAACGTTGCTACAGTGACTTATGTTAAGTTTAATATTTTTGTTAGGTAATGTTATGTTGGTGTTTGTGAATTGTGCGCTGTTTTGTGGTAAACTACTCGTATCAGTAATTTTAAATAGTTGTGCCGATTCATTGGATTCTATTGGCGTAAATGTTGGCGAGAGAGGGCTATTGTTTCCAATCTTATGGGGGCTCATTTTAGATGTAGAAGGGCGAGACCAAGAATCTGACAGAGGTTCTTTCAGCGTTATGGCCTCCACGATACTATTACAAATTTTTGATTTACTTTGGATTGAATCCTCTATGTATCCCTCTACAACCGAATTAGACTTCCAGCCTCCATGGCGCTTAAGCGATAGAAGATCAGCCCCTGATTCGGCCAAAAGTGTGGCTGAGGTTCTTCTAAAACAGTGACCGGTGTATAACGGGGGTTCTAAAAGTCCGAGAAAAGTTGCTATTTCTCGTGGAATACTGCCAATTTTATTCTGACCCATAGGTTGTCGGATACACTTTCCGTTGCGATATTGTAGAAAAAATCGTTCAATTGGGGTGTTAGAAGGACGTAAAGCTTGATATTTCTGAACAATGTTTACATATTCCTTGCGAATAACGAAGTTGCGGTCTTTTTTTGTCTTGGTATTTAGTACATTAATTAATAGCAATTCATCAGAATTATGAGAATATTTTGATACGTTATTGACATTAAGTAGTGTAAGTTCATTTGTTCGACATGCTCCGGTTATACCAATAATAAGAACAACCTGTAACAAAAGAAGTATTTATAATCGTAAATAAATTAATCAAATTAAAAATATTGTAAGTACTATGTACAATTTTATCAACAACAAAAAATTACACGTATTGACTTACTTTTGCCGCTAAATATACGGAATCAGGTGCTTCATTAATAAACTTTGCAATTTCAGATGCTGTGAAAACCTTCGATTTTTTTGGTTTATAACCAGATGAGGCTCTTTTTAAAAATGCCACTAATTTATGATAGGTGTCGATATGAACGTCTTTCTTCATCTTAATTGTTAATTTTAGCATTGAATACGTACTCCATAGCGTGCTTGCTTTCTTGGTCTCAGATAATTCTATAAAATATGCCAGCAAAACGTTTTCGGAGAAAGTTTTTGCTCCTTTAGCTAGTCGCCACATGTTAAATATATCGTACTGTTTCAAATACTTCTCTCGTGATTGCTGAGGGAGAAGGCTCATTTGCGCATTATTAACTGTTTCAGTTAACTCAGTTGGCGTTAGATAAACTTCATCGTCGCTAATGTCACTCATTTTAGTTGATTTTTTTGTACAGTTTTTAGGTTATGTTAATTATATTAAGCAATAAAACGTGAAAAACTAGAATGGCGCGAAGCACGCAAATAAAACAAAGAAACCAAGAAGGTTCCAAATTTAAATTTTTTCACAATTTAAAAAGTTCTAATCATAAATTTGGCACCATAGAGGTTACATTAAATAGGTTTAATGACGTTTTGAATTTACAATTATATTGAGTACTCATTATATGTGATGTTCTAAATTCAAATCTACTTTGCCGCTCAAGCGAATAAAATAGAATTTTCCAGCCAGATTTCGAAGCGCAAAATTACACTTTCCGAGGTGGTGGGATGAAAAAAAGTTTATTGGCACTTCATTATTTGATGACATATCATTTCATCAACTCGGTGAATTCCCATTATCTATCCACGTAACAGATTCAATTAAAGTGGTACCAATTGAAAAATACATAGATATACGCCTATATTTCTTTTGAAAAATAACTTTAAAATATAATAAAGCGTCACCTTTTTCATAAATATAATATTGTTTCAAGGTCAATAAATAACTATCTGTAGTAATGCGTTTTACATTAAATCATTTTCTTTATCTTTACTAACTTTGACAGGATACAAAAAATTCCATACAATCAAGTCAAGTCCAACTCGCACTTGGCATACCTATTTAATATCGATAATATTTCATCGACTCAGTGTCAACCACTAGCGCTAAAATCGGTGTGAACGGACGAACGAACCGAACCGTACACAGAGCTGCCAAATATTCTTGGATTCACACTTGATTAGGTTATCAAGTGTGGATCCAAGAATATTTGTAATGAGCCAACGATTGTTTTCCCAATCTTATCGAGGCGCAAAATTCGCAAAAATCCTATCGTTTATCAGTGAAATTGAGAAATGTCATCGTCATTGTCTTATTATCCGCGTTTTAGCAAATTTTTTTGGCTTCTCGAAAAAATCGATTTATCAAATCAGTCTACAACTTATTTAACACTATACACCAGAGTTCCTATTTCCATCCGTTACCATATGTGATACTAATCACATAACACTAGCCTTACTGTACTCTTTTGTTGAGGAGATGTATTGGTTCCAGATTTAAGGAAAGTAAAGTTTACCTAATATTTTGTTACTTTAATTTCAGCTTTACAAGCCACCACTAACACAACAGGCGGCAGGTTTCTTTGTCAAGTTTCAACTGAGAAACAAAATCTATTTGGTAATTAAATCTTCTATTCAAACATGATAATCACCAGCCTATTAATGTTCCCACTGCTGGGGCACAGGTCTTCCCTTGTGGATGGAGAATAGAGAGATTGAGCCATGACCCACCGCGGGGCCCAGTTCGGATTGGTGTGTGCTATGAGTGCAGATGCAGCCGAGACCAACGGCTTATCGTGCCTTCCGAAGCAGGGAGGAGTTCGCGATAATAAGTAATTCAATCCCATCCAATGCAATTGCGAAAGTTGTTTAACTTCTACGATCACAGGTTGAACGCGCTATCCACTTACGCCATCGAGTTCGTCTATTTCCTATTTACTTCTAAGTAAAGGTAAAATAAAATACCTAAGAATTAAATCTTAATTGTTTTAGTTCAAATTCTAGATTAGATCAGCCGTGGTTCAACACGTGGTTCGGCTCCATCAAGGAAATCACATCGCAACTCAATTTAAATCACCATTATAATAAATAAATTGTACTTTTATTATATTTTTGAAGAACAAGAGAATCGATACATTTAATTAAATTCGAAAACGATGGTACACACGCGACTACTGTAACTACCTAAAAGCGAAATAAACTAATCATCATCATCATCATCAGCCTCTTAATGTCCCCACTGCTGGGGCACAGTCCTTCCCCATCATCCATAGGGAGATTGGGCCATGACCAACCACGCGGGCCCAGTGCGGATTCGCGGGTGCTAACGACTGCAGATGCAACCGGGACCAACGGCTTAACGTGCCTTTCGAAGCACGGAGGAACTCGAGATAGAAATCTTTGGTCACCCATTCAATGACCGACCACTGCGAAAGTTGCTTAACTACAACGATAGCAGCCGAACGCGCTAACCACCTGCGCCATCGAGCTAATAAAGTAATAAAATAACTGAAACATGTTACTTTATTTATTTTAAAATTATTGATTCTACTTATTGAAAATTAAAAAACAGAACTAATAAATATTGTGCCACAGCGCGTTCGCCTTTCGATAGATCGTGTAGATTTAGAATTTAGACTTGCGCCAAATCGAACGCGCGTTCTTAACCTTAATCCTGAATATATAAATTTTAAGTTAAGGTAAATGCTTGTAATCCTACTATAATATTATAAATGTGAAAGTTTGTATTTTTGGTACACAATCACGCAAATATTACAGAACAGATTTGGCTAAAATTTGGTAGCTATGCATATAGTTTGTGACGTGGATTGAGACATAGGGTACTTTATACCCAGGAAAAATGGTAGGTTTCTGTGGTTTTCTCAAAAACTTAAGTTGACGCGGCGCAGGCGGCCGCTAGTAAAAAAATGTCATTTACTTTTCTACTTATACTTGCAATTAAAAAAATTTCACCTTCGCTTCCACAATTGGAAGAACATTTCATCGTTCTACTAGAAACTTTACCAGAGCTATGGAATACCCAACATAAAAAAAATGTTATAAGTATAGATTTGTTCATGGACTTGCAATTAAACATAATTAATAATAATAAACACAATGTTTACAAAGTCTGCTTGGATAGCTGGGAATTATTATTATCAATGCTTCAAATTGTATTACACAAATGGCACCACTTTACTACGGAAAAGCTAGCTTGAAGATGGCCGCCTGTGTATTGATTGATTTTTCGCGCGTTTTTCCTCGCCTCTCACTCATTTCGTCCCACTTGGTTCCGGCTCATTCCTAAATTATTCAATTTTAAAATATTTATTTAGAAAGGGTTATTTCTTTCGAATGTACAATGATTTCAGAAAAACGGCAAGCGGTTTTTTATTTAATTTGATACCCGTATTTATAGAGGTGCAAAGAAATGTGCAATAATTTTCCAGTGTTTTGTTATTTTTAATTTAAGTAAAAAAATTGTGATATCTTAGATATGAAATTTTTAGTAAAGAGGTAGTGATGAAATACAGAAATGCCGAAACGTATTCCTTTCCACATCGTTTACGCGACAAGTAAGTTCTTAAACATATTAACTACTTATAAATATTTTTCAAGTGAATTTTTAAACGTCAAGATTTATTAATTTTCATAACCACACATTTATATTATACTAAATTATTCAGTAGTACTTACATACAGGGAAAATTAATTCGTTAAGTTTTCTTCTTGTACTTTAATTAAGAAAACAGAATAGTAGTTTCGTTAATTTTTTTTGGGATTTCCATTTTTTTGCATTTTTATGCTTAGGCAAGCAATTACCTTTTATAGTATTTTACACGAAAATGTTAAACTTATTCAATCAAGTAAAAAAAGTAATATATATTATATACAACAATTATCGAAAGATTCATTCAAGGACAATATAGTTATATTGATTGCACTTAAGACCGTAGGAAGATTGTAAAATTATTTCATTCTTGAGTAGGTAATTACCTACTACTTACGTACTTAGGAATGGTACGTAGTACTAACTATGGTAGTTGTTGGAGAGAGGTAACGGATTTTGCCCTGGAATTGGAGCGCCCGTCAGGTGAAGTAATCTACACCTTACACAAGATCATAGTAAAATTACACTACTTTTTGGCGGTGTTGTGATTCTTGGGTTTTTGGGATTGGGTTAGGGTAGGCAACCTCGCATAGGTACGACTTATATTTTTTTTGGTATCGAAGCCAGGGTTGCCAACCATAGAATTTTTTTCCTCATACATTTGCAGCTAAAAATGTCACACGATTTGCACCCCCCCTTTGCAACTCTGGAATTGTTAAATTTCTAATTATAATTGAAAAAATCTGGTACATATGAGTAGTGTTCTCGTACCTACCTCGTACAGAAGACGGCTCACCTTTCCATTATATGTAATTGAGTTGCAAGCTGAAATTTTTGTCACGCAAAGTATTAACTATTAAAAACACGTACACGAAATCTTTTTTGGCGGAAACGAATAGAACTCGAGAAAAAAATTATTGAAAATTAATATTTTTGTAGGTTATGAGTCATTTTGACAACATTTTTTTTTCGCAATTTTCATGATCAGTGCTGCCATTTTTTTATGCAAAAATAACATGTTTCTCGTTGTCTATGGTAAATATAAGTTTATTATGTTGGTACTATTGTCATAATGTCACAATTTACCGCCATTAATGAGATCTGTCAGTCAGTGTTTGTGTTTAAACTTGTTTTATTTAAACGGCTAAACTGTATATCTAAGGCCCAAGTGGTGATACTTCACACTAGGTTAGGTTAGGTTAGTGTTGTGACCTTAACGCGCGAGCCGAGCGAGCGAAGCGAGCGTGCCGCGGCAGCGGCCGGCGAAGCGCCAGAAAGAAAAATTTGTTAATAGACTTTTTCTACAGAAAAATCAAATATCACCTCTAGGCTCTGGAAGTACAGATTTACCTTTAAAACTCCTCAAATTTTTATAATTATCATTTCTGTAAAAGAAACGATGGGAGGGGGGGGGGTACCCTTCCCTCTGAGGGGTCTTCCCTAATACCTATCCCCCTGAAATTCCACTACATATAACAGATTTTATGAAATTTTAGGTTAGGTAAAAAAAAAACCTGCATTTCCGCCAAAAATCATTTATGGCGGGGGGGTCGGGGGGAGCCCTCCCTCCCCCCCCCCCCTCTACAAATTACCCCGAAATTCAATTACATATAATGGAATTAAGTAATAATAATAACATATTTATTTATTTCTCCTCACAACATGATGCTATTGTAATAGGTGAATACAAAAATGATAAACCTGTAGGTTGTGAGAAGCTGGTGTCTGACATGGGTATAGAAATACCTGTATTACAGATCACCAGGCCCTCCGCCAACCAGAATGAGATAATTACAATACAACTTAACCAAAACAATTCTACAATATAGGAGAACTTATATAAAAAGACATTAAATATTAGCCTAGTTGTTCGTTTACAGAGATTAACATATCAAAGATGATTGAATGCCACACAAAGTGCAAACAAGTATAGCTGGAAGTTAAATGGACAGTTTCTATTGTGTTGTTTGTTGATACATTTACTTAATTACTTTAAATTACCTAATAGGTAATTAACATTACTTTGTTTTACATAAAAATAAAAATTAAAGATACTCATTTGCTAGAATTTCATTGAGAAAGAGAGAATCTAAGAGAAAGTTAACTGCTCAAAAGATTCTCTGTTGTTAGATAATCCAGATTTTGTAGCCAATTTTTTACTATTCGCTTTAATTTGAATTTTGTGACATTATAAATAGATAAAATGTTGTTAATTTTATTGTACAAACTACCGCCTTGAAAACAGAAAAATCGTTGTGAGAATTTCATATTAAATCGACGTTGTGCACAGATTCTGTTTCTTCTACGTACAAGATCACTTTTACTGGGTACGTAAATCAACTCAGTGTGCTGTTTGATCACTGTTTGAAAAACAAAAAGCTGTCGCACAGTTAATACCCCAGCCAGTTTATACAAATCTACCGTCGGATAGCGGAACGGTAGGCAGACACTCACTTTGAGCAAAGCTCGTTGGGCCCTCTCTAATCTTAATAATTGCGATTTGCAGGCACCACCCCATGATGTAATACAATAGCAAAGTAGTGACTGGCAAAGAGCATAATAGATAGTTATCAATAATTTTTTGTCTGCAATATGACGTAGATTTTTGAACACTACCATTAATTTGCGTATTCTGGCCGATAACAGCTCAACATGGCATTGAAAATTTAATTTTTCATCCAACATGACTCCTAGATATTTGATTTTGTCTGTCTTAAGTAATCTTGGACATTGACAACTATTTCCATCAATGTTAGTACAATCGCGGGATATAATATCTCTGTTATTAGCATGTTCCAAGTTTTTTAAACCGAACGTAATAAATTTGGTTTTTTCAATATTGAGTGTCAGGACATTTCCTAGGAGCCATTTGGTCACTAAATTATAACCTTTCTGAGCATACATAAACACATCATTCCAAGAATTTCCACTAAACAATATAGCTGTGTCATCTGCAAAGGTGACAATTTTAGAGGAAGACATTTCTAGTTGACACAGGCCGTTTATATAAACTATGAATAACGTCGGACCCAATATGCTCCCTTGAGGAACTCCACAAAGCACAGGAACTTCATTGCTCAAATAGTTGTCAATTTTGACACATTGAGTACGACTACTGAGATAACTTTTAAATAAATCCAATTGTACACCTCTGATACCTATATGTTCCAGTTTTTTAATTAAGATAGGTATGGAGACCGTGTCAAAAGCCCTGGCCAGGTCCAAAAATATGCCAATTACTTTTTTCTTATTATCTAAAGCATTAACTATATAATTAGTAAGATCGTGAACGGCATCAGCGGTGGATCTCTTAGATCTAAATCCATATTGCTGAGGAGAAATCAAGTTATTTTGTTCAAGATAGCTGACCAATCTTTTGTTCATTAAACGCTCAAGAACTTTTGATAATATGGGTAGATTGGAGATCGGTCTATAGTTATTGACAAGGTCCCCATCCCCATGCTTATAAATTGGGTGTATTCTTGATTTTTTTAGTATATTTGGGAAGACACCAGATTCAATTGAAAGGTTGCATAAGTGTGTTATCGCAGGTACTAGTAAGTATTTGTAAGTTTTCAAAAATTCACCAGATATCAAATCAAGACCCACTGAACAGTCTGATTTAAGTTCCAATATCAAAAGTTCAACTTCCTTACAATCTGTAGGTAGAAAAACAAAAGATTTATTACATGTAGTAGTTTTTCCTAACCAACCATCAGTCTGTCCGGATGAAATTTTATCGGCAAGATTTTTCCCTACATTTGCAAAATAACCATTGATATTATTTATGGTTTCCACACGATTTGGTGTATTAAGTAGTATGGAAGATGAATCTTTAGGTTTATTGGTAAATGTAAGGTCTTTGATCGTTTTCCATAATTTTTTACTATTGTTCTTATTAATTGAAAGTTGTGATTTGTCATGATCATTCTTAACTTTTTTTAAGATTGTAGAGCAAAAATTTCGATATCTTTTATATGTCGCCTGCAGCAAAGAGTTTACAATTGTCATTGTATATATTACAATGACAATTGTATCTGAGTTCAGTTTCAATATCAGACAATTTGCTTCCGACCATTGCGGTTCATCACACGATAGGATAATATCATTTCTATAGTATACCACAACACCTTCATTCTGAGTAAGATTTTTTGAAGTAGCAAAAAATTTATATCCCTCTAACATCGGTATTTTTGCATTTGTAGAAAGCCAGCACTCAGTCAGTACAACAAAATCCCATGTTACTTTTGATCTATAGAGAATAGGCAACAAACCATTGAAATTGCATTTTAAACTTCTGATATTTTGCATTAAGAATTTTGTAGATTTTCAGAACTAGGGAAAAAAGATTGACAGTCATCAATATCGCCATAAGCGGAATTCGCAACCTCAACCGAATCAATTTCATCGTTTAAATTACTTAATTCGTTGAATTTTATTGTTGTTACCGGTAGGAGCTATTTCAAAGTCGAATAGCCATTCGCATTTGTCGATTTCATTTTCTAGATAAGCAAAGACGATTAGAGAGTTAACCATGATATAAAAAGCAACTAATGACAAAACTAGTCCACATACAAGTAGTGCATTAACATGTTTGGCAGTGAGAGGCTTTACCTTTTTTTATGCAAAAATAACATGTTTCTCGTTGTCTATGGTAAATATAAGTTTATTATGTTGATACTATTGTCAAAATGTGACAATTTACCGCCATTAATGAGATCTGTCAGTCAGTGTTTGTGTTTAAACTTGTTTTATTTAAACGGCTAAACTGTATATCTAAGGCCCAAGTGGTGATACTTCACACTAGGTTAGGTTAGGTTAGTGCTGTGACCTTAACGCGCGAGCCGAGCGAGCGAAGCGAGCGTGCCGCGGCAGCGGCCGGCGAAGCGCCAGAAAGAAAAATTTGTTAATAGACTTTTTCTACAGAAAAATCAAATATCACCTCTAGGCGCTGGAAGTACAGATTTACCTTTAAAACTCCTCTAATTTTTTATAATTATCATTTCTGTAAAAAAACGCCGGGAGGGGGGGGGGGTTACCCTTCCCTCTGAGGGGTCTTCCCTAATACCTATCCCCCTGAAATTCCACTACATATAACAGATTTTATGAATTTTTAGGTTAGGTAAAAAAAAAAACTGCATTTCCGCCAAAAATTATTTATGGCGGGGGGGGGTCGGGGGGAGCCCCCCCTCCCCCTCCCCTACAAATTACCCCGAAATTCAATTACATATAATGGAATTAAGTACCCCACCAGCTGATACGTGAGTTGGTTTTACTCTAAAAATACAAAGATAGCTGAATCTATAGCTGAACTCCTAGGGATCCGAGGCTCTGGGTTGGCGACACCAGCATATACAAAGTACAGCTACTGGCACACCACCAGCTGATACGTGATATGAAACGTGAGTTGATTTTACTTTAAGGATGCAAACATAGGTCGTACCCAGCATGTGACCTGAACTCCCAGGGACCCGCGGCTCGAGGCTGGGTAGCGCGGGCGCTCCGCCCCACGAGCTGCTGCTGCAGCTGTCCTTCGTCACCAGCGTGCACAAATTATAGCTCCTGGCACTCACCAGCTGATACGTGAGTTGGTCTTACCGTAAGTATGCCAAGATAGCTCGTACTCAGCATGCGAGCTGAACTCCTAGGGATCCGAGGCTCTGGGCTGGCGTCACCAGCTCACCAGCGTACACAAACTACAGCTTCTGGGACACCACCTGGGACCTCAAGATAGCTCGTACCCAGCGTGTGAGATAAACTCCTAGGGCCCTGCGGCTGTCCTGCGTCACCAGCGTGCAAAAACTACACTTCCTGGCACACCACCAGCTGATGCGTAAGTTGATCTAAGGATAGATCTCTATACTTTTTATGGTTACGAGCCACTTACATAATTACCACAAAGTAAGTAATATTTTTCCTAAAGGATGTTTTTCTGAATTACCGAATTAATTTTGTATAATCTCACGTTCCATTGTTTTTATTTCTAGAAATTGACTTTTATTGGTTGTTAGTTTAAATTATAAATGAAACAACAGCGAAACGTTTTACAGCAAACGCATGAAACATCAAATTAACATAGAAATGCCTTATTTGACAGATTTGAATGAGAATAAAAAAATAAAAAAAAGAATGCGTAAAAACATTAAAAATAAGCTTTTGCGCTTTTCGGTTTTCGTTTCCTATTATGCAAAAAATATGCTATTCCAGCTAAATCCTGAAAAGCTAGAGGACGTTCTTACTTCCATATTCTTTGTCATAACAATTACGATAGTAGAGGTAATGGTGTTGATTCTGGTATGATTCTCTAAAATTAAAACCAAATTTAATATCAGTCTCTCCTTTTCATTCTGTACAGAGAATGACTAGGATGCACTGTTGTCAAATTTAAATTTAAATTTAGAGAATCATGCCAAAATCGATACCACTAAGTTACTTTATTAAGTCCCGCCAGATGATAAATCGACCGTCCGATCCACTGTGAAGTTAATGTCGAACCATGAAGCCGCGTTGGAACTATTCAATGCTACCGTACATAATGGAATGGGTTAAAAGCTCTTTGTGTACAGGCATGCATATTTAAAAGCTACCCTAATTGCTGTAGAAATAAGACACAAATTCCGATGTGTACACATATCTATTGATAACAGGCCAAGAAATCGAATAAAAGAAAAATATATGATGTGCCTATTAGAATGAGGTCAAAGGGATTTTACGGTTGATTTCTTTTCATAGCTTTTCATAGTCCTGATAGTGGCACTAGAAAATTTCAGCGACTCTGCTCTTTTTCTATACGTGTTCTTTTAATTTATGTGAGGTGAGGCAAGGTGAGGATGGTTGGTGTAGCAGTTTATAACTGCTGTATCAGCTATCTTCGCGTTTGGACTTAACATCAGGTGGGGTAGAGTAATTTGCCTACCTGACTATAAAAAATAAGTTATAAGGTGTGGTTGTTTTTATGAAGTAGGTTTTATTTTTCTTAAAGAAGTTTCTTGAAGGAGAGGGCGACGCACGACTGGTTGGATGACGATGATTATAATGTACCTAGCAGATTGAAGATTTTACTATAATTATATACCATAAACCTAGATGTTTAAAAATATGGATCCGTGCCGTATTAAAACGAGAGCTGAAGCCGGCATTAGTTTAGGTCAGTAACAAATTTAAATAGCTTCTGCTGTTCCTGGCAGCCTGCCATCCTAGGCCATGGACCTTTTTCCACCTGGATGTAGTGATACAAATGTAAATATATTTTTCTAGAAATATATAGGTATCAGAAACAGCCAATACTAAGGTACAAATGCTCGTAAATATCATAGAAGCATTTGCCCATACCACTCCCATCACGAAGGTCATCTAAATAAGAAAGGTTCTTGCCCGGATTTTCTTGCTGTATGTTGTACCTTTAAGAGAGGTATGGAATAGTTAATTTTCCGTTCTAATTGGAGCGCCCTTCTGGGAAAGATGGGGTGTCTTCACCTTACAGAAAATCACTGTAAAATGACACAAGCTGCTGTGGATTATGTCGGTGTATAAGGTTCCAAGGCTCCACGGGATTAGATTTTGTGTGGTGCAATTTTTCGTACCGCAAACTTCTATAGACTATGGTGGCCGCTAGCAATCAGGCAGGCCATATGCTTGTTTACCACCATTTTAACATAAACAAACTATATGATTACGTATGTTTACCACAGCGGAATGCGTGGAGGTGCTGGTTTCGGGTGGGCTGATATCGGAGGGGGCGGCGACACCTTGCGGGGCCACTTACACCAGCTCGGGCCGCGTCACCCTGGCCCGACCCACGCCGCAAGCGAGGACCAGGGAACTCAGGTAATAAATCAAATTGAAGGCCTTCTTTTGAGGGGGCATTGAGAAGTTCAGTATGGCCACGGGTACAAAATCTGAGCATCTGAACTGAACACCTGAGCATCGACGCACCTCCCGCCCGTAGGTACGTTGTTATCGGTCTATTATATCGGATGCGTTATTGCGATCAGTTTTAAGTACATTATGTACGAGAACGGCTACGAAGTTACATGCTGCTGCGATAATAACGACGCAATATGACGAAATATCGCAGTAAAATATCCGATATTATCGACCTAAAATAACACGCCTAAGGGCGGGTGGCTTAATAGGTCCCCATTTAGTGGACCGAAGCTCTAGTAGGTTGTGGTCCTACCAGTTTATTTTGAGCTCAGTATGATCACTGAGCTACTTCATGGTAAACCGTGGTCTTCCTGTAGTACAAACCGGTGAGACCACGGGCCCTTGATCTTAGAAACGCGTGAGAATCTTTGCGAAACGCTTATCAGTAAAAGTGAGTGACTTAATGTATGACTTAAATTTTCAAAATTAGCTACCGTTGCAGCGTTGTCCCTATCGCACGTTATTTGCCATTGCGTGATAGCAATAGTTTTTTCAAATACTTATATAAGTCGCGTCACGTAAAAAGAACGCTGGCGGTTAGGCTGCGCAGCAGGCGATTGCCTCCCCCACCTCGTCTCCGTCCGCTCCCTGTGCGTTGCGCGTGCGTTGAGTCGCCGGCCGTTTTTTTTTATTGAGTGTGAATGCTGTTGGTCGCATATGACCTTTACGACCGGCGACGATTCACCTGGTTTGGGGAAGGCGAGATCCTAATGGGACCTCGAGCCGAGAATTGGCGAGCGCTTCTAGGGGTGTTCTAGGGCGTTGGCATCTCCTCACGGGGGAGTCTCTTCTCCGTTTGGACTCGTCTGGAGCCTCTAGACCACTTGAACCTGAGGAGGCTAGCTCAACTAGAGGACGTTTCTGAGACTCGGACCTCGGCTCCAGTTAAACCTAGCTGTGGGTCGACATATCGTTTGATAATTTAAATTATTTGTTTATGAATACTTTAAACTCAGTATTCCCTAATCTATTCACAGCACTTTGGGCTTTACCTCACATTGTCAGCGACAGTAGCACACCGTGAACGATTTTCAAAATATAAATGATTAAAAACTGCCTTCGTTCAACAAGTCAAAACCAACACGACACGACTTTAAACGAGCTGTCCCAGTGAACTTCGTACCACCATAAAAAATAGGGGTTGGTGGTAGAAGGGTGAAATTTGAGGGTGGACCACTCTTAACATTTAGGGAGATGAAAAATAGATGTTGTCCGATTCTCAGACCTACTGCATATTGTTTGTTTCGGAGTAGTTTAATTACGCACGTGACACGAGAATTTTATATATTAGAGATAGAAGTTATTATCCATTGGAAAATTTGACAGCTTGCGGTAATTTGATGTGACTTGTACTTTCTTCACCCATTTTATTTTGACCACACGCTTACTAGGGAGCGCTAGGAGTCATGTTTGCACACGGGTGCTACATGGGCTAGAGACGCCTCTGGTCCTTAGTTAAAAATGTTACATTGAACAAAAAGTTATTAACTACGCAGTTTTGATGCTGCCAATCGTTTAAAAACTAAGTAGTTTAATCACCTTATGGTATGTTTTTAAAATTATTGCTCAATCATAAACATTTGTTTTTGCTACAAACTTTTGTCACAAAGTGGGCTGTTAGTAGTATATTTACTAGTAGTCTACATTTCAGACATTAAATAAGTAAAGTTTACCATAATATTTTTCTAGATCGGCGGCACTTCCAGAACCAACCATAGCCCGTTTTGTGAAACTAAGACTATCCGGACCACACCTGCCAGCGAACGAAGATGATCAGGTAATTAACAAACAAATTATTAGAATAAATAAAATAAATTATAAATATCGTAATCATAAAATTATATTCAATTTACAAAGAATAACTATTAAAGAATGTCTGGATATCTGGACTGTGGTTACGTTAATCTAGTTAAGAAAAAAATATCCAACTAATGGCATTTGAATTAAAGACTTTAATTGAATATTATGAATATTTTTTTTTAAGTCAAACAATCCAAAATATCTTATAGATTGATCAGCAAAGGAAAACTCACTGTATTTTCAGTGAAAAAAAAAATAAACTGTGTACATATTTCTGGAACAGTTATTTATAAAACAAACATTGAACACTATCATGAATCCATCCAGGTAGCCCTGATGGCAGTCAATGTACTGGGTGAAGAAATAGAAGAGTCTGATAAACCAACTCCAGCGTTACCCAAATCTGAGCCGAGTTACTCGCCGTACGATGACCTGGCTTTCGTCATGTACGTGGATACTGAGATAGCAGACTTGGTCAGGACTTTGGATGAGAAGAAGAAGATCGCTGTGGCTGGTAAGACTCCCGATTAGGCTTCAAAGAGATTGACTTTGAGACACTAGGGCATCAAAGAGATTGACTTTAAGACACTTAGGCTTCAAAGAGATTGACTTTGAGAGTCTTTGAGACACAACTCTATCTTTACATCCTATATCTATGTACTTATATCTCTCTCTGTCTTCTATAACTTCTTTTTTCTCCTCTGCCAACAGCATTGAAATCGTGACCTCGGTTGATTGCGGATGAAAAACCCGTGCCGGTCCTCAGTTTATTTTTCACATTTTTGTAGAATATGTATATACAAAATCTCTGAAAATAATTTTCAATTATTTTTTTCATCATTAGTGCGAAGAAAGCTCTTCCTCCATTCTTTTTTCTGACTGTATAAAAAAACGTTCTCATAATTCGCTGCTCTCGTTTAAAATCGGTGGGAACCGCGCTAGCCGCGGTTATCCGATTAGTCAGCTGGAGTTTGTTTCCCATGCAAACCTCCACCCCTCTTTTAACCCCCTTATAGGATATTTTTTGGGATAAAAACCATCTACTCTTATTTTATAATATTACCTATACACGTGTATGTATTGGTGTGCGTGAAAACATGAGAAAACAGCATATTATTTATTTATTTACCTGCTTCCCGAAGCCACAACTGCAATTGCTTTGTGTTACCACGAGACCTGAAAATAATATGAACTATGTAAGCAAGAAACCATGACAATGATTAAATAAGAAATTTACTTCATAATTTCTAAACGATCTTTTATCAACGTATTTAGTACTAGTGGCCCGCCCTCGCTTCGCTTCGGTGTAGCGCTGTAGTGTAGGTAGACTATTGATTTTGTTCTCAGGCTTGTACTACACACAATGAATTTCTTTATATAATTATAAACTTTCCATGAAAATTTATTTAACTGATAGTGAAAATTTTGTTGCGTACTTTAGGACCCGTTGTACCGAATGCACTATATTTTTGGTTGAACGCACAAATCTCAGGAAGTAATGGTCCTTGAGTTGTGACATAACTGATATAGTTAGAAATATGGTATTACGGACTTTTTTGTAGATATTGATGTCGCTGCACTAATTTTGTACTATTTAATAGCAGCATTTTACCTGAAATAAAATGCATATTAAAATACTTACCTCACTGAAAGCTTTATATTGAGATAGCACTTCGTTTCCCGTCGAATTACCATCAGTTTCCGTACTTTTATTCACCTTATATCCGGTCCAGTGGCGACACCTGGCAGAAGCGCGGCCATTTTTGTTTTCCTAAGTTTTGACAGCGCCATATTAACTCATTGGCTCAATTATTTCACCAGGCAGAATTTAAAGTGAAAGCTTTCAGTGAGGTAAGTATTTTAATATGCATTTTATTTCAGGTAAAATGCTGCTATTAAACTACTTGACCGTCACTGAAAGCTTTATATTGAGACCTGTTTGTTATCGCCTGGTGATCGCCACGTACATAGATATATACGCCAATGTGACAATTTATGATAAATTTAAATATTAACATTTATCAGATTATATGAAACTGTATAAAGAAACGAGTAAGCTTAAAAATGAATCAAATAATATTATTTGAATCACGCCTTTAATTTCTTCAAGCTTACGAAGCTGCTTTAACATATGTATTAGCTGATCGCTATATTCCTTTGCTTAAAACTTCCGAAGTATATATATATATACTTCTACATATATTTGCTTTGTTAATGACCGGACGCTTCCTTGTGTGCATTCATTTGTATCTTTGTATATCACAAATAAGGCGTACGTACGAACGCGAGAAAAAGATGTAAAGTTGTTCGATACTGAGTCTTACATTTTACAAGACTGTACTTTTTACTTAAGTACCAAAAATCAGGGTCCCACTTACGATTACCATTATTCGGTACAAGTCACCAATCGGATTGTCTTTAACTACTTTCACCTGTTTTGAACCAAAACAAGGCTTAACTAATCTTCGTCGGTACAAATACAATGATTCGGGATAATTTGAAGTAGGAACAAGTCATGTGTACCACATGCTGAACCAAATAATACGCAGCATAATTACTGTATGACGTTCAGAACAACATATATGACGAAGTATTTGAAACAGATCATTATGATGTAACGAGTACATTATTGAAGAAAAGGAAATAAGTTAACTTATAGACACAGAATAGTAGGTTACGGACCGATTCTTTAAAAACAATCGACTTCAATATATGTGTTTGCCAAGACAGGTGAGCTTAGGTAATTAGACTTATCATCCATTGGTATATCATGTAAAAACTACTGACTTATTTAAAATAATGGTACTTATTTTAAGATAAGTCACGAGTTAAAAATAAGTCTCTCAAAAATCGTGTTAGTTCAGAGCAGAGTCCACAACTTGCGGGATTATTCCGATAAACATTCTTGTTCCTAGACCAATGCAACCACGCAAGCCAGCGTTTCCGAGCCATCTCATAGCTGTTTAAGACAGAGCTGTCGCTCTTTGTAGAATATGTTGAAAAGCGTAGTGCTAGCATATCGTGCCGTGTTCTTCAACTATACTTCCCAAACTTTCATATTAGATTGGCGGGAAGTGATTGCAAGGTCGATTGCAGTGAATTCATAATTATTGTTAGAAGTAGGGAGTGGTTGATACAACCCCACGGAATGACAAAAATGTTGAAACCGATCAACTTCTGAAGTTTACGTTTTTACAACGAAATTCTCTGGTATAGTTTTTATATTGTTGCTGGGTTGCCGTGATAAATTATGCTATTACGAAGTTCAGACCAGATTTTATGAAATTCATTTGCCATCCTGAAATCTATAATTAATTGATTGTAATTTTTCTTTTGTTTTTCAGTTCTTAGATCTGAGTCATTTATATGTATTACTTAATACTAAATAAAGATTTAGTTATTTATAAGATTTACACAGCTTACATGAGGTGTGCATGTACTATGCGTAGGGTTTGAAGTATATTTATTCCAGACAGTCGTGGCAAGGTTAGAAAGCGTAAGTTTAATATTAAGAACAGTTTTTAGTAATTTTTACTAAAATAACATAAAGGGGATAATTGCATACAATGATCTTCAAAACCTTTCAAGAATTTGGTAGATCGTGCAATCTTTCTTCAGTAACTAGCACCACTTATATATCAAAATGATCATGTTGGCCACCTCAGACACCACATACACGACATTTCTAATATTGCAAGTTTCTCTCATTACGCGATCAAAAGAGTGAGCAACCCATTTGGTTTACTTTTGTTATTTTCAAGAGAAAATATGTTATCTTCTATTTATCTGGCAGATAGTCCTTAAATTGCAGAAAACTTAGAATTCTTTACATATTTATAGTGTACTGCACTTGAGATTGGATTTTATATATTGGATTTAGATAAACAAGCTTTTGAATGGCATGCGATACCATTAAATTTATTTAAGAATTATTTATGGAGCTCCCAATTTATCAACTTACCTGCACTAAATTTTTTCAAACATTAATTGTTTCGATATTCCTTTTTCTTTTGAAATGTATTATATATTACGGTAGAACAACCGTAGTGATCGAGTCAACACTTCACACCAATTAGCCTAGCCTTATAATGGGCATTGAAAGGCTTGTGTTATGGGCTAACGCCTAGAAATGCATAATGATGATGCATAGATTAGAATTTATTAGATTAGATTTTGAATTCATATTTGTTAACAACCAAAACTTAGGCACAGATGCTCGTTTTTATCATACAATGATTTGCCCCACCGGGGTGAACCCAAGACCTCGGAGTATGCGACACCTTAAAAACCACGTACATTGCACTTCCCAACGGGTTACGTCAACATTCGATGTTCGATCTTTATAGTCTATTAAGAGGGTAGTTTATAGCCGATACTTATGTGTGTACGCAAGCCATGAGCGGGTATGTTGCGTTGCGTTGATGTATGGATTTCCACGCGATGGAAGTAATGAATTATGTCAAGCGACATTTATTATATTTTCAAATTACTTATTTTTAATGTTTCGAATCGTTTACACTTTTACAGACCCCATGGTCACAAAAATAAATTATGAATCACGAATAGACTACATGTTAAATTATGCATAATTTGCTCCACTCGAGTGTCGTATGTTACCGGTGCTTACATAATAGTACGAACTCCATAAGCTAACATGTTCTAAGGAGAACATATATTGATATTCACGTAATGGAAATAATATATTATGTGTGATATGACCCCACAAGGGCGATTATAAAATTGATGAGGATATTTCTCTATCAACGATGTTTTGTTACTGATACTTGTATATGTAGGCAAGCCATGGAAGGCAAGTCCTTATTCATAATGAGTTCCATACGGAGGAAGCAAATTATACATAATATGCCCCCGCGAGGGGCGGTCATCAGAGTTTTGGTAATATGCACGCCGCGAAGGTGGTTTGCTACCGGTACTCGTATATGTAAGCAAGGCATTAGAGGTATTTCATAAGGTTTCACGTAGTGGAAACAAATTGTATATAATATGCACCCCGCGAGGGTGATTTGCTACCGGTACTCGTATATGTAGGCAAGGCATTAGAGGCATTTCATAAGGTTCCACGTAGTGGAAACTAATTGTACATAATATTCACCCCGCGAGGGTGATTTGCCACCGGTACTCGTATATGTAGGCAAGGCATTAGAGGCATTTAACAAGATTCCACGTAGTGGAAACAAATTATATATAATATGCACCTCGCGAGGGTGATTTGCCACCGGTACTCATATGTGTAGGTACGCCATGGGAGGGCATGTCCTGACACGCCTTGGGCTTCATGAGATGAAGCTTATGAATAACACTTGCCTCTGCGCGAGTTGCTCATTAGGTTGATGAAATGTCAATCACTTAAATCCATGACAAATACTTACTTAATACGATAAAAACAACCTCATAGATGGTATCTTATTAAGTGGTGCTTCATCACAGAGATCACTAACTTCTTGCGGTGCTTTAGTTTTTACTTTTTAGCTTTGTGCTAGCTGTAAAAGACCTAAGAAACGATTCTGTTATCTTATCACTTTCGTTATTAAAATTAACTGAGCAGGTGCCTTCCCGCAATGATTCATTTTTATTTTAGAAATATGCAATTGCTGAAAGAAAATTAATGTCAGGAACGTGATATATCATAAATTATCATCATACTTCTTTACCTCGTTGTTTGTTTCCAGGTTGATAAAGCCTGGACTATGATTATAATTTTTAATTTACATCAGCATATCATTTAAAATAAACGTTGAATGTCTTTCGAACAGAGCGTTCCTTTATCCTAGTTTAGTCACACGACTCATATGAGAATTTTTATTACGTGTATTGGTCAGTAAAAATGTTAGAACTTTTTATTCATAAGCCTTTAGATATTGATAGCTGGCCATGTTCAGAAAACGGCATATCGACATTAGAAATACCTTATTAAGATTGTACATAGTTCACTTACCCCTCGAACAATCTTTTAATAAAAGGGCTGGAATATCAAGCTCGCTTATTTTTCTTGAGGCAGCGATGCCGCTTTCGTTATACCAGAAGACGACAAATTCAACCAATTATTACTGCAGCTGTTCGAAGAACAATAATGACTAGATCCACACATCTTGCTGTTTTTGCCAATAATGCCAGTCAGTCGGCGGCTGAAACGTCAATATTGACCGATATTCCTTCACTCTAAACTGTAAAACAATTTAATTAAGTATTTTGTAATACATTTACCAATTTACTTTCACATTTACTTATACGGAAACATTAATTGAGTACCAAGAGAAAACACTCTTAAAATAGTTTTATGATAAACGACCAAGACAGACGTAAAGTATTGCAAAATTTACTTTAATGTAGGTACTTTAATTTTTTAAACAAAACGCACCTTGAATTGCCGTTAAGTTTTACTCACGGCTTATTATTACTTTTTCAAACAAGCGTATTGCACAATTCAACATATTTGTTTTAAATATCCCTTAACACAAGGGCTGCAAAAACTATCAAAAAGAATAATAGTTTTACTTACGATTCCTTCACTTTTGACACGTAAAGTACCTATTTGGAATAACACGAACGGCAAAAACCGTTAAAATAAAATAGTTTTACTTACAGTTTTATCACTTAATAATAATAAAACCTTTAAAATCTCACAACGATCGCTCAGATTGAGGACGTGTTGCTTCGACGGGAGTCAGAACGCCAATGAGTTAATATGGCGCTGTCAAAACTTAGGAAAACAAAAATGGCCGCGCTTTTGCCAGGTGTCGCCACTGGACCGGATATAAGGTGAATAAAAGTACGGAAACTGATGGTAATTCGAAGGGGAAACGGAAGTGCTATCTCAATATAAAGCTTTCAGTGACGGTCAAGTAGTTTAATAATAAACTTTGTATCGACGTAGTATTGCCTTCAAGTTACAATTCAGAATGACTCCAAATTAGTGTTGAGTAGGACTTACAAGAGGCGGTACATTTGTCCCGGACATGACGTCAAAATGTAAGAGCGACTCAAAATTTTAAAATGTACTACTTCACATTAAATGTCGCGATAGTCGCGTCTCGTTACTCACTCACTCTTCGTAAGTCTGAGAGAGATCGAGGCATGGCATTTCATTTAAGTCCTCTACGCACTATCCATCTGTATCTCTATCTCTTTTACGTAAATAGCGCTGTCCTGCATGCTGGATCCAGCAAGATTGATAGTGCGTAGAGGAGGTGCTACTCGTGCACACAAACGTAATGTCAAGCTTCTGTACGCCTCAATGTCATATTTGTACTCGTCACTTCAAATGTATTGCCGAGCTTCAGTACGCCTCGCCTCATTTGAAGTGGGACATTGTACTGGCTCAGTACAAAAAAAGGCTACTCTTACAAACTCTTTTTCAAGTCGTGTCCTACCCAACACTACTCCAAATAATGCAGGCGCAATATTTATATCGGCGTGAACGAAAGTCTCAAATGTTCCCGTCAAACGCGCCGCCCGAAATTTTTAGAAAAGCGGCAAAAATAAAAAACGCGGCTTTTCTTTGACAAGTACCGTGCCGTCCTTTGATAAAGCCGCCTTTTGCCGCTAGCAGAGTGTTATTTTATTACGTAATAAAATTTTGTAGTTTAGTTAAGTACCTACAAATTAAAAAACAATTTCTTCTCGAGATCTACTCAAAAAGCACTCCGGATCGACCCTTTGAGCACCCCTGGGGTAGACGATATATCACGTGGTGAGAGGCAGCAGGCAGGCGAAGGCTGTCTCGGCACTTGTCCGTTGAAGCTTCACTTTTACAATGTGTCCCAACAAACATTTTTTTTTGTTCAAATTGGGCCTAATATAAAATAACAATAAAAAAACTACTTTTATTATTATTTTATGTTTCCATTCTTCCTGTTTATTTCACAACAATAGATCAAACAACTGGATACGTACGTGTGCCACTAACACGTTTTTTTTAACACAAGCCAAAGTTGACAATCCTAACGCGACCGCCGAGCGTAAGTATGAAAATTGAAGTACATACATGAGATTACCTTCTGTACTATCATTTTTTTGTGTTCCGATTCAGTTTTTGATGACCTCCGTGGCCGGGTGGTTTGTACATCGAGTTTCATGGTGTCGCCGACTCCCTGTGTGTCCCGGGTTCGAACCGGGTGGGGGCAGATGTTTGTGTGATGAATTCATTTGTACTCCAGTCATGGATGTTTAATATGTATTTCTATTTAAATATACTTATATATTTACAGTTAATGTATTCCATCCGTTACCCTAGTATGCCTTAACACAAGCCTTACAGTACTTAGGTACTTTGGGGCTAGGAAAATTGGTGTGACTGTTTAAAACAAGAAAAAGTTTAGGTTGAGGAGTCGCAATTGAATGAATGATCAAGTCGATTGCTATAGTCTGTCTAATATGAGTTGTTACTTGGTTGCAGAATGTACTAATTATATTAGTTGCTAAAGCTTTATAAATTGAGTTAGTTTCTAATAACATTTTAATTTAACAAGGAATGTGGCACCACAAATCGGATAACACCTTTTATCTAATACAATTCAACCCTTTGAGCACCCCTGGGGTAGACGATATATCACGTGGTGAGAGGCAGCAGACAGGCGAAGGCTGTCTCGGCACTTGTCCGTTGAAGCTTCACTTTTACAATGTGTCCCAACAAACATTTTTTTTTGTTCAAATTGGGCCTAATATAAAATAACAATAAAAAAACTACTTTTATTATTATTTTATGTTTCCATTCTTCCTGTTTATTTCACAACAATAGATCAAAAAACTGGATACGTACGTGTGCCACTAACACGTTTTTTTTAACACAAGCCAAAGTTGACAATCCTAACGCGACCGCCGAGCGTAAGTATGAAAATTGAAGTACATACATGAGATTACCTTCTGTACTATCATTTTTTTGTGTTCCGATTCAGTTTTTGATGACCTCCGTGGCCGAGTGGTTTGTACATCGAGTTTCATGGTGTCGCCGACTCCCTGTGTGTCCCGGGTTCGAACCGGGTGGTGGCAGATGTTTGTGTGATGAATTCATTTGTACTCCAGTCATGGATGTTTAATATGTATTTCTATTTAAATATACTTATATATTTACAGTTAATGTATTCCATCCGTTACCCTAGTATGCCTTAACACAAGCCTTACAGTACTTAGGTACTTTGGGGCTAGGAAAATTGGTGTGACTGTTTAAAACAAGAAAAAGTTTAGGTTGAGGAGTCGCAATTGAATGAATGATCAAGTCGATTGCTATAGTCTGTCTAATATGAGTTGTTACTTGGTTGCAGAATGTACTAATTATATTAGTTGCTAAAGCTTTATAAATTGAGTTAGTTTCTAATAACATTTTAATTTAACAAGGAATGTGGCACCACAAATCGGATAACACCTTTTATCTAATACAATTCAACCCTTTGAGCACCCCTGGGGTAGACGATATATCACGTGGTGAGAGGCAGCAGGCAGGCGAAGGCTGTCTCGGCACTTGTTCGTTGAAGTTTCACTTCTACAATGTGTCCCAACGAACATTTTTTTTGTTCAAATTGGGTCTAATGTAACAATAACATTAGAAAACTACTTTTATTATTGTTTTATGTTTCCATTCTTCCTATTTATTTCACAACAATAAATCAAGCAACTGGATACGTACGTGTGCCACTACCATGATTTTTTTAAACACAAGCCAAAGTTGACAATCCTAACGCGACCGCCGAGCGTAAGTATGAAAATTGAAGTACATACATGAGATTATCTTCTGTACTATAATTTTTTTGTGTTCCGATTCAGTTTTTGATGACCTCCGTGGCCGAGTGGTTTGTACATCGAGTTTCATGGTGTCGCCGACTCCCTGTGTGTCCCGGGTTCGAACCGGGTGGGGGCAGATGTTTGTGTGATGAATTCATTTGTACTCCAGTCATGGATGTTTAATATGTATTTCTATTTAATATACTTATATATTTACAGTTAATGTATTCCATCCGTTACCCTAGTATGCCTTAACACAAGCCTTACAGTACTTAGGTACTTTGGGGCTAGGAAAATTGGTGTGACTGTTTAAAACAAGAAAAAGTTTAGGTTGAGGAGTCGCAATTGAATGAATGATCAAGTCGATTGCTATAGTCTGTCTAATATGAGTTGTTACTTGGTTGCAGAATGTACTAATTATATTAGTTGCTAAAGCTTTATAAACTGAGTTAGTTTCTAATAACATTTTAATTTAACAAGGAATGTGGCACCACAAATCGGATAACACCTTTTATCGAATACAAATTGAAAGCAGTTCTTATTAAGAACTTATTAGGAGCCCAATCAGTTCTGCAATAAGAGCAGTAAGCTCCCAGTCTAAATTAAAAAGAAGTTAACGATTGGCAAAACAATTGATGATAAGTTTATACTTAACATCCATCTATAATAATAAAAATATGATAAACAAAAAGATGTATTAAATTAAAGGAGATTGCTCAAATTGGCCTAAATGCACAAAAAATATTGTCATACACGGTAATTCTTGACGTAATTTATAATTTAATTTACAGTCATTAGATTTCAACGGACACCTTTGTATATATATTTACTTTAAGAAGGACTTTTAATTTTAACCGGTTTGGAAAACATACGAATCATTTTTAATGGCTATGGGTGTAGTAACATTCAGCAAAAGACTGATCGAAGTTGTTTATATAACAATAAAAACAAATCTATTATGTAAAGATCGATAAAATAAATCATTTATTTTTATTACAATGTATTAATATCCACAACTATATTATCATTTTCACTAGATGCAAATGTGCTCAGACAATTATTATTGTAGAAGGTAGGCGACATCATAAAGTCTATTGCCATACATTTTTCGCCAAACACCTCCATAAACACATTATAATCTGTTTATATGTTAGACTTTAAGGTATCTATCTATGGGCCTACGTTCCCTGACTATAAATTAATAAATAAATAAAATTATAAGGTGTGATACACTAAAAATCTAAAATATGGTTATCTTAAAAACATAACAAAAATAATGAAGCTACTGAATATATGGCTATAGAACCTAAATCTCTTAGCTTTATTTGGTTAATGAGAGTTTAAAAATTCTCTCTAAACTGTGGCTCATTCACAATCATCACACAGTTTCTGTCACAGAGTACCTACCTTATTATAACCGGAAATGACACCTGATTTTAAAAGTTACTCTTATGCATTAACTTTAAAAACAGGCAACTATCTGTTTATCTACATGTTCTATATATCTGAATCTAATCCATAATTTCGGTACTTGGCTTGATTTCCCTAGTTTACTATATAACTTATTTGTTTTTTATTATTTTAATATGTTCAGTGTATATGGCTTATAGAAGTTCTCAGGGGTGTCCGTCAATAATATTCGTTTCTACAGTAATTTATATATAATTTCGAATCTAGGAAACAATTTTTCATGAATATTGCATGTCATGTCGTTCAACTAATGTATTAGAAAATTTCTAACCTAATAAAATGTCTTAGAAGAAAACATTTAACACTTTAAATATAAGTCACTACTTAGACGAAGTAATTGCTTAAAATATCCACAATATATTGTAGTGATGTGCAAATACGGAACCCTACATTGCGCGTGGTACGACACGTACTTGGCTGGTTTTTACAATTGTTATCGTTTTAATGATATTAACGAAATACCCCAGTTTTGACCTTTGACCGCGAGGCAACTTTTTTCTAATTACGGCAATGGGGAATTTTGAAATGTTATTCTTAATTATGTTTTGAGCAATTTTACTCACTTCCAGTTTTCCTTTAAAAGTTCTGTAAAAAGTGTGCGACAGCATAATATGTCCATTTTTTAGTTTAACTCACAATATAACCGTTTTCCTCAAATTAACGCGGGTGACACCGCAAGGGACCTCAAGTTAGATAAAAACCCATACTTTGGTATGTAATGATTACATTCTTGACCTACGATAACCTATGAGAGGCTAATTAGTAGTCTCTTAGCAGGAAAGAATCGAGACTTATTAATAAATAATAAAAATTTTGAAGTACCAATTTCCCCATTCGCTTTGATTAATAAATCTGATATCTGGCCGTGATAAATATATAAAGAATAAAAACCTAAACGTTAGTATAGCCTACGCTTATTGCAAGATGCAGACGTTTCTGAGGTTCCTTTTGGTCGCCTTGTTTTGTTCCTTGAGATACGGTGAGTTCATTTAAGAAATAAAAATATTTCTTTTTGTTTTTCACTTATTATTTGTTATGTGGATATTAAGTATAAACTTATCATCAATTCGCATCCTTCGCTATCCGGGCGCATGCACTGACCATTATGCTACCACGGCCCTATTAGCCGCGTCGATATTTTAATAGCCTTAAGCTACAAGGCAGCGCCATCTCTTCGCATTGTAGGTAACCCACAATGTCAAATGAATACTTTTTCAAGTATTAAACATTTGAAAGAAGAGATAGCAATTATAGTTATGATTTTATTTATTTTTTAAGCATTTAACTGCTAGATGTTTAAATCTAAAGAAAAGTTTACTAGAAAAACGGGACGGTCCCGTCCGCTGCCTGGTCCGCGTGGATTTTGTTTATTTTACATATTTTTATTATTATAGATGGATGTTAAGTATAAACTTATCATCAATTGTTTTGCCAATCGTTAACTTCTTTTTAATTTAGACTGGGAGCTTACTGCTCTCTTATTGCAGAACTGATTGGGCTCCTAATAAGTTCTTAATAAGAACTGCTTTCAATTTGTATTAGATAAAAGGTGTTATGAGATTTGTGGTGCCACATTCCTTGTTAAATTAAAATGTTATTAGAAACTAACTCAATTTATAAAGCTTTAGCAACTAATATAATTAGTACATTCTGCAACCAAGTAACAACTCATATTAGACAGACTATAGCAATCGACTTGATCATTCATTCAATTGCGACTCCTCAACCTAAACTTTTTCTTGTTTTAAACAGTCACACCAATTTTCCTAGCCCCAAAGTACCTAAGTACTGTAAGGCTTGTGTTAAGGCATACTAGGGTAACGGATGGAATACATTAACTGTAAATATATAAGTATATTTAAATAGAAATACATATTAAACATCCATGACTGGAGTACAAATGAATTCATCACACAAACATCTGCCCCCACCCGGTTCGAACCCGGGACACACAGGGAGTCGGCGACACCATGAAACTCGATGTACAAACCACTCGGCCACGGAGGTCATCAAAAACTGAATCGGAACACAAAAAAATGATAGTACAGAAGGTAATCTCATGTATGTACCGCAATTTTCATACTTACACTCGGCGGTCGCGTTAGGATTGTCAACTTTGGCTTGTGTTAAAAAAAACGTGTTAGTGGCACACGTACGTATCCAGTTGTTTGATCTATTGTTGTGAAATAAACAGGAAGAATGGAAACATAAAATAATAATAAAAGTAGTTTTTTTATTGTTATTTTATATTAGGCCCAATTTAACAAAAAAAAATGTTTGTTGGGACACATTGTAAAAGTGAAGCTTCAACGGACAAGTGCCGAGACAGCCTTCGCCTGCCTGCTGCCTCTCACCACGTGATATATCGTCTACCCCAGGGGTGCTCAAAGGGTCGATCCGGAGTGCTTTTTGAGTAGACCTCGAGAAGAAATTGTTTTTTAATTTGTAGGTACTTAACTAAACTACAAAATTTTATTACGTAATAAAATAACACCTTGCTAGCGGCAAAAGGCGGCTTTATCAAAGGAAGGCACGGTACTTGTCAAAGAAAAGCCGCGTTTTTTATTTTTGCCGCTTTTCTAAAAATTTCGGGCGGCGCGTTTGACGGGAACATTTGAGACTTTCGTTCACGCCGATATAAATATTGCGCCTGCATTATTTGGAGTCATTCTGAATTGTAACTTGAAGGCAATACTACGTCGATACAAAGTTTATTATTAAATAGTACAAAATTAGTGCAGCGAAGAAATCTAAAAGGTATCATTTTAATAAGAGTATTTTCAAAAAAGTTAGGGTTCCGTATGAAAACTTCGATAACGTAACCCAGGGTGTGAAAAATATACCAAAAAATAACCTTTATCGCTTACGCTGCGGTCATTAACAGTAGAGCAAAATGATGTACTAAAGTTTTATAAAGGACATCAATATCTACAAAAAAGTCCGTAAATTTCTTATTTAATCATTGTCATGGTTTCTTGCTTACATAGTTCATATTATTTTCAGGTCTCGTGGTAACACAAAGCAATTGCAGTTGTGGCTTCGGGAAGCAGGTAAATAAATAAATAATATGCTGTTTTCTCATGTTTTCACGCACACCAATACATATTACGTGTATAGGTAATATTATAAAATAAGAGTAGATAGTTTTTATCCTAAAAATATCCTATAAGGGGGTTAAAAGAGGGGTGGAGGTCTGCATGGGAAACAAAAATATACTAATATGAAAGAATATTAAAAAAAACTAAAAGAACGCTTTTATTTACTGCACTCAAAAGCCAAAAATAAACAAAATATACTAACAATAAATTAAAATATATTATTTTAAGTGCAGTAAATAAAAGCGTATTTTTGTTATTTTTTTAAACTTAATTTATTTTACTCTTTTTAGTTTCAGTCATCAGGAAAAATTCATAGAATATGTTAAGACAAATCTAATGAGCCCAAACTCGATATGTTTACTAGTAGGCAGTCCAAGTTTCCATCAGCCACCTTCCAATCCCATCACCAGACCAGCTCGATGTTACCATAATAATGTATTGTCATCTAATGTAGATAAAATTGCCAAGTTCCATTATAATTAGAAGTGCGTGTAATTCAGATTCTTAGATTTTATGACACAGTTACAAGTTGACCTCATAAAAGCGTGTTAATAAAAAGCGGTAGCCGCCTTCGCGTACTTAAATGAACGCTAAAGGCGTAACAGACATTTCTTCATTGACGCTGATCCGTCCATAGGAGGTACGCTCACTCCACTCCCATTATCCGCCAAGCGATATATTGAAAAAAAATCTGCTAATTTTATAAATGTAAAGAAAATTTTACTAGAAAAAGACTTTGCTGTCCAGGTATCAACCAACCGGTTTGGGGAAGATGCAGGTTCAATACTGGCGTATCCTATTCCATCCATAGGGAATGCCTTTACACCAGCAGTGGAGACATTAATAGGCTGATGATGAGAATAGTTTTTTTTTTATGTTATAGGGGGCATACGAGCAGACGGCTCACCTGATGGTAAGTGATCACCGTCGCCCATGGACACTTGCAACACCAGGAGTATCACAAATGCGATGCCGGCCTTTAAGGAAGGAGTACGCTCTTTTTTTGAAGGTTCTTGGGTCGTATTGGTCCGGAAACACTGCTGGCGACAACATATTCCACAGTTTTGTCGTACGTGGTAAAAAATTTCGACAAAAACGCACGGTTGTGGATAGCCATGCATCAAGATGATGGGGATGAAATTTTTGTCGCGATGTACGATGGCGAAATGCAGCAGCTGGAATTAATCCGAACAACTCCTCAGAACACTCCCCGTGATAAATGCGATAGAAGATGCAGAGCGAAGCTACATCCCTACGCAAAGCCAAAGGATCAACCTGATCGGAAAGGTCCCGGTCGTCGACGATTCGAGCCGCTCGGCGCTGGATGCGATCCAAAGAATGTGTGTAACGTGTAACGTTTTCTTCAGGGAAACGTTGGCAATGTGAACGGGTTCCCCATGATGGCGGCCCTGTTGGACCTGCAGAGCTACAAGATCAAGTGCGGCGGTGTCATCATTGACAAGCGGTACGTGCTCACCGCCGCGCATTGTCTCGGCGGGCAGACGCCGAGCACACTGGCCGTAGCCGTCGGGGAGAACGACGTCAATACGCCATGTACGTAGTAGGCGTTGCCTGAAAATTCATTAAAATGTTAAAACAGCTAAGTATTCTTCTGAACAGAATGCATAATAGGGAATAAACATGTTATTTAATTAAGCCCCCTTTTTTACATAAACTCGATTACTGTTATGTTGTCCCTCCACCAAGATTTGTTAATAAAAATAATTTTCGAGCAAGAAATTAATAATATAAAATTGCGAAAAAATTGGGAAAATTCAAATATTTCCAACGCGATGAGAGCGGTCGTGACAGGATTAGTTACAAAAATTTCTAAAAAAAAGTAGAATGTTTCTTAGAATTTTGTTTTTGCTGCTAAATGTCTATAAACTGTGCATTTATGCATAAAATAAACAGCCTCATAACTTTAGCAGAAGACACTAAAAAACCGGCCAAGTGCTGGTCGGACTCGCATACCGAGAGTCCCGTACAAATCTGTAGGTATATAATAATTATTAAAAATGGTAATGTATTTTGAGTTCACGGGAAGCTTTCAATAGTTAAGTATGTTCAGTTGATCCTCGCAACTTGTTGCGTGCAAGCGTATGGGGCAGCGAAAACTGAATGAGTGTAACTCTGTGTTATCGCTAGTCATATGAACTCAATTGACGCGCGATCACGCATGGCGGCGCAACCATATGAACTGAGTGTTTAAACTTCCGTGGTTTAGAACTTACCCGTCCGTTAAAAGAGTTTTGTGCACGATAAACTTATCGTCTGGACCACCATAATAAGATTTTCTTTCATTTACAGACTGATCAGAATAACATTTATAAATCCATATTGCAGTTAACACCTCGGCCGCAGCATTTCACCGTATAGAGCAGTTCATTATACATCCGCTGTACTCGAGGTAAGTTCATTTTTACTTGTTCACTTATTTGGTCTTGATGGTTTTTCTAATTCTTTATCATCATTATCATCTTAACCGTACGACTCCCACTGCTGAGTCATGTCCTGTGCCACGCGCAACCATCGGCTTCCAGCGATCTTCACCAGATCGGTCCACCTGGTGGGGGTCTTACCACTGAGCGTCGTCCGGTGCGTGGTCGCCATTCGAGAACCTTTCCGCCCCAACGGCCATTGGTTCTCTTCATTATGTGTCTCGCCCACTGCCACTTCAGCTGAGCAATCCTTCGAGCGATATCGATTACTTTAGTTCTCTTTCCTAAGGTCTGATTCTATTACGCAGGGAAATACCAAGCATCGCTCTCTCCATTGCCCGCTGTGTGACCTTGAGCCTTGTCATGAGATCTATAGAAAGCGACCATGTTTCGCTTCCGTAAGTCATCACTGGCAACACACTCTGGTCAAAGACTTTTGCCTTCAGGCACTGAGGTAATTTGGACGAACGCTGCCCATCCGAGTTGAATACGACAAGGTTCTCTTTCTCAAAGTTGGATTAACCTAACTGGACTGTCTGTAATGGTGGACAACTTTGAGTGGAGTATTCCCAATTTTAACTGGAGTGGGTACAACATGGACATTCGACATAATTTTCGTCTTATCCATGTTTATCTTTAGCCCTACTCTTTGGGAAACCCAGCTGATATCTTCAATCAATCTTATTATTAACTTTACCGTCAGGACTCATCCAGGTCCATTTCCGATTATGGGGCTTCCTGAAGAAGGAGCTCATCATAAAGATGTGCTTCTTCTCCATGAAGTCAACCAACATCCGACCTCTGGCGTTCCTTTGCCCAACTCCAAATTGCCTCACTCTCAACTCATCACCGCAAAGCTTCCCCAACCGAGCGTTGAAGTCCCCTATTACAACTGCGGAGTGGGTTTGTGGCTATGCATAGCTTTAGAGATCTCCTCATACATAGCCTCCACTTCTTCATCTGGATGTGTCGAGGTCGGAGCATAGACCTGAATGACATTCAACATATCTATTCGATATACTCACAATATAAGGTATCAAGAAGCTTATATACAACATTTATTTAAGATTTTGTTTAAGAATTTCTAAATTTTGTTCACTCTGCAACTACGTCCTACAAACTAAGTTAGAAACACACACACACACTTTACATCTTTATAATTAAGTGAGGTAGTATATGTAGTGTTTCTGTTGGTGAGTAAGGTTCCAGGGCTCCACGGGGTAGGAGATTGGGTCAGGGTAGGCAACGGCACGAGTGTATTGTATTGCAAGCGTGTTTAGGCTTTGTTGGCCGCTTACCACCAGGCAGGCCGCCATGTGTTTGTTTGTCACTATTTTAATATAAAAAAATATATGTTTATGTTTTTTCCACAGCTTAAACTACGACTATGATATAGCGTTACTACGGTTGAATAAAAGCCTCGAGTTCAGCCATAGAGTGGGACCAGTCTGCTTACCCTTCAAGTTCAAGAATACAACCATGCCTGGACCGAATCTGACTATTCTTGGTAACAATATCCCATGAATTAGTTTTTAAACATAATGCATGTACAGGTGCTAAAGCGTTCCTCATACCGCCAATAATAAAACCACTGACTTTTTAATGGTTACGAAACCAAAATCAACCGTCATGCACGAAATAAATAAATAAAAAGCAAAAGCAAACTAAGCAGTACGCTGTTCAACGTCAAGAGCTGAGTACGCGTTTGTGTGCTATTTGAGATTTTTTTGCGTTTTTTCATTAAAGTTACGTAATTTTGCTTACATTGACTATAGTTAGTTAGTTATTATTCGTTGCATGTTATTTCATAGAGCAGCGCTTCGTGGGGCGGGTCTTCCGCTCAGTGCTGTTCTATGAAATGATGAAATGACATAAAAACTGCACGCGGAGCGAACGCCCGCTCCATGCTCCCGCTTAACGCAGCGCAGACTTTTAGGGTGACTAGCGCCATTGTATATTCTCAGACGAACTAACTGGGATTAGTATTTTATATAAAAAAAATGCAATAAAGAAGTATATTTTACCAAAAAAATACTTAATTGCGACCTCGTCTTTATTGCAATAGCTGCTGAATTGAGTACTAAACAGGGTGTTTCTTTTAGGGTGTCAAGACAGTGCGAGCTGATAGAGGAGTACCATACCTATCAATTTAACCCCCATGTATGTTCTACGATTTTTCGTAGTTTTCGAGTCAGAATTATTTTCCTTATTTTTTTAAGTTCAACGATGAGACAACTTTGAAAAAGTATAACTTCTTTTTGGTTCGATTAATCTTCAATGTTTTTTTTTAACAGTATGTCTATTGGTTATAGTTTTATAAGTAAAATTATCGCCGTCCTAACTTTAAGCTAAGATATAAATAATTTGATCGATACTAAATAAAAATGAATGAAGTAAAAAAATAATCTATTCTGTTTTCGTTGAACTTAAAATATAATGAAAAAAAATCTAACTTGAATATATATCGAATACGCCTCTGCTTACAATGGCGAAATTGCATAGATTTTTTCTATTCCAGGTTGGGGAACTCAGGATGTCTCCGGTGGACCCACATTCAATGTATTGAGGAAGGTTTATGGTCACATGATCGAACAAGATGCGTGCCGTGTGAACGTACCCTCGCTGACCAACACACAATTCTGCACCAACACACCAGGAGACGATGCGTGTCAGGTAACTCATGCAGAATTGTTGTTTTAAACTTCCATGGTTCACGGTATCTATATTCATGGTATTTTATATGTATATATCAGTTACTTTTGATCATGGCGCTTGCAACAGTGCCGAAACATCGGTCACGCAAATGAAGGTGTGTTATGTAAGTTTGTCCAAGTATTTCTCGAAAACCACAAATCAGAATGCAATATTAAGTATATCTTTAGTCTCATTAATAGTAGCTTTAATTTAAGAACAAAAACCTTATAAAATATAATATAATAACTAAAATGAACATTATGTATTCCTATTTCAGGCGGACTCTAAAATTATTAAAACTTAGTTGAGGCGTCAGCCGTCAGTCCACTAAGCTAAGCAGTATTTTGAAATACAAGAGCCACCATCTTACCCCACAAGCCAGAAGAAATCGAGTTGATCTTTTGGCTCTATTTATAAATCGGCGTCTAGGATATTGAAGTAATGGAATCAATAATGAAGGCCTACTCTAAACATAAAAATGTCAATCAGGCCGAAGTTCGTCATTAAATGTTTTAACTTTCTACCTTGTGGCGCTTAGAATCAAGATCGAAAATTTAAGTTACTAGGTTAGGTTATACCGGTGCTATGAAGCAATTCTGGTGGAAGGGTTTCTAATTACGTTGTCAATTATACAATCCTGGTGGCGATTGATAATTTTAAATACAAATATCTCAAAATGTACTAATTTTATGTCGATTTCACTGTGTACCTTCGAATGGATTCTTGTCAACTATCATTTAATCCATTTTAACTTAGGAAAAAACTGATATTATTAATAATAAATAATAAATATTTCCAACACTCACACCAATTAGCCTAGCCCCAAAGTAAGCACTGTAGGTTTGTGTTATGGGATACTAGGGTAACGGATAGAATACATATACCGATACATATATAAGTATATTTATATAGAAATACATATAAACATCCATGACTGGAGTACAAATGCTCGTATTCATCACACAAACATCTCCACCCACCGGGATTCGAACCCGGGACCTCTGGAGTAGGCGGCACCTTGAAACCCGGCGTATAAACCACTTGGCCACGGAGGTCGTCAAATATATAATATTATAATAATACTTACTTTATACCATAGTGTATTTATCCTTTGCATGGCGGACAGTTCGCAACTTCTTCCAAAATTTCGTTGGGGCTTAGCCAAGGAGCATTCTTTTGACCTTGAACTATAACGCAACAATCAATCGTCAATATATTAAAATTAATAGATATTAAAATTTGCCACCGGAAATAGGCCAAAAGTGAACTTTTTTTTATTTTTTTAAACATTTAACTGCCAAGTTAAGTGCTTAAGTTAGTCTAAAGAAAATTTTACTAGAAAAAATTCCACACCGACCAGGCAGCAAATGGAACTCGAACCCTTCGTTATCCGGGCGAATGCACTGACCGTTATGCTACTGAGGCCCTGATCCGTGTGGAATTTTTTCAAGTAAAATATTCTTTAAAAAGTGAACTTGTTGAAATTGACCCATAAATGGTTTTGAGGAGCTTTTGTTTTGATGGCACAGGTAGTTAGCGCGTTCTGCCTGCGATCGTGGAAGTTAAGCAATTTTCGTGATGGTTGGTCATTGGATGGGTGATCAAAAACTTATTATCTCGAGCTCCTCCGTGCTTAGGAAGGCACGTTAAGCCGTTGGTCTCGGCTGCATCTGCAGTCGTTAGCACCCACCAATCCGCACTGGGTCCGCGTGGTGGGACAGGCCCAATCTCCCTATGCCATTCATAGGGAAGGCCTGTGCCCCAGCAATGGGGTCATTAAAGTGTTATTCCAGTAAAAAATGTCTTAACAATAAAATTGTTTCGGTTCACCAGTTTGGATTCGGCGGCCCGCTGCTGTACGCTGACAAAGAGACGGGCGCATTTTTCAACATCGGCATCTTCAGCTCCGGCCACGTCTGTGCTAACAACGACCAGCCCGGCGTCAACACGCGCGTGCCCCCGCTGCTCGACTGGATCGTCGTGAACTCGCCCGACGCTGATTACTGTCCTTTACAATAATAGCGTGTTTTATTTTTGTCATACAGTATGTTTATGATGGCCAATAAAGAACTTTTCATTTTATTCATTTCATTATTTTCATCTCCTACGCTTACTGCATAGTTTATACCCGTTATATTTTTTTTATCTTTGGAGGAATACAGCATGGGTTTCTTCAAAAGAAACATAGAGTCGTTTTGATGATTCGACGACGCCTATGTGATGCTCCTGAAGCTGCAAGCGTCCATAGACCATGGTGACCGCTTACCATTAGGTAGACCGTGTATTTTTAGACATTTTAATTAAATGATTTTAGACATTTTATTTATAATGATGTATTTAACGTCTCTGCCAATTTTCAGCTCTATGCGAATTATTCCTAAGTTATGACTTATATTTGTCTATTTTGACTGGACTATAGAGAGAATTAACTTGTCCACACAGTCAGTAGAAATAGCATGTAAAGAGCCATCTAAAAACGAAGAGGATGAAGATGAAGATTTTACTGATTTCAGTACACAAGTCATTGCCTACATAGCAGGCAATGTGGTTCATGTCCTAATTAAAGAAATCAAATGCGATATTTTCCCTGGAGCCCTAATATCAGATTCAAGTAATAATTACCATAAATTTATTTCGTTAAAAGATAAAGGTGGCCTGATATATCCGTCCATGGTGATGTTATAAAAATATTCAAAAGTGCAGAAACTGTAATACGATAATATGCAGATAATTTGAAAACTGTCGTAAAAGAAATTTTAGTCCCAAAAATATAATAGTTATTTATTATACAAGAGTGGAAAGTTCCTTTTTAACCGCGTGCTCGATTTGGATGACCGAGCAAGCGAAGGATTCTAAAGTTGAATCACGAGCGCAGCGAGTGATTCTAAATTAGAATCCTGAGCGTCAGCGAGGGAAACAAACGAGCACAAGGTGAAAAATCTTTCCACTCGAGTGCAATACGTAACTTTTCATCCCACCTCAGCGAGGAAATGACAAAATGAAAAAGAAAACAATTTATAATGACAAAATATTTTTATTTCAATTAAAACACATTAAGATAATCTATAAATTGAAGAAAATAATAAGAAGTAGAAAATAATTAAGAAATATTAAATGTAACGTTGCTACAGTGACTTATGTTAAGTTTAATATTTTTGTTAGGTAATGTTATGTTGGTGTTTGTGAATTGTGCGCTGTTTTGTGGTAAACTACTCGTATCAGTAATTTTAAATAGTTGTGCCGATTCATTGGATTCTATTGGCGTAAATGTTGGCGAGAGAGGGCTATTGTTTCCAATCTTATGGGGGCTCATTTTAGATGTAGAAGGGCGAGACCAAGAATCTGACAGAGGTTCTTTCAGCGTTATGGCCTCCACGATACTATTACAAATTTTTGATTTACTTTGGATTGAATCCTCTATGTATCCCTCTACAACCGAATTAGACTTCCAGCCTCCATGGCGCTTAAGCGATAGAAGATCAGCCCCTGATTCGGCCAAAAGTGTGGCTGAGGTTCTTCTAAAACAGTGACCGGTGTATAACGGGGGTTCTAAAAGTCCGAGAAAAGTTGCTATTTCTCGTGGAATACTGCCAATTTTATTCTGACCCATAGGTTGTCGGATACACTTTCCGTTGCGATATTGTAGAAAAAATCGTTCAATTGGGGTGTTAGAAGGACGTAAAGCTTGATATTTCTGAACAATGTTTACATATTCCTTGCGAATAACGAAGTTGCGGTCTTTTTTTGTCTTGGTATTTAGTACATTAATTAATAGCAATTCATCAGAATTATGAGAATATTTTGATACGTTATTGACATTAAGTAGTGTAAGTTCATTTGTTCGACATGCTCCGGTTATACCAATAATAAGAACAACCTGTAACAAAAGAAGTATTTATAATCGTAAATAAATTAATCAAATTAAAAATATTGTAAGTACTATGTACAATTTTATCAACAACAAAAAATTACACGTATTGACTTACTTTTGCCGCTAAATATACGGAATCAGGTGCTTCATTAATAAACTTTGCAATTTCAGATGCTGTGAAAACCTTCGATTTTTTTGGTTTATAACCAGATGAGGCTCTTTTTAAAAATGCCACTAATTTATGATAGGTGTCGATATGAACGTCTTTCTTCATCTTAATTGTTAATTTTAGCATTGAATACGTACTCCATAGCGTGCTTGCTTTCTTGGTCTCAGATAATTCTAAAAATATGCCAGCAAAACGTTTTCGGAGAAAGTTTTTGCTCCTTTAGCTAGTCGCCACATGTTAAATATATCGTACTGTTTCAAATACTTCTCTCGTGATTGCTGAGGGAGAAGGCTCATTTGCGCATTATTAACTGTTTCAGTTAACTCAGTTGGCGTTAGATAAACTTCATCGTCGCTAATGTCACTCATTTTAGTTGATTTTTTTGTACAGTTTTTAGGTTATGTTAATTATATTAAGCAATAAAACGTGAAAAACTAGAATGGCGCGAAGCACGCAAATAAAACAAAGAAACCAAGAAGGTTCCAAATTTAAATTTTTTCACAATTTAAAAAGTTCTAATCATAAATTTGGCACCATAGAGGTTACATTAAATAGGTTTAATGACGTTTTGAATTTACAATTATATTGAGTACTCATTATATGTGATGTTCTAAATTCAAATCTACTTTGCCGCTCAAGCGAATAAAATAGAATTTTCCAGCCAGATTTCGAAGCGCAAAATTACACTTTCCGAGGTGGTGGGATGAAAAAAAGTTTATTGGCACTTCATTATTTGATGACATATCATTTCATCAACTCGGTGAATTCCCATTATCTATCCACGTAACAGATTCAATTAAAGTGGTACCAATTGAAAAATACATAGATATACGCCTATATTTCTTTTGAAAAATAACTTTAAAATATAATAAAGCGTCACCTTTTTCATAAATATAATATTGTTTCAAGGTCAATAAATAACTATCTGTAGTAATGCGTTTTACATTAAATCATTTTCTTTATCTTTACTAACTTTGACAGGATACAAAAAATTCCATACAATCAAGTCAAGTCCAACTCGCACTTGGCATACCTATTTAATATCGATAATATTTCATCGACTCAGTGTCAACCACTAGCGCTAAAATCGGTGTGAACGGACGAACGAACCGAACCGTACACAGAGCTGCCAAATATTCTTGGATTCACACTTGATTAGGTTATCAAGTGTGGATCCAAGAATATTTGTAATGAGCCAACGATTGTTTTCCCAATCTTATCGAGGCGCAAAATTCGCAAAAATCCTATCGTTTATCAGTGAAATTGAGAAATGTCATCGTCATTGTCTTATTATCCGCGTTTTAGCAAATTTTTTTGGCTTCTCGAAAAAATCGATTTATCAAATCAGTCTACAACTTATTTAACACTATACACCAGAGTTCCTATTTCCATCCGTTACCATAGTGATACTAATCACATAACACTAGCCTTACTGTACTCTTTTGTTGAGGAGATGTATTGGTTCCAGATTTAAGGAAAGTAAAGTTTACCTAATATTTTGTTACTTTAATTTCAGCTTTACAAGCCACCACTAACACAACAGGCGGCAGGTTTCTTTGTCAAGTTTCAACTGAGAAACAAAATCTATTTGGTAATTAAATCTTCTATTCAAACATGATAATCACCAGCCTATTAATGTTCCCACTGCTGGGGCACAGGTCTTCCCTTGTGGATGGAGAATAGAGAGATTGAGCCATGACCCACCGCGGGGCCCAGTTCGGATTGGTGTGTGCTATGAGTGCAGATGCAGCCGAGACCAACGGCTTATCGTGCCTTCCGAAGCAGGGAGGAGTTCGCGATAATAAGTAATTCAATCCCATCCAATGCAATTGCGAAAGTTGTTTAACTTCTACGATCACAGGTTGAACGCGCTATCCACTTACGCCATCGAGTTCGTCTATTTCCTATTTACTTCTAAGTAAAGGTAAAATAAAATACCTAAGAATTAAATCTTAATTGTTTTAGTTCAAATTCTAGATTAGATCAGCCGTGGTTCAACACGTGGTTCGGCTCCATCAAGGAAATCACATCGCAACTCAATTTAAATCACCATTATAATAAATAAATTGTACTTTTATTATATTTTTGAAGAACAAGAGAATCGATACATTTAATTAAATTCGAAAACGATGGTACACACGCGACTACTGTAACTACCTAAAAGCGAAATAAACTAATCATCATCATCATCATCAGCCTCTTAATGTCCCCACTGCTGGGGCACAGTCCTTCCCCATCATCCATAGGGAGATTGGGCCATGACCAACCACGCGGGCCCAGTGCGGATTCGCGGGTGCTAACGACTGCAGATGCAACCGGGACCAACGGCTTAACGTGCCTTTCGAAGCACGGAGGAACTCGAGATAGAAATCTTTGGTCACCCATTCAATGACCGACCACTGCGAAAGTTGCTTAACTACAACGATAGCAGCCGAACGCGCTAACCACCTGCGCCATCGAGCTAATAAAGTAATAAAATAACTAAACATGTTACTTTATTTATTTTAAAATTATTGATTCTACTTATTGAAAATTAAAAAACAGAACTAATAAATATTGTGCCACAGCGCGTTCGCCTTTCGATAGATCGTGTAGATTTAGAATTTAGACTTGCGCCAAATCGAACGCGCGTTCTTAACCTTAATCCTGAATATATAAATTTAAGTTAAGGTAAATGCTTGTAATCCTACTATAATATTATAAATGTGAAAGTTTGTATTTTTGGTACACAATCACGCAAATATTACAGAACAGATTTGGCTAAAATTTGGTAGCTATGCATATAGTTTGTGACGTGGATTGAGACATAGGGTACTTTATACCCAGGAAAAATGGTAGGTTTCTGTGGTTTTCTCAAAAACTTAAGTTGACGCGGCGCAGGCGGCCGCTAGTAAAAAAATGTCATTTACTTTTCTACTTATACTTGCAATTAAAAAAATTTCACCTTCGCTTCCACAATTGGAAGAACATTTCATCGTTCTACTAGAAACTTTACCAGAGCTATGGAATACCCAACATAAAAAAAATGTTATAAGTATAGATTTGTTCATGGACTTGCAATTAAACATAATTAATAATAATAAACACAATGTTTACAAAGTCTGCTTGGATAGCTGGGAATTATTATTATCAATGCTTCAAATTGTATTACACAAATGGCACCACTTTACTACGGAAAAGCTAGCTTGAAGATGGCCGCCTGTGTATTGATTGATTTTTCGCGCGTTTTTCCTCGCCTCTCACTCATTTCGTCCCACTTGGTTCCGGCTCATTCCTAAATTATTCAATTTTAAAATATTTATTTAGAAAGGGTTATTTCTTTCGAATGTACAATGATTTCAGAAAAACGGCAAGCGGTTTTTTATTTAATTTGATACCCGTATTTATAGAGGTGCAAAGAAATGTGCAATAATTTTCCAGTGTTTTGTTATTTTTAATTTAAGTAAAAAAATTGTGATATCTTAGATATGAAATTTTTAGTAAAGAGGTAGTGATGAAATACAGAAATGCCGAAACGTATTCCTTTCCACATCGTTTACGCGACAAGTAAGTTCTTAAACATATTAACTACTTATAAATATTTTTCAAGTGAATTTTTAAACGTCAAGATTAATTAATTTTCATAACCACACATTTATTTATACTAAATTATTCAGTAGTACTTACATGCAGGGAAAATTAATTCGTTAAGTTTTCTTCTTGTACTTTAATTAAGAAAACAGAATAGTAGTTTCGTTAATTTTTTTTGGGATTTCCATTTTTTTGCATTTTTATGCTTAGGCAAGCAATTACCTTTTATAGTATTTTACACGAAAATGTTAAACTTATTCAATCAAGTAAAAAAAGTAATATATATTATATACAACAATTATCGAAAGATTCATTCAAGGACAATATAGTTATATTGATTGCACTTAAGACCGTAGGAAGATTGTAAAATTATTTCATTCTTGAGTAGGTAATTACCTACTACTTACGTACTTAGGAATGGTACGTAGTACTAACTATGGTAGTTGTTGGAGAGAGGTAACGGATTTTGCCCTGGAATTGGAGCGCCCGTCAGGTGAAGTAATCTACACCTTACACAAGATCATAGTAAAATTACACTACTTTTTGGCGGTGTTGTGATTCTTGGGTTTTTGGGATTGGGTTAGGGTAGGCAACCTCGCATAGGTACGACTTATATTTTTTTTGGTATCGAAGCCAGGGTTGCCAACCATAGAATTTTTTTCCTCATACATTTGCAGCTAAAAATGTCACACGATTTGCACCCCCCTTTGCAACTCTGGAATTGTTAAATTTCTAATTATAATTGAAAAAATCTGGTACATATGAGTAGTGTTCTCGTACCTACCTCGTACAGAAGACGGCTCACCTTTCCATTATATGTAATTGAGTTGCAAGCTGAAATTTTTGTCACGCAAAGTATTAACTATTAAAAACACGTACACGAAATCTTTTTTGGCGGAAACGAATAGAACTCGAGAAAAAAATTATTGAAAATTAATATTTTTGTAGGTTATGAGTCATTTTGACAACATTTTTTTTTCGCAATTTTCATGATCAGTGCTGCCATTTTTTTATGCAAAAATAACATGTTTCTCGTTGTCTATGGTAAATATAAGTTTATTATGTTGGTACTATTGTCATAATGTCACAATTTACCGCCATTAATGAGATCTGTCAGTCAGTGTTTGTGTTTAAACTTTTTTATTTAAACGGCTAAACTGTATATCTAAGGCCCAAGTGGTGATACTTCACACTAGGTTAGGTTAGGTTAGGTTAGTGTTGTGACCTTAACGCGCGAGCCGAGCGAGCGAAGCGAGCGTGCCGCGGCAGCGGCCGGCGAAGCGCCAGAAAGAAAAATTTGTTAATAGACTTTTTCTACAGAAAAATCAAATATCACCTCTAGGCTCTGGAAGTACAGATTTACCTTTAAAACTCCTCAAATTTTTATAATTATCATTTCTGTAAAAGAAACGATGGGGGGGGGGGGTACCCTTCCCTCTGAGGGGTCTTCCCTAATACCTATCCCCCTGAAATTCCACTACATATAACAGATTTTATGAAATTTTAGGTTAGGTAAAAAAAAAACCTGCATTTCCGCCAAAAATCATTTATGGCGGGGGGTCGGGGGGAGCCCTCCCTCCCCCCCCCCTCTACAAATTACCCCGAAATTCAATTACATATAATGGAATTAAGTAATAATAATAACATATTTATTTATTTCTCCTCACAACATGATGCTATTGTAATAGGTGAATACAAAAATGATAAACCTGTAGGTTGTGAGAAGCTGGTGTCTGACATGGGTATAGAAATACCTGTATTACAGATCACCAGGCCCTCCGCCAACCAGAATGAGATAATTACAATACAACTTAACCAAAACAATTCTACAATATAGGAGAACTTATATAAAAAGACATTAAATATTAGCCTAGTTGTTCGTTTACAGAGATTAACATATCAAAGATGATTGAATGCCACACAAAGTGCAAACAAGTATAGCTGGAAGTTAAATGGACAGTTTCTATTGTGTTGTTTGTTGATACATTTACTTAATTACTTTAAATTACCTAATAGGTAATTAACATTACTTTGTTTTACATAAAAATAAAAATTAAAGATACTCATTTGCTAGAATTTCATTGAGAAAGAGAGAATCTAAGAGAAAGTTAACTGCTCAAAAGATTCTCTGTTGTTAGATAATCCAGATTTTGTAGCCAATTTTTTACTATTCGCTTTAATTTGAATTTTGTGACATTATAAATAGATAAAATGTTGTTAATTTTATTGTACAAACTACCGCCTTGAAAACAGAAAAATCGTTGTGAGAATTTCATATTAAATCGACGTTGTGCACAGATTCTGTTTCTTCTACGTACAAGATCACTTTTACTGGGTACGTAAATCAACTCAGTGTGCTGTTTGATCACTGTTTGAAAAACAAAAAGCTGTCGCACAGTTAATACCCCAGCCAGTTTATACAAATCTACCGTCGGATAGCGGAACGGTAGGCAGACACTCACTTTGAGCAAAGCTCGTTGGGCCCTCTCTAATCTTAATAATTGCGATTTGCAGGCACCACCCCATGATGTAATACAATAGCAAAGTAGTGACTGGCAAAGAGCATAATAGATAGTTATCAATAATTTTTTGTCTGCAATATGACGTAGATTTTTGAACACTACCATTAATTTGCGTATTCTGGCCGATAACAGCTCAACATGGCATTGAAAATTTAATTTTTCATCCAACATGACTCCTAGATATTTGATTTTGTCTGTCTTAAGTAATCTTGGACATTGACAACTATTTCCATCAATGTTAGTACAATCGCGGGATATAATATCTCTGTTATTAGCATGTTCCAAGTTTTTTAAACCGAACGTAATAAATTTGGTTTTTTCAATATTGAGTGTCAGGACATTTCCTAGGAGCCATTTGGTCACTAAATTATAACCTTTCTGAGCATACATAAACACATCATTCCAAGAATTTCCACTAAACAATATAGCTGTGTCATCTGCAAAGGTGACAATTTTAGAGGAAGACATTTCTAGTTGACACAGGCCGTTTATATAAACTATGAATAACGTCGGACCCAATATGCTCCCTTGAGGAACTCCACAAAGCACAGGAACTTCATTGCTCAAATAGTTGTCAATTTTGACACATTGAGTACGACTACTGAGATAACTTTTAAATAAATCCAATTGTACACCTCTGATACCTATATGTTCCAGTTTTTTAATTAAGATAGGTATGGAGACCGTGTCAAAAGCCCTGGCCAGGTCCAAAAATATGCCAATTACTTTTTTCTTATTATCTAAAGCATTAACTATATAATTAGTAAGATCGTGAACGGCATCAGCGGTGGATCTCTTAGATCTAAATCCATATTGCTGAGGAGAAATCAAGTTATTTTGTTCAAGATAGCTGACCAATCTTTTGTTCATTAAACGCTCAAGAACTTTTGATAATATGGGTAGATTGGAGATCGGTCTATAGTTATTGACAAGGTCCCCATCCCCATGCTTATAAATTGGGTGTATTCTTGATTTTTTTAGTATATTTGGGAAGACACCAGATTCAATTGAAAGGTTGCATAAGTGTGTTATCGCAGGTACTAGTAAGTATTTGTAAGTTTTCAAAAATTCACCAGATATCAAATCAAGACCCACTGAACAGTCTGATTTAAGTTCCAATATCAAAAGTTCAACTTCCTTACAATCTGTAGGTAGAAAAACAAAAGATTTATTACATGTAGTAGTTTTTCCTAACCAACCATCAGTCTGTCCGGATGAAATTTTATCGGCAAGATTTTTCCCTACATTTGCAAAATAACCATTGATATTATTTATGGTTTCCACACGATTTGGTGTATTAAGTAGTATGGAAGATGAATCTTTAGGTTTATTGGTAAATGTAAGGTCTTTGATCGTTTTCCATAATTTTTTACTATTGTTCTTATTAATTGAAAGTTGTGATTTGTCATGATCATTCTTAACTTTTTTTAAGATTGTAGAGCAAAAATTTCGATATCTTTTATATGTCGCCTGCAGCAAAGAGTTTACAATTGTCATTGTATATATTACAATGACAATTGTATCTGAGTTCAGTTTCAATATCAGACAATTTGCTTCCGACCATTGCGGTTCATCACACGATAGGATAATATCATTTCTATAGTATACCACAACACCTTCATTCTGAGTAAGATTTTTTGAAGTAGCAAAAAATTTATATCCCTCTAACATCGGTATTTTTGCATTTGTAGAAAGCCAGCACTCAGTCAGTACAACAAAATCCCATGTTACTTTTGATCTATAGAGAATAGGCAACAAACCATTGAAATTGCATTTTAAACTTCTGATATTTTGCATTAAGAATTTTGTAGATTTTTCAGAACTAGGGAAAAAAGATTGACAGTCATCAATATCGCCATAAGCGGAATTCGCAACCTCAACCGAATCAATTTCATCGTTTAAATTACTTAATTCGTTGAATTTTATTGTTGTTACCGGTAGGAGCTATTTCAAAGTCGAATAGCCATTCGCATTTGTCGATTTCATTTTCTAGATAAGCAAAGACGATTAGAGAGTTAACCATGATATAAAAAGCAACTAATGACAAAACTAGTCCACATACAAGTAGTGCATTAACATGTTTGGCAGTGAGAGGCTTTACCTTTTTTTATGCAAAAATAACATGTTTCTCGTTGTCTATGGTAAATATAAGTTTATTATGTTGATACTATTGTCAAAATGTGACAATTTACCGCCATTAATGAGATCTGTCAGTCAGTGTTTGTGTTTAAACTTGTTTTATTTAAACGGCTAAACTGTATATCTAAGGCCCAAGTGGTGATACTTCACACTAGGTTAGGTTAGGTTAGTGCTGTGACCTTAACGCGCGAGCCGAGCGAGCGAAGCGAGCGTGCCGCGGCAGCGGCCGGCGAAGCGCCAGAAAGAAAAATTTGTTAATAGACTTTTTCTACAGAAAAATCAAATATCACCTCTAGGCGCTGGAAGTACAGATTTACCTTAAAAACTCCTCTAATTTTTATAATTATCATTTCTGTAAAAAAAACGCCGGGGGGGGGGGGGGGTTACCCTTCCCTCTGAGGGGTCTTCCCTAATACCTATCCCCCTGAAATTCCACTACATATAACAGATTTTATGAATTTTTAGGTTAGGTAAAAAAAAAAACTGCATTTCCGCCAAAAATTATTTATGGCGGGGGGGGGTCGGGGGGAGCCCCCCCTCCCCCTCCCCTACAAATTACCCCGAAATTCAATTACATATAATGGAATTAAGTACCCCACCAGCTGATACGTGAGTTGGTTTTACTCTAAAAATACAAAGATAGCTGAATCTATAGCTGAACTCCTAGGGATCCGAGGCTCTGGGTTGGCGACACCAGCATATACAAAGTACAGCTACTGGCACACCACCAGCTGATACGTGATATGAAACGTGAGTTGATTTTACTTTAAGGATGCAAACATAGGTCGTACCCAGCATGTGACCTGAACTCCCAGGGACCCGCGGCTCGAGGCTGGGTAGCGCGGGCGCTCCGCCCCACGAGCTGCTGCTGCAGCTGTCCTTCGTCACCAGCGTGCACAAATTATAGCTCCTGGCACTCACCAGCTGATACGTGAGTTGGTCTTACCGTAAGTATGCCAAGATAGCTCGTACTCAGCATGCGAGCTGAACTCCTAGGGATCCGAGGCTCTGGGCTGGCGTCACCAGCTCACCAGCGTACACAAACTACAGCTTCTGGGACACCACCTGGGACCTCAAGATAGCTCGTACCCAGCGTGTGAGATAAACTCCTAGGGCCCTGCGGCTGTCCTGCGTCACCAGCGTGCAAAAACTACACTTCCTGGCACACCACCAGCTGATGCGTAAGTTGATCTAAGGATAGATCTCTATACTTTTTATGGTTACGAGCCACTTACATAATTACCACAAAGTAAGTAATATTTTTCCTAAAGGATGTTTTTCTGAATTACCGAATTAATTTTGTATAATCTCACGTTCCATTGTTTTTATTTCTAGAAATTGACTTTTATTGGTTGTTAGTTTAAATTATAAATGAAACAACAGCGAAACGTTTTACAGCAAACGCATGAAACATCAAATTAACATAGAAATGCCTTATTTGACAGATTTGAATGAGAATAAAAAAATAAAAAAAAGAATGCGTAAAAACATTAAAAATAAGCTTTTGCGCTTTTCGGTTTTCGTTTCCTATTATGCAAAAAATATGCTATTCCAGCTAAATCCTGAAAAGCTAGAGGACGTTCTTACTTCCATATTCTTTGTCATAACAATTACGATAGTAGAGGTAATGGTGTTGATTCTGGTATGATTCTCTAAAATTAAAACCAAATTTAATATCAGTCTCTCCTTTTCATTCTGTACAGAGAATGACTAGGATGCACTGTTGTCAAATTTAAATTTAAATTTAGAGAATCATGCCAAAATCGATACCACTAAGTTACTTTATTAAGTCCCGCCAGATGATAAATCGACCGTCCGATCCACTGTGAAGTTAATGTCGAACCATGAAGCCGCGTTGGAACTATTCAATGCTACCGTACATAATGGAATGGGTTAAAAGCTCTTTGTGTACAGGCATGCATATTTAAAAGCTACCCTAATTGCTGTAGAAATAAGACACAAATTCCGATGTGTACACATATCTATTGATAACAGGCCAAGAAATCGAATAAAAGAAAAATATATGATGTGCCTATTAGAATGAGGTCAAAGGGATTTTACGGTTGATTTCTTTTCATAGCTTTTCATAGTCCTGATAGTGGCACTAGAAAATTTCAGCGACTCTGCTCTTTTTCTATACGTGTTCTTTTAATTTATGTGAGGTGAGGCAAGGTGAGGATGGTTGGTGTAGCAGTTTATAACTGCTGTATCAGCTATCTTCGCGTTTGGACTTAACATCAGGTGGGGTAGAGTAATTTGCCTACCTGACTATAAAAAATAAGTTATAAGGTGTGGTTGTTTTTATGAAGTAGGTTTTATTTTTCTTAAAGAAGTTTCTTGAAGGAGAGGGCGACGCACGACTGGTTGGATGACGATGATTATAATGTACCTAGCAGATTGAAGATTTTACTATAATTATATACCATAAACCTAGATGTTTAAAAATATGGATCCGTGCCGTATTAAAACGAGAGCTGAAGCCGGCATTAGTTTAGGTCAGTAACAAATTTAAATAGCTTCTGCTGTTCCTGGCAGCCTGCCATCCTAGGCCATGGACCTTTTTCCACCTGGATGTAGTGATACAAATGTAAATATATTTTTCTAGAAATATATAGGTATCAGAAACAGCCAATACTAAGGTACAAATGCTCGTAAATATCATAGAAGCATTTGCCCATACCACTCCCATCACGAAGGTCATCTAAATAAGAAAGGTTCTTGCCCGGATTTTCTTGCTGTATGTTGTACCTTTAAGAGAGGTATGGAATAGTTAATTTTCCGTTCTAATTGGAGCGCCCTTCTGGGAAAGATGGGGTGTCTTCACCTTACAGAAAATCACTGTAAAATGACACAAGCTGCTGTGGATTATGTCGGTGTATAAGGTTCCAAGGCTCCACGGGATTAGATTTTGTAGTGGTGCAATTTTTCGTACCGCAAACTTCTATAGACTATGGTGGCCGCTAGCAATCAGGCAGGCCATATGCTTGTTTACCACCATTTTAACATAAACAAACTATATGATTACGTATGTTTACCACAGCGGAATGCGTGGAGGTGCTGGTTTCGGGTGGGCTGATATCGGAGGGGGCGGCGACACCTTGCGGGGCCACTTACACCAGCTCGGGCCGCGTCACCCTGGCCCGACCCACGCCGCAAGCGAGGACCAGGGAACTCAGGTAATAAATCAAATTGAAGGCCTTCTTTTGAGGGGGCATTGAGAAGTTCAGTATGGCCACGGGTACAAAATCTGAGCATCTGAACTGAACACCTGAGCATCGACGCACCTCCCGCCCGTAGGTACGTTGTTATCGGTCTATTATATCGGATGCGTTATTGCGATCAGTTTTAAGTACATTATGTACGAGAACGGCTACGAAGTTACATGCTGCTGCGATAATAACGACGCAATATGACGAAATATCGCAGTAAAATATCCGATATTATCGACCTAAAATAACACGCCTAAGGGCGGGTGGCTTAATAGGTCCCCATTTAGTGGACCGAAGCTCTAGTAGGTTGTGGTCCTACCAGTTTATTTTGAGCTCAGTATGATCACTGAGCTACTTCATGGTAAACCGTGGTCTTCCTGTAGTACAAACCGGTGAGACCACGGGCCCTTGATCTTAGAAACGCGTGAGAATCTTTGCGAAACGCTTATCAGTAAAAGTGAGTGACTTAATGTATGACTTAAATTTTCAAAATTAGCTACCGTTGCAGCGTTGTCCCTATCGCACGTTATTTGCCATTGCGTGATAGCAATAGTTTTTTCAAATACTTATATAAGTCGCGTCACGTAAAAAGAACGCTGGCGGTTAGGCTGCGCAGCAGGCGATTGCCTCCCCCACCTCGTCTCCGTCCGCTCCCTGTGCGTTGCGCGTGCGTTGAGTCGCCGGCCGTTTTTTTTTATTGAGTGTGAATGCTGTTGGTCGCATATGACCTTTACGACCGGCGACGATTCACCTGGTTTGGGGAAGGCGAGATCCTAATGGGACCTCGAGCCGAGAATTGGCGAGCGCTTCTAGGGGTGTTCTAGGGCGTTGGCATCTCCTCACGGGGGAGTCTCTTCTCCGTTTGGACTCGTCTGGAGCCTCTAGACCACTTGAACCTGAGGAGGCTAGCTCAACTAGAGGACGTTTCTGAGACTCGGACCTCGGCTCCAGTTAAACCTAGCTGTGGGTCGACATATCGTTTGATAATTTAAATTATTTGTTTATGAATACTTTAAACTCAGTATTCCCTAATCTATTCACAGCACTTTGGGCTTTACCTCACATTGTCAGCGACAGTAGCACACCGTGAACGATTTTCAAAATATAAATGATTAAAAACTGCCTTCGTTCAACAAGTCAAAACCAACACGACACGACTTTAAACGAGCTGTCCCAGTGAACTTCGTACCACCATAAAAAATAGGGGTTGGTGGTAGAAGGGTGAAATTTGAGGGTGGACCACTCTTAACATTTAGGGAGATGAAAAATAGATGTTGTCCGATTCTCAGACCTACTGCATATTGTTTGTTTCGGAGTAGTTTAATTACGCACGTGACACGAGAATTTTATATATTAGAGATAGAAGTTATTATCCATTGGAAAATTTGACAGCTTGCGGTAATTTGATGTGACTTGTACTTTCTTCACCCATTTTATTTTGACCACACGCTTACTAGGGAGCGCTAGGAGTCATGTTTGCACACGGGTGCTACATGGGCTAGAGACGCCTCTGGTCCTTAGTTAAAAATGTTACATTGAACAAAAAGTTATTAACTACGCAGTTTTGATGCTGCCAATCGTTTAAAAACTAAGTAGTTTAATCACCTTATGGTATGTTTTTAAAATTATTGCTCAATCATAAACATTTGTTTTTGCTACAAACTTTTGTCACAAAGTGGGCTGTTAGTAGTATATTTACTAGTAGTCTACATTTCAGACATTAAATAAGTAAAGTTTACCATAATATTTTTCTAGATCGGCGGCACTTCCAGAACCAACATAGCCCGTTTTGTGAAACTAAGACTATCCGGACCACACCTGCCAGCGAACGAAGATGATCAGGTAATTAACAAACAAATTATTAGAATAAATAAAATAAATTATAAATATCGTAATCATAAAATTATATTCAATTTACAAAGAAAACTATTAAAGAATGTCTGGATATCTGGACTGTGGTTACGTTAATCTAGTTAAGAAAAAAATATCCAACTAATGGCATTTGAATTAAAGACTTTAATTGAATATTATGAATATTTTTTTTTAAGTCAAACAATCCAAAATATCTTATAGATTGATCAGCAAAGGAAAACTCACTGTATTTTCAGTGAAAAAAAAAATAAACTGTGTACATATTTCTGGAACAGTTATTTATAAAACAAACATTGAACACTATCATGAATCCATCCAGGTAGCCCTGATGGCAGTCAATGTACTGGGTGAAGAAATAGAAGAGTCTGATAAACCAACTCCAGCGTTACCCAAATCTGAGCCGAGTTACTCGCCGTACGATGACCTGGCTTTCGTCATGTACGTGGATACTGAGATAGCAGACTTGGTCAGGACTTTGGATGAGAAGAAGAAGATCGCTGTGGCTGGTAAGACTCCCGATTAGGCTTCAAAGAGATTGACTTTGAGACACTAGGGCATCAAAGAGATTGACTTTAAGACACTTAGGCTTCAAAGAGATTGACTTTGAGAGTCTTTGAGACACAACTCTATCTTTACATCCTATATCTATGTACTTATATCTCTCTCTGTCTTCTATAACTTCTTTTTTCTCCTCTGCCAACAGCATTGAAATCGTGACCTCGGTTGATTGCGGATGAAAAACCCGTGCCGGTCCTCAGTTTATTTTTCACATTTTTGTAGAATATGTATATACAAAATCTCTGAAAATAATTTTCAATTATTTTTTTCATCATTAGTGCGAAGAAAGCTCTTCCTCCATTCTTTTTTCTGACTGTATAAAAAAACGTTCTCATAATTCGCTGCTCTCGTTTAAAATCGGTGGGAACCGCGCTAGCCGCGGTTATCCGATTAGTCAGCTGGAGTTTGTTTCCCATGCAAACCTCCACCCCTCTTTTAACCCCCTTATAGGATATTTTTTGGGATAAAAACCATCTACTCTTATTTTATAATATTACCTATACACGTGTATGTATTGGTGTGCGTGAAAACATGAGAAAACAGCATATTTATTTATTTATTTACCTGCTTCCCGAAGCCACAACTGCAATTGCTTTGTGTTACCACGAGACCTGAAAATAATATGAACTATGTAAGCAAGAAACCATGACAATGATTAAATAAGAAATTTACTTCATAATTTCTAAACGATCTTTTATCAACGTATTTAGTACTAGTGGCCCGCCCTCGCTTCGCTTCGGTGTAGCGCTGTAGTGTAGGTAGACTATTGATTTTGTTCTCAGGCTTGTACTACACACAATGAATTTCTTTATATAATTATAAACTTTCCATGAAAATTTATTTAACTGATAGTGAAAATTTTGTTGCGTACTTTAGGACCCGTTGTACCGAATGCACTATATTTTTGGTTGAACGCACAAATCTCAGGAAGTAATGGTCCTTGAGTTGTGACATAACTGATATAGTTAGAAATATGGTATTACGGACTTTTTTGTAGATATTGATGTCGCTGCACTAATTTTGTACTATTTAATAGCAGCATTTTACCTGAAATAAAATGCATATTAAAATACTTACCTCACTGAAAGCTTTATATTGAGATAGCACTTCGTTTCCCGTCGAATTACCATCAGTTTCCGTACTTTTATTCACCTTATATCCGGTCCAGTGGCGACACCTGGCAGAAGCGCGGCCATTTTTGTTTTCCTAAGTTTTGACAGCGCCATATTAACTCATTGGCTCAATTATTTCACCAGGCAGAATTTAAAGTGAAAGCTTTCAGTGAGGTAAGTATTTTAATATGCATTTTATTTCAGGTAAAATGCTGCTATTAAACTACTTGACCGTCACTGAAAGCTTTATATTGAGACCTGTTTGTTATCGCCTGGTGATCGCCACGTACATAGATATATACGCCAATGTGACAATTTATGATAAATTTAAATATTAACATTTATCAGATTATATGAAACTGTATAAAGAAACGAGTAAGCTTAAAAATGAATCAAATAATATTATTTGAATCACGCCTTTAATTTCTTCAAGCTTACGAAGCTGCTTTAACATATGTATTAGCTGATCGCTATATTCCTTTGCTTAAAACTTCCGAAGTATATATATATATACTTCTACATATATTTGCTTTGTTAATGACCGGACGCTTCCTTGTGTGCATTCATTTGTATCTTTGTATATCACAAATAAGGCGTACGTACGAACGCGAGAAAAAGATGTAAAGTTGTTCGATACTGAGTCTTACATTTTACAAGACTGTACTTTTTACTTAAGTACCAAAAATCAGGGTCCCACTTACGATTACCATTATTCGGTACAAGTCACCAATCGGATTGTCTTTAACTACTTTCACCTGTTTTGAACCAAAACAAGGCTTAACTAATCTTCGTCGGTACAAATACAATGATTCGGGATAATTTGAAGTAGGAACAAGTCATGTGTACCACATGCTGAACCAAATAATACGCAGCATAATTACTGTATGACGTTCAGAACAACATATATGACGAAGTATTTGAAACAGATCATTATGATGTAACGAGTACATTATTGAAGAAAAGGAAATAAGTTAACTTATAGACACAGAATAGTAGGTTACGGACCGATTCTTTAAAAACAATCGACTTCAATATATGTGTTTGCCAAGACAGGTGAGCTTAGGTAATTAGACTTATCATCCATTGGTATATCATGTAAAAACTACTGACTTATTTAAAATAATGGTACTTATTTTAAGATAAGTCACGAGTTAAAAATAAGTCTCTCAAAAATCGTGTTAGTTCAGAGCAGAGTCCACAACTTGCGGGATTATTCCGATAAACATTCTTGTTCCTAGACCAATGCAACCACGCAAGCCAGCGTTTCCGAGCCATCTCATAGCTGTTTAAGACAGAGCTGTCGCTCTTTGTAGAATATGTTGAAAAGCGTAGTGCTAGCATATCGTGCCGTGTTCTTCAACTATACTTCCCAAACTTTCATATTAGATTGGCGGGAAGTGATTGCAAGGTCGATTGCAGTGAATTCATAATTATTGTTAGAAGTAGGGAGTGGTTGATACAACCCCACGGAATGACAAAAATGTTGAAACCGATCAACTTCTGAAGTTTACGTTTTTACAACGAAATTCTCTGGTATAGTTTTTATATTGTTGCTGGGTTGCCGTGATAAATTATGCTATTACGAAGTTCAGACCAGATTTTATGAAATTCATTTGCCATCCTGAAATCTATAATTAATTGATTGTAATTTTTCTTTTGTTTTTCAGTTCTTAGATCTGAGTCATTTATATGTATTACTTAATACTAAATAAAGATTTAGTTATTTATAAGATTTACACAGCTTACATGAGGTGTGCATGTACTATGCGTAGGGTTTGAAGTATATTTATTCCAGACAGTCGTGGCAAGGTTAGAAAGCGTAAGTTTAATATTAAGAACAGTTTTTAGTAATTTTTACTAAAATAACATAAAGGGGATAATTGCATACAATGATCTTCAAAACCTTTCAAGAATTTGGTAGATCGTGCAATCTTTCTTCAGTAACTAGCACCACTTATATATCAAAATGATCATGTTGGCCACCTCAGACACCACATACACGACATTTCTAATATTGCAAGTTTCTCTCATTACGCGATCAAAAGAGTGAGCAACCCATTTGGTTTACTTTTGTTATTTTCAAGAGAAAATATGTTATCTTCTATTTATCTGGCAGATAGTCCTTAAATTGCAGAAAACTTAGAATTCTTTACATATTTATAGTGTACTGCACTTGAGATTGGATTTTATATATATTGGATTTAGATAAACAAGCTTTTGAATGGCATGCGATACCATTAAATTTATTTAAGAATTATTTATGGAGCTCCCAATTTATCAACTTACCTGCACTAAATTTTTTCAAACATTAATTGTTTCGATATTCCTTTTTCTTTTGAAATGTATTATATATTACGGTAGAACAACCGTAGTGATCGAGTCAACACTTCACACCAATTAGCCTAGCCTTATAATGGGCATTGAAAGGCTTGTGTTATGGGCTAACGCCTAGAAATGCATAATGATGATGCATAGATTAGAATTTATTAGATTAGATTTTGAATTCATATTTGTTAACAACCAAAACTTAGGCACAGATGCTCGTTTTTATCATACAATGATTTGCCCCACCGGGGTGAACCCAAGACCTCGGAGTATGCGACACCTTAAAAACCACGTACATTGCACTTCCCAACGGGTTACGTCAACATTCGATGTTCGATCTTTATAGTCTATTAAGAGGGTAGTTTATAGCCGATACTTATGTGTGTACGCAAGCCATGAGCGGGTATGTTGCGTTGCGTTGATGTATGGATTTCCACGCGATGGAAGTAATGAATTATGTCAAGCGACATTTATTATATTTTCAAATTACTTATTTTTAATGTTTCGAATCGTTTACACTTTTACAGACCCCATGGTCACAAAAATAAATTATGAATCACGAATAGACTACATGTTAAATTATGCATAATTTGCTCCACTCGAGTGTCGTATGTTACCGGTGCTTACATAATAGTACGAACTCCATAAGCTAACATGTTCTAAGGAGAACATATATTGATATTCACGTAATGGAAATAATATATTATGTGTGATATGACCCCACAAGGGCGATTATAAAATTGATGAGGATATTTCTCTATCAACGATGTTTTGTTACTGATACTTGTATATGTAGGCAAGCCATGGAAGGCAAGTCCTTATTCATAATGAGTTCCATACGGAGGAAGCAAATTATACATAATATGCCCCCGCGAGGGGCGGTCATCAGTTTTGGTAATATGCACGCCGCGAAGGTGGTTTGCTACCGGTACTCGTATATGTAAGCAAGGCATTAGAGGTATTTCATAAGGTTTCACGTAGTGGAAACAAATTGTATATAATATGCACCCCGCGAGGGTGATTTGCTACCGGTACTCGTATATGTAGGCAAGGCATTAGAGGCATTTCATAAGGTTCCACGTAGTGGAAACTAATTGTACATAATATTCACCCCGCGAGGGTGATTTGCCACCGGTACTCGTATATGTAGGCAAGGCATTAGAGGCATTTAACAAGATTCCACGTAGTGGAAACAAATTATATATAATATGCACCTCGCGAGGGTGATTTGCCACCGGTACTCATATGTGTAGGTACGCCATGGGAGGGCATGTCCTGACACGCCTTGGGCTTCATGAGATGAAGCTTATGAATAACACTTGCCTCTGCGCGAGTTGCTCATTAGGTTGATGAAATGTCAATCACTTAAATCCATGACAAATACTTACTTAATACGATAAAAACAACCTCATAGATGGTATCTTATTAAGTGGTGCTTCATCACAGAGATCACTAACTTCTTGCGGTGCTTTAGTTTTTACTTTTTAGCTTTGTGCTAGCTGTAAAAGACCTAAGAAACGATTCTGTTATCTTATCACTTTCGTTATTAAAATTAACTGAGCAGGTGCCTTCCCGCAATGATTCATTTTTATTTTAGAAATATGCAATTGCTGAAAGAAAATTAATGTCAGGAACGTGATATATCATAAATTATCATCATACTTCTTTACCTCGTTGTTTGTTTCCAGGTTGATAAAGCCTGGACTATGATTATAATTTTTAATTTACATCAGCATATCATTTAAAATAAACGTTGAATGTCTTTCGAACAGAGCGTTCCTTTATCCTAGTTTAGTCACACGACTCATATGAGAATTTTTATTACGTGTATTGGTCAGTAAAAATGTTAGAACTTTTTATTCATAAGCCTTTAGATATTGATAGCTGGCCATGTTCAGAAAACGGCATATCGACATTAGAAATACCTTATTAAGATTGTACATAGTTCACTTACCCCTCGAACAATCTTTTAATAAAAGGGCTGGAATATCAAGCTCGCTTATTTTTCTTGAGGCAGCGATGCCGCTTTCGTTATACCAGAAGACGACAAATTCAACCAATTATTACTGCAGCTGTTCGAAGAACAATAATGACTAGATCCACACATCTTGCTGTTTTTGCCAATAATGCCAGTCAGTCGGCGGCTGAAACGTCAATATTGACCGATATTCCTTCACTCTAAACTGTAAAACAATTTAATTAAGTATTTTGTAATACATTTACCAATTTACTTTCACATTTACTTATACGGAAACATTAATTGAGTACCAAGAGAAAACACTCTTAAAATAGTTTTATGATAAACGACCAAGACAGACGTAAAGTATTGCAAAATTTACTTTAATGTAGGTACTTTAATTTTTTAAACAAAACGCACCTTGAATTGCCGTTAAGTTTTACTCACGGCTTATTATTACTTTTTCAAACAAGCGTATTGCACAATTCAACATATTTGTTTTAAATATCCCTTAACACAAGGGCTGCAAAAACTATCAAAAAGAATAATAGTTTTACTTACGATTCCTTCACTTTTGACACGTAAAGTACCTATTTGGAATAACACGAACGGCAAAAACCGTTAAAATAAAATAGTTTTACTTACAGTTTTATCACTTAATAATAATAAAACCTTTAAAATCTCACAACGATCGCTCAGATTGAGGACGTGTTGCTTCGACGGGAGTCAGAACGCCAATGAGTTAATATGGCGCTGTCAAAACTTAGGAAAACAAAAATGGCCGCGCTTTTGCCAGGTGTCGCCACTGGACCGGATATAAGGTGAATAAAAGTACGGAAACTGATGGTAATTCGAAGGGGAAACGGAAGTGCTATCTCAATATAAAGCTTTCAGTGACGGTCAAGTAGTTTAATAATAAACTTTGTATCGACGTAGTATTGCCTTCAAGTTACAATTCAGAATGACTCCAAATTAGTGTTGAGTAGGACTTACAAGAGGCGGTACATTTGTCCCGGACATGACGTCAAAATGTAAGAGCGACTCAAAATTTTAAAATGTACTACTTCACATTAAATGTCGCGATAGTCGCGTCTCGTTACTCACTCACTCTTCGTAAGTCTGAGAGAGATCGAGGCATGGCATTTCATTTAAGTCCTCTACGCACTATCCATCTGTATCTCTATCTCTTTTACGTAAATAGCGCTGTCCTGCATGCTGGATCCAGCAAGATTGATAGTGCGTAGAGGAGGTGCTACTCGTGCACACAAACGTAATGTCAAGCTTCTGTACGCCTCAATGTCATATTTGTACTCGTCACTTCAAATGTATTGCCGAGCTTCAGTACGCCTCGCCTCATTTGAAGTGGGACATTGTACTGGCTCAGTACAAAAAAGAGGCTACTCTTACAAACTCTTTTTCAAGTCGTGTCCTACCCAACACTACTCCAAATAATGCAGGCGCAATATTTATATCGGCGTGAACGAAAGTCTCAAATGTTCCCGTCAAACGCGCCGCCCGAAATTTTTAGAAAAGCGGCAAAAATAAAAAACGCGGCTTTTCTTTGACAAGTACCGTGCCGTCCTTTGATAAAGCCGCCTTTTGCCGCTAGCAGAGTGTTATTTTATTACGTAATAAAATTTTGTAGTTTAGTTAAGTACCTACAAATTAAAAAACAATTTCTTCTCGAGATCTACTCAAAAAGCACTCCGGATCGACCCTTTGAGCACCCCTGGGGTAGACGATATATCACGTGGTGAGAGGCAGCAGGCAGGCGAAGGCTGTCTCGGCACTTGTCCGTTGAAGCTTCACTTTTACAATGTGTCCCAACAAACATTTTTTTTTGTTCAAATTGGGCCTAATATAAAATAACAATAAAAAAACTACTTTTATTATTATTTTATGTTTCCATTCTTCCTGTTTATTTCACAACAATAGATCAAACAACTGGATACGTACGTGTGCCACTAACACGTTTTTTTTAACACAAGCCAAAGTTGACAATCCTAACGCGACCGCCGAGCGTAAGTATGAAAATTGAAGTACATACATGAGATTACCTTCTGTACTATCATTTTTTTGTGTTCCGATTCAGTTTTTGATGACCTCCGTGGCCGGGTGGTTTGTACATCGAGTTTCATGGTGTCGCCGACTCCCTGTGTGTCCCGGGTTCGAACCGGGTGGGGGCAGATGTTTGTGTGATGAATTCATTTGTACTCCAGTCATGGATGTTTAATATGTATTTCTATTTAAATATACTTATATATTTACAGTTAATGTATTCCATCCGTTACCCTAGTATGCCTTAACACAAGCCTTACAGTACTTAGGTACTTTGGGGCTAGGAAAATTGGTGTGACTGTTTAAAACAAGAAAAAGTTTAGGTTGAGGAGTCGCAATTGAATGAATGATCAAGTCGATTGCTATAGTCTGTCTAATATGAGTTGTTACTTGGTTGCAGAATGTACTAATTATATTAGTTGCTAAAGCTTTATAAATTGAGTTAGTTTCTAATAACATTTTAATTTAACAAGGAATGTGGCACCACAAATCGGATAACACCTTTTATCTAATACAATTCAACCCTTTGAGCACCCCTGGGGTAGACGATATATCACGTGGTGAGAGGCAGCAGACAGGCGAAGGCTGTCTCGGCACTTGTCCGTTGAAGCTTCACTTTTACAATGTGTCCCAACAAACATTTTTTTTTGTTCAAATTGGGCCTAATATAAAATAACAATAAAAAAACTACTTTTATTATTATTTTATGTTTCCATTCTTCCTGTTTATTTCACAACAATAGATCAAAAAACTGGATACGTACGTGTGCCACTAACACGTTTTTTTAACACAAGCCAAAGTTGACAATCCTAACGCGACCGCCGAGCGTAAGTATGAAAATTGAAGTACATACATGAGATTACCTTCTGTACTATCATTTTTTTGTGTTCCGATTCAGTTTTTGATGACCTCCGTGGCCGAGTGGTTTGTACATCGAGTTTCATGGTGTCGCCGACTCCCTGTGTGTCCCGGGTTCGAACCGGGTGGTGGCAGATGTTTGTGTGATGAATTCATTTGTACTCCAGTCATGGATGTTTAATATGTATTTCTATTTAAATATACTTATATATTTACAGTTAATGTATTCCATCCGTTACCCTAGTATGCCTTAACACAAGCCTTACAGTACTTAGGTACTTTGGGGCTAGGAAAATTGGTGTGACTGTTTAAAACAAGAAAAAGTTTAGGTTGAGGAGTCGCAATTGAATGAATGATCAAGTCGATTGCTATAGTCTGTCTAATATGAGTTGTTACTTGGTTGCAGAATGTACTAATTATATTAGTTGCTAAAGCTTTATAAATTGAGTTAGTTTCTAATAACATTTTAATTTAACAAGGAATGTGGCACCACAAATCGGATAACACCTTTTATCTAATACAATTCAACCCTTTGAGCACCCCTGGGGTAGACGATATATCACGTGGTGAGAGGCAGCAGGCAGGCGAAGGCTGTCTCGGCACTTGTTCGTTGAAGTTTCACTTCTACAATGTGTCCCAACGAACATTTTTTTTGTTCAAATTGGGTCTAATGTAACAATAACATTAGAAAACTACTTTTATTATTGTTTTATGTTTCCATTCTTCCTATTTATTTCACAACAATAAATCAAGCAACTGGATACGTACGTGTGCCACTACCATGATTTTTTTAAACACAAGCCAAAGTTGACAATCCTAACGCGACCGCCGAGCGTAAGTATGAAAATTGAAGTACATACATGAGATTATCTTCTGTACTATAATTTTTTTGTGTTCCGATTCAGTTTTTGATGACCTCCGTGGCCGAGTGGTTTGTACATCGAGTTTCATGGTGTCGCCGACTCCCTGTGTGTCCCGGGTTCGAACCGGGTGGGGGCAGATGTTTGTGTGATGAATTCATTTGTACTCCAGTCATGGATGTTTAATATGTATTTCTATTTAAATATACTTATATATTTACAGTTAATGTATTCCATCCGTTACCCTAGTATGCCTTAACACAAGCCTTACAGTACTTAGGTACTTTGGGGCTAGGAAAATTGTGTGACTGTTTAAAACAAGAAAAAGTTTAGGTTGAGGAGTCGCAATTGAATGAATGATCAAGTCGATTGCTATAGTCTGTCTAATATGAGTTGTTACTTGGTTGCAGAATGTACTAATTATATTAGTTGCTAAAGCTTTATAAACTGAGTTAGTTTCTAATAACATTTTAATTTAACAAGGAATGTGGCACCACAAATCGGATAACACCTTTTATCGAATACAAATTGAAAGCAGTTCTTATTAAGAACTTATTAGGAGCCCAATCAGTTCTGCAATAAGAGGCAGTAAGCTCCCAGTCTAAATTAAAAAGAAGTTAACGATTGGCAAAACAATTGATGATAAGTTTATACTTAACATCCATCTATAATAATAAAAATATGATAAACAAAAAGATGTATTAAATTAAAGGAGATTGCTCAAATTGGCCTAAATGCACAAAAAATATTGTCATACACGGTAATTCTTGACGTAATTTATAATTTAATTTACAGTCATTAGATTTCAACGGACACCTTTGTATATATATTTACTTTAAGAAGGACTTTTAATTTTAACCGGTTTGGAAAACATACGAATCATTTTTAATGGCTATGGGTGTAGTAACATTCAGCAAAAGACTGATCGAAGTTGTTTATATAACAATAAAAACAAATCTATTATGTAAAGATCGATAAAATAAATCATTTATTTTTATTACAATGTATTAATATCCACAACTATATTATCATTTTCACTAGATGCAAATGTGCTCAGACAATTATTATTGTAGAAGGTAGGCGACATCATAAAGTCTATTGCCATACATTTTTCGCCAAACACCTCCATAAACACATTATAATCTGTTTATATGTTAGACTTTAAGGTATCTATCTATGGGCCTACGTTCCCTGACTATAAATTAATAAATAAATAAAATTATAAGGTGTGATACACTAAAAATCTAAAATATGGTTATCTTAAAAACAAAAAAATAATGAAGCTACTGAATATATGGCTATAGAACCTAAATCTCTTAGCTTTATTTGGTTAATGAGAGTTTAAAAATTCTCTCTAAACTGTGGCTCATTCACAATCATCACACAGTTTCTGTCACAGAGTACCTACCTTATTATAACCGGAAATGACACCTGATTTTAAAAGTTACTCTTATGCATTAACTTTAAAAACAGGCAACTATCTGTTTATCTACATGTTCTATATATCTGAATCTAATCCATAATTTCGGTACTTGGCTTGATTTCCCTAGTTTACTATATAACTTATTTGTTTTTTATTATTTTAATATGTTCAGTGTATATGGCTTATAGAAGTTCTCAGGGGTGTCCGTCAATAATATTCGTTTCTACAGTAATTTATATATAATTTCGAATCTAGGAAACAATTTTTCATGAATATTGCATGTCATGTCGTTCAACTAATGTATTAGAAAATTTCTAACCTAATAAAAATGTCTTAGAAGAAAACATTTAACACTTTAAATATAAGTCACTACTTAGACGAAGTAATTGCTTAAAATATCCACAATATATTGTAGTGATGTGCAAATACGGAACCCTACATTGCGCGTGGTACGACACGTACTTGGCTGGTTTTTACAATTGTTATCGTTTTAATGATATTAACGAAATACCCCAGTTTTGACCTTTGACCGCGAGGCAACTTTTTTCTAATTACGGCAATGGGGAATTTTGAAATGTTATTCTTAATTATGTTTTGAGCAATTTTACTCACTTCCAGTTTTCCTTTAAAAGTTCTGTAAAAAGTGTGCGACAGCATAATATGTCCATTTTTTAGTTTAACTCACAATATAACCGTTTTCCTCAAATTAACGCGGGTGACACCGCAAGGGACCTCAAGTTAGATAAAAACCCATACTTTGGTATGTAATGATTACATTCTTGACCTACGATAACCTATGAGAGGCTAATTAGTAGTCTCTTAGCAGGAAAGAATCGAGACTTATTAATAAATAATAAAAATTTTGAAGTACCAATTTCCCCATTCGCTTTGATTAATAAATCTGATATCTGGCCGTGATAAATATATAAAGAATAAAAACCTAAACGTTAGTATAGCCTACGCTTATTGCAAGATGCAGACGTTTCTGAGGTTCCTTTTGGTCGCCTTGTTTTGTTCCTTGAGATACGGTGAGTTCATTTAAGAAATAAAAATATTTCTTTTTGTTTTTCACTTATTATTTGTTATGTGGATATTAAGTATAAACTTATCATCAATTCGCATCCTTCGCTATCCGGGCGCATGCACTGACCATTATGCTACCACGGCCCTATTAGCCGCGTCGATATTTTAATAGCCTTAAGCTACAAGGCAGCGCCATCTCTTCGCATTGTAGGTAACCCACAATGTCAAATGAATACTTTTTCAAGTATTAAACATTTGAAAGAAGAGATAGCAATTATAGTTATGATTTTATTTATTTTTTAAGCATTTAACTGCTAGATGTTTAAATCTAAAGAAAAGTTTACTAGAAAAAAATCCACGCGGACCAGGCAGCGGACGGGACCGTCCCGTCCGCTGCCTGGTCCGCGTGGATTTTTTTTATTTTACATATTTTTATTATTATAGATGGATGTTAAGTATAAACTTATCATCAATTGTTTTGCCAATCGTTAACTTCTTTTTAATTTAGACTGGGAGCTTACTGCTCTCTTATTGCAGAACTGATTGGGCTCCTAATAAGTTCTTAATAAGAACTGCTTTCAATTTGTATTAGATAAAAGGTGTTATGAGATTTGTGGTGCCACATTCCTTGTTAAATTAAAATGTTATTAGAAACTAACTCAATTTATAAAGCTTTAGCAACTAATATAATTAGTACATTCTGCAACCAAGTAACAACTCATATTAGACAGACTATAGCAATCGACTTGATCATTCATTCAATTGCGACTCCTCAACCTAAACTTTTTCTTGTTTTAAACAGTCACACCAATTTTCCTAGCCCCAAAGTACCTAAGTACTGTAAGGCTTGTGTTAAGGCATACTAGGGTAACGGATGGAATACATTAACTGTAAATATATAAGTATATTTAAATAGAAATACATATTAAACATCCATGACTGGAGTACAAATGAATTCATCACACAAACATCTGCCCCCACCGGTTCGAACCCGGGACACACAGGGAGTCGGCGACACCATGAAACTCGATGTACAAACCACTCGGCCACGGAGGTCATCAAAAACTGAATCGGAACACAAAAAAATGATAGTACAGAAGGTAATCTCATGTATGTACCGCAATTTTCATACTTACACTCGGCGGTCGCGTTAGGATTGTCAACTTTGGCTTGTGTTAAAAAAAACGTGTTAGTGGCACACGTACGTATCCAGTTGTTTGATCTATTGTTGTGAAATAAACAGGAAGAATGGAAACATAAAATAATAATAAAAGTAGTTTTTTTATTGTTATTTTATATTAGGCCCAATTTAACAAAAAAAAATGTTTGTTGGGACACATTGTAAAAGTGAAGCTTCAACGGACAAGTGCCGAGACAGCCTTCGCCTGCCTGCTGCCTCTCACCACGTGATATATCGTCTACCCCAGGGGTGCTCAAAGGGTCGATCCGGAGTGCTTTTTGAGTAGACCTCGAGAAGAAATTGTTTTTTAATTTGTAGGTACTTAACTAAACTACAAAATTTTATTACGTAATAAAATAACACCTTGCTAGCGGCAAAAGGCGGCTTTATCAAAGGAAGGCACGGTACTTGTCAAAGAAAAGCCGCGTTTTTTATTTTTGCCGCTTTTCTAAAAATTTCGGGCGGCGCGTTTGACGGGAACATTTGAGACTTTCGTTCACGCCGATATAAATATTGCGCCTGCATTATTTGGAGTCATTCTGAATTGTAACTTGAAGGCAATACTACGTCGATACAAAGTTTATTATTAAATAGTACAAAATTAGTGCAGCGAAGAAATCTAAAAGGTATCATTTTAATAAGAGTATTTTCAAAAAAGTTAGGGTTCCGTATGAAAACTTCGATAACGTAACCCAGGGTGTGAAAAATATACCAAAAAATAACCTTTTATCGCTTACGCTGCGGTCATTAACAGTAGAGCAAAATGATGTACTAAAGTTTTATAAAGGACATCAATATCTACAAAAAAGTCCGTAAATTTCTTATTTAATCATTGTCATGGTTTCTTGCTTACATAGTTCATATTATTTTCAGGTCTCGTGGTAACACAAAGCAATTGCAGTTGTGGCTTCGGGAAGCAGGTAAATAAATAAATAATATGCTGTTTTCTCATGTTTTCACGCACACCAATACATATTACGTGTATAGGTAATATTATAAAATAAGAGTAGATAGTTTTTATCCTAAAAATATCCTATAAGGGGGTTAAAAGAGGGGTGGAGGTCTGCATGGGAAACAAAAATATACTAATATGAAAGAATATTAAAAAAAACTAAAAGAACGCTTTTATTTACTGCACTCAAAAGCCAAAAATAAACAAAATATACTAACAATAAATTAAAATATATTATTTTAAGTGCAGTAAATAAAAGCGTATTTTTGTTATTTTTTTAAACTTAATTTATTTTACTCTTTTTAGTTTCAGTCATCAGGAAAAATTCATAGAATATGTTAAGACAAATCTAATGAGCCCAAACTCGATATGTTTACTAGTAGGCAGTCCAAGTTTCCATCAGCCACCTTCCAATCCCATCACCAGACCAGCTCGATGTTACCATAATAATGTATTGTCATCTAATGTAGATAAAATTGCCAAGTTCCATTATAATTAGAAGTGCGTGTAATTCAGATTCTTAGATTTTATGACACAGTTACAAGTTGACCTCATAAAAGCGTGTTAATAAAAAGCGGTAGCCGCCTTCGCGTACTTAAATGAACGCTAAAGGCGTAACAGACATTTCTTCATTGACGCTGATCCGTCCATAGGAGGTACGCTCACTCCACTCCCATTATCCGCCAAGCGATATATTGAAAAAAAATCTGCTAATTTTATAAATGTAAAGAAAATTTTACTAGAAAAAGACTTTGCTGTCCAGGTATCAACCAACCGGTTTGGGGAAGATGCAGGTTCAATACTGGCGTATCCTATTCCATCCATAGGGAATGCCTTTACACCAGCAGTGGAGACATTAATAGGCTGATGATGAGAATAGTTTTTTTTTTATGTTATAGGGGGCATACGAGCAGACGGCTCACCTGATGGTAAGTGATCACCGTCGCCCATGGACACTTGCAACACCAGGAGTATCACAAATGCGATGCCGGCCTTTAAGGAAGGAGTACGCTCTTTTTTTGAAGGTTCTTGGGTCGTATTGGTCCGGAAACACTGCTGGCGACAACATATTCCACAGTTTTGTCGTACGTGGTAAAAAATTTCGACAAAAACGCACGGTTGTGGATAGCCATGCATCAAGATGATGGGGATGAAATTTTTGTCGCGATGTACGATGGCGAAATGCAGCAGCTGGAATTAATCCGAACAACTCCTCAGAACACTCCCCGTGATAAATGCGATAGAAGATGCAGAGCGAAGCTACATCCCTACGCAAAGCCAAAGGATCAACCTGATCGGAAAGGTCCCGGTCGTCGACGATTCGAGCCGCTCGGCGCTGGATGCGATCCAAAGAATGTGTGTAACGTGTAACGTTTTCTTCAGGGAAACGTTGGCAATGTGAACGGGTTCCCCATGATGGCGGCCCTGTTGGACCTGCAGAGCTACAAGATCAAGTGCGGCGGTGTCATCATTGACAAGCGGTACGTGCTCACCGCCGCGCATTGTCTCGGCGGGCAGACGCCGAGCACACTGGCCGTAGCCGTCGGGGAGAACGACGTCAATACGCCATGTACGTAGTAGGCGTTGCCTGAAAATTCATTAAAATGTTAAAACAGCTAAGTATTCTTCTGAACAGAATGCATAATAGGGAATAAACATGTTATTTAATTAAGCCCCCTTTTTTACATAAACTCGATTACTGTTATGTTGTCCCTCCACCAAGATTTGTTAATAAAAATAATTTTCGAGCAAGAAATTAATAATATAAAATTGCGAAAAAAATTGGGAAAATTCAAATATTTCCAACGCGATGAGAGCGGTCGTGACAGGATTAGTTACAAAAATTTCTAAAAAAAAGTAGAATGTTTCTTAGAATTTTGTTTTTGCTGCTAAATGTCTATAAACTGTGCATTTATGCATAAAATAAACAGCCTCATAACTTTAGCAGAAGACACTAAAAAACCGGCCAAGTGCTGGTCGGACTCGCATACCGAGAGTCCCGTACAAATCTGTAGGTATATAATAATTATTAAAAATGGTAATGTATTTTGAGTTCACGGGAAGCTTTCAATAGTTAAGTATGTTCAGTTGATCCTCGCAACTTGTTGCGTGCAAGCGTATGGGGCAGCGAAAACTGAATGAGTGTAACTCTGTGTTATCGCTAGTCATATGAACTCAATTGACGCGCGATCACGCATGGCGGCACGCAACCATATGAACTGAGTGTTTAAACTTCCGTGGTTTAGAACTTACCCGTCCGTTAAAAGAGTTTTGTGCACGATAAACTTATCGTCTGGACCACCATAATAAGATTTTCTTTCATTTACAGACTGATCAGAATAACATTTATAAATCCATATTGCAGTTAACACCTCGGCCGCAGCATTTCACCGTATAGAGCAGTTCATTATACATCCGCTGTACTCGAGGTAAGTTCATTTTTACTTGTTCACTTATTTGGTCTTGATGGTTTTTCTAATTCTTTATCATCATTATCATCTTAACCGTACGACTCCCACTGCTGAGTCATGTCCTGTGCCACGCGCAACCATCGGCTTCCAGCGATCTTCACCAGATCGGTCCACCTGGTGGGGGTCTTACCACTGAGCGTCGTCCGGTGCGTGGTCGCCATTCGAGAACCTTTCCGCCCCAACGGCCATTGGTTCTCTTCATTATGTGTCTCGCCCACTGCCACTTCAGCTGAGCAATCCTTCGAGCGATATCGATTACTTTAGTTCTCTTTCCTAAGGTCTGATTCTATTACGCAGGGAAATACCAAGCATCGCTCTCTCCATTGCCCGCTGTGTGACCTTGAGCCTTGTCATGAGATCTATAGAAAGCGACCATGTTTCGCTTCCGTAAGTCATCACTGGCAACACACTCTGGTCAAAGACTTTTGCCTTCAGGCACTGAGGTAATTTGGACGAACGCTGCCCATCCGAGTTGAATACGACAAGGTTCTCTTTCTCAAAGTTGGATTAACCTAACTGGACTGTCTGTAATGGTGGACAACTTTGAGTGGAGTATTCCCAATTTTAACTGGAGTGGGTACAACATGGACATTCGACATAATTTTCGTCTTATCCATGTTTATCTTTAGCCCTACTCTTTGGGAAACCCAGCTGATATCTTCAATCAATCTTATTATTAACTTTACCGTCAGGACTCATCCAGGTCCATTTCCGATTATGGGGCTTCCTGAAGAAGGAGCTCATCATAAAGATGTGCTTCTTCTCCATGAAGTCAACCAACATCCGACCTCTGGCGTTCCTTTGCCCAACTCCAAATTGCCTCACTCTCAACTCATCACCGCAAAGCTTCCCCAACCGAGCGTTGAAGTCCCCTATTACAACTGCGGAGTGGGTTTGTGGCTATGCATAGCTTTAGAGATCTCCTCATACATAGCCTCCACTTCTTCATCTGGATGTGTCGAGGTCGGAGCATAGACCTGAATGACATTCAACATATCTATTCGATATACTCACAATATAAGGTATCAAGAAGCTTATATACAACATTTATTTAAGATTTTGTTTAAGAATTTCTAAATTTTGTTCACTCTGCAACTACGTCCTACAAACTAAGTTAGAAACACACACACACACTTTACATCTTTATAATTAAGTGAGGTAGTATATGTAGTGTTTCTGTTGGTGAGTAAGGTTCCAGGGCTCCACGGGGTAGGAGATTGGGTCAGGGTAGGCAACGGCACGAGTGTATTGTATTGCAAGCGTGTTTAGGCTTTGTTGGCCGCTTACCACCAGGCAGGCCGCCATGTGTTTGTTTGTCACTATTTTAATATAAAAAAATATATGTTTATGTTTTTTCCACAGCTTAAACTACGACTATGATATAGCGTTACTACGGTTGAATAAAAGCCTCGAGTTCAGCCATAGAGTGGGACCAGTCTGCTTACCCTTCAAGTTCAAGAATACAACCATGCCTGGACCGAATCTGACTATTCTTGGTAACAATATCCCATGAATTAGTTTTTAAACATAATGCATGTACAGGTGCTAAAGCGTTCCTCATACCGCCAATAATAAAACCACTGACTTTTTAATGGTTACGAAACCAAAATCAACCGTCATGCACGAAATAAATAAATAAAAAGCAAAAGCAAACTAAGCAGTACGCTGTTCAACGTCAAGAGCTGAGTACGCGTTTGTGTGCTATTTGAGATTTTTTTGCGTTTTTTCATTAAAGTTACGTAATTTTGCTTACATTGACTATAGTTAGTTAGTTATTATTCGTTGCATGTTATTTCATAGAGCAGCGCTTCGTGGGGCGGGTCTTCCGCTCAGTGCTGTTCTATGAAATGATGAAATGACATAAAAACTGCACGCGGAGCGAACGCCCGCTCCATGCTCCCGCTTAACGCAGCGCAGACTTTTAGGGTGACTAGCGCCATTGTATATTCTCAGACGAACTAACTGGGATTAGTATTTTATATAAAAAAAATGCAATAAAGAAGTATATTTTACCAAAAAAATACTTAATTGCGACCTCGTCTTTATTGCAATAGCTGCTGAATTGAGTACTAAACAGGGTGTTTCTTTTAGGGTGTCAAGACAGTGCGAGCTGATAGAGGAGTACCATACCTATCAATTTAACCCCCATGTATGTTCTACGATTTTTCGTAGTTTTCGAGTCAGAATTATTTTCCTTATTTTTTTAAGTTCAACGATGAGACAACTTTGAAAAAGTATAACTTCTTTTTGGTTCGATTAATCTTCAATGTTTTTTTTTAACAGTATGTCTATTGGTTATAGTTTTATAAGTAAAATTATCGCCGTCCTAACTTTAAGCTAAGATATAAATAATTTGATCGATACTAAATAAAAATGAATGAAGTAAAAAAATAATCTATTCTGTTTTCGTTGAACTTAAAATATAATGAAAAAAAATCTAACTTGAATATATATCGAATACGCCTCTGCTTACAATGGCGAAATTGCATAGATTTTTTCTATTCCAGGTTGGGGAACTCAGGATGTCTCCGGTGGACCCACATTCAATGTATTGAGGAAGGTTTATGGTCACATGATCGAACAAGATGCGTGCCGTGTGAACGTACCCTCGCTGACCAACACACAATTCTGCACCAACACACCAGGAGACGATGCGTGTCAGGTAACTCATGCAGAATTGTTGTTTTAAACTTCCATGGTTCACGGTATCTATATTCATGGTATTTATATGTAATATATCAGTTACTTTGTGATCATGGCGCTTGCAACAGTGCCGAAACATCGGTCACGCAAATGAAGGTGTGTTATGTAAGTTTGTCCAAGTATTTCTCGAAAACCACAAATCAGAATGCAATATTAAGTATATCTTTAGTCTCATTAATAGTAGTAGCTTTAATTTAAGAACAAAAACCTTATAAAATATAATATAATAACTAAAATGAACATTATGTATTCCTATTTCAGGCGGACTCTAAAATTATTAAAACTTAGTTGAGGCGTCAGCCGTCAGTCCACTAAGCTAAGCAGTATTTTGAAATACAAGAGCCACCATCTTACCCCACAAGCCAGAAGAAATCGAGTTGATCTTTTGGCTCTATTTATAAATCGGCGTCTAGGATATTGAAGTAATGGAATCAATAATGAAGGCCTACTCTAAACATAAAAATGTCAATCAGGCCGAAGTTCGTCATTAAATGTTTTAACTTTCTACCTTGTGGCGCTTAGAATCAAGATCGAAAATTTAAGTTACTAGGTTAGGTTATACCGGTGCTATGAAGCAATTCTGGTGGAAGGGTTTCTAATTACGTTGTCAATTATACAATCCTGGTGGCGATTGATAATTTTAAATACAAATATCTCAAAATGTACTAATTTTATGTCGATTTCACTGTGTACCTTCGAATGGATTCTTGTCAACTATCATTTAATCCATTTTAACTTAGGAAAAAACTGATATTATTAATAATAAATAATAAATATTTCCAACACTCACACCAATTAGCCTAGCCCCAAAGTAAGCACTGTAGGTTTGTGTTATGGGATACTAGGGTAACGGATAGAATACATATACCGATACATATATAAGTATATTTATATAGAAATACATATAAACATCCATGACTGGAGTACAAATGCTCGTATTCATCACACAAACATCTCCACCCACCGGGATTCGAACCCGGGACCTCTGGAGTAGGCGGCACCTTGAAACCCGGCGTATAAACCACTTGGCCACGGAGGTCGTCAAATATTAATATTATAGTATTATAATACTTACTTTATACCATAGTGTATTTATCCTTTGCATGGCGGACAGTTCGCAACTTCTTCCAAAATTTCGTTGGGGCTTAGCCAAGGAGCATTCTTTTGACCTTGAACTATAACGCAACAATCAATCGTCAATATATTAAAATTAATAGATATTAAAATTTGCCACCGGAAATAGGCCAAAAGTGAACTTTTTTTTATTTTTTTAAACATTTAACTGCCAAGTTAAGTGCTTAAGTTAGTCTAAAGAAAATTTTACTAGAAAAAATTCCACACCGACCAGGCAGCAAATGGAACTCGAACCCTTCGTTATCCGGGCGAATGCACTGACCGTTATGCTACTGAGGCCCTGATCCGTGTGGAATTTTTTCAAGTAAAATATTCTTTAAAAAGTGAACTTGTTGAAATTGACCCATAAATGGTTTTGAGGAGCTTTTGTTTTGATGGCACAGGTAGTTAGCGCGTTCTGCCTGCGATCGTGGAAGTTAAGCAATTTTCGTGATGGTTGGTCATTGGATGGGTGATCAAAAACTTATTATCTCGAGCTCCTCCGTGCTTAGGAAGGCACGTTAAGCCGTTGGTCTCGGCTGCATCTGCAGTCGTTAGCACCCACCAATCCGCACTGGGTCCGCGTGGTGGGACAGGCCCAATCTCCCTATGCCATTCATAGGGAAGGCCTGTGCCCCAGCAATGGGGTCATTAAAGTGTTATTCCAGTAAAAAATGTCTTAACAATAAAATTGTTTCGGTTCACCAGTTTGGATTCGGCGGCCCGCTGCTGTACGCTGACAAAGAGACGGGCGCATTTTTCAACATCGGCATCTTCAGCTCCGGCCACGTCTGTGCTAACAACGACCAGCCCGGCGTCAACACGCGCGTGCCCCCGCTGCTCGACTGGATCGTCGTGAACTCGCCCGACGCTGATTACTGTCCTTTACAATAATAGCGTGTTTTATTTTTGTCATACAGTATGTTTATGATGGCCAATAAAGAACTTTTCATTTTATTCATTTCATTATTTTCATCTCCTACGCTTACTGCATAGTTTATACCCGTTATATTTTTTTTATCTTTGGAGGAATACAGCATGGGTTTCTTCAAAAGAAACATAGAGTCGTTTTGATGATTCGACGACGCCTATGTGATGCTCCTGAAGCTGCAAGCGTCCATAGACCATGGTGACCGCTTACCATTAGGTAGACCGTGTATTTTTAGACATTTTAATTAAATGATTTTAGACATTTTATTTATAATGATGTATTTAACGTCTCTGCCAATTTTCAGCTCTATGCGAATTATTCCTAAGTTATGACTTATATTTGTCTATTTTGACTGGACTATAGAGAGAATTAACTTGTCCACACAGTCAGTAGAAATAGCATGTAAAGAGCCATCTAAAAACGAAGAGGATGAAGATGAAGATTTTACTGATTTCAGTACACAAGTCATTGCCTACATAGCAGGCAATGTGGTTCATGTCCTAATTAAAGAAATCAAATGCGATATTTTCCCTGGAGCCCTAATATCAGATTCAAGTAATAATTACCATAAATTTATTTCGTTAAAAGATAAAGGTGGCCTGATATATCCGTCCATGGTGATGTTATAAAAATATTCAAAAGTGCAGAAACTGTAATACGATAATATGCAGATAATTTGAAAACTGTCGTAAAAGAAATTTTAGTCCCAAAAATATAAAAAAGTTTATTGACACTTCATTATTTGATGACATATCATTTCATCAACTCGGTGAATTCCCATTATCTATCCACGTAACAGATTCAATTAAAGTGGTACCAATTGAAAAATACATAGATATACGCCTATATTTCTTTTGAAAAATAACTTTAAAATATAATAAAGCGTCACCTTTTTCATAAATATAATATTGTTTCAAGGTCAATAAATAACTATCTGTAGTAATGCGTTTTACATTAAATCATTTTCTTTATCTTTACTAACTTTGACAGGATACAAAAAATTCCATACAATCAAGTCAAGTCCAACTCGCACTTGGCATACCTATTTAATATCGATAATATTTCATCGACTCAGTGTCAACCACTAGCGCTAAAATCGGTGTGAACGGACGAACGAACCGAACCGTACACAGAGCTGCCAAATATTCTTGGATTCACACTTGATTAGGTTATCAAGTGTGGATCCAAGAATATTTGTAATGAGCCAACGATTGTTTTCCCCAATCTTATCGAGGCGCAAAATTCGCAAAAATCCTATCGTTTATCAGTGAAATTGAGAAATGTCATCGTCATTGTCTTATTATCCGCGTTTTAGCAAATTTTTTTGGCTTCTCGAAAAAATCGATTTATCAAATCAGTCTACAACTTATTTAACACTATACACCAGAGTTCCTATTTCCATCCGTTACCATAGTACTAATCACATAACACTAGCCTTACTGTACTCTTTTGTTGAGGAGATGTATTGGTTCCAGATTTAAGGAAAGTAAAGTTTTCCTAATATTTTGTTACTTTAATTTCAGCTTTACAAGCCACCACTAACACAACAGGCGGCAGGTTTCTTTGTCAAGTTTCAACTGAGAAACAAAATCTATTTGGTAATTAAATCTTCTATTCAAACATGATAATCACCAGCCTATTAATGTTCCCACTGCTGGGGCACAGGTCTTCCCTTGTGGATGGAGAATAGAGAGATTGAGCCATGACCCACCGCGGGGCCCAGTTCGGATTGGTGTGTGCTATGAGTGCAGATGCAGCCGAGACCAACGGCTTATCGTGCCTTCCGAAGCAGGGAGGAGTTCGCGATAATAAGTAATTCAATCCCATCCAATGCAATTGCGAAAGTTGTTTAACTTCTACGATCACAGGTTGAACGCGCTATCCACTTACGCCATCGAGTTCATCTATTTCCTATTTACTTCTAAGTAAAGGTAAAATAAAATACCTAAGAATTAAATCTTAATTGTTTTAGTTCAAATTCTAGATTAGATCAGCCGTGGTTCAACACGTGGTTCGGCTCCATCAAGGAAATCACATCGCAACTCAATTTAAATCACCATTATAATAAATAAATTGTACTTTTATTATATTTTTGAAGAACAAGAGAATCGATACATTTAATTAAATTCGAAAACGATGGTACACACGCGACTACTGTAACTACCTAAAAGCGAAATAAACTAATCATCATCATCATCATCAGCCTCTTAATGTCCCCACTGCTGGGGCACAGTCCTTCCCCATCATCCATAGGGAGATTGGGCCATGACCAACCACGCGGGCCCAGTGCGGATTCGCGGGTGCTAACGACTGCAGATGCAACCGGGACCAACGGCTTAACGTGCCTTTCGAAGCACGGAGGAACTCGAGATAGAAATCTTTGGTCACCCATTCAATGACCGACCACTGCGAAAGTTGCTTAACTACAACGATAGCAGCCGAACGCGCTAACCACCTGCGCCATCGAGCTAATAAAGTAATAAAATAACTGAAACATGTTACTTTATTTATTTTAAAATTATTGATTCTACTTATTGAAAATTAAAAAACAGAACTAATAAATATTGTGCCACAGCGCGTTCGCCTTTCGATAGATCGTGTAGATTTAGAATTTAGACTTGCGCCAAATCGAACGCGCGTTCTTAACCTTAATCCTGAATATATAAATTTTAAGTTAAGGTAAATGCTTGTAATCCTACTATAATATTATAAATGTGAAAGTTTGTATTTTTGGTACACAATCACGCAAATATTACAGAACAGATTTGGCTAAAATTTGGTACCTATGCATATAGTTTGTGACCTGGATTCAGACATAGGGTACTTCATACCCAGGAAAAATGGTAGGTTTCTGTGGTTTTCTCAAAAACTTAAGTTGACGCGGCGCAGGCGGCCGCTAGTAAAAAAATGTCATTTACTTTTCTACTTATACTTGCAATTAAAAAAAAATCACCTTCGCTTCCACAATTGGAAGAACATTTCATCGTTCTACTAGAAACTTTACCAGAGCTATGGAATACCCAACATAACAAAAATGTTATAAGTATAGATTTGTTTATGGACTTGCAATTAAACATAATTAATAATAATAAACACAATGTTTACAAAGTCTGCTTGGATAGCTGGGAATTATTATTATCAATGCTTCAAATTGTATTACACAGATGGCACCACTTTACTACGGAAAAGCTAGCTTGAAGATGGCCGCCTGTGTATTGATTTTTCGCGCGTTTTTCCTCGCCTCTCACTCATTTCGTCCCACTTGGTTCCGGCTCATTCCTACATTATTCAATTTTAAAATATTTATTTAGAAAGGGTTATTTCTTTCGAATGTACAATGATTTCAGAAAAAGGGCAAGCGGTTTTTTATTTAATTTGATACCCGTATTTATAGAGGTGCGAAGAAATGTGCAATAATTTTCCAGTGTTTTGTTATTTTTAATTTAAGTAAAAAAATTGTGATATCTTAGATATGAAATTTTTAGTGAAGAGGTAGTGATGAAATACAGAAATGCCGAAACGTATTCCTTTCCACATCGTTTACGCGACAAGTAAGTTCTTAAACATATTAACTACTTATAAATATTTTTCAAGTGAATTTTTAAACGTCAAGATTAATTAATTTTCATAACCACACATTTATATTATACTAAATTATTCAGTAGTACTTACATACAGGGGAAATTAATTCGTTAAGTTTTCTTCTTGTACTTTAATTAAGAAAACAGAATAGCAATTTCGTTAATTTTTTTTGGGATTTCGATTTTTTTGCATTTTTATGCCTAGGCAAGCAATTATACCTTTTATAGTATTTTACACGAAAATCTTAAACTTATTCAATCACTATAAAGTAAAAAAAAGTAATATATATTATATACAACAATTATCGAAAGATTCATTCAAGGACAATATAGTTATATTGATTGCACTTAAGACCGTAGGAAGATTGTAAAATTATTTCATTCTTGAGTAGGTAATTACCTACTACTTACGTACTTAGGAATGGTATGTAGTACTAACTATGGTAGTTGTTGGAGAGAGGTAACGGATTTTGCCCTGGAATTGGAGCGCCCGTCAGGTGAAGTAATCTACACCTTACACAAGATCATAGTAAAATTACACTACTTTTTGGCGGTGTTGTGATTCTTGGGTTTTTGGGATTGGGTTAGGGTAGGCAACCTCGCATATGTACGACTTATATTTTTTTTTTGGTATCGAAGCCAGGCTTGCCAACCATAGAATTTTTTTCCTCATACATTTGCAGCTAAAAATGTCACACGATTTGCACCCCCCCTTTGCAACTCTGGAATTGTTAAATTTCTAATTATAATTGAAAAAATCTGGTACATATGAGTAGTGTTCTCGTACCTCGTACAGAAGACCAAAAATCTCGTATTTGTGCGAGAATTTTCGTACGGTTGGCAAAAGCATCTATAGGCTATATGGTAACCGCTTACCATCAGGCGGGCCTTAAAGGTTTTTTGCCGCTGTTTTGATATACTTAAGATCTCGACGCTTTAAAGATTAGACTATTTAATTAAATGAATTACATTTTGGAAACCATTTTTGACATTAGCTTATTTTGCTCAACGAAATAAAACAAAACATTCAGAATTATACTAAAGATCTCGACGCTTTGTATTATATTAAGCGATTTTATTAAATTAGTTACATTTTTGAAACCGTTTTTGACATTAGCTTATTTTGCTTAAAGACATAAAACAAAACATTCAGTGTTGAAAGCTGTACGGATAAAGCGGATCACAGAGCAGTGGGAGCAGTTTAGCCTCGATATTTGCTCCATATATTAAAATGTTTCTTTGGCTAAATGTCGTCATTTTCTCGTGTCGTGCGATTGTTAAAGATGAGGCAACATGTTTCTGAATGAAGAATAAATTCGTTTGACTGAAGTACAGTTATAAGCATAATAACTGGCGATCGTGTTTACCAGGCGAAGATAGCTCGTACCCAGCATGCGAGCTGAACTCCCAGGGCCCCGCGACTCGGGGCTGGCGCAGCGCAGGCGCTCCGCCCCACGAGCTCTTGCTCCGGCTGTCCTGCGTCACCAGCGTGCACAAACTACAGCTTCTGGCGCACCACCAGCTGATACGTGAGTTGGTTTTACTCTAAAAATACAAAGATATCTGAATCTATAGCTGAACTCCTAGGGATCCGAGGCTCTGGGCTGGCGATACCAGCATACACAAACTACAGCTACTGGCACACCACCAGCTGAAACGTGAGTTGGTTTTACTCTAAGGATGCAAACATAGGTCGTATCCAGCATGTGACCTGAACTCCCAGGGACCCGCGGCTCGAGGCTGGGTAGCGCGGGCGCTCCGCCCCCCGAGCTGCTGCTGCAGCTGTCCTTCGTCACCAGCGTGCACAAATTACAGTTCCTGGCACACCACCAGCTGACACGTGAGTTGGTCTTACCGTAAGGATGCGAAGATAGCTCGTACCCAGCATGCGAGCTGAACTCTTAGGAATCCGAGGCTATGGGCTGGCGTCACCAGCTCACCAGCGTAAACAAACTACAGCTTCTGGGACACCACCTGGGACCTCAAGATAGCTCGTACCCAGCGTGTGAGATAAACTCCTAGGGCCCTGCGGCTCTCCTGCGTCACCAGCGTGCAAAAACTACAGTTCCTGGCACACCACCAGCTGATGCGTAAGTTGATCTAAGGATATATCTCTATACTTTTTATGGTTACGAGCCACTTACATATTTACCACAAAGTAAGTAATAGTTTTCCTAAAGGATGTATTTCCGAATTACCGAATTAATTTTGTATTGTCTCGCGGTCCTTTGTTTTTATTTCTAGAATTTGACTTTTATTGGTTGTTACTTTAAATTATAAATGAAACAACAGCGAAACGTTTTACATGAAACATCAAATTAACATAGAAATGCCTTATTTGACAGATTTGAATGAATGAAAAAAAATAAAAAAAAAAGAATGCGTAAAAACATTAAAAAAAAGCTTTTGCGCTTTTCGGTTTTCGTTTCCTATTATGCAAAAAATATGCTATTCCAGCTAAATCCTGAAAAGCTAGAGGACGTTCCTACTTCCATATTCTTTGTCATAACAATTACGATAGTAGAGGTAATGGTGTTGATTCTGGTATAATTCTTTAAAATTAAAACCAAATTTAATATCAGTCTCTCCTTTTCATTCTGTACAGAGAAAGACAAGGATGCAATGTTGTCAAATTTAAATTTAGATTTAGAGAATCATGCCAAAATCGATACCACTAAGTTACTTTATTAAGTCCCGCCAGATGATAAAGCGACCGTCCGATCCAATGTGAAGTTAATGTCGAACCATGAAGCCGCGTTGGAACTATTCAATGCTACCGTACATAATGGAATGGGTTAAAAGCTCTTTGTGTACAGTCATGCATATTTAAAAGCTACCCTAATTGCTGCAGAAATAAGACACAAATTCCGATGTGTACACATATCTATTGATAACAGGCCAAGAAATCGAATAAAAGAAAAATATATGATGTGCCTATTAGAATGAGGTCAAATGGATTTTACGGTTGATTTCTTTTCATAGCTTTTCATAGTCCTGATAGTGGCACTAGAAAATTTCAGCGACTCTGCTCTTTTTCTATACGTGTTCTTTTAATTTATGTGAGGTGAGGCAAGGTGAGGATGTTTGGTGTAGCAGTTTATAACTGCTGTATCAGCTATCTTCGCGTTTGGACTTAACATCAGGTGGGGTAGAGTCATTTGCCTACCTGGCTATAAAAAATAAATTATAAGGTGTGGTTGTTTTTATGAAGTAGGTTTTATTTTTCTTAAAGAAGTTTCTTGAAGGAGAGGGCGACGCACGACTGGTTGGATGACGATGATTATAATGTACCTAGCAGATTGAAGATTTTACTATAACTATATACCGTAAACCTAGATGTTTAAAAATATGGATCCGTGCCGTATTAAAACGAGAGCTGAAGCCGGCATTAGTTTAGGTCAGTAACAAATTTAAATAGCTTCTGCTGTTCCTGGCAGCCTGCCACCCTAGGCCATGGCCCTTTTTCCACCTGGATGTAGTGATACAAATGTAAATATATTTTTCTAGAAATATATAGATATCAAAAACAGCCAATACTAAGGTACAAATGCTCATAAATATCATATAAGCATTTGCCCATACCTCTCCCATCACGAAGGTCATCTAAATAAGAAAGGTTCTTGCCCGGATTGTCTTGCTGTATGTTGTACCTTTAAGAGAGGTAGAGAATAGTTAATTTTCCGCTCTAATTGGAGCGCCCTTCTGGGAAAGATGGGGTATCTTCTCCTTCACCTTACAGAAAATCACTGTAAAATGACACAAGCTGTTGTGGATTATGTATCTGTCGGTGTATAAGGTTCCAAGGCTCCACGGGATTAGATTTTGTAGTGGTGCAATTTTTAGTACCGCAAACTTCTATAGACTATGGTGGCCGCTTGCAATCAGGCAGGCCATATGCTTGTTTACCAACATTTTAACATAAAAAAAACTATATAATTACGTATGTTTACCACAGCGGAATGCGTGGAGGTGCTGGTTTCGGGTGGGCTGATATCGGAGGGGGCGGCGACACCTTGCGGGGCCACTTACACCAGCGTGGGCCGCGTCAGCCTGGCCCGACCCACGCCGCAAGCGAGGACCAGGGAACTCAGGTAATAAACCAAATTGAAGGCCTCCTTTTGAGGGGGCATTGGGTAGTTCAGTATGGCCACGGGTACAAAATCTGAGCATATGAACTGAACTGAACAGGTTGTGGTCCTACCAGTTTATTTTGAACCCAAGGTCATACTGAACTACTTCATGGTAAACCGTGGTCTTCCTGTAGTACAAACCGTTGAGACCACGGGCCCTTGATCTTAGAAACGCGTGAGAATCTTTGCAAAACGCTTATCAGTAAAAGTGAGTGACTTAATGGTGCCAATTCTGGCGTGATTCTCTAAACTTAAAACTAAATTTAACATCAGTCTCTCCTTTTCATTTTGTATAGAGAGTGACAAGGATACACTGCTGTCAAATTTAATTTTAGGTTTAGAGAATCATGCTAGAATCGACACCATTGTATGACTTAAATTTTCAGAATTAGCTACCGTTGTCCCTATCGTACGTTATTTGCCAATGCGTGTCAGCAATAGTTTTTTCAAATATTTGTATAGGTCGCGTTACGTAAAAATAACGCTGGCGGTTAGGCTGCGCAGTAGGCGATTTCCTCCCCCACCTCGTCTCCGTCCGCTTCCTGTGCGTTGCGCGTGCGTTGATTCGCCGGCCGTTTTTTTTATTTAGTGTGAATGCTGTTGGTCGCATATGACCTTTACGACCGGCGACGATTCACCTGGTTTGGGGAAGGCGAGATCCTAATGGGACCTCAAGTCAAGAATTGGCGAGTGCTTCTAGGGGTGTTCTAGGGCGTTGGCATCTCCCCACGGGGGAATCTCTTCTCCGTCTGGACTCGTCTGGAGCCTCTAGACCACTTGAACCTGAGGAGGCTAGCTCAACTAGAGGACGTTTCTGAGACTCGGACCTCGGCTCCAGTTCAACCTAGCTGTGGGTCGACATATCGTTTGATAATTTAAATTATTTGTTTATGAATACTTTAAACTCAGAATTCCCTAATCTATTCACAGCACTTTGGGCTTTACCTCACATTGTCAGCGACAGTAGCACACCGTGAACGATTTTCAAAATATAAATGATTAAAAACTGCCTTAGTTCAACAAGTCAAAACCAACACGACACGACTTTAAACGAGCTGTCCCAGCGAACTTCGTACCACCATAAAAAATAGGGGTTGGTGGTAGAAGGGTGAAATTTGAGGGTGGACCACTCTTAACATTTAGGGAGATGAAAAATAGATGTTGTCCGATTCTCAGACCTACTGCATATTGTTTGTTTCGGAGTAGATTAATTACGCACGTGACACGAGAATTCTATATATTAGAGATAGAAGTTATTATCCATTGGAAAATTTGACAGCTTGCGGTAATTTGATGTGACTTGTACTTTCTTCACGCATTTTATTTTGACCACACGCTTACTAGGGAGCGCTAGGGGTCATGTTTGCACACGGGTGCTACATGGGCTAGAGACGCCTCTGGTCCTTAGTTAAAAATGTTACATTGAACAAAAAGTTATTAACTACGCAGTTTTGATGCTGCCAATCGTTTAAAAACTAAGTAGTTTAATCACCTTATGGTATGTTTTTAAAATTATTGCTCAATCATAAACATTTGTTTTTGCTACAAACTTTTGTCACAAAGTGGGCTGTTAGATGTGTCTGAAAGTATATTTACTAGTAGTCTACATTTCAGACATTAAATAAGTAAAATTTACCATAATATTTTTCTAGATCGGCGGCACTTCCAGAACCAACAATAGCCCGTTTTGTGAAACTAAGACTATCCGGACCACACCTGCCAGCGAACGAAGATGATCAGGTAATTAACAAACAAATTATTAGAATAAATAAAATAAATTATAAATATCATAATCATAAAATTATATTCAATTTACAAAGAATAACTATTAAATAATGTCTGGATATCTGGACTGTGGTTACGTTAATCTAGTTTAGAAAAAAATATCCAACTAATGGCATTTGAATTATAGATTTTAATTGAATATTATGAATATTTTTTTTTAAGTCAAACAATCCAAAATATCTTATAGATTGATCAGCAAAGGAAAACTCACTGTATTTTCAGTGAAAAAAAAAATAAACTGTGTACATATTTCTGGAACAGTTATTTATAAAACAAACATTGAACACTATCATGAATCCATCCAGGTAGCCCTGATGGCAGTCAATGTACTGGGTGAAGAAATAGAAGAGTCTGATAAACCAACGCCAGCGTTACCCAAATCTGAGCCGAGTTACTCGCCGTACGATGACCTAGCTTTCGTCATGTACGTGGATACTGAGATAGCAGACTTGGTCAGGACTTTGGATGAGAAGAAGAAGATCGCTGTGGCTGGTAAGACTTTCGATTAGGCTTCAAAGACTTTGAGAGACTTTGAGACACAATTAAAATTTTGAAACACTTGCGATAGGAACTCTGTCTATGCTTACATCCTATATCTATGTCTCTCTCTCTGTCTTTTATAACTTCTTTTTTCTCCTCTGCCACCAGCATTGCAATCGTGGCCTCGGTTGCTTGCGGATGAAAAACCCGTGCCGGTCCTCAGTTTATTTTTAACATTTTTTTAGAGTATGTATATACAAAATCTCTGAAAATAATTTTCAATAATTTATTTTTTTCATCATTGGTGCGAAGAAAGCTTTTCCTTAATTCTTTTTTCTGGCTGCTTAAAAAAACCTTCTCTTGATTCGTTCCTCTCGTTTAAAATCGGTGGGAAACGCGCTAGCCACGGGTAGCCGAGTAGTCAGCTGGAGACTGCGCAAATGAACTGCCTTGTATCGTCCTCTCATATGCAATGTATAAAATCGCGGCTTTGAGAGCCGGTGGAAAAGCTGCATCAATCTTCAGCTTGTTTATTACATTAAGCGAAGTATTCAAAATACACTAAAACATAATAGCAAATTGAATAATTTTGAAAACTTACCAAATAATTTTGTCATCATTGGTGTAAATAAAGATTTTCCTCCATTCCTCTTTTTCTGGCACTCATATAACAAAATCTTCTTTTTCGTGTCCTAGAGGAACGCTTCGAATACGCGCGTCGTTTGAAATCGGCGGGCTCCGCGCTAGCCGCGGCCGGCATTCGAGTAGGCAGGTGGAGACTGAGAAAACGAACCGCTGCCGCTAGAGATGACTTCGAGCTGGCGCGACGAATGAGGGATAGGATCGCTGATGCATTGGCTGGGATAAAGGAAGACCCGCAGCTTCTTAGACTCTTCGAGGAGGACGGAGTGAGTGTCTTTAGGGACAGGATTGTCAAACAAAAGGAATAGAATTGCTGATGCATTTGCCGGGCTGAAAAAAGACCCGCAGCATTGCAGACTTTTCGAGGACGACGGGGTGAGTTTCTTTAGGGACAGGATTTTCGACCTAAAGAAAGATCCGCCATCGGTTCGTTATTCTACGAATAAGAAAAGGACTGGGTGAGTTACTATAAAAATGTGAAGGAATTTGATAGTTACTAGGATTAATTTAAGAAAAAAGATTGTTCGAGGAACAACTAGGTCGAAAGATTGCGAAAACGAACCGCTGCTGCCAGAGATGATTTGGAATCGCGGCGTATGAGAGACAGGATCGCTAATGCATTGGCTGGGTTGAAGGAAGACTTGCAGCTTTGTAGACTTTTCGAGGAGGACGGGCAGAGTTTCTCTAAAGCTATCAGGATTTTTTGACGTTTACTTTGAAAAGGAATGCTAGAATGATGAATAACATAGACCAATGCATGGCCCAGCCTCAAAAAAAGTTCCTATCTTTTAGACCATTAAAAAAAGATGGGATTTATTCCTTTTTGCCTTTAAAAGAATTTGAAAGGTTTTCGTTCAAAAATATTGTTCGAATATTAAATAAAATATGCCTACGCAATCTACAGCGTTATGAAAATCCGCAGTTTTGTAGACTCTTCTAGATGGGGTCAGAATAGTGGTCCCCTGACAGACACACTGTTTGATGCGAATATACGTTGGTAGTCCTGGTAATCCATGACTAGTAAAAGTTACTAGTGCTGGTAATACACGTTTCTAGTTCTGGTAATCGAGGGCTAGTAAAGTATACTCGTATCAACACATTATTACCAACTTCAATCCAACTAAAGCGTTTCTTTCTAGCCGGACACTCGCAACGATTCATCAATGCCACAAGAATACGACTTCTCGCACCATTTATCGCCGTCAGTAGTACCAGGGTCTCTTAGTTTGGATATTCCATCGCCAGTACCGCCCAATGAAGAACCTGAAATCGAACAGGAACTAGTTAACGGAGATGACGAAGAAGATGAAGATAGATGTGTAGCTGAAGTAAGTTTTGAAATATTCTTTAAGAATAAAATAGCACTAGCAAAAAAAATCTTGAGGACAGATGCCGCAATAGTAACGAGAGCATCTTTTTAAAATGAAACTTTTTCTTAGACTAACAGTTAGTTAATTGTTTGATGAATCATTATAATAGTGCAAGCAAATAAATACTAATATCTCGAGGAGATGCCGCAATATTTAGCACATTTCTACAAAATTTTCAAAGACCAGTCGTCAGATCATCACCAGCATATTAATATCGCCACTGCTGGAGCACAGGTCTTCTCTACTAATGGGATACGGAGATTGGGCCTTGATTCATCACGCAGGATCAATTTGGATTGGTTTGCGATAATGATGTTTTATAAAGTTTTTATTTTTTAATAGTTTTACGACAACGTAACGAGAATAGTCGTCTATCAGAACTTGAAAATACGTTTCTCTATTTTCTTGGTGATGAGATTAGTCCACAAAGATCTGATCATGTATGAGATCTCCAATTTCTTTACTATTTCTTATCACAGGTACAAAATACCTTCTAGTGCTTTTGCCTACTATGCAACTAGTACATTTCGTTTTATTTGAATATGGTAATTTTAGTATTTGTAAACCTTTCTTGTTTAGGTGTCCAAGTCGTCTATGCCATCGTCTTTTTTGATAAAAGTGCTCTGTTTTCCTTTAGACGACTATTCAAGCCGTCCAAGAAGAGATTCGACCATCACCCGAACCACCGCCGCCAGTGCAAGAAGAAACAGTTGAACTGAAGAAGATGGAAGAAGAAGAACTGAGAAGAGAAACCGATAGTCCCAGGAGGAGTATCACGCCAAACGCTGCCAATGGTGAGCCATTTAATACTACTTATATAAAAAATGATCAAGTTTGTATGATTGTTGCTCAATCACGCAAAAAGTACAAAACGGATATAGATGAAATTTGGTACGCACATTCATAGTTTATGACCTGGATTGAAATAGGATTCTTTTTATCCCCCAAAAACGATAGGTTCTTGAAAGATTCTGAAAGTTGATGCAGACGAAGTCGCGGGCGGAAGCCAGTTTTGTTATAATTTTGACCGAATAGTTTTTTTATGAAAAACTTTGCTTAGATCTTTCAGTTTTTTTTGTACATGACACACTGCGGGCTTTTTTAAAGTATAGCTTGCTTGAAGTCTACGTTTTTACGATACAAAGAAACTTAAAGAAGGAAATCTTGAATTACCCATTTAATTTATTAGGCAAATCCAAAGTGATGTCTTTTTGCAGCATACTTTCTTTCTTAATGTAGTTTTCAAAAAAAAAATGATCACTGTTTGTGTCATCCATTACACTGTAACAATTTATTCCTTAGGAGCTAATCACACTCTCAACTCAACTCAACTCTTCACCTTTTACTTCTTTACTGCTACTCGATGTCAATTTGCATCCTATTTCCTCTTTGACTTTGTTTTATATAACTTTATGTATATATTTTTAGGAACTCTAGTTAGACGCAGAAATAAAAGTGCTGGTCCGAGATCCACGTTCGAGGCTTACGAGGAACGATTGTTACCAGCTTTGAGGCAGTAAGTATTACAATATTATCTATTTAGTAGCACGTGGACTGATCCCTTCTATTGGCCGTTAAATAATCCTATCTCCGGAAATGCGCAGGTTTCTTAATCTTAATGATAGTAACCCAATAAAAACGAATAGTTAAGACCATTCGTGTGATTCGTGAACTCCTTCTCTTCTTCTATTGTAGACTCAATTCCAATTTCCTACTTTAACAACGAAGTTACGATGAGACCACATACGTTGCATAGACTAGAATACATATACATATGACTCTAATCTTCATGAATTTTAATGGAATTAAACTTTATTTCATATAATTCTAAGGAAATGCAATATTTAAATGTATTTCGCATTAAATATAACAGAGATTAAAACATTAATTTATTCAATTTAGACTACGTAAGTTCGAGAGCTTTGAAAAGAGGTAACTATTTGTCCAGCAGACAGATTTTAGTTTAAATGTTAGTAAACGCTAGTTTGTAAATTACCTAGTAAGATAGATTATTTTCTCACTTTTAACTAGGATTTCGATTCCTTTCTAGTCTCAAAGCTTCTGGATGCCAAAAGTAGAAAAAAAGTGTGACGATTCAGATCTATGCCTTTCATCAATCAAAATCGGTGTGGATTAGTAGGTGCTAATGTTAAGCCTTTGTCAAAATGGCTTGAGTAAAATTCGCTAACCTCCAAACTTTCGTTGTCTTTAAGACAAAAACTTGTTATCTCTGACTTTGTAATAATGATCCTTAATAATAAAAAGCCTGAAATTAGAGTGATTTTAATAGTTGCATGATGCTAGATATTATGAATTGATAAGTTTTGACTTTTGGTATCCCTAAGCCTTTAGAAAAATACTACTAGGTAGTACCTATAAGCATTATGTGTCTAGATAGATCTATTATCTTAGGCTAGTTTCCAGATAATTTCATTAAATTTAGAATTCTTCCTATTGATGTGTGCATTTTTGTTAATAGATCTATAATAATTTATACAATGATAGATATAAGTTTCTGTGCCATGAAATCTAAATACAAATTCCTCCTTCAAAGTTGAGATATTTCTATACGATATTGGGTAGTAGCGATATCAGAATTAATAGAGTTATTAGATTATAATAGGTGTTACTTCACTGTTGTCGACAATTAATGTTAAACCTTTGTTAGACTTAATTAACATATAAGTATCGTTAGCTTCAAAATTTTGATTAAAGAATTAAATGAAAATAGAAATTATTTTCAGCGTTAAAAGTATGTTTATAAATTTTGGTTTCTAAAATATGCCGATATTTGTAATAGCATTAGACATGAAATCGTCTCACTAGCATTTAAATAAATGATTTTTTTCTCAAAATCCTATGTTTTCAAAGAGCTATTCGAATTGCATCAATTACTTCTGTCGTTCGTAATAAGGACTAAATTTCACCTTACATAAGCCCAAAAGAATATAACAGACTATTGTATGAATTATTTCACCAATAGTTCCCACACAAACGAATATTTGAGAGAGGCGAAAGAAGAGGAATGTAGCGGAGGTAGCGCCGCTTCCCATCATAGGCCTCTTCAGCCGCACAAACTGAATGAAAGAGAGAGGAAACAAGCAGCTTTGCCTATACTCATCTTCGGATATCCGCTGGTAAGCTATAGAATGTATGGTAGTGGATTTGTTATATTTTTTGTTGGTGAACAAGGATTTCCAGAAATTTCAGACCATCCAGAACTGATACTCTGGAGTCGCAAACGTATAAATGCTTTACTGGCCGCTATACCTACCATCAAACGAGCTATATGATACTCTTCTTCGAATATCCGCTGGTAAACTGGTGAATGTGTGGTAGTGTATATAGAGTAAGGTTTCCAGGTCTCCAAGAGCTGATGATGGCAACACTGCTTCCCATCCTAGGCCTATGCAGACGCACCAATTCAAGGAAAGGGAGTGGAAACAAACAGTTTTGCCTATTCTTATCTTCGGTTCTCCGCTGTTAAGCTGCTGAATGTTTGCTGAAGTTGGGTTTCTGTTTGTTAGTAAGGTTTCTAGAGCCTCAAGAGGTAGGGGACGGGGTTGGGCTTAGGGTAATCAATCTAGCAATTCTAGAGCTCCAAGAGCGATACTTCTAATATCACAAGCATCTTTATTCTATGGTGGATGCTTTACTACTAGACGACCTATAAGACAATATAATGACAATCATCAGCGGATTTTTTTATTGCCTTAGAAGGCAAATCAGCGCATGGGCCACCTGATGTTAAGTGGTCACCGTCACCCATGAACATAAACAATACCAGTGATACAGCCATGCCGCTGCCTTTCGTGGAACACTTTATATATGACTCTCTTAAAGAGGACCATGTACGGAGGGAACACCGTGCTGCGCCGACCTCATTCCATAATTATCTGTGGAATAGATAGATAGATATGGTAGTGTTTAGTTAGGTTTACAGGGCTCGAAGAGCTGATGATTTAATATCGCAAGCGTTTATATGATATGGTGGCTGCTTTACCATTAGACGCCATATGGTGCTCATGAATATCCGCTGGTAAGTTTGGGAATGTATTGTGGTGTTGTGTTCCCGTGTGCAAATAAGGATTTCCTGGAATAAGATTATTGGAAATCCTTACTCGTTATGAACTCCAACAGTGATATTCTGGTTTCGGCAGCGTTCATATGCTATGGTAGTTCCTTCTGTAATATGCTTTCTCTGCCACGCTTTAACATAATAAAATCATCACTATAATAATAGTTAGGAATTTTGAACTTTATGTTAATGAAAAGAAAGAAATACAAAGTAGCCTTTGAGCAATCTCAGCACATTAATTTTTAGATAAAATTAAATCGTTTTTAGGTGGAGAAATTCTACTCTAAAAACTACCTTGACAAAGAGGAGGGCTTAGCCCGCCTTCGGGCAGAGCTAACAGCGCCATCTAACGGCAGCACCAAGACTTCCCCAAATAAGACAGCCAGAGCGGCCGCCATATTGCTGCAGAGGACGTTAAGGGATAAAGTGTTCTCAGTCTACAGCCAAACCAATGAAGTCGTGAGGGTGCTCTTCCAAGAATTTGTTCCGGATAGGTAAGTGTCATAATTATAGGGACATGTTTTTTGTTGTTGTGTCATGTGTTTTGTTCGCTTTAGTTCTGACTGAGGACCATATACTCAGCCAATGAAGTCGTGAGGGTGCTATTCCAAGAGTTTGTTCCGGTTAGGTAAGTGATATAATAAGTATCAGATCGCGAGTATTTGTTCTTATGTCCAGCCAGCTACTTTGAAGAGAACGTTCTCATCAATTCTGGAACAACTCTTGCATATATTCAAGACTCTTCATTTCGTTAAATGTTGTTAGTCGTGCTAATGTTAAAAAGTAGAATATTCGCATCACTATGTTTGCCAGTTTAAAGTGCAATTCAAAATTAATGGCAGCTGCGAAGTTAGCGCTAGTCGCGGCACAGTAAAAAAAATTTAGGATGATGCAACTGTGCGAGCGGGATGTAACTGAATTGTATGATGATTTTGGAAAATTCAAACAACTAGCTTTTCACATCGCTATTTACTTTCCATTTGCTTAGGACACAAAATGACCTTGATTTTTCATACTATAAACAACACTTAGTCATTTGCAACGTGAAGTACTTAGGTATGTATAACTGCGCTCGCATCTAACTTGTAACTTCACAATAGCCACGTGAGCTGAGCGACACTTGAGAAATAGGCATTTTAATAAACCATTGCTGTCGCGCATTGACAGGTACCGTACGATAGGGACAACAGTAGCTAACACTGAAAATTACGTACATAAATTGCAAATTTTGAAGTTTAGCTCTCGACGATTTCCTCCTCGGAATTAAGATTATATATAATAGAAATTTTACACACAGAATAATAAGTAGTTATAATAGGCCTCTGTTTTTTTTTGTAAATGCTTATTGAATCTTAACATTAGACGTCTTTCTTGGTGGTAAGAACTTGTTTTGGTATTTTGAGGGCTTCTAGTTTCTTTAAAACACAAGTAATCAAAAAAAGGAAAACAGGAGCATGGTATGAGTAAATTATATCTAACATATAAAATTCTCGTGTCACGGTGTGCGTAATTGAACTCCTCCGAAACGGCTCGACCGATTTTCGTGGAACTTTATATGCATATTCAGTAGGTTTGAGAATCGGACAACATCTATTTTTCATCCCCCTATATGTTAAGGGTGGTCCATAAATTTTTTTTGGACAATTTCTTTTATGATACGAGTACATCATACAAAAATACATACAACCCTAAATGTTCACCCTTCTACCACCCATATTTTTATGGCAATACGAAGTTCGCTAGCTCAGCGTGTTTTATGTGTAAAAATCATTTCTTTAGTGATGAAAATCAAGGAGGGACTAGTCGAAAACGTTTGTATGAAAAAACCATTGCCCTTAAGTTTGAATTGCATAAAGAAAATAATAACTCCGTTTTACATCTCATATCGCTCCGTTGCCACCAGGGTATGTGCTGCAGAAGTAGGCAGATGCTTAGAGAAGCTACTGCCTGAATTGCTACGTGCTTGCGGTGACCCGGCACCCAGGGTTCATTCCACCGCTCAGCATACGGTGCTCACCGTTGCCGATTGTCCACCAGTCAGGTAGGCTTGTCTAGACTAAAGTTTTAATAATGTTTTTATTTTAAGCATTTAACTGTTATGTGTTTATATAATTTTTAATTGTGGGTTACATACAATGCAAAGAGTTGGCGCTGCCTTGCAGCCTAAGGCCAGGAAAAATTTGACACGGCCGTCAGGGCCACGGTAGCATAATGGTCAGTGCATTCTCCAGGATAGCAAAGGGTGCGGGTTCGAGTCCCGTCTGCTGCCTGGTCCGCGTGGATTTTTTTCTAGTTATATTTTCTTTAGATTGAAACATCAAGCAGTTACATGCTTAAAAAATAAAAATTATAACTAATCTTGCAGTGAAACTTTAGCACCCTTAGGGTGCTTTGATTTGCATTTGACTAAGAATATCTTTGTCAAAATTCAAAAATGTTTTTTTTATGGTTCTTTACTTCAAAAAACATGGGATCTCACTTTATTTACTAATGCATATGAAGTCCATATAAAGTGGATATTCATAATTCTGTTGTGTATTTCCGTTGCCGCGAAAACGTTGCTCTGGACCATAAAATGGTGTCTCACTGTTATGTGACGTCACACGATTGTCATTAAAACGTTAAACGATACAATGTAAGGTGACTTTGGCCCGAAGTTTACTAGCGTATGATGTCATTTTAGGCTCCGTTGATCCCAAGCGTTTTGGACCACGTGACCGTGGAGCAAAAAAAATGCATTTTCTTCGCAATAAAGCTGTCACCTGGACGTCCTAATTAGAGGCTTAATAATTAATATAATACGATAAAATAAAATATTACTATGTTTCGTCCAATATATTGAAAGTCAACAACCTTTCCAATTTTATTGTTTTCGTCTTACGAATTTTCGATTAGGTCACGTGTCCTGACGCGAGTTTAACGGTTTTTAGCCATTACAAAAAAGTGTACAACGCCGTTAAAGAAGTTTTAACTTCAAAAAAATCATTTCTATGTAATGATTTTATAGAAAAGTTATTAATTATTATTTGTTATTTCGGAATAGTAAAATCGCTGCTAATATTATTTTTAAATACAGATGCCAACAATTGCTTACATTATTTTTCATACTGTCAAATATATTAGTAATACCTATTCTTGCGAAAGTGTCCAACATTTAATTATTGATTACTTTATCGGTATTGTTTAACAGAAGCCTCCACATGATTCCTCAGCAATTGGTCCGTCCTGTGCCCGCGTCGATGCATCCTCGCCTCGCTTTATCCAGACTGCAGATGTTGGAACAATTAGTTCTAAACCACGGCATATCTACAGACAAGAACAGGTCAGTAATTGAACTAAACAGAATCCAGTAACATTGTTCTACTGAAACCTATAGTAGCTACAATCCAACTGGGACCAGATGTTGGAAGAACTTGTGCATACCATCAATATGCACCGAGATAAAACAGAACAAGAAAGAGGCCCCTACGAAAATTAATTCTACTGTCAAAATAATTGTTCTTATAGCGCGATTACACTTGGTCGTTAGCCCGAATACGAGTGCCAATGGAATTCGGGTAAACGACGAGTGTAAATGAATGGAGTCGAGAACGCTCGTATTCGGGTAGATTTCCTTTTGTTTACCCGATACCGTCTTCCAGCTCGTATTCCAGTGTAAATATTCCTTAGGGTGCCCGAATTCGAGTAATGTCTTACGTGCACCCCAATACGGTCTAACGATCAAATGTTATGCCACAATTACATTTGTTCTTTTGCCCTTATACAGGCGTACTCGAATCCGTTCATTATCCGACACTTAGTCATTTCCCCGAATTCCATTGGCACTCGTATTTGGGCTAACGACCAAGTGTAATCACGCCATAATTGTGCCATTACATTAAAGTTACTTTCCATTTTTGTTTTAATATAATAATAATATTTCCAACTCTTACACCAATTAGCCTAGCCCCAAAGCACTGTAAGGCTTCTGTTATGGGATACTAGGGTAGTCTTAGTAGTAGTACGGTGGGCTGTTTTCGCAACTCGACACCCAGTGCCTATTTTGCGTGGGGATTGGCATCAGTCCTGCCATCACAACACACGGATAGAATACATATACTGTACATATATAAGTATATTTATATAGAAATACATATTAAACATCCATGACTGGAGTACAAATGCTCGTATTCATCACACAAACATCTGCCCCCACTGGGATTTAACCCAGGACCTCACGAGTTGACAACACCATGAAACCCGGCGTACAAATTACTCGGCCACGGAGGTGGTCAAATATGGTCTCAAACATTATAGTAATTTATAGGAATCTATCACAGAGTACCTAACTGCTGAGTTCCTCTTGCACTTGCAACAGTGATATTGGGATCTCGCAAAAATCATGGTATAGCAGCAATCCCGCTTATTACTATTACCGCTAAAAAACGTTAGGTATAATAAATACATTTATATATAACACTAACGTTACGGCATAAAGTACTTTAGTACATTGTTTGTTGAATTAAAGCCAGGTATCCAGCTAAAGTTTTTTGAAAACATTCAACAAACATCATACACAAAAATATGTTTTTGAAACATGTTTATCTGCACACGCCGTCTACTGCTCTCGTGGCTGTCGTACACAAAATATACAGGGCTGTGTTCCGAACCTACGATCGAGATGTAACAAATGTTAAATTGTCAAAGTGAAAAGCTGCACTCGAGCGTAGGTTTGGAATGCAGTCCCCTTTAGCGAGATGTCAAAAAATGGCCTATGAAAGAATACCTTGCCCCATAGATGAATGATTGGTCTCGCTTCACTCGACTGAAGCGAGACCAATCATTCATCTATTTCATCCAATCATTCAATCATTAATCATTTATCTATGACCTTGCCCCTTGTGATTTGTGTAAGTATTTTCTATCGAGCTCAGAAAGCAAAAACTTTGTTGATGCAAACAAATATATGTAGTGAAACAAATTTTTGTATAGACGGTTTTGTTGAATGTTGTTAAATTTTTTTCGATTGTGCAAGGGAAAACACGCCCTGGTGACCCGACCCGGATTATATAGTTATCTACATAATATCAACAGATACATTTATTTCAGTGGACTAACAGTCCGTCGTCTAGCGGAATGCGGGGCAGCCGGTGCCCAACACGCCGCAGGATCAGTTAGAGCTGCGGCAGAAAGGATCTTGCTGGCGGCATATGCCAGGTCTCCGAGGGTAGTGAGGGCCCAACTGCCACCTGACGACGCTGTGACTAGAAGGAACTTAATATACAGGCACTTGTTCCAGCAGTTCGACAGGATCGACATGCAGGTTAGTATATTTTCCAGGGTGGTAGCCGAAAGTATCTTGCTAGCGGCATATGCCAGGTCCCCGAGGTTAGTGAGGGCTGAACTGCCGCCTGACGACGCTATGACTAGAAGGAACTTAATATACAGGCACTTGTTCCAGCAGTTCGGCAGGATCGACATGCAGGTTAATGTATAATCCAGGGTTGTAGCTGAAAGGATCTTGCTAGCGGCATACGCCAGGTCCCTGATGTTAGGGAGGGCTCAACTACCGCCTGACGATGTTGTGAAAAGAAGGAAATTAATATACATGCACTTGTTCCTGCAGTTTGATAGGATTGACATGCAGGTCAGTAGAGATTCGGGGTTGTAGTTGAAAGGATCTTGCTAGCAGCATATGCTGGTCTCCGTGGGTAGTGAGTACCCAATTGCCGCCTGACGACGCCGGCATAGGAACCTCATCTACCGGCACCTGTACCAGCACGTTCCAGCACATTGACAGGATCAACATGCAGGTCGGTATCTAAGTTTCAACATTTTTTAAGCTATGACTGTGTTGTTTTTATTTTAGCAACGGAATATTAGTACACCACCAGAGACAATGCAGATAACTGTGTTCTGTTTTCTCATATTTCATCAAAATAATAATTAGGCACAGTTCATTAATCTTGTGGCGTGTGACCATGAATTTTAGGGCAGAATAGACATAGAATAGAACATAGAATCTAACAAAGAATTAGGGCTACAGCTCAAAGGATATACCAGGTCTCCGAGTGCAGTTAGTTACTTGATCATGACAGCTTCATAATTGTTAGAGAAAAATTTTGGTTCAGTTCAAGAATTTCCTGGTCTATCACTATTAGACGGAAATAATAGGGCTGCAGCATCCAGAAACGATCTTGCTAGCAGCGTATGCCAGGTAGTCCAAAGCAGTAAACCCCCAAATAGTAAAGAAAATCGCGAGCATCAAGACGACGGGATCAAGTCCTCAATTTGAAATGTATCACTTCAAAATGTTTGGCTACTTAAGTACTATTTGTACCCCGAACCAGACAATTGTACCTCTAAAGGTAAAGGAAGTATGTGGCGTTACCTTCTGAAAGCGCTACTCAGTGGCAGGTAATTCACACCCGAAAACTTAGTACTGTATATTATTATGTACGAGTAAGTGCTACCTCATCTTACAGATTGTCAATCATTAACTAAAATAGGCGCTACGTCTTGTTACAGCGTGTCGATCAAAAATCAATCTCTGAGAGAAATAATTTAAGAATGGAATTTGGCAACTCGTTAGTTCATTCTGAGACCGTTTTTTTATTAGCATCCTTAGAATGAAAGTAAACTAACTCAAATATTTCGTGATTTCAAATTTTGATTCAACACGTCCTTAGAAAACCACACTTTACTAACCTGTGGAGAAAAATACGGTAAAACTGTACTTCCAGGGCCCAAAAGGTGATACTTGTTTTTTTTTGTAGAAAAGGTCTTTTTAACAGATTTTTTTTTTCTGGCGCTTCACCGGCCGCTGCCGCGGCACGCTCGCTTTGCTCGCTCGGCTCGCGCGTTATGGTCACAACACTTACCTAACCTAAAGCTAGTGTGAAGTATCACCACTTGATAAGAAAAGTAAAAATTTTCAATATTTTTTTCTAAAAAACTACCAGTGCATAAGTGTGACATTTTTTTTAATAATGTGGTTAACAGAAACCTTTTTAACAACAAAAATGAGAAATTACAACCAACAAAACTGTGAAGTTTTTACTTTTGGGCCCTGGAAGTACAGTATATCCAAAAATACACTTTCTAACACGCTCACCAAACGTTCAATAATTAGTCCTAAAGCAATATAGTCCGAATTCCCAAAATATGTGCAGAATATCCTAAACCAAGTGCTGGCAGAGGAGCAACTAACAGAATCCACAACCGCGGTGGAATCATGTGATGGCTTCATTTACTATGTCGTCTTCTATAGGCGTTACCTCTTCATCATGTCAGTTGTACGACACCCACTGCTGAGCATATAGGCCTCCGCTCCCCCAAGGATCTCCACACCGAATAGTGTGCCATTCGCATTTATGGGCTTTCTATGACTTTCACTAGATCCTCGATGCACCTCGTATGCCCATTCGAAAACCTTTTCGTCCCAACGGTCATCAGTTCTTCTCTCTGCTTGAGCGACGTCGGTTACTGTAGTTCTCCTACTTCTTACAGTTTGTCAATCAATAACTCGTTCTCCGAGTAAATTAATTTAGAAATAGGATAATAGGCAGTTTTTTTTGTTAGAAAGATACAACATAATACAGACATTAGGAATGGGATAATAGTTGATAATAGCAGGATAATCTATATATTTCTTAAATCAATTGCTGTTCGTTAGTCTCGCTAAAGCTCGAGAACGGCTGAATGGATTTATCTTATCTTGGTCTTGAAATGTTCGTGGAGGTCTAGGGAAGGTTTAAGTTGATAAATATGAAAAATATGGAAAAATTGCGAGGAAGATAGTAAAAACGTCAATTTGATTTTTCCATATAAACTGTTCTATCTTCTTTCCTGTCAAACATTTGACGTTCATCCCTTTTGGTACGGTAGACTCGGGTCCGTCATTTCTTCCAAATAGGGATGTTGACTAATTTTTTTTCTTCGTTTCTCAGGTAGATTATCAAAAAGTATTGGACACGTATTTTTTCTTTTTTCACATATTATAAACATTGTAGAGATATTTATGTTGATTTCAAAAGTATGACTTTTATACTCTACTATGACGTCACGTTTTGGTACAATTTTCACTTAAAAGTGACGTCATGAGCCCCTACTCTCAAACTTTGACGCGCTATAACTTTGTAATTTTTTGGTTGATTGCCCAAAGAAAAAATACATGTCCATTATTTTTGATCATCTAACTGACGGACTAAATAGAATTTCGTTTACTGTACCCCTTCATCACCCCTATTATTTTAACCCGTACGAAGTACGCGGAGTCAACTAGTAGGTAATAAATAGGGTAGGATAGTTATATTAGATAGGTTGGTCACCAAAACTACGAATATGTGCAGAAAATCCTGAACCAAGCACCGACAGAGGAGCAACTAACAGAATCCACAACCGCGGTGGAATCATGTGACGCCGCCAGCGTGGCGCACTCTGCCCGCACCACCGCCAGTAGCATCACGGCGTCATTCACTATGGCGTCCTCTTTAGGAGCTACCTCGTCTTACAGCTTAAAGTCTACAACTTCGCATGCTTCTGGTGAGTTTTGAATTGTATTTTTTTACTGAGTTATCATAATTGGCATAATGTTTTTAATGTAGATAAATAGGCAGAACAGGCTAAGATTACTACTGCGAATTGGGGGGTTCTAAACACTATAGAAGCAGTTGAGAAAAAATATCTAAACGGGAAATAGGAAATAAGTTTTAGACGGTTCTGTAGAGTTCTATTAAGCGTCCAATTTGAATAAAAATATATTTAATGAGACTGACTTTGGACTGAGCCTGCATAAAACTGCATAAAAATGATATTTAATAGAAAGAGCGAAATCGATCGGCAATACTTGCTAATGCAAACTGTAATAGTGCTTTCCGAGTATCTGTTGTCCTCCTAAACCACGCAGCACGAATCTGATTTTGAAGTGGTTTAACTCCTTCAATAAAGGTTTTTAGATCTTTTAAACCTTTGTTTACACCAGTATAAGATTAATACTTCTTCTTTCCCAGGTTCAACTCTAGCGCCGTCTAGTCTTAGTGGCAGTTACACTACTCGTACCAGGAGCAGTCTCAAGAAATCCCCCACCAAGCGGTACACTCCCTCCAGGTCTACCAAGGATGTCTCCAATTATCCAGGATACAATAAGCTTAGGCTAGATAGCGCTGTAAGCCCGAAACATTCGCCTAGATCTGCCGCTAACTCCACAGAGAAGGTAATTAATAGATGCTAAATTCATCGAAGTATATTTCATATAATTATCGCAATTAAGCAAAAAAAAAGTATTTAGCGATGCAACAGATACATTCTCAACTATTCAGGATAAGACGAGTTCAGACTAAATAGCGCTGTAACCACGAAACATCTTAGATCTGCTGCTAACTCTAATGAATAGGTAACTGTAGACGCTATTCTCACCTAGGTATAATTGTCGCAATTTAAGGAAAAAAGTATTTAACGATGCAACACAGACATTTCTCAGGCTATATAGCTCTGTAACCCCGAAACATCTTAGATCTGCTGCAAATTTACTGAAAAGGTAACTTTAAATGCTATGTTTACCTAGGTATAATTGTCGCAATTAAGGAAAAAGTATTTAACGATGCAACACAGACATTCCCAACTATCCAGTACACAATAAACCTAGGCTAGATAGCGCTGCAAGCCCGAAACATTCACTTAGATTTGCCGCTTACTTTACTAAGAAGGTAACTTATAGAAGCTAATGACATCGGGTTTGTCTGTAGCTAATAAATAAATGGCAACGCAAAACAGACATCTCCAACTATCCAGGATACTACAAACTAAGGCTAAATAGCGTCGTAAGTCCGAAACATTCACATAGATTGTAGTGTTTGTTTTTAAACAGAGCGTGACACTGACACACGTAGGACAGCTGTTTTGTCTATGATAGCGAACCGCTTACGTCAGCGTAGCTGTCAAACTTCATTGATTGGGTTGGTAGCCTTGAGGGAAGAGTCGATTTTCCTATTCGACTAAAATATTCGCCTTGAGACTTATAAAAAAAAAAAAAAAAAAAAAGAAGAAATCAGGCGGGGAATCTCTGACATGTGATGTTTAAATTCCCCTCTACTGCCCTCTCTTCGCTCACTCAGAGCACCGGGGGAACAATAAAAGAAAACCAAAGAAATTAAGATAATGTTATAAGTATATTTTATCCACTTTAGATACCACAGCATAGGAATTCAGTAGTTTTAAGTTATTGCTTATATAAATCAACAAGTCTAACTATGTTTATTATTTATATAATAACTATGTTCCACTAATTATAAATATCTAAGCTGAATACAGTAGTTCAAAGTTAATGTGTATATAAACCAACAAGTTGTCATGAAAGGTTATAATTATATGAATATCAGACCTTCATAACACTTTACCATGTACTTACAATATAATACTTACTAATATATTTTATCCACAAATACCACATAGACTAGACTGAATAAGCTATTTAGTGGATTTCAGAGGTTCTACGGCTCGTTTGATCGATATTGGTGACAAACTTAGTTAATTCTAGTTCTCAGTGAGATAACCAGTTATATAGCTATATGTTTATATATGGAAATGGGTAAGTCGGGGTCCAACCTCGCCTGGTGTTTTCTCTCCACGTTCACCCGGGGTTAGTAGAGAAATACCTTGATTATGATAGGTTAAGCTGTGTATAATCTGTCTGCTATTACGGCCGGGTTACATAAAACCGGAGAGCGGCTGGCAAATAAACTCCCGCGTCCCTTCTGGTCCGTGCACAGAACAAAAGTCTCCTTGTTAGTCCTCCAGTATTTCTTGAGGGGAACGTACAAGCCTGAAGTTCACATTGAAAAAAAATGATCAGATATGGGGAAAATACATAGATTACCACCTCTGTGGTGGGTGAGGGAGTGAGGGATATTCACGGTCAATGTTTACACTTTAAAATTTGAATCCATACAGGACTGGGGCCCGTCCCGCCCGGTTTGAAGAAAATCAATTCCACGTTCACTAACTTGACAAGAATGATTAGGTATATTTGCTGACAAGAATCACTATATTGTGCATAATGCAGTTCAATTAGTGCTAGGAGAATAAATATGAGGTCAGATGATAGCTTACCGTTCGAAATATGAAACTATCCGTAAGTATTTTTTTTCCTATCACAAGTTACCGCCTTATTATTGCAATCGCCTTGCGAAGGTTCGTGTTCGTCCACCTACGATACAGAATATCAACAGAAAGGTTATTTTCACAGCCCAAACTTGCAAATTATGTAGGAAAAAAGAGCCACTCCAATATACCTACGAAACTCAGTTCGGTTAGCGACTCCGTGCTTTTTCCGCCAATATCCCTCGGGATATAAACTTTTCGGATCTATCTCACGACTTCGACGACAATAATATGCCGTTTATTATACTTTGGGCAGAAGAAAAGATGAAAAGTTAACTGTACCACAAACAGATTGTGAAATTTTAAAAGTTGTTTTGACAATTGCTCATAGATGATAGACGGATCGTCCTCTCCCAAACATGTGTCTATGATTTGTTTCCCACTTCAACTGAAGGCAAAGGCCACAGTCAAACAGACAGCCGCCACATTCGAGACGAACCGAAGAATAAACTCAAAACTATATACCTACGCTCGCCGTAAGCTGAGGAAAAGGGAATACCTACCCAAATCAGCGAGGAAATTCAATTTCGAGTAAAATCCAAAATCGATTAAAAACAGCACCCGATAAGGAGGACTCAAATCGATCTGGGAAAGACTATTCAAAATTCAACAACTGTCAAACTCCATCCATTCATCCACGCGCCCCCACAGAGATTCCCCGCCTGATTACTTTTTTTTTTTTTTTTTTTTTTTATAAGTCTCAAGGCGAATATTTTAGTCGAATAGGAAAATCGACTCTTCCCTCAAGGCTACCAACCCAATCAATGAAGTTTGACAGCTACGCTGACGTAAGCGGTTCGCTATCATAGACAAAACAGCTGTCCTACGTGTGTCAGTGTCACGCTCTGTTTAAAAACAAACACTACAAGATCTGCCGCTAACTCTACTGAGAAGGCAAGGTATAAATGTAGCACATACAGAAATAAATAATTACGATACAAAACCGGCATCTCCTACTATCCAGAGGTCCAGGCACGAATTTCTACAGTTCCGTAACCGTATCGTAACTGCCAAATTTTGTATGGAAGGAGCCAGTTTGTTTTTACGGCCGGTAGGACGCTGCTTAGTTTTCTTGAAATCTTTGACGATGGAGCTATCAAAATTGACGAGCTTGGGCCTCTGGATACAGTTCGACAGAAAACGTTCAGTCCATTCTGAATATCTCCTATAGACTGATAAACCATGATTGACTTCATTAATAACTTTTAGGTCCATTTTGAAGATAACTCCGCTCAAGTAGTCCTCCGTCGCGCGAATCGCAACTCAGAGAACCGTCACTCGATGATTCATTACGACCACGAAACTGCAAAACCTCAGCTAAAGGAAAGACCCGTCACAGTATACGAACCTTTACATATAGACTACAGGGACTCTCCCAGTTTGGGATCACCTAAAACTTCGAAGAATGATCTGAGAAGCATGGATTCTTTGCCAATGGATTCACCACTATCCAGAAGTGATTTGAGATGCGATTCGGATTGTAGAAGCTTAGATTCACCAAAGATCAAAGCGGAATATTTTAGGGAGAGCGTTTTGGAGTCGCCAAAATTGGTGGCTGGATTGAGAAACTTGCATTTGGATGACCATAGCCAGATGGATGAGAGCGGATACTATAGCCCAGGTGAGTCTTTTGTGGTGTGAACAAGCTATTGTAGTGTGTAAGCGGCTGTTGAATGGCGACGCTTGTGATGAACAATTAATGTATAATTCACATTATGTAATGAAAGGTGACTTCATGAATCATCTCTGGAGTAATTTTTAAACTTTACGACACTGTGGAATATAATACAGTAAGAAAAAAATTGCTCTTGCTGAGTTTCATGCCGGTTCTTCTAAGTACAAGGCACAAAAAAACTTCTAGACATTCATGAGTGCTTGTAACAGCCTAAACTGAATAAATGAATTTAATTACGGTTAGCGTATATGCTTCAAATTTGGTCGTAATTTGGGAGAGCTCCATTGGTCTGATGCTGGCTGTAGCAAGTAAGATTCCTATTCGATCCCAAGATACCGCCAATATATTTTTTTCTACGATTACGCAAATCCCGCTGGTGTTACTGCATTCGTTATGAGCTGTACTTCGACAAGAAAAATGGTGAAACCGCATTTAATTTAAAACATTTTATCAGAACAATTCTCCTTAGTCCAACCAGGTGAACCAAGGGTCAAAACAAGTCTCCGGAGTCCACCCAGGTGATCTTGTCAGTCGGACCATATTTTGTTTAACACTCACACTAATTAGCCTAGCCTCAAAGTAAGCATTGTAAGGCTTGTATTATGTTATGGGATACTAGGGTAACGGATAGAATACATATGCTGTACATATACAGGGTTAATTTTAAAACACCAACAATCTCTTAGGAGGTGATTCTACCCATCAACAGGAACAATTTTTATTATGGGACCAACGCTGCAATCGCGAAATAAATCTGCTGTTTCATACAAAAGTGCATCAGCTAATTGGCCGAAATGTATGAAACATCTGATTTCTTTTTCGCCATTTCAGAGTTACCCTGTCTAAGCATATTTATGTAGAAATACATATTAAACATCCATGACTGGAGTACAAATGCTCGTATTCAGCACACAAACATCTGCCCTCAACGGGATTCGAACCCGGGACATCTCGAGTCGGCGACACCATGATACCCGGCGTACAAACCACTCGGCCACGGCGGTCATCTTTGGATAAGGAACACTTTTAACAATGCCTGTAGACTGAAACATGGATAACACTTTTTTTCGTTTTATATAGGTCGCAGACAGCAAGCGGCGAATAACGAACAGTACGAGACCTATGAGAGTAACGCAGTTGATGTGCCCAGCGATAACACACCAGAACCTGTGTGCCTGTAAGTAAATATATTCATGGATCGTCTGTGTCTATAACTTAGTAAAATATTTTACACGATAATTATAATAAACCTTTCTTTATCTTATGTCAAAATAATATCCACTGGAGTCGGTGTCACTGTCATGCCAACGCAAGAACGCAAGTAGTAGAAGGGAACGGATGGAAACTCAAATTTGTCAGACATGCATGACACTGACTCCAAATATAAATTTGACTTAAGATAAAAAATGGTTTTAAGTATAATTTTTATTTGGCCGAATGTTTATGTTTCCGAACCCACAATGGCATACTAGTTAATAAGATGGCAGAAAGCTATAAGGCATATTTATAATACATTTGTCAAAATTTTATTCTGCATAATTCCGCTCAGCATAATCTTACTTATTATCTTTGAGCTGAACTTTTCTGGAATGCGTCGATTGTATACATAGGCATATATATTTAACAAGTACAACACAATGACAATCGGTCTTGGTGTCGTATGTCAAGCTGGATTGGAATTAGCGCATTTCGCTAGGTGTATGCATTAACCGCCACTATTCTACCAAGATCTCGAAAGTAGTGCCCAATTTTTGGGGTTTCGTACCCGAAGGGTAAAAATGGAACCCTATTGCTGTTACTTTGTCTGTCTGGTACTCAGTCCATATGACACTATTCTCTAAGATCGTTAACAGACAGAGTTACAGTACTGAAACTTTGGTATTTTATGTAGAATGCTTGCCCAAAGCCGATGGATGGGTCACGACACAAGTGGTAATTTTGGAACCACAACCAAAAATATCGCTCGCGCCGTGACCCAATCTTCTACCCCATGGATCACCGACAGAAACACAATACAAACAATAGGTAATTGGTCGCAGCCTTGCAGCTTAGGATATGCTACACGTCTTTAGCCCTATGGTGGTCGCTTATCATCAGGCGGGCCACCCTTTTCGGAAAAGATTTTGGCTCTCTCGGCTAAAATATACTGCATTCTTTTTACGCTCGCTAAGGAATTAAAATCTCCTGTTCACCTGGTATCATTAACTATTGCAAGAAGCAATACCAAGTAGCACAGTGAAGAAAAATATGATTGCTACATCCACGAAGTTTTGAATATTTTTATATAAATGTATTTCGTGGTCTATATAGAAGCGGCTAGTAACCTACCTTCTCGCCGCCTCTGCATTAGTCCACGGAATATGTAATTGTCCCACAATCGTGCTTACCTAGGTGGTGAAGAACCAATACTGATGTCTACGAAATCACAATTTTACAGGAGAGATAAAACGCTTCATTTACTTATTCATTTAAAAAAACTATCTATACTAAAGCTGAAGAGTTTTTTTGATTGTTTGTTGTGTTAAACGCGCTAATGACAGGAACTACTCAGACCTAAGCTCGCATCGTCAAAGTTTCTATGAAAACTAAGCAGCGCCAACTAACAACAAAGTAGCTATTTCCATACAAAATTTGACCATTTCTACACTTTACAGAGTTGTAAAAAATCGTGCTTGGGCTTGGAAAAAATCTGCTTGTGTTGGATAGTGCATGTATCCAGTCCGTCCCCGTAGCACCACAATTTACATTATATCACGTTTTTTATCACTCCTAACTGTCAAACTCTTTAGTAATTTGGCAATTGAGCGTAATAGAAACGAGCTATATATCATATCGCGGTACTCATGCTAGGGGGACAGGAAGGCTATAGGCTATTTAACATAGTGCTAAGACTAAAATTTTAGTCGTAGCATGAAATAATATTCCATTTCATTTGTAAGCTTCCGTTGCGTTCGCTACTAATGTATAGCAGAATTGATCTCCTTTTTAAGTTCATGTTTCTCGTTCTCAAATCTTTTATGGGTTGGGCACTTTAAACTTTTTCCTTAAATTAATGCGGGTGAAACCGCATGGCACCTCTAGTTGACTAATAGAAACAAAATCAGGTAACTTTGTACTCTTTGGCTTTACAATTTTATTTAGCTTTCAGTTTCATCATCAAACTGGAATTAGTAGACTTAGAGTGTTAGTGGGCATATTGACTAAGAAAATGAAAAATCAATAAAGGTTCTTCATTCTTCGACGACCTCCGTGGCCAAGTGGTATAAATATATCTACTTAACTGGGTTTCAAGGTGTTGCCTACTCGTGAGTCCCGGGTTGGAATGCCGGTGGGGCAAATGTTAGTATGCGAGTACCTAGTTGTACCTTAGTTGGCGATGGATGTTTATGTATATTTCTATGTATAACTATACTTATATACGATCAAATATATTTCCAATTACAAGCATACCATAACATAAGCCTTACAGTGCTTACTTTGGGGCTAGGCTAATTTGGTGTATGTAAAGAGCCCTGTAAACGATAAAAATAGTTTCTTAACTTTACGTATTTCTCAAACAAGTTTGATTATTTTAGGCTATTTACAAATAAATTAGTACGTGAAAAGTAGTCTGTCAAACAAATTTGATCATTTACAGGGCATTTTACAAACATTTATTTCTAATGTATTTACCTTTAATAAAATTGTTTTTTGGTAACAGCACGACATGCAGTTGGTGCGGCCGTAGAGTGAGGGCGGACGGTTTAGAAGCCCACTACTGGCGGCGCTGCGTGATACTGGCGCGCTGTCCGCACTGCCGCGTCGCGTTAGAAGCTAGGACTCTGCACGCACACTTGTTAGGTAAACTATCCTTGGCTAGATAATGGGCTATGAATTTTGAGCTAAAAAATGAACTGAGTGGCACTCGCATGTAAAGTAACACGTAGGTTTTTTGAAGTGAAAACTTCTTTAGCGGCGTTGTACACTTTTTTTTGTATGGGTATAAAAATGTTAAACTCGCGTCATGACACGTGGTCTGATCGCATCCGGACACCTGACAATCGAAAATTCATAAGACGAAAACAATAAAATTGGAAAGGTTGTTGTTGACTTTCAATATATTGGACGAATCATAGTAATATTTTATTTTATCGTATTATAATAATAATCTGTGTCTAGAAAGTCCAGGTGGCAGCTTTATTGCGAAGAAAATTCATTTTTTACAATAGATGTCGCTAGGTGTTCTTAAATGAGAAATTCTGAGAGATAAACCTTTTAATGTAATATAAATTGTCATGTTTGTGTACGTTAGCGCAATAAATAAATATTGTATTTTACCACATAAATGATAGTACTTTTATACTGATAATTAAAGAAATTCGTGCAAAATTATTCCCTAACCATTCCAAAATATCAAAAATGCACAACGTTAATATTCAAGTTTTCACTTCTGCCGGCACTCCCGGGGTGCAACCCGTCTTTTTTTTATTAACATTATAATACTTTTAATAGCACTTATTTTTTTTTGCAAATTGATAAATATGATCATCTTAATTCGACTTGAAGGCCCAAAATTTATTTTAAAATAGTACCTAAAATTAACTATGGTACCCCCTTAAAATTTACGTGTCAGGTATTTTTAACGCTATACTGATCTTCCTAAGCTCGCGCTTGTAATATAATCATAAATCTTAGCATTTATTTTGATTCAGTGTTTTATATTTAGATAAGTACTAACGTATTTGTTATCGTAGGCTATTTGACAGTATGAAAAATAGAGCACCAACTATTGGCATGTGTAGTTAACATGAATATTGGGAGCGATTAAAAAAAAAAGAAGTTAATAATATTACTTAAAATCATGAAATAGAAAAGTAGTTATGATCTATTGTCACGTGGCCGTCATATAGGATTGGCGGATCCAAAAATGACGTCACCTGCTTGTAAACTTGCTATCGAAGTGACATAACTTAGTAGTGTACTGCTTGACGTTTTAATGAGAGTCTCGCTTGCTAGAGAAACTAATTTTATTGATTTGCGCAAGAGAATTATAAAAATTTACACTTTTTATGAAGTTACTATACACTAATAAATATCATATGAATGTTTTCGAAAACTTGACACACAGCCTATTGCTTTTAATTGCAACCCATTATTATTTGGAATCTACCACTTCGTTGAGTGAAAACTGATTTATTAGTATACTTAAATAAATTATGATGATTGCAGAAGAATGTTCGTTAAGCGAAGGCTGCTGGAAGGCGTGCCAGAAATGCGGCGCAGCTCTGAGGGTGGACGAGAGAGATTATCACATCAACTGCATACGTAAGAAATTATAAATATTTTTATACAATAAAAAAATAAACAGACTGACGTCAGTAGATTATCCAAATAATAGGTAATTGCACATTATAGGGGCTACAGCACTAATCCTTAAAAAATACATTAAGAAATAAAAATATAGTGGGTTTAAAGTAACTGTAAAAGTAATTTCTTGATTTGAATAATCAAAAAACAATCTCATAAATATCATTTAAACAGTTAGATAATTTGTTTATAACCAAAATTCATGATCGTACATTTCGTGGTAGTCTGTTGCGCTGTTGTATGCCTTTAGCACAATTTCACACTCTTAGTTTGAATAATCCTGAAATCATTGGGACGAAATTGGGACTTCTTGGGCATTGTAACTACATCATAAAAATTTTGTCTAAGTTTTAAACAACCCAAGGAAACAGGTTCTTTTTTATATTAAAAGGGTGGCAAACAGTTGTCGTAAGTAAACCAAAAGACCTTTCTCCTAAGTTTTAAACAACCCATGAAAACAGTTTTTTTTATGTTAAACGGGTGATAGATTTGCTGTCTATTGGTAAATGGCAACCATAGCCGAGGAGCTCGATGGCGCAAGTGGCTAGCGCGTTCGGATACGATCGTTGAAGTTTCGCAGTGGTCGGTCATTGGATGGGTGACCAAAAATTTACTATCTCGAGCTCCTCCGTGCTTCGGAAGGCACGTTAAGCCGTTGGTCCCGGCTGCATCTACAGTCGTTAGCACCCACCAATCCGCACTGGGCCTGCGTGGTGGGTCATGGCCCAATCTTCCTATTCCATCCATAGGGAAGGCCTGTGCCCCAGCAGTGGGGACCTTAATAGGCTGATGATGAAGATGATGAACCGTAGCCAATAAGACACTTGCGATACAAAAAGTATCACTCGCGCCGTTGCCTACCCTGACCTAATGACACGGAGCCCTGGAATCTTATCACCGACAGAAACACAACACCTCCAAAAGGAGGGTAGTTTAATAAAAATTCTACCTCGTTTAGAATCAACATGAACAATCTTGTAATTATTGTGAACCTTAGATTAAAACAAAAAGGGAAGATACGGAACGTTCATACTAGCATCAAATAAAATATGGTTCGACACAACTACTACATAAGCAACTCTCACACACGCACACTTCTGTAAATAGGTACACATTCAATCGAGAGAGCGAGATTTGTACGCTTCAACGCAACGCGAGCGAAACGGCGCGGCGCGAGTCCGTGTCGCTTTGCAGCCGACTGCGTTTTCTTTTCTCTATCTACTGATGACTGAGCTGTATTGTTGTCCTTTACTTGATAAAAAATGGCGAATTAGTTACTAACATAGACGGCAAACCGTGATTTTTGAGAAAAAAAATATTATAGTTTTACGAATGAAAAGTGTTACAAAGGCATTTGTTATTTGATCTTGAACTATTTGCGTTCTTTATAAAAGCATCGAGGGCATTGTTTTATCTTTATAACACAGAATATAGGTACGCAATATTGTTATATTGAGTGCACATGCAGCGTGGTTGAATGTCCAATTGTGACTAAAGCGTATTGTGGTCATGCACTACAATTTCACTTTCATCACTTTTGAGCCGCGAGAGCCGTATCTTCCGTTTTTGTTTTAATCTAAGTTGTGAAACCAACAATTTGTTTTATAATGCATACCCGGTATGGGTATTAATATTGTTACCTACAATAATTATATTGAATGTATTAGCACCTGCAAATATGTACACTGTATACGGCAATAAATCTTATTCTATTCTATACTTCGTTCAGCGCTAGGCATGGATGAATGGAAATGTCCGTACTGCTTCACCAACGTACTGGCGAGAGACTTGCCCTGGCAGAGGCATCTGATGCAGTGTCCCCGGAACCCTCGACTGGGCCAGAGTTAACTAAACCTTGATAAAGATATATTGTTTTAAACTTTCATGGTCACTAACATAATGGACATTTATGTTATTTACGGGTATTACCATGTACCTTGTTTTTAGTGAGTTTCCGATATTTCGGCACTGTTGCGAGTGCCATGATTACGGAGTAATTGATCCAGTTCCAATTCCATAACTGGTCGAGTTACTCCGGTCGAGAAACTCGCTATAAGCAAGGTACATGGTAACAATCCCGTAAATTACATAAATTTCTTGATAAAGATACCTATAAAATTTTACTTTTAAAGATCTGTTGGCCGATTTGCTAACATTTTTGTCATTTACCGTCTTATTCCAAAACGCGGACTAAAGTAAGTCTTGGTTTAATTACTAATTTTTAAACTTTATTGCTATAATCACATCAAATGGACAGAAGGCAGACTTAACCATATAAGCATTCTGAGCCAGTCAACTATTAGGCGTCAACAATGAACGAATGCGGCTATAGTTAAAAAATAGTGATTTGATACCATAAATACAAAAATAGTACACAAATATAAACACACCAATAAAAGTGACTACATAAATATTTGTTTAAAATCTTTAAACATACAAACCTAATGCTGTCTCTGTCTTTTTCTTAGCAAACAAAAGTGACAGCATCAGTTTTAGTCTAGGTTTAACTTTAGTCTACGTCTTTTAATAAATAAGGTGGTTAAAGTGTGCAACTAAAGAGAAAATTGTATATCCATCACTGCTTTTCAGGAGCGTTATACTGAGCGTTATAAATAAACAGTAGTGGATCAGTAAATTGTGGTGATTATCACTTCCATCTGTCAAAAAGCGTTAGCGAATAGGCCTACTGTGGCCCAAGCACCAACTTTGACGGATCCGTAATCGGATCGTCTTAACCAAATTTTGTGTGGAATTTTGTTATGTACATTTTGTTGTGGAATGTTGTTTTCCCTCCGTCAGAGGCGCTTCTTAGTTTGCATAGAAACTTTGCCGATTGGCGATACGATTATGGAGCTATCAATATTCGTGATTGGGCTGTTGGTTTAACCACGACTTGGATAGCATTAATTTTTTGATCAACATCCTTTTATTCTATAAACAATTAAGATAACTTTATATTGTATTCTGTACAATATAGATGCAATCGTTTTCGAACGGTGTCGCAAATGTTACGGCTAACTAACCTGGCAACTTCTTAATATTAAAATATCTGTTGGGGTTTTTTTTAACATAAATATACTTATGAGTTTTTAGATCAAGGTGATACAAGAGCTGACAATGTCTACAGGGGCTCAAATAAGTGTAAATTGGAGAGAACCGGTTCGTAGGTTTAAATAAGCAAAAAGGCAAGATCTAGGTGTAGGTAGTTAATAAAAGAAAATAATCAAAACAAATGCATCAAGTATGCAACTGTTGTAAACACTTAAAGGTACAAGTCCAATCTGAACTGCAGGTGACAGGCCGCAGCTGCATACTGCAGGCGACACTACTAGTTTCTATGAATCTCTATGAAATTGATTCCGAGCGCGGCGACAAGCCGCGGCTGCACAATGCATATAACCGCAGGCGCTAGCCGCAGTGTCGCCTGCAGTTGTCGCCTGCAACCCATTGCGGAATTGTACCTTTAGTATCAAAGAAAATAAAGTTTCATATTGTTCAACGATTTTTAACGATGCCATTAAGATCCATTTTCGGCTAGGTGAAATACTAAACGCCAATTAAATAAATTAATACGGAATTAATGTCTCTCAGTAAGTCATACCTAGTTATTTTATTTTAAAAATAAATTATGTATATTTCATTTAACCCTACATAAATATTGAAAAAGAAAATATTTTGATGCTTATACATTAAAATACAGATTTGCTTGTTTTATGAAAACTTTGATTTTGCTTTGATATCTTAATAATATTGGTGTTATAGATAAGTTTCTAAGTATGCTAATTAAAAAAATGTTTTTGGCTTTACAAAGTCCGCTTTGATGAATTTTTAATTTTATATAACTCAGTCAATTAATTGAAACAAAACCATTATTGATATTAACAAAAGCACAGCTTTTAGTCCATATCTGCCGTCCACAGACTTAAAAATCCGTCTTATATAATGCTCATTTTGTTTTCATGTTGATTAAATATGTATTAAGCAAATACCTACCATTTAAAGAATACACTTCCGTCGTTCAAGTTTCATCAGCAATTAATATTCCAATTTTTCGATTTGAAATTTGTATTAAAAACATACACATAAAAGTTTTGATGTTCATTAATAAACTAAAAAAAGTGAAAAACTTAGCCATATAGTTATCTAGTGTGTTTTTTTTAAGAATTTTATTAGAGTTTTGTTAGTAAATGTCGTAGTTTTAAAATATTGTTTGAATTAGTTTTGTATATGTTCTGATATTTGGCAAATGGATTTAGTGTAAATATACTAACTCTATTAGTTTTTACCTAGTTACGCATGTGATTTTTATTGGGGTAATGACTAGTGTTGCCAGATCCGATTTGTTTTAAATCGGTACATGAGGTCATAAAAATCGGAACTTAGGGTGCGGCCAGAGTGCACTCAGATTCAGATTCAGATTCTGAAAACAAGCGCGAGAAATAAACAGTGTAATCTAAGCAGGTTGCCTGCTTTTTCTCGCGCTTTGTTTTCTGAGTCTGAATCTGAATCAGGAGTGCACTCTGGCCGTACCCTTCGACTACACTGTTTATTTCTCGCGCTTGTTTTCGGAATCTGAATCTGAATCTGAGTGCACTCTGGCCGCACCCTTAGGGTTGCAGATCGGGACAGTAAACAAAAAATAAGGGGTTTTTAAGTCTGGGTTTAATTAATTGCGATTTAAACTACTAGTGCAAGTATATTATTATATAAATTACCTAACTTTAATTTTTTGATTAATCGGGTCATTTAGCGTCCCGATCAGGTACAAATCGGGACGCGTCCCCAGACCCCTGAAAATCGCGACGTCCCGCGCAAATCGGGACACCTGGCAACACTAGTAATATCATAGGTTCAAGTTGATATTTTTAATCGATATTAATGATTTAAAATACACAATAGTTTTGTATCTAATAATTTACTTTAGCCTTTTTACGATATATTATTTTACTGTATGATCAGTGAAAGTAGAATATTTAACTATATTCATTTAGTAGATTATTTTATTCGTGAAAATATAGCAACAATCATCTCCTTCGTTATGGCGTATTAGTAAGTTAGTGAAACCCGACTCGAATTTGATACCTTCTGAGAGTCCATACCCACTTCATGCTTTTAATATTTACATTATGAAATACAAAAAGAGATTCGATATTATCTCGTAAGGGGGCGTCCATAAATTACGTGAGGTGTTTTTTTGGATTTTCTGTCCCTCCCTCCCCCCCTGGTGAGATGTCGTGAGATTTTATTCAACCCCCTCCCCCTTCCCCCAATCTCACGTGAGATTTTTCAAAATGTGGGTTTCTTTTGTAAACGCGTTTAACAATTATATAAAAATTTAACAATAGAATACTTAATAGATACTAGTGTGAAAAAAACTTGCGTGATTTTTGCCGAGACCCCCCCTCTCTCCAACGTAAGATTAGATGAGATTTGACTCGACCCCCTCCTCCCCTTAAACATCTCACGTAATTTATGGACGCCCCCTAACTGTTTTGCTCGTTTTATACTTGTCCCCTCGAGTCATGGCAGAATTATAATACATGTATAATATAGTAGAGAAACACTGATAATTTTAGAGGTTTTTAATGTAAGGTCGTAAATAAACACATTTTTTGCGCTTACATTGCAATCGCTGGCCCTACGAGATAGATCAAATTAATGTACTACAGTATTGTACACCTTAAAAAGGTCTACAAAAAAGTCCGCGATGGTATATGTCCATCTCTTAGGGATAACCCACAATAACCATTTTTTATCCTATACTTTTTACGAGAAATAATAGCTTATTTATGAAGCGATTTTCAGCAATATAACATTCATCTTTAACCAATCAAGTACCTTAAATACACTGTGCATTTAATACAGATTTGGCCCTTTAAAGCATGTAATTTAAATGAATATTTTCGAAGATATTACAGATTTAAAATGCAGGAATATGAATATAGCGGTTCCGTCGCTACCGGGCGGGGGGCCTGGCGGCCTGGCGACGCGTGCCTATTGTAATTAGGTATTAGAAGAATGTAATTGTGTATAATACAAGCCTGAGAACAAAAACTATAGTCTACACTACAGCTCTACATCGAAGCGAAGCGAGGGCGGGCCACTAGTATGTTTCATAAAGAAAACTCTCTTGGAATGATTAGAACAATTCAAATCTAGCTTCGTTATCTTTCAAATCTCGGTAGTTAGTAGTTCTGTTTCAGGTATTCTATAGAAGAGAGATTATGTTAATAATCTTAATGGTCGTTCATAAAATTATAAAGGGCCCATAAGGTATCAATCTTAGTTAGTCGGGTAATAGTTTATAGTTAGCTTAGCTTCGAGTTACGAGCCACATCACTCCTGTGATAACGGGTCGAGTTACATTGAACTGGTTTATTGCGTGGATCTTCTGTTGATGGTCTAGTTTGTAGGTAGGTTAAGTAGGATATATTTATATAATATGTACAATTAGGAAGACGCATTTCTGCTTTAAAAGTAGATGGTAAAATTAAGACAGTCAAAGCCAAATAAAACAGAATCTCTCAATTAAGTTCGCACTTTTCCTAAAGAGTATTTTGTATAGATGATGTAGCGATACATCATGCACATAAACTTGCACTTCTATTATTAATGAAAAAATATGAAAAAGAAAAACTAGCGAGAATGGTCAGCCTGCACAGTAAAGTCTTAAACGAAAAAAAATTGAGAATTAAAAATCATGTATTGTTTTCTCTATGATTTCATTGGATTTTAATCTCATTTTCATTTGCTAATAATCATTTCTTAGGTCAACCGACTATACACTTTTTACACATATTACAGAACTTTGGTTTCATAAGAGCTCATTTATGCTAGAGAAGGGTAATTATATATAGCAGTTAACTTAAATTAAGTTTAGGCTAATTGACTTTTTTAAGGAGTAGCATGTTAACCGCGAACAATTATTTGTTCAAATTTTATACAGGGAATCGATACTCAATATTTGTTTTTTTCTAAAGATACACAAATTAGAATTCAGGTTATATTAAATAAAATATTTACACTGATCCATTTGACTGATATTTGAAATATTTCTTATTATAAATGTTGTTAAGTATATCGTATTATTTTTAGTAATTAGTTCTTATTTAAATTTTAAACTGAATTTCTTGGTAATTCAATTTATTTGCATGAAATAGGGTAAACAATTAAGTACATTTCATTGAGTCTATGGTTTCCGTTGCGACTAAAACGAACGATTCGATACTTCGTAATTTTAAATATTTATTTTGCAACTTCAAAAAATATTGCCTATGAATACTACTAACATTAATTTTATTTATTACCTTAAACAGATAAAATATATTTTGCGAAAAATAGTAATCTTATAAACATTTAAATATACATACATTATAAAAATTAAAGAAATTTTAGTATTATTGTAACTAATTGGACTGATAGTGAACATTATAAAGTTTTGAAATTATTATTCGGAATTTCGAAGCCAATGCATATTGACCTAATGATAAATAATAAAATGCTCAATAACTCTTTTTATTTTACTCAATTTGAAATCATATCACATCACCCAATCATACAAAAATAAAATTTGTTGGTACTTGACAATTTATCATAAAATTTTAAAATGTGAGCAATATTCTATTTTAGTCTACACGACTTACAATTTCTTTGTTGAAAAAGTTAATCATATTATTTATTATTATTATTACACAACTATAGCTTACAAAGGGGCTATGAAGTTGAATTTGTATAATAGACGTATCTTCTAGTTTTTATATATTATTTAAGAGTGACGTTATAAAATGTTGATGATTTTCGTAGTATTGTTTCGATTCTTTCTTCATAATCTTAATATTATCATACCTGTTAGATTGTGTGTTACTACCATTGAAACAACATTTGTCGATAGTAAAGCTGCCACTTCATCGAGACCCATACATAAATTACGCAACATGAAACATAAAGTGTTAAACAAATAAGGAATTTTATCACAAATGCCACGAGTTACCTATAAGGAAAGGAAATAAAAAAATAGGCATAGAAATGGATTTTTTTCTCACCGTATTTAAAGTATAAGCTGCAATGAAATAGTCACATGAATTTTCGCTATTCACTTAACACTATCGTTCAATATTTGGAGTTATTCTGATCTAAATTATTATATTTTTGTTTTTATGAAGATCATAAATTGTTGATCAATTGTAAACAAACAATTGCTTATTTTGTCATATAGATAATAACACACAGAACAGCAACTTAATCAAATAGCGATTGAACGACAGTGTTGAGTGGGCAAGCCACTCCACTACCATTCTCAGGCATAAACATGCACACTGCAAAATGTAATTCTTATGTGCAGTCAAGTATAGTTCTAAACAATAAAGGCGCTATTAGTATCAAATTGTGGCCACCGATGAATCCTTGACTATAGAATACTGTATAAAAGATATGTACCTTCTCTTAATATGTACGAATATCGTAATTATCACGGCAAAACGGACTTTATAATGCGCAAATGTACCATATTAATAACATACTATATTAATTATTTTTTTAATGAGTTGGGATTAAATCTACTTCAAGATATAGCTTTCTATGAGTTGCATGCAAATATAAGTTTTATTGTGGGCAACCCATAAAGTTCGTTTTGCCTTGCAACGGTGTACGAAATTCATATTAGTGACATAAATTTCCCCTATTTTATATCGTTTGAGACAACTCACATTGATTAGGGGCGATGAATAACTTTTTTATTAGTCTATCAGATAGATTAACAAAAAGTATTGAACAATTTTTTCTTATCTTAACATTACAGAGATGAAAGTAATGAACACGTATTTTTCTTTTTTTCTTACAATCTTAACATTACAGAGATAGTGATTTGAAATGTCGCATGACGTCACGTCTTGGTACAATTTTAACTTAGAAGTGACGTCACGGGCCCACTCCCAAACTTAGACCCGCTGCATCTTTGTAATTTTTTGGTTGATAGACAAAGTAAAAAAAAATAAGTGTCCATTATTTTTTGATAATCAAACTGTCAGTCTTAATAGAATTTCGTTAACTTTACTCCGTCATCACCCCTGTTTGAATTTAGCGGATAAATGCACTGTTTTGTTGATGTAGCACCTGGATATTATGATAAGGCGAAAGATTGTTATCGCTGGTTTTGCGAATGGTGCGGGTGGAAAGATATTATTGAATAAACGGTTTCTAAACATCAGTTTCGTTTTGTTTTATTTTGAATCCTAATTAGTCGGCCAATTTGATTCCTGACCCACCATAAATTTATTTTGTTACAACCAGTCCCGAAACAATTGATTGTTGCTGAAATGTACGTATGCCTGGAAACAAACTTGTTATTTTCTGAACAATCTTAATTGGTATGATATATTTAGCCGCCTTTCTATGACATTAAATTATTTTTTAGTTTTGCCCATGGACTAAGAATTTCCCTATTATTTTAACAAGGTTTTTTATAATGTCAAGAAATCGAAAAAGTTTCTTTTACATTTGCGATTTAAAAAGTTACTTCTCAATTCAAACTTCTGTTCCAACTTTATCTATAACATGATCTATTGAAATAAAGGTCTAATTTTAAATATCTTTGATCCATATTAACACAGTTTCCTTGTTATTAGAAGGTCCAAAGTGTATTTACGCATATTCTACAAAGGAAAACTTGTCTGTTTATATCATTTTTAAGCTACTTATCGGGCAAGTGGGTCAGTAATCAGTTGGTTCGATGTCAGTCCGATGCTATAATTTGGCACCCATTTCAGTGAAATGTGGTTTGAACATTCGCATTCCAATAAGGCAACGATAATAAATACCCTTGATACTCAGTTTATAGTAAGTATTAGAACAAAATTTGCTTCAAATACGTTAAATTAACATACATTGATTACGAACTGTCGAAAAAACGACACTACGTACTATAAAAAAAAAATCACGGAGCTCTGCGACATCTCGAGTGTTCAACGGTCTGCGCGTGACTGTGAACCAAGAAGTGCTTGAGTGGTGTTCAAGCACTTGATTGGGAAATATTTTAAGCGCACAAGGTGTTTCTAGGGTTTTGAATATCGTTGGCAATAAGGTCAAAATTTCCGAATGAAAATAGCGTTGAAAAGTTTTATGCCAGCACTTCATTTGGCTATTTGTGTTTGCTATTTGTCAAAATGATATCATTCTGTACTTTTCATTCCTATTAAAGAGTGATAAGGAGTAAGGTCAGAATGTTGCCAAGTTTACAAATAGCAAATACGAATAGCCAAGAAGTGGCGGCATATCATATTTAAGATATCTCGGGGTCATTTATTAAGCTTATATTCTTTAAAATCGGAAATGAAATAGTATGACAATGACAATAAAAATAAGTACCTATTTCGGACATTTCGTGATGATTCTTTCTTAATGTCTTTAGTCGTACTAATAAAATATATGAATACTAGCTACTGGTACTTTGTGCTTCGCTCTCCGTCGTTCCGTTCTTTTCTGCGGGTTCGGTAGCATCGGCAGTTTCGGTCACAACGCCGGAATCTGCTTCGGTATCAGGCACTTCGGAGGCTTTCTTGAATTTATTAACATCTGTGCGAGGAAATTTAGTTACACATCACTAACAGTTTTACATAAAAATTTAAAAAAAAAACGGACAAGCGCGAATGGGGTATTTGAGAAGTTTTAAGAACGATCTCACGTTATTTTCTAATATTAACAGACTCCATAGAACTGGATATTCATCATTCTGTTGTGTATTTCAGTAAAAAAAACTTTTTAAAATTGCCGCTAAACCGTTTCTCTGGACATTATGGTGTCTCACCATGCAGTATATGACGTCACATGACTGCCATTATAATGTCAAAAGATACAATGTAATGTCTCTGACCGAAAGTTTACTAGCATGTGACGTCATTTTATTTTTCGCCAATCCTAGGCGTTTTCGGTCACGTGACTACAGACCAAAGCAATCTATTATATATGATGTTTTTTTAGGACAGTTACTAATTATTTGTACTCCCAGAAAAGTAAAATCGCTTCTAATATTCATATAAAATACGTATGCCAACAATTGGTACTTAATTTTTCATGCTGTCAAATAGCCTATTGGGTTCGCCTACCGAGGGTGCCGTATAAATTTGTAGGTACGCAACATAAACAGCCGTATAGTCCAGTCACTTTAGGGTTACACCTCGGAATTTGAGATGTATACAAGGTCTTTTTCACCGAGATTCACGGTTGATCTTGTATTACTGTATGTATGCCTGAGCTCTGTGTGCTATCCGCCCTCTATCTCGAAAATGGTTGAGCGTATAGAAAAAAAGTTGAGACAAAAGTTGTGGCAATTTTTTAATTTTTTATTTTCACAATAAGTCTTAAAGTGATTGGATACGCGACCTTTGACCTCGAATAATTTACGACGCATACGCGAGATAATAATAAGAGACTTTTGAGACATCTTTTAGAACGCCAAAATGAAGCTGTACACGAGTTTCCAGCTTATTATCTAAAATTCTGAGATTGACCCCTTTTTTTCTTAAGTGACTGGACTAGTATCTTTTTACGTTAATTTAAAAGTTTGATTCCTTCACAGCTTCACAGCACAGCTCCAACTCGATACCTCCACGCGTTCCCGAGATGAAATGTCTTGACAGACAGACGTATCGACGGTAAGACGGGCAACAAGTTGATCTTATAAGTGTTCCATTTCTTCCTTTTGAGGTACGCAACCTTAAAAAGTGACACTAAAACTCCTAAAACTGTAGCTATTAACAACTTCGTTTGTTAACTATAATACTACTAAATTGAAGGGTAGTGATAGAGTAAATAATTTACATTGTAATGTGTTTTTTTTTATTATCATTAGCTACACCGACTATCTTTACTCTTGATAAAAAAGTTTTAGGAACATCGGTTCATTTGTTAACTTTTGTCTCAAAGGAAGTTTTAGCATAGTACCAATGAGTCGTGAATATAATAATTATCATACCATATTTGCTGTAATCGGCCCCCAATAGCCTCAGATAGTGCACGGTGTCGGGGGTGGCGGTGTAAGCTCGCAGCGAGTGCACGCCTCGCCACCCGACTAGCGTCAGCTGCAGGTTCGATTCCAGGTCTTGGTACTCTAGTACGCAGCTACCCGTCGCTAGAAACCGATTGGGAATTGTGGACTTTACTAATTACTATATTCAATAAATTTTTACACAAATAAACTATCTTTGTATAAATTAACATAAAATCTGTTTAGTCATTTTTTCGAGTTTGCGTAAATAGAACCAAACTAAAATATTTGTTTCTTCAATAAAAGGTCGTGTCGGGGGAAAGTATGCTATTTTTTCAATTGATCATTTTACACTTACCAAGGTCCTTGACCAGATTCTGCGTGTGTTCCGAAAAGACCTTCAGGTCTGGCGGGTTGCTTGGGTTGTCGTTTTGTAGTACCGTGATCAAGTCTTGCTTGAGGATGCGCACGCGTCTCTTAGGGCCTATACAACGTAATACGCTTTGCAGACCTTCTTGTGACAATCTGTGAAAAACAATAAGGTGGTTTGCAGCTGAAATACTGTTTACAAGAATATAATATAAGATTAAGGAAATCCCTGACCGTCTCTCTGGCATAAAGACATAAAGAATGGAACGAATCAGGGTGTTTATGAAAATTTACGTCACCAGTTGGCGCCACTGTTACGTGAGGTCTTTTGTATGAAGTTTTTAGCGCCAACTCCATAGACCAGATTCATAGACTATGAGATCGTATGCGATTTGACGGATGATTAGACCTTTCGTCTCAGTACTGCCACTTGGTGCCTGTCATTCCAAAAAACCCTCATTGAACTGTAAAGTCAAACCGGACAGATGAGTGTAAGTAGGACAAAGCGATCCAATAGTTCGACTTGCACTACCGCTCTCTCACTCTAGTAACGAATTAGAATTGAAGCATTACTCTCTAAGAAAAGCCGCTAAAACACGCACACAGAAAAAAACGAAGTCCTTTGTCAAACCAAATTTAAGTAAATCAATTCGTCTATCCATTCATTGGGTAAGATACTCGTAATGTTAAACGAAAATGCCAACCAACATGATGATCAACATGATCATCATGTTGATCGCATTTTTTGCCACGCCCACTTGATCGCAGTTTGCTTGGAACCAATTTTTAGCGCATTTCGTATTCCATATTATTTCAAATTTGTTGCGCTCTAGAGAGTCGCCAATTTAATGCAAGTTTAGTTCAGACTATTCTGTTTGTCTAGCATGATCACAACAGGCTGTCATTAATTCATCGTATTTAGATAAAAATAGACAGAATGGTGTCGCGAAAGGTGGCACCTAAAATGTTTAAAGGACTGATCCCTAGTGATGAAGCAGATTTTACGACGTCCAAAATTTGCCAAAAAAGTTAAATTTCAAAGAGAAAAAAAAACGCTTACCTGAACGGGCATGTCATATTCTTATTGTCGCATCTCACGAACGTTTTTACACCAGTATTGATTATCTTTATACTGTTTTCATTTCTTTGTACCACGTCTTTGACCACGGGCGATACCAGATAGATATTCTTCTTCTTACCCACGTGGCATCTTGTAAGAAGGCAAGTGGAATCAAAATCTGGGTTCAATTCATAATACTCTTTAATAGAAGGGAACACATCTTCGCTATCACCGGAGAAGAACACAAACGGGTCTTCTCTGAAGCCACCCATTCTTCTCTTCTTTTTCGGCGGTTCCTTTTTATCGTCTGCTTTGTTCTCGGTTCCTTCTGTTTGTGGTTGAGGCTTCTCTTCTTTCTCCCAAGGCAGTGATGAGACTTTTTCGAAGACTGCTACGAAGAACCCACCGGTGTCTTGATGGTGTGGTAGAATTCTAATGCTAGAAAGAATTGAATATAATACCGCTGTTTTTGCATTATAACAAAACAAATATTACATTAAATGAAGAAGCAGTCTTATAATTTGGTGTAATCTATGGTAACTTTTACAGTGAATATAGGGCTTTACTTACAGTTTGCGCTTTTAACTCACGTGTGTTTTAAGAGATCATATAATAACATTATTTTCTACTACCGGTCGTAAGTAGGTACAAGTGAAATTTCGAATCCCACAGGAACCTAATATTTTACTGGGATAAAAGGTATCCTATGTCTCAATCCAGGTCATAAACAATACCCGCCTTATTACAAAAAGTATATATATATATATATATATATCTTAGTGAAACCTAGTTTAAAAACTGATGCTGTCACTTTTTTTTTACTAAGAAGAAGATTGAGACAGCGTTTACATAATAACAATTTCAAAAGGGTTAGATTTCGACAAAGGGCTAACGATACGCTGGTTTCGCAAACCATCTATATGCTGCCACCAGGCTAACTGACCATTGTCTTCAGGACAGTCATAGTTAAGCTACTCATGCTAAACGATTGGATCGGTTTCAATGAAATTTTGTGCTCATTAAGTGAGTTCCTAGATGGTTTACATTCACAAGTGATCCTAATAGGTGGCGCTGCAATCGGGTACTAGGATTTTATTCAAACTTTTACTAGAGGACCGAACAGATCTTATTCTGCCAGAGAAAACTATGAAAACATCCGAAAACCCGCCTGCAGTGCCACCTATCGGGTAGAGTTGTAAGTAACGTTTTCTTAAAAAAAATCGAACTTTCCACAAAGTTTGTATTATTAAAATTAAACCGCTAGCAGCTTTACAAATGTTCTACTTACCATTTGTCTAAGTTGTACTTATGCAAGTCTTCCGTCTTTGGCGGGAACATTTGCGGTCGTACAACGGTCTGCCATTTCTCGGGCACGTCTTCATACTCGTCGTAGAACACCATGTCCTTGGACGCGGGTCGCCAATATGTCATACCTATGAATGAGTTTATGTATAAAATTTGGTTTATAATCTTCATCCCTACGTATCTCTTTACTAATAAGAGGACTTTAAATCTCAAATACAATTCATGTTAAGATGTTTGATGGTATTCTACGCCATGTCCTTGGACTCGGGTCGCCAATATGTCATACCTATGAATAAGTGCATGTATAAAATTGGGTTTATCATCTTCATCCCTACGTATCTCTATACTAATTAGACTAATTCAAATCTCAAATATAATTCATGTTTAAGAGGTTCGTTGACGGCTGTACTAGTATTAACTGTGCCACTACCATCAGCAACTCCTTCCATGATATAAATTTGTCATGCGGATACACACAATTAGCCTAATCGAAACTATCTAAATTACTTAGCTAACCAAAAGTAAGAAAACATATAAATTGAAATAATTCTATATTTGTATAGGTATATATATATTATACCTACCGTGTGTGCGTGTGTGTGTTGTGTTAGTGTATACTTATATTATAAAACTGAATAAAGCCTTTCAAAACCTTCAGCTGTCAGAAATAACAAAATTAAATCGTTACCGATAGCGATAGCCACAGCAATCCCGTTAGGCAATTGACCCCCTGGTCGGATTTGAAAATTTCTTTTTGTATTGGATAGTACATTTATCGATAAATAAAAAGGCTATAAAAATGAAGATATGACCAAAAGGAGCGGAGCACCAATGAAAATGTTGGAAAAATATTCCATTGCAGAGCTTCCACTGCGTGCGCTGCGTAAACGGCAAAAGTAACAATCCGCGACAGCATATATGTATCCGTGAAGGGTGACCCACTACATTTTTTTCCCTATAACTAATGCGGATGAAACCGCAGGGCACCGCTAGTGAATTAGTGATTAGAATAGTTTTCTTCGAGAACAAGACTATGTGACAGGTGTATGAATACCTTCATAATGAAAATGACTCAGGGGATAAAAGGATGGATGAAACAACTTTGGAGGTGGCCAATCATTGGATGGATGATCAAAATAATTGCTATCTCGAGTTGCTCCGTGTTTCGGAAGGCACTTTAGGCCGTTGGTCACGGCTGTATATGTTGTCGTTAGTACCTGCAAATCCACACACCGTTATAACTAAAAAAAAACTCGAATCACAGATTTTTTTCGACAAAAGAGTACTTTCCATAATAGCCAACATCTCAACTGTAGGTAAATGTGCATCGGACTATCCGATCTCTAATTATCATTCTTACCTTTGTGAAACTTAAGTCCCGGCAACATAGGCGCAGCGTCAACCAGTTTCACAGCATCTCCAGTCTCCTGCAGCAGTCTGTGCACTACAGCTTCGTTCTCCACCGGGTTGAAGGAGCATGTGGAGTATACTAGTCTACCGCCCTCGGCTAGCAGCTCACAACCCCGTCGTAGCACGCGATATTGGATTCTATTTGCATACACATAGGGAGCATCGACAATCGTTATCGATACAATCGTTGGCTTACAAAGAGCGTACATTCGTGAAACTTCTACAAGACCATCTTATTAATTACTAGTAGATCAATCAGCCACCGTATAAGATCCTATTGCCGATATGTATTCGTAAAACTAGTACAGGACTATTTTATTTGTAACTAACGAATCCGATAGAAATTGTCCAGCTCGATAAAAAGCATTTAAAAAACCTAAATTCCGACTGCCGTATCACCTTTTATCCGTGCGGTGACGGAGAAAGAATACAACTCACCGCCCCTTCTCTTCCCGTGGGTGTCGTAAGAGGCGACTAAGGGATATCGGAGCTTCCATCCGCTCTTCTGGTGGTAGGGTGCCTAACACCCGCCTGGTTTGTTACCACCGTGCGCATGGTGAAAAACCCGTGAAGTGCTTCTCGCGCGTTTCGAGGTCAGCCAGCGTACAACCAGGGCTGGAGTGGAGGTTGTCGCGACGGATTCGGTCCAGGGCTAGGCATCCGTGGAACCGATGCCGGGAGGACTGCATCGACCCGCCGGCCAGGGAGACCCGTAGAAACGGCTGTCCCGCTGGCCGCCCGTGGCACAGTACAGGGGCCCGAGCGTTCCTAACCAGTTCGCGAGGCTGCCCCATCATGTCACGCATAATCTCGGGGTGGACCGTCGTGCCGGTTGGTGACCGGGGCGTGGGGTCCCGGCGGCCACTCCCGGGGGGGTGCGGGGGCCCTTCCGTCCGGCGGGTCGGCGTATATCCTCTGCAGGCAATCATTCGGGGAAACATGCCTCCCTAATTTGCCCGGTCTTGTCGCGACAACGTCCACTCGTTTCACGTCTCTTTTTCACTTCCATAATGGCAGCTCCTAAAACAAAGTTTGGACGTTCAGCGGTGCACACCCCCACGCCTTCAACGCTGTTTGAGGTCGAGTTTGCAACATACGCGGACTCCACTCTAACCTCAACGCTGTCCACCACCATCTTGAGACAGCACGGCCAGCATTGTTGTTCCTGACGGAGACACAAATACTTCCGCCTGCTGACACAGGCTACCTTAATTATCCCGGCTACGTGCTTGAAGAGTCCTTCAAAGCGAAAGCCGGTGTATGCCTGTATGTTCGGGCGGATGTTTGTTGTCGCCGTCTCCGCTGCTTGGAAGATCCCTCCTTCTCCATGCTGGGGGTACACGTCGACTCTGGCCCCCTGGCCAGAGTTTACGTGTGTCTCTACAGATCCCACACCGGCGATGTTGAGACAACTCGACTTTTTGAACACCTTAGTCGGGCAGCAGATGACGCGCAGGAACAATTTCCCAATGCAGAATTGGTGTTTTTGGGGGACTTTAATGCTCACCACAATTTGTGGTTAAGTTCCTCCAAAACTGACCATGCAGGGATCTCTGCTCCCGCATTCGCTCTCACGCATGACTTGAAGCAACTGGTTGATCAGCCCACCAGGATCCCAGATATTCCAAGTCAAGCGCCTTCTTTACTGGACCTTCTGCTCACGACCCATCCACAGGGCTATCAGGTTGTGGTAAGAGCCCCCCTGGGCTCGTCCGACCACTGCCTGATATCTGCCAAAGCACCACAGGCCAAGCCTCCGCGTCCAGCAGTGGTCAAGCGCCGTATCTGGCATTATGGGTCGGCAGATTGGGACGGTATGCGTGACTACTTTGCGTCCGTCCCTTGGAAGCAGCGCTGCTTCAGTGACAGGGACCTATCGGCCAGTGCCGTTGCCATTACTGAGGAGATTATAATGGGTATGGAATACTATATTCCTCATTCTGATCTCATCAGTAAGGGCACGCGTAACCTCTGGTTCAATCACGACTGTGCTGAAGCTGCTTCGCGTAAGCAAGCGGCATATCGTGCTTGGATCAGAGGTCGCGCTCTCAAGGATCCCGAGGTCGATTCACTCAAAGCAGCCTACAATTTTGCTTCCAAGGCCTGTAAGAAGGCTTACATTAGAGCGGATGCCCAGCGCGTTGCACGTGTTGGCCAGGAACTTATGACGCATCCTACGGGTTCCCGTAGCTACTGGCGTCTGGCCAAGGCCGTGCAAAAAAACTTCTGCGAGCCCTCGCTGCCACCTCTGAGATGCCCAGACGGAACACTAGCCCATAAGCCGCAGGAGAAAGCCGATTTACTGGCAAAACTCTTTGCGGCTAACTCCCGAATCGATGATTGCAATGCACTGCCACCATTATTACCTCACTGTGGCACAACGATGCCTGATATTAAAATCAGGCAGCGCGAGGTTCGTGCCGAATTGCAATCACTCGACGTCCGGAAAGCTAGTGGACCTGATGGCATCCCAGCAGTAGTACTCAAAAAATGTGCAGCGGAGTTGTCTCCCGTGCTCACGCGCTTGTACCAATGCTCGTATTCTTTGGGGCGTGTGCCGGAGACTTGGAGAGATGCCAATGTGCAACCGGTGCCCAAAAAAGGGGATCGCTCAGACCCGGCAAACTACCGGCCAATAGCAGTCACCTCAGTTTTATGTAAAGTTTTAGAAAAGGTCCTTAATAACCATCTGACCCGCTACCTAGAGGATCACTCCTTGATTAATGATCGTCAATATGGTTTTAGACCGAAACGATCGACGGGTGATCTTCTAGCGTACTTAACTCATATCTGGGGTGAGGCTATCGACAAGCGTGGCGAGTCGTTGGCTATCAGCCTTGACATTGCCAAGGCGTTTGACAGGGTCTGGCACAAAAGCCTTCTGTCCAAGCTTCCGGCATACGGTCTGCCAGCCCAGTTCTGTTCTTGGGTAGCTGACTTCCTGCATGAGCGTAGAATTCGTGTCCTTACGGATGGTAGCAGTTCGCGGTTCATGTCAGTGAATGCCGGCGTTCCCCAGGGCTCCGTCCTATCCCCCACTCTCTTTCTGCTGCATATCAATGACTTAATTCCTCTTGGGAATATTCATTGCTATGCAGACGATAGTACAGTGCATGCGGGGTATCTCGGACAAGCAGCGGCTGGGCTGGCGGTAACCAAGGAGAAACGCAAGAATCTTGTCATTGAACTCAATCAGGCTTTGGACCACATTTCCGAATGGGGTACCAGGAACTTGGTTGAGTTCAATGCCAAAAAAACTCAGGCTTGCGCTTTCACGGCAAAAACATCGTCATTCCTTCCTCTTCCATCTCTTCAGGGCACAACACTACCGCTGCAGAGCAACATTTCCATGCTCGGTATGGAAGTTCGCTCAGACCTGAATCCAAAGAACTACATCGAAACCGTGATCAAAACAGCTTCACGCAAACTCGGAGTCCTGAACAAGGTGCGGCGTTTTTTCACGCCCGATCAACTGTGCTTGTTGTACAAAACGCAAGTGCGGTCCTGCGTGGAATATTGCTCGCACCTCTGGGATGGCTCCGCCAAGTACTTGCTCGATGCTTTGGATAGGTTACAGCGACGCGCGATCCGCATCATAGGCGATGAGGAGGTGACTAAACACCTTGAGCCTCTTCAATTACGCCGTGACGTGGCGTCACTAAGCGCGTTCTATCGTCTGTACCACGGCGAGTGTTCTGAGGAGTTATTCTCTCTTATCCCACCTTCTCCTTTCCTTCAGAGGACCACGCGCGCTGGCCTACGTTGTCATCGTCTAACTGTGGCCACAATTCCAACGCGTACAAAGAAATTTGGTGACTCATTTCTTTGTCGCACTATCCGTAAATGGAATGCTCTGCCCGCTCACGTGTTCCCTCCCTCTTACAACCTGGGATCCTTTAAAAGAGGCGTGAAGAAGCAACATGCAGGCCGGCAGGGTGAAGATGGCTGGTGTGGCAGGTAAAACTGCTGTATCAGCTATCGTCGCGTCTGGACTTCACCTTCACTTAACATCAGGTGGGGTGGAGTCATTTGTCGGACCTATCTATAAAAAAAAAAAAAAAAAACCTAGATTTGCGTGGCTATATTAGATACTGGATGCTATTGTTATAAACATAGTGTGCACAAACGTAACTAACATGTGGAGTATACCATTATTGTTGCTTGAAAGTAAAGGATGTTAGGCCCATATATCCTTTCAAGTAATAAAAATAAAATGTATTTGTTTTTTTTGTCTCATTAAACAGTCTCTGCCAGAATAACAGCGCTGGTGCGGCACAATGTCGCATCAGCTAATGCTGAGGCAGGGTCCTGGTTAGCCCTTTTTTATTACGCGGGTATAAAATCTTTTTTACAGACGACGGCGCCTTTAAGAGGCGCACCGCCGAACGGACCTCACACCTAGCTCCCGCAAGTCTTACGGACCCCCCAGTGCTGCCGAATCAATCTTAAGAGAAAACGTGAAACCTTGTACTAGTTATTTTCATTTGAAACATGTTGATTTTAAAGATGTAATAAAAACGTTTCACCAATTAAATAAAAAGAAAACCGCGGATCTGTGGGGCAATTCCGTTGATGTTTCTAAATCGGTAATTGAGACAATAGCTGCTATTCTAGCTTGCATATTTAATGATTGTGTTGACTGTTGTGTTTTTCCTGACCTCATGAAATACAGTAAAATTACTCCTTTGCATAAAACGGGAAGTACATCAGACCCCACAAACTTTAGACCAATTTCTGTACTACCCACCTTTAGTAAAATTTTTGAAAAAATTATGTTAGAACAAAAGCAAACACATTTTAATAAATATAATATACTTCACTGTAAACAATTTGGTTTTACACGGGGTCGTTCAACAACCGATGCCGGTGTTGAACTTATACAACAAATTTTTGACGCCTGGGAGAACTCGCAGGACGCTCTAGGTGTGTTTTGCGACTTGTCCAAGGCTTTTGATTGCGTTTTTCATGAAACATTACTCAGGAAACTCCACCACTATGGATTTAGAGATACTGATCTGGATCTTATTGCATCATACCTGAGGGATAGGATTCAGAGGGTTGAAATTAATGGTAATAAGTCTCCGGGTTCGCCGGTTAAGATGGGTGTTCCGCAGGGCTCAATCCTAGGTCCTTTCTTATTTTTAATTTATATTAATGACTTACCTTACTATGTAAGAGATAACCATGAGATAGTATTGTTTGCGGATTATACATCACTTTTATTTAAACTCAAACGCAATGAAAAAGTTATTGACGACGTGAACAATTGTATATCTAAGGTAGTCCACTGGTTCAATGTTAACAATTTATTACTTAATGAAGGAAAAACGAAATGTATGAAATTTGTATTACCTTATGTAAAACAGGTAAAAACCAGTGTGAATGTAAAGGATAGGAATGTGGGCCTTGACACCACAGTATTCTTAGGGATAACTTTAGATTCTAAGCTTCAATGGGGCCCACATATTGATAAATTGTCAAATAGACTTAGCTCTGCAGCATATGCCGTAATGAAGATACGCCAGTTAACGGATGTAGATACGGCCAGATTAGTGTACTTTAGTTATTTCCATAGTGTAATGTCGTACGGAATTTTATTGTGGAGAAATGCCGCCGACATTCAAACTATTTTTGTTCTGCAGAAGAGAGCTATTCGATCAATTTATAATCTTAAAGTTAAAGAATCATTAAGAGATAAGTTTAAAGAATAATGACGGTCGCATCACAATACATATACGAAAATTTATTACTTGTAAGAAAAAATATTAATTTGTTTCTTAAAAACAGTGATGTTCACACAATTAATACAAGAAACAAAAATAAACTAACTTTATCTGCTACTAGGCTTCACAAAATTAATAATTCATTTAAAGGTCTTTGTGTTCGCTTATACAATAAAGTCCCAAGCAATATCCAAGAGTTAGCCATAAATAAATTTAAAGATATTATAAAAAAAAACACTTATTAAAAAAGCTTATTACAAAGTGTCTGATTATATTACAGACAAAAATGCTTGGGTTTGAACTGTTCCAATCATTCCAGCAGGTTTTCTATATTAAATAAATCATAATTGTATTGACGTTGTAACAACATAATGATTTGTAAATGTTGTTACATTAGACTTTTAATGTTGTGGAGTTTTTTTCGCTCGTTTTTCTCCGCAGCTAAAAAATATGTCCATAACGAGTGGTAGGGAAAAAAAATTTTTGGACGATTCAAAAGAGTTGTACTATACATCCAATTTGAATAAAGATATATTGATTTATATAGAACCCCGCAACTCTTACGGGCGCTTTACGGCATAATATACGCTAAAAAAGTCCTGCGAATACCTTAAGTCCTGGTTAGCCCTGAGATTTTTGAATTTGTATCTGTAAATGTGTAATATTTGTAAAATGAGGGTTAATAAAATCTCTTATCTATTAGACAAGTCCGTCCGTCTGTCTGTGGTGCTGTTTCAGCAGCCAAACCGTAAGAGATAGATAAAGAGAATATTTAAGTTATAAGTTAAGAATAGTCTGATAAGACTACAAACCGGATTTGAGTAACGTAGCACTTCCGGTTTTCGAGAAATCAGGTTTTGATGAACATTTGGTTCACTGGTTTGCTAGTATATTCTATTCTATTGTACCAGTCTACTGCTTTCGGCTAGCAGCTCACAACCCCGTCGTAGCACGGGATATTGGATCCTATTTCCAATACACATTCGTTAATCTACCACAGGACCATTTTAATAGTAACGACAAGTAATAGTAGATCTTTTTGGCAATACATATAGAGTGGACATTCGTAACTGAGGTCTATTTTAATTTCGTAAGTGTCAAATTGAATAATATTGATTCTATTGGAAGTTCGCATAAAGCGCACATTTGCGAGAAACTACTACCGAACCATTTTATTAGAAACTGGATGACCCGAAAGATGTTGTCCTGCCCGATAAAACCAAACATTACAAAATCCTTAAACCCGACTGCAGCATTACCTATCGGAATGGCTTCTAAGTTAATGGAATTCGATAAAACTAGTTTTAACGGGTCAATTCACGAAATTTATTTATTTATCGACGTTTCGCAGCCTTTTCAGGTCTGCATCGTCAGAATAATGTTTTTTTTTATTAGAATCATTATTCTGACGATGCAGACCTGAAAAGGCTGTGCATTAACCCGTAAAAACTAGTTTTATTTAATGAGTGATGTGCGTGAAAACCTAAGAAACAAATAATGGAATTCGAGTCCCAGATAGCATAGGCACTGCGTCTACCAGTCTACTGCAGCAGACTGTGTACCATAGACTCATTCTCGACCGGGTTGAAGGAGCATGTGGAGTATACCAGTCTACCGCCCTCGGCAAGCAGCTCACAATCCCGTCATAGCACTCCATATTGGATCCTATTTCCATAAACATAGGGTGCACATTGGGTTACAAAGAGAGCACATTCGTGAAACAACTTCAAGAGCATCTTATTAATTAATAGTTGATCTACCATACGCGATATAAGATCCTATTGCCGATATGCATTCGTAAAACTAGTGCAGAACTATTTTATTGGTAACTAGCGAATCCGACAGAAATTGTCCGGCTCGACAAAAAGCATTTAAAAAAACCTTATTTCCGACTGCAGCGTCACCTAGATTTGCGTGTCTATATTAGATATTGGATGCCATTGTTATAAACATAATATGCACAAACGTAACTAACACGTGGAGTATACCAGTCTACCGATTTCGGCTAGCAGCTCACAGCCCCATAGAAGCACGCGATTTGGATCCTATTGCAATACACAAAGAGTGCACTATCGCATCTACTGCAACTGGACAAGGCATGCTCAGTTCATTCTATGTCTATGGATCCGCTAGTATAAAAATCTGACTAAAATCACTTCCAGCAAGATCACTTGAAAATATGTAAGCTGAAAATTAACGGTTTTGCATAAAATGGTCAAATGTCATGTTTTCTGCAGCATACATATATTTTATGGCTGGTTTATTTAAAATTATTAGTAAAACAATCTTTCCTCGGCCGGGATTCGTACACTGGCCGCCCGCGCAACATGCGAGCTTTCTGCCACTAAACCACCGATGATTATAGATAAGGTCTGAATTACTGATTAAGGAAAAAAATTGTGACGATGTAACAAGTTTCACTTTAATAAACGTGTCCTCTACATAATCGACAGAGGAAAAGCAAAATAGCTTAAACGCCACTTTGGTGCTGTTTAAAAAATTTACTTTGAATGAAAACTGAAAGAATTACTTTTTGAGCAGCACCAAAGCTGCGGTTAAATGGTTTTTGAAGTGAAACTTCTTTAGGCATGCCTGACTTAGGGGGTAAACTGGCGAATGTGTGTGTGTGTCACAAAATACATGAATCTAGTGCTTGGTGGGTGATAACGAACCCAGCGCGGATTGGTGGGTGACAAAGGACCCAGTGCGGATATGTGGATGATAATGGACCCAGCGCAGATTGGTGGTTTTTTTCTATCAACAAATCTTTATGATTATGGTTATATAATATATAATCTTTAGGTTTATGATTTTCAGATCATTGGAGCTAAAAAGGTTTCACTTCAGTCGTGTGACCATAAGCACACTCGCTTTTTTTCTTTTACACTGTCGGATCTATCTAATATATTTACCCGTGTAGATTGTTTCCGTTGCCAGTGGACCATTTCAGCCAAATATCCGGATTCTTGCGTAATGTCGCATCGCCCGAGCACGGCACGTCGCAAAGAATGCGGTCGAATTTAAGTGGCTTCGTACTGCCCGGATTCTATAAAGATCATTTTAAATAATTGTACTCTTTCTTTTATTTTCGCGTTGAAATATATAAAATAAAGATTTATCACAATTCACTCATACGAATAAGCTAAGCCTCAAAATAAGCACTGCAAAGCTTATGTTGTGGGGGACTAGGGTAGAAAGCGCAAAAAAATAAGAGAAACGAGAATGTGACCCAAAACTTATTTTTATTTTATTTCTAATTACCACAGCATAATACTATGTACAGCAGTAAGTAAAATGAAAACAAATAAATTACAAACATAAGGATTGACACTAATTTTTCTCGCAAACAATAAACAATAATCTAAAATTTGCATCGCAGATGCAACGGATTTTTAGTCACGTGATCACAGATTAATCTAAGCAAATTGCTTTTACTGAACGGCCCGACCAACCGTAGTTTAGTTTCTAAGCTCAAACAGAGATAAACCTCACAACATGACAGATTAATCTTTCTCATCGGACAAAATACTCCATGCAAACAGATTTACATCGGACTGACCTGAGCGGAATTACCGAAAGCTTCAGATTTACTCTAGATGTAATAAACAAACGATTCAGACGAAAAAGATTGATCAGACGCAAAAAAATATCAAACGCAGCTATTGAATGAAAACTAGGGTTAAATTATTTTTTATTATTAGCAGGATTGCTATCCTCGGTTCTTCTGAATCCACAATATTTTGGCAGTGTTGCAAGCGCCATGACCACGGAGTTACTGAGTTAGCTTAGTTATTTAGGTGAATGGTAGCAAATTTCGCTGATACAAAAAATACTCTAATGTTAGTGATCATGAAAGTTTCAAACGATTTACCTGTTCATCATTTATGACGAGTGATGGCATAACAGCAGAGTCGTGGTTGGTGATGAGGATGCAGGGCGAATTAAGCCGTTTGGCTTGATGTACCAACATGTAGCAGCGGCTGTTGTCAACGTCGTTGGCCATCACAAAACCTGATTGAAAAGTCTCAAATTATATAAAACTTTTAAACAAACTTATAAAAAATGTTATTTAAGTTAAGGTTCAACTACTGGTCGAAATTCGAGTTCATTATTATATCCTTTCTCCATATAAACTTTAATTTTATGAAAATTCTTACTTTCCTCAATGGGCGAAATGTGCTTAGAAGGAGATCTAATGTTATTCCTTCACATATTATCATGTTAATTTCTAAAATAGTTATATATTTTGTACCCGTTGGAGTTTTGTCTTCATCAGCATGAAGAAATTCTATTAGCTGAGCTGTTTTCGAACCGGGAGCTGCACACATGTCTAGCACCTGCAAAATTAAGATCAATGAAACAATTGTCAGTGAAGTGATTTCTTTCAGACACAGCTGCGTCACACAATAGAGAAGCTTATAATGGCTTGTTTGTATAATCTAGCAGGAGCTTTAATTATAGTAAAGAATCCTACAGAATTTATTAGTTAATTTTGCAATATTGTAAATGGCTCATTTATGATTAGCAAATGTAATACCATAAATATTTTTAACTAAAAATATAAGCCATTTTACTACTATTATTTTCACTATCTAACCATTGTCATTAACAACATCAGTAAACCACAAATGGCTGCACTCATAAACATCAATTAAATTTTCAAAATATGACTCAGACTAGTGTTTCCATTGTATTAGCAATAGAATGAGAAAACAAAAAAACATTATGAAGGATACCATTTTAGCTTTAAGTAATAAAAAGTCCAATTCAGTAAATCAACAACTATTTAACATCGTCTTATCTCCTTCAACAATCGATGTTATGAAGCTGACTGCATAGTACAACTCTTCTGAATCGTCCATCTTACCTTATGATGAGGTTGTACATCAAGCACCACAGGGGGTATCATAGACACTGTTTCCTGCCGCGACACTCCACCAGCTGCGGTCTCTGCCACCAAGAAGTTGTGGAGCTTGTACAGAGGTTCGCTGCGACGGATGTCCATGCGGGACAGGCGGAGTTGCCATGCTAGCCCTCCTGGATACCTTGGATAAAGATTTAATGGGGTTCTACTTACTACCTTATACAAGTTTTGAAAATTAGGCAAAATTTTCTTTGATTAGACAAAAGTGCTGTAAGTTTATTTAATGATAGTAGGACTTTAGATAGATACTTAAATAAATAAACACATATATAGACATTAATGTTTATTTTAATGCCTCAAAACTATAGGTGAACTTATATATCATTAGTCTGTTAATGTTCCTAGGATCAACCCTATATGGACAGAAATGGGAGATCAGATTTTCAGATGCGCATATAATGCTGGTACTTCACATGGCTATTTCTATTTGCTATTTGTAAGGAACATTAATTGACTAATGATAAGTCCACCATGGGTTTAAAGCGTTAAATTAGCTTTTATATAGGTATAAATGTATTTCCATACATGCCAGCATTAAAAAAACTCATTTCTGTATTTGTGGAAGCAGGACTAAATAACAAGTTTATTCTGTCATCAGTAAAATTATATGTAGACATTATATTGATAGAACACTTTGTCTTATGGAATTAGTTCAACATTTAGACTTTGAATATTTACAAGATGCAAAGATGATGATCTACAAACATTACAATCACTCAATGCTCAGAAGCAGCAAGTCAAAATGGTTTGGCGTATCCTTATAGATAAACATTTCAAAGAACTGCCTTTGGACAATCACTGGATTGTTAAGAATCAGCAAAAGACATTAAAATACTATTTTGTTTGGGTATATTATATGGAGCTCTGTAGCAACAAAAGAAAATTTGAATTCATTTCAACAGTCTACATCATCTGCCATCTACAATGAACAAATGAAGCTTAGTATAAAATGTCACTTCTTTATTTCATTTAGGAAATTTTGCACAGGGTATGTCAGTCCCATTAAAGCCTAAACTTTTTACATGAAATCAATCCCTTGACCACATAATGTCCTTAACCTCGATAGAGACTCAAATGTGTAGTGCTGTATGTCTAAGGATATTTATACATACTTTCCCATCTCTACTGAGAAATTAGTATCTCTAAAACAGTAAATGGATGTCCTAAATATTATATCTAATATAATTTTTATTTTTTAAGCATGTTACTGCTTGGTGTTTAAATCTAAATAAATATAACTAGAAATGTCTAATATATTCAAAAATAATACGATAATAAGAAAGATTTTTTTTTATACCATGGCAGATTTATTGGTTTGATTTCCTCTTCTTCATTTTGCCCATCCACTTGTAATTTCATGTTTAATATCTCTGAGAAATATTCACTTTTCACAATATTCATTAAAGCAGCAGCCTCACATTTAGAACCTGTGATGCGGAACGCTGTCGGCAAGTTCTCTTTGAGGGTTTTCATAAAAGTAGACCATTCTTCTTCAGGACACACTTTTTGAGTCTAAAACTCATAAATTTCTTAATCAAAATAGAGGTTACGGTTACATAAAACAAAATATGACTCAGATATCTTAGTAATTGATATTCAAAAAAGTTCCACAGTCCTGATAGTCTAAAATTATTAAGAAGTTTTGCTCAGAACTCACTTTATAATACTCTTCAAAAGCAGCATTTTCCCGGACTATCTCCTCATAGTGCTTACGTGTGTCACCAACAGGCTTCTCTTGTGGATTTTTTTCCTACAATTTGAGAATACAATGCCCAAAATCAATGTAAACGCAAAAATTTCAAAGTTATATTTCTAAAATGACAATAACCTGTTCTCGCCGCTCTCGCTTGCGTTGAGCGAATTTATTAACATTGCGGTTTCTGCGGCCCATTCTCCGTAGATAAGCACCAAGTGTAACTTGACGTACTTGATTGAAATTATAAAAATAAAACATAAACTTATAAAGCTAGGCGACGTGCTAGGTTGTGTTTGTGTGTCAGCTGTCAGAAATAAAAGTGAGGTTATGTTTACAGTAGCGTTCCTTGAAACTTTATTAATATTTCTTTATTTCTGTTTTCTAACTTCAATATTCAACGAATAAAATATTTAATATATTTATTTATCTCCACTAACTCAAAAAGAAACTTATATTAGACTAAGTTTTACAATAACTTTAAAAGTAAGATTAATTTTACAGAGAAAAATAAAGCTCTATGAATGCAACCTTTTTTTTTGTTGAAGTTCTCCCGTTTTAGGGAAGGCAAAGGGAACAATGCCCATACAGCCTGGTCTTTAATTAAATTAATTTTCTTTTTGTTCTTACATTAGAATGTCGGTGTGACGCATTCTAATGTTTCTTGGAGTGTTTGGCACGAAATGTATCGAGTTGGCTTTTTCGATAAGCTTCTGTGAGGTAGTCAACACTACAATAAAATTCTCACGTCCACTTGACCGGAATAGCGTATATTTTAATGATTCCACCAATTCTTCAGTTACGCAGACAGTTGTTACACAAAACCACACCAATTTTATTTCACAAATTCCACTATGAACGAATTTAAGAATAATTAAAATAAGACGCCAACCGCACTCGATGAAATCCCGCCAAAAACTCCGCAACCTTTTCTTCAAAACAAACGCTCCATTCGACGCATTACACACGCAAATGTGTACTTTAAGTACGACGAACGACAGCACGTCCGACTACCAAAAGTATCAAAACGTTGCAATTAATTTTAAACTTTATGTGCAGAGTTTAATGTAGAAAATCAGTCTTGAGTTTTGATTGGAAGTAATATATTTTGTGTATTTTCTACAGGCAGCAGTCGCGCAGTGAGTGAATTTTATTTAAAATACTTTGTTTTTGTTTAGTTTTCGTTGTGGGTGGCTATTTATAAATATCCAAAAATTAAATACTGACCGAGCGAGCTTAAAGAGTACAGGCTAAAAGTTGTTTACCTGCAGATAATAAAGGTAAAAAGTTAGAACATTACATTTTTCAATATTAGTGATACCTTCGTCTCTTTTATGAAAACATAAGATTTAGGTATATCATTTCAAATAGTTATCGTTTCATTGCAGAACAAAGCTATAGACTCAGCTCAGGCTATAGGGTATGATAGAGATAAATTCTCGTTTGAGAATCAGTATTTTGAACTTTATTGCTTTACACATAGAGGTAATCACATTTTTTATCAGTTTATCAGTAATTGAATACCTATTTCAATTTAATGAGCTTCAGAATTATTTAGACAGATCAAACATTGAACTTTATCTTAAACGAGTACCTATCTAACTATAAAATATCTGTTATGTGTGTATTTTTCACACTATCTTGAAGTAAACAGGTACTTACCTATTGTAGCATAGATCACAAATTTATTTCTTTATGTGTTTGATTTCTGTATTGCATTATTTATATAGCAAGGCATGTTAAATTTTAATTACACGTCCCACTTTTCTTCTTCTTTACTATTTTTTTTTTGAAATATCTAACATGTATTAAGATTTATATTTCTTGCTTCTTGAAGGCTAATTAATCAACATGAGTCCCCGAAAAGGTTTCCAGTTTGCCATAGACAGAGGAGGTACTTTCACAGATGTTTATGCTCGCTGCCCCAATGGAAAAGTTAAAGTGATGAAACTGTTATCTGTAGATCCTCAAAACTATGATGATGCTCCAAGAGAAGCTATTAGGAGAATTTTACATGAGGTAAGGTTTTACTACTGACTGCACAAAGAGAGATTGTGCTGACAAGGTTCCAGTCCTCTTAGCATGAGCACTAAAAACATACAAAAATACAAAATACAAAAGCCTTTATTGCTGATAATTACATAAAAAACACATTATTATCATTTTTACTTATAATTCAGAGTGTCCTGCAGACACATAGGCCTACTCCAGCCTTTTCCACTCTGATCTATTCTATCCTTGCTAACCTCCATAGCGGGCCAGCTACCCTTCTTATGTCATCTGACCATCATTTCAGCTGCTGTCCACGTTTACGGTAAGTGTTCGTACAGGGGATCCATTCCATGGTCTTCCTTGTCCACTTCCCTATTTCGTCTCTTGTGACGTGACCTGCCCACTTCCATTTGAGTTGTCTACTTTTTCGAATGACATCTTCAAGTTTTGTGAGCTCTCTTGCCGCTCCTTCTGTATCCAAGAATACTTCTCTCCATGCCTCTCTGACACGTTCTTAGTTTGTTTTGCAGTGCTTGTGTCATGGCCCAAGTCTGGCAACCATATGTTAGTATTGGCAAGATACATGTGTTAAAGAGCTTTCTTTTCACTGATTTTAATATATAATAAAAATTTACATAAATACTTTCTAAAAACTAGCTGTATATCATATTGTGGTGTTCATGCTAGGTAGACAGGTATCTCTTAGCGACATTTAGAGTCATGTACACACATATTCTTGTATTTGCTAATTGTTCATTCTCCTTTTAGAGTGACTCCTAAAGTGTGTGTTATTCAATATATTAGGTATTCAAATAACAACACTGCTTACCCACTTACTTATATTATTTTCAGGAAACTGGAAATGCACTGGATAAAAATGGTAAAGTAAACTCTTCTTTGATAGAGTCAATACGCATGGGCACGACAGTAGCCACAAATGCACTCCTCGAGAGAAAAGGAGCCAAGATGGCACTGGTCATCAATAAAGGGTTCAAGGACTTGCTGTTTATAGGAAATCAAGCTAGACCACATATTTTTCAGTTGGTAAATTGAAATTCCATGATTTTCATTATAACTTGTTTGATATGCATAGTAATTTAAAACATTGTTGTTATTTTAGAGATATTACAGATATTCAGATTAGTTATTAATACCTGTACCAATATTATGTCATTGATTTAATTATGTGGAATCTGGTGTGATTCTCGAAACCTTAACTTAAATTTGACAACAGTTTATCCTTGTCATTCTATTAACAGAATGAAAAGGAGAGACTGATTACTAAATTTATTTTTGAGTTTAGAGAATCATTCGCCCGGATTGCGAAGGGTGCGGGTTCGAGTCCCGTCTGCTGCCTGGTCCGCGTGGAATTTTTTCTAGTTATATTTTCTTTAGATTTAAACATCAAGCAGTTACATGCTTTAAAAATTATAACTATAATTGCTATTTCTTCTTTCAAATGTTTAATACTTGTAAAAGTATTCATTTGACATTGTGGGTTTACCTATAATGCGAAGAGATGGCGCTGCCTTGCAGCTTAAGAATAGCTAGAAAGAATTTCGACGCGGTCCGTGAGGGCCGCGGTAGCATAATTGGTCAGTGCATTCGCCCGGATTGCGAAGGGTGCGGGTTCGAGTCCCGTCTGCTGCCTGGTCCGCGTGGAATTTTTTCTAGTTATATTTTCTTTAGATTTAAACATCAAGCAGTTACATGCTTTAAAAATAATAAAAATTATAATTAGAGAATCATGTCAGAATCGACACTAATATCAAATGCTTGTTTATGTAATTCCTCAGAACATCAAGAGACCCAGTGTCCTTTATAAAGAAGTAGTTGAAGTGGACTGCAGAGTTATCCCAGCTTTGGAAGAAAGATGCCAAATGGAAAAGCCTGCAAACTGGAAAACAGTTGTCGGCACCACTGGTGAAAAGATGTTAGTAATCAAAAATTTGGATGAGGAAGCAGTGAGGAAAGATTTGTTAAAGTTGAGAGAGAAAGGGATAGAAAGTATTGCTGTTGTACTCGCGCACAGTTACACTTACCATGATCATGAGCTGAAAGTTGGAAAAATAGCATCTGACCTAGGTGAGGTTGAGTATATAAATGAATATTTATACTGTATCAAATGGTTTAGCATTCAGATTATAAACATAGACATTACCCCTCTTATCAATCAATGAGGATTATACTTAGACTAGTTACGCCATGTTATGTTCATGTCACTCAAATGCCATTTGTAATTGAATGAAATGAACAGAGACAAAACATAGAGTAACTAGTCCAAGCTAATTCATCGTTTATTAATAAGGTTAGGGTTCTGATCCTGCCACAGTAGGGGGTGGATTATTTAAAAGTTTTTAGTTGTTAGTGCATTTACTTTATTTAGTCACTGTTTTTACGAGGAGCTCTATGGCGCGGGTGGTTAGCGCGTTCGGCTGCGATCGTTGAAGTTGAGCAACTTTAGCAGTGGTCGGTCATTGGATGGGTGACCAAAAATCTTCTGTCTCGAGTTCCTCCGTGCTTCGGAAGGCACGTTAAGCCATTGATCCCGGCTGCATCTGGAGTTGTTAGCACCCGCCAAACCGCACCGGGCCCGCGTGGTGGGTCACGGCCCAATCTCCCTATTCCATCCATAGGGAAGGCCCGTGCCCCAGCAGTGGGGACATTAATAGGCTGATGATGATGATGATACTGGTTTTACGTCTACATTGTTAGATGGAAACAATTCCCCGATTAAGAATTCGTTTGTGAAATATTATGCTCTAAAGACGTAATTACACTTGTGTGTTAGCTATTATTGCCCTTGGAATTCGGAAAAACTACAAATTGTAACTGAACGGAGTCGATTACGCCCGTATTCGCTTTTGCTCCCCCAATCAGGCATCACTGCGTTACGTTCCAATCCAACTAGAACGCTAGTGCAGGGTCATTTGCCCGTATTCTGGTACCCGAACGTGAATAAAATAATGTAATTATTGTACATCGGATGCCCGAAATCGAGAAATGTCTTTCGTGCACCAGAATACGGTCGAACGACCATAGGGTAATAGCGTCTTCAAGTGCTTTTGTTAGACTCAAGTATCTGAAATGATTTGTTTTGTAATGCATCTTTACTATTAAAATTAAGGAATATTTCCTCAATCTGGACTCTGCCTGATCTTTTTTCTTTTTATCTGTTAATTACTTAGTGGTGTATTTTATAGCTTCCTAGCCACGCTGTTTCTTCTATTCTCATGGTATGGTTTCATTTAGCCAAAGGTTGCCTAGTAGAGATTGCAACCTTAGCAATAAGGCCGCCTTTTGTGTTTGTGTTCCTGCGTTTTATGTTATATGTAGTTTTTGTAATAGTACAATAAAGAATATTCATTCATTCTTTATTTTTTCAGGCTTTTCTCAGGTGTCTCTCTCGCACGCGGTAACTTCCATGGTCCGTATGGCGCCACGTGGTTACACTGCTTCAGCAGATGCTTACCTAACTCCCCATATTCGAGACTATGTCAAAGGATTCGCAGGTAGGGTACCAATTACCTGTGCGGAGTCGTGGAGGATTCCATAAATGGGGACCTCGCGGCTTCTCATTAAGCAGTGTAGAAGGTATTCGCAAGATTTTTTTAGCGGATACTATGCCGTAAAGCGCCCGTAAGAGTTGCTGGTCCTCGGTGGGCAGCCACTGGGGGGTTCGTAAGACTTGCGGGAGCCAGGTGTGAGGTCCGTTCGGCGGTGTGCCTCTTAAAGGCGCCGTCGTCTGTAAACAGTATTTTTTACCTGCGTTATAAAAATAAGGAAAAGGGTACCAGTTACCAAATTATTCTTGCCAAAAAACACATAAGATACAAAATTTTTACAGCTGTTAAATTTATGAGACAAGTACTGGAATTTATTTTTATTATTAAATTTTTGCATAAGGCAGTTGTCATACAATGAAAAAGTACAACTGACCCTAGACCCTATATGCTGTAAATATAGCCTGTTTTTAGGAATTCAGATCCTTCCAATAGGCTCTATGGCATTATTTAACGTACTTATTAAATTAAATGATTACATTCTGATGTTATAGTTTTCTTCAACATTGTAAAGATAGTTATTTTATTTTTGGTTTATTTTTTTCAGAACGTAAATTTTGTTATTATGTACCATTAATTTACCATACGTCCGAATTATTGTGGATTTCCGCATGTTTAACCTTTTCGCGGCTTTCCCGGCTGCGTCGTGTGTGTGTGTGACGAACTTGCAGCGCCTATAGCCTAAAGACGTTAGCGATACAATAAATGTCATTCGCGCCGCTGTCGACCCTGACCCCATCCCCTGCCTCGGGGAGCCCTGGAACCTTGCCCACTTACAGAAACATGTAGTAAAGTCAAAGGGGAAGATCTTCCTCCGAGCTGGATGATTTTAGCTCGGTGGCCGACTGATGTTAGTCGGGCATTGTTTTAATGAAATGTTAGCCTCCGAATTTCTTTTGCGTGATGTAGGCATTCCATACGTTGTGAACGCAGCGCCAGTGGCGCCATCTCTTGAGGAGGCGAGTGACTATTTCCTCCATGTTGTTTATATGTGGTGCATGTAGATGTCGCCGCCACAAACACAAAACTACTAAAAGGCAGTGTTATTCTACTGTGATCTTCTGTAAGATGGAGGTTACTTTCCCACACGGGCGCTTCAACTCGAGCGAATTTATGCCCTACCTCTCTTGAATCTATTGCAACGGCTCCCATAGGGATTCTATGTTAGGCTGTTATAAATTTTCTAAACATTACCACTGTTTGCAGATGGCTTCACTGATGGACTGAGAGGCACCAATGTGTTGTTCATGCAATCGGACGGCGGGCTAACACCCATGAATTTGTGAGTTGTGCTTAACTTCCGTTATTCACCCTTGAAAATAATTTAATTGAAAATTAACGCACGAATTCGTGGCGGGTCACTAGTATTCTAATAAGTCTATTTTTAGTTAATTGTCTTATTTTTTGTACTTTATCTACTCAAAGCATAATACGCCAAAGCTATCTTTTTCTCAAAAAAAAAAATATATAACGGAACGGAATAAGATCAGAGTTACACGATTGACAATGAGACCCGTTGTTGTTGCGCTAATTTGCAATATAAAAATATTGAGGTCAATAATTATGAGGCACCATTCATTTATTACGTAACAGTATTTTCTCTAATTTGACCTACCCTATTATTAGAAAAAATAAGAATAGACTGGCCTGCTCCCACCTGTTCAATATTTATTACGAATGAATCTTAAGGTAAAAGTTAATACATGTTTGGTTTATTTTATGTTTATTTTTCAAAGTGTCTTTTTTTAACGGCGCTGTGATGGTGGCGCAGCTCTATTGCCATGGAAATAGAAATCGTTTACCTAAATGCATCCGTGTGAATCACGGCATTCGCGCGGTTGCTCACGCATTCCAACAGTTTAATTGTAACTTCTCCCATTTTTGTGATCTTACGTAAGAACTAATGAGACTCCCTCCCATCCCTTTGTAAGAAAAAATAAGACATGGTCGACCCCCCCCCCCCCTCCCCCTGATTCGATTTACATAATAAATGAATGCCCCCTGATTTAAATTATCTAATCTTTCAAGTTGGACTAATATCATAATATAAACCGAGAGCCTTCCAACAGGATCGGTATTTTTGAACTAAGTTCAAAAATTCAAAATTCAATTTCGTTTATTCAGTCTAGGCTGTTACAAGCACTTGTGAATGTCGAAAAGCTACGCCATCAGTTCGCAAATCTACGGCGGGAGACCTTGTACTGAGAAGAACCGGCAAGAAACTCAGCAAGGGCTGTTTTTTTCTCCCTGTATTATATAGTTCTTTTAATATCACGCGATCGATATAATAGTATTTAATTATTGCTACAGTACAGTACGTAAATACAGTATTTTACTTATATGGTTATTTTATTCAAGGTTTAACGGTTCCCGCGCCATTTTGTCCGGTCCGGCTGGAGGGGTGGTGGGATACGCGATGACGTCATACCAAAAGGAAACAAAACTACCAGTTATAGGTAAACCAGTGTGAAAGATAGAGATGATTCTCTCTAATCATAATTTATCTTCTTCATAATTAATCCTGATATTTTTTAGTTTAAAGCATTGAACTGCTAGATGTTAAATCTAAAGAAAATTCCACTAGTAAATACTCCACGCGGACTATGCAGCAGACGGTACTCGAACCCGCACTCTTCGCTATCCGGTTAAATACACTGACAATTATGCTACCGCGGCCCTGATGGCCGTGTCGAATTGGCTCTAGTGTTTCTTAAGCTGCATAGCTATTTATATATATAGTGATGTGTGCGCTGCTTCATTCCCCTATGCCTTATGCACCGCCTAATGTTAGGTTATGTAAGAAGTAAAGAAGAGTTTCTCTTCGGATGTATGCTCCGTGCACACATTTTTTTTGTTTGAAGCAGTATTATGGCAAGGTGGTCCCATATTAGTTTAGTGATAAATAGATCTGAGTGTCCATTTAAAGTATGGCACCGACTACAAATATTGATTCGATAGGGAACAGTAAGTCAATTTTGTATGGCTACGTATATTGGCCTGAGCAGACGAAGGTCTTTTGTCCGCGGAGGACAAAGTCCCTGAACCCTGAAGAGAATATCTGTCGAGGACATGTCACGGACTCATTCAGCTCACACGATGTGCGAACATTTGTCGCCAGAAAATTTAGAAAAGAAGTAAATATCCTCAGATTATGTTGTGCTGTAATTAACATGAAGTTCCAGAAAACGAAGAGATGTTTTAAAAAGTATACGTATTTCTTCAAGTCGTATCGAGCGTGCAACGCGGACTATAGTTCGCCGTGTGTGCTGCGCCTGTCATATGAGTACTTTCGGAGACTCCTACGTACTTTTATTCTGTATCTTTTTTTTTTATAGATAGGTCCGACAAATGACTCCACCCCATCTGATGCTAAGTGATGGTGAAGTCCAGACATGAACCGCAGTTCTACCTGCCACACCAGCCACCCTCACCTTGCCGGCCTGCATGTTGCTTCTTCACGCCTCTTTTAATGGGTCCCAGGTTGTAAGAAGGAGGGACACGTGAGCAGATGTCTTCAGTTGTTCGGGGAACTCTATGCAGTCGTAAGCGATCTACTTCGGCGGAAAAATAAGTGCTTGAACAAAAGTCCTTCGCCTGCGCAGGCTTAAGCGTTGTTTTTGCTCAGCAATGTATAAGATAATATTGTTTTGTCCAGGGTTCGATATGGGCGGTACTTCGACAGACGTCTCTCGATACGCTGGATCCCTGGAGCACGTGCATGAAGCTACCACTGCTGGAGTCACTATACAAGCTCCACAGCTAGGTACGTGAATTTGAAATATAACTTGTATTTATTGGTCTGTGGTACTGCTAACAGCTAGATCAAATCTTAGCGTAGATCAAATTCCTAGCGTAGCTCCAATTCCTGGCGTAATCCAAGTCCTGGCGTAGCCCGAAGTCCTGGCGTAGTCCATCCATCTGTGCTTATTTTAAATCCGGCTCGAAGGACCAACTGTTGGGTTTCGAAAATGGATCCGGCTCGAAGGACCAAAATGTCGGTGATGAAAGTGATGATGATGATGAAGGTGATGAAGATCTTCTGTCCTCGGATCGCTGGTACGGTATGTAGGTTTCCGGATTTAAAATGCTGGTTGTTGCTTTACTACTTCCTTTATTCTTCTGGCTAGTTGTTCACACGATTATTGTTCCTGGTTGACTACAATTTGCCTTACAAATGTTTCGTCTTATATATTAATTTGGCCCCGTCCGGAGCCATCGACCAATCACAGCGCCCACTTTGATACGCATACCCCACGTGTCCTTTTTTAAAGTGCGCCTTCTGATTGGCGGTTCAGCACGCGACCATTTCTCCGTCTCATGATACCCCGCCCCTTTAAAGTAGGCCTTGTGATTGGTCGGCACGTTTTTTCTTGGCTTGGTGCACGGCTGTCTTCAACAATGCGCGACTAATAGAGATTCTATTTCTATTTTGTTGGTAGCTCTTTTCGAGACTTAAAGTACGGTTTAGCGGCCAACTTCATGGTGTTACTTTGGTGTTACAGTAATGCGCGTGTAATGTATGTATTATAGATGTTATAAATTACTTTCAACCTTAATACTAAGTAATAAGATTGGTTTTGTCAACAAAGTTAATATTTTATATTGAAGGTATCCACAACTGTTTTTGTTATAATTTTATAAGGTGTCATCCTTCCTTCTTGAATAAACCGTTGTACAAGACGAACGTGTTTTCATTACGGCAACTCACAAACAGTTCATTGGCGACGATTTACGAAACCCTAGTGCGGAAGTTTAAAATAGTGAAAAATGTCAGTCGGGAAATTGGAATATTTTGACCACCAGGTGGATAATTGGACATTATACGTCGAAGGATTGGAGCAGTATTTTATTGTGAATAATGTCAAAGAAGAACACAAAGTGCCCACGTTGATTACGGTGATGGGCAGCGGCAGTTATGAGCTACTGGTAACATTATGTACACCTAGTAAACCTGCAAAAAAGTCATTCGTCGAACTGGTTACCTTGATGCAGAATTACCTTCAACCGAAGCCGAGCATATTAGCGGAGCGATTCAAATTTCGTCAACGGATGCAACGCAATGGCGAAACGATCGCGGAGTACTTGGCCGGTCTAAAGAAATTAGCAAAGTACTGTGACTTCAACGAAGAGATTGAAAATAATTTACGAGATCAGTTTGTTTGTGGATTGCATAATGATAATATTAGACAAAGATTGTTCGTGGAAGAAGCGGTGACATTTACGAAGGCATTTCAAATCGCCGTATCGATGGAGGCGGCTCAGCAGGACGCGGCGGCAGTGCAGATGCGGAGTACCACGCACACCAGCAATGGCGAGCGGGAGGGCCGGTCGAACACGGTGCATCACGTGACCGCCACGCGCGGGCCGCGTGCTCGGGGCTTCGGTGATGGCGCGCAGTGGAGTGCCGGCCGAAGGGATGCGCGAGTTTACGATGCCCGGGCCGCGCGGGATAGACAGACGGCGGCGGGAGCGTTTTCATCAGCGTATAAAACGGGCAGTTGCGGGGCGTGTGGAGCGGCTCACGATACAAATAGATGCAAATTCTTAATGTATACCTGCAGAGTTTGCAACGAAGAAGGGCATTTAAGAAAAGTGTGTCCACGTTTGCGGAGGAGGGCTACAGTACATACTATGGAGGTAAATGAAGAGGGCAAGGAGGATGCTGTGCAACCTTTAGAGGTACATATAAATAATTTTAGTAGTACTTATAGTTATGATTTTTATAAGCCTCTAATGACTTGTATTGAAGTAGATAATAAAAATATCCAAATGGAAATTGATACCGGAAGTGCTATTTCCTGTGTGAGCTATGATTTTTACAAAAGTAAATTTAATGATTTACCATTATTGACAACCAATATAGTGCTATGCTTTTATACTGGTATTAAAATTGTTCCGATCGGGAAAATTAGGCCGACTGTCAAGTTTAGAAATAAATGTGTCTCATTAGATTTGTTTGTTGTGAAACAAGGCAAAAATCCTTTGTTGGGTCGGCAATGGATATACGAATTAGGATTAAATGTTGCCGATTTACATTGTAATTTTGTTAGAACTAGTACTACGGCATTAAGTATGGATTCGTTAATTTCCAGATTTAGTGATGTGTTCGAAGAGGGTCTGGGTCGTTTCACTGGTGGTGCGGTGTCGCTGCGTGTGCGCGAGGGCGCGCGGCCCGTGTTCCGGCGCGCGCGGCCGCTTGCTTACGCGCTGCGTGAGCCAGTGGAGCGGGCGCTTGAACAGCTGGAGCGGGACGGCGTCATCGCGCCCGTTGACACTTCGGACTGGGCCACGCCAATTGTACCCGTTATAAAAAAGGACGGATCTATACGGATTTGCGGTGACTATAAAATCACATTAAATAAATGCCTAGAAGTGGACCGTTTTCCCTTACCTAAGGTAGAAGATTTATTGGCTAAGTTACATGGGGGGGAAAAATTTTCGAAAATAGATTTGTCGCAGGCTTATGCACAATTTGAACTTGACGAACCCTCTAAAATGTACACTGTGATCAATACACACAAAGGTCTTTTTAAATATAACCGATTAATCTATGGTCTTTCGTCTAGTCCGGGTATTTTTCAAAGGAAATTAGAACAAATGTTTGCCGACATGCCTACAGTAGGGGTATTTTTAGATGACGTGATTTTAACAGGAGTCGATAATAATTCTCACGTAAAAACATTATACCAAGTTTTGGAAAGGTTAAAACGTTTTGGGTTAAAAGTAAAAAAAGAGAAATGTACTTTTTTCGCAGAATCGGTGACTTATTTAGGTTATGTAATTAGTAAAGAGGGTGTACATACTTGCCCGCAAAAGTTGAGTGCGATTAATAAAGCACCAGTCCCGAAAAATATTTCCGAGTTGCGTTCGTTTTTAGGCTTGGTAATGTACTACGCTAAATTTGTAAAAAATATAAGCATGCTGTTATCTCCTTTATATAAGTTGTTACGAAAAGATTCTAAGTTTGTTTGGACGGATCAGTGCTCAGAGGCTTTTACGAATGTCAAGCAGTTGCTAGTTTCAAGCGAATTGCTAGCGCATTATGACCCAGGATTGCCAATTATTCTGACGACGGACGCTAGTGCACGCGGGGTGGGGGCGGTCATATCACACAGGATGCGCGACGGCCGCGAAAGACCTGTCGCTTATGCATCCCGAACGCTTAGTGCGGCTGAAGTAAACTACTCACAGATACAAAGGGAAGCATTGGCTATCATATTCGGTATCACAAAGTTTCCTCAATATTTGTACGGCCGGCATTTTTTGTTAAAGACTGATCACAAACCGCTCGTCAGTATTTTTGGTGAAAAGGCAGGTATACCTACCATGGCGGCCAGCAGGTTACAGAGATGGGCAGTTATTTTATCAGGGTATCAATATGATATCGAGTATGTACCGACATTAAAAAATAGCGCGGATGCATTATCTAGGCTACCTATCGAAAACAGCTGTGTGGAAAGGGAAGTAATAACATATGTAAATTTTGTTCAGGATTTTTTACCAATAACAAAAGATTTAGTTTGTGAAAAAGTTAAAGAGGATAAAATTTTAACGGGAATTAGTATGTTTTTACGTTCAGGGTGGCCAAATAAATGTCCAGCATCGGACATAGAACCTTATTTTTCTAGGCGAAATGAATTATATTTAGACTCGGGATGTATCATGTGGGGATATCGGATGGTAATACCATCCGAGCTGCGTGATTGTATTTTAAAAGAACTGCACACGGGACACATGGGTATAGTAAAGATGAAAAGCATAGCTCGTAGTTACGTTTGGTGGCCCGGAATAGACGCGGATATTGAGCGAACTTGCCGAGAGTGTGTAGTGTGTGCGCTAGAGGCGCCCGCTCCGCCGCACGCGCCCCCTAGCCCGTGGCCTTATCTCGCCGAGCCCTGAAGTAGACTCCACATAGACTTTTTGGGACCTTTTGACGGGTATACTTTTTTTGTAGCGGTGGATTCGACAACAAAATGGATTGAGGCGTATAGAATGTCTCACCAGACAGCCAGGGACGTAATTAAAGTTTTAAGGGAAATATTTTCTCGATTTGGTCTCCCGAAAGAAATAGTGTCTGATAACGGACCCCCATTCACTAGCAAAGAAATAAGTAATTTTATGGAACATAATGGTATAAACCACACCTTCACTCCAGTGTACCATCCGTCATCGAACGGGGCAGCTGAAAACGCGGTAAAGCTCTGCAAAAAAGCTCTAAAGAAAGCTTTACACGAAAAAATTGATTTTGACACAGCGCTGCAGTCTTATCTTTTTGTATATCGAAACACGGTTCATAGTTCAACTGGTCAAACACCAGCTATGTTGTTGCAACATAGGAATTTACGATCTAGATTAGATCTTCTTTGCACTGCAAAGAATAATAATGCTGTAACCAACGCACAAAAAGCGCAGGAAAATCAGATAAAAAATGCCGGCGGGGTCCCGCGTAGTTTTGAAGTAGGAGAGGAGGTATGGGTTAGAGATTTTGGCACGGGGGATGATAAATGGTCTAAGGGTAAAATAGAAAAAAAAATAGGTTCCCGTAATTATAGTGTAGCTCGGGAAAACGGTCAACTTATTAAGAGGCACATAGATCAGATACAAAGGAGATCGCAGATTTCAATACTTTCGTGCCCCAGTTCGGGTCCAACTGATTGCGTTAGCGCGCCAGCCGCCGCGCCGGCAGTGAACGATCCGGACCCCTGTGTGCGGGTCAGAAAACCGGTAGAAAGATTCGGCAACCCCGTGTTTTATTGAGTATTGTTTTTTTTTTTTGGTCACAATATAGTTGTAATTATATTTTCTTTTGTACTTCATTATTATTATTTTTTTTTGGTTTGTTTATCATTGAATAAGTGGTAGGGTGTAATGTATGTATTATAGATGTTATAAATTACTTTCAACCTTAATACTAAGTAATAAGATTGTTTTTGTCAACAAAGTTAATATTTTATATTGAAGGTATCCACAACTGTTTTTGTTATAATTTTATAAGGTGTCATCCTTCCTTCTTGAATAAACCGTTGTACAAGACGAACGTGTTTTCATTACGGCAACTCACAAACAGTTCAGCGCGCACCTTAAAATTTCACCTTCATATTTTTTTCATAACGCGCCTAAAGAAGTATAACTACAAAAACTGTTATGCAAGAAAGTTCAACAAAATTCAACGATCATACCATTATTTCATAATCAAAATTTTGCTAAATATGAAAATATTTTTTAATTAGCGCTATCACTTCTTTACGTTGGTTAAGTCTGGTAAAAAACCTGTCAGAATATTATAATATTGCAGTTAAATAAATAAAGATTTAAAATAAAACGTCTAAATTCCTTTCCCATACAGATATTAACACAGTGGCGGCGGGTGGGGGTTCCATGCTATTCTTCAGATCGGGGCTGTTCGTGGCAGGGCCGGAGTCAGCGGGGGCGGACCCAGGGCCCGCGTGTTACAGGAAGGGGGGCCCCCTAGCTGTTACCGATGCCAACCTGTTACTGGGTGAGTAGAAGAAACCATCGAGGACTGGGGACAAAAACAGCTGCAGACTAAGCGAACGTGCGGCTAATAATAGGGTGTTTCACAGTGACAGATTTTACTATTCTGGGAGAACAAACAATAACATTTCTAAAAAAACATTAAATAGAAATTATTTTTTGTTCAATGGCAATGTGTGCGAAAACGCCTGGGATTGGCGTAGATTAAAATGATGTTACGCGCTATATCGTTTGACGTTTTAATGACGGTCGTGTGACGTCACATGTTAGTCAGACACCATAATGTCTAGAGAACCGTTATCGCGGCAACTTGAAAATGGAATTTATTATTTACTTTTTTGTTTCTGAAATTCTCAACAGAATAATGAATATCCACTTTTTATGGACTACGTAAACTTAAGTGAATAACGTGAGGTTGTTTCCTAGAACTTGTCAAAAACAACAACTGCAAAAAAACTGACAGATAAGTATGAAAGAGACGAAATGAACGTGCCGCCAATAATTTTATAGTCGTATTATGGTAGCAACACTGGCATGAAATTGACAAATCATTCGTAAGGGACAAAGTGATGGTGCTGTGGCGGCGACATCTATATGCCCCAAATATAACTAACATGGAGGAAATAATCACTCGCCTCTTGAAGGGATGGCGCTACCTGCGCTGCGATCACAATAGTATGGAAGCCTACATTGCTCAAGTGAAATTCGGAGGCTAACACTCCATATATACAATGTCCGACCAATATCAGTCGAGCCGCGGCCCTCTAGCTATAATCATCCAGCTCGGAGGAAGATCTTCCCCTTTGGCCTTCCTATTATGAATACCTGTAGCAGAAATGCAGGGCCGTTCCAAAGGGTACGTGCTCGATATATGAAAGTACTTCGTGGCTGTGTTTAAAACAAGAAATATTGAAATGATCCTCAAAAAATAATAGATATAAAAATTATAGAATACCTAAAAATACAATTGGTAACCTCAAGGTGAGGTTACGGTACCGCTTTTATTATTTTTTAAGATCAATTCCAATTTTTTCCGAACATTAAAATGTGTGCCTTTTATAATTAAAGAATTGATCATATGTATTTTTATTATTCATTTTTAGTTATTTCATCGTAAAATGAGTAAAGTAGAAATAAATAAATAATAATTTCAATAATTATTATTTAAACGAATTTAGCCGGTGATCATGCGCATTGACTTGCAATGCAACTGCAAGTCAATGCGCATGATCACCGGCTAAATTCCTGGATGTTTCTGGATATAGCCAATATTATATGGTATAGCTCTAATAATGAATGGATCAAATACATTTTCACATTTCTTTTTTTATTCACTGCCATTTATCAGCGTATTCTCCTAACTAAATATTTATCCCTAGGGCGCTTACTACCTGAATACTTCCCCAAAATCTTCGGTCCCAACGAGAACGAGCCGTTGGACCGCGCTGCGACGGAGTCTGCATTCAGAGAGATGACAAATGAAATAAATGTATTCTTGAAGCAGGATGGAGCGAAGACGGTGAGTGGGTATTTACATTATCTAAAAATATAGAAATTAAGCCCTATTCCCCTTTAGTCATGCGTGGCGTTGCAGGCGTTTTTAGGATTTTTTAAATATTTACATCAGGCAGTACGACTGTCGGGTCTGCTAGTAATTTTGTATAAGAGTTCGACATGGATCTTTATTAATGTGAGTGTCTGTTCAAGGAGGGCGCTGCTGCCTATGTAAATGACATACAAAATATGATTTTTACTGATGACATGTAAATGGTGTGCATCAAGCAAATCTTTTTATACAGCGTGTACAAAACAGAGCTCGATGATGCAAGTGCTTGCCGCGTTCAGTCTGCGATCGTAGAAGTTCAGCGACTTTTGCAATGGCCAGTCTTAGGAAGCATGGTCAAAAATCTTACCATCACGAGCACCTCCGGGCCTCGGAAGGCACGTTAAGCGTTGGTTTGGCACACTCCTCCTAAAGCAAAATGTGCATAAAAAGAGGCGGGTGCTAACGACTGCAGATACAGCCGGGATCTGCAGTCGTTAGCACCCGCCTCTTTTTATGCACATTTTGCTTTAGGAGGAGTGTGGGATTTTAGATAATAAAAGTTTAAGCATATGAATATATTAAAAGTTTAAGTGTAGGAGTTTTGAAAACATATATTTTTTTTATACAGGGGGCGGTCAAAAGAATGATTAAGTACAGCTGATTAAATAGGATATTGCATATTGATAATACAACGGATTTATAATATTCGTATTAAGTACAACTTTCTTTTATTTTTTTCTTAAACCTATTCCCCCTTATTAATAAACAAGGAATAAGCTTAGACTAGTTACTCCGTGTTTTGTACATATCACTCAAGTGCCATTTGTCTGTCAATTAGCGGAGTCAAAACATAGAGTAACTAATCCAAGCGTAGTCTTCGTTTATTAATATTGGGGATCAGGTTTATGAAAACGGCGCTCACTTTGTTTGCGTTTATTTCTGTTTAGATGACAATGGAAGAGGTAGCCATGGGTTTCATAAATGTTGCAAACGAAGCGATGTGCAGACCTATCAGGTAAGTCAGGACTATAGTAATATACACGTAAATCGTATTATAGTATTATTATACACTATAACACAAATTTACATTTGCTTATGTTCACAAGCAACTAGCGACCGCAACTCTGCATTTAAAAAAAGTTTAGTATGTAATTTATTTTTATTTTATTTATTTGTTTATAATCAGGCAACGTAGGCCCATATATAAATACCTTATAGTCTAACATATAAACAGAAAACAGGTAATACATTATGTTAGTAAATAAAAAAAATATAACTATGTTAGTACAAAACTAATTAACGTAAGTAATGAATGCTGAAACTGTTGTGTTTGTAATTTGTACAGTGCTATTTCATTAACTTTAATACTTCCTCGTCGTTTACATTTTGACTCTTTGTAGAAAGTAGATGTACACACTTTCCTGTTTCTTAAAAAAGTATAACAAAAAGATCGAAAACCTCGAACAACCGATCTACCCGGGTTTTGATTACTCTTAGACCTGAAATCCCGGATTTTAATTCGATTGGAGTTGTTCGCATTTTTCTTTGTTTTCTCTTCTGGTCCAAGCCTAGAAACTTGGTCATGTAGTAATTTGTCAAAAAAAATGTGTGAGTGAAAACGTTTTATTTTTAATTTTTCAAATCTTTTATTAAGATATCATAAACTATTAAACAACCCGGATTTTCACGACAGTCATTATAATTCATTGTTTTTTCACACTGAAATTGCTCGTCGCGTCTCGCAGTTAGTCAGCTCTTAGTCTTAGCAATTAAAAAAAAAGTAAGTGTACTTATGACAACACGACTGAAGTGAAAGTTCTTTAGCTTCAATGATCTGAAAATCATAAGATTTGTTGATAGAAAAAAAACCACCAATCCGCGTTGGATCCGTTATCACCCTCCAAGCCATGATGTATTTCACCCACCATTCATGTATTTTGTAATTTTAATGCGAAATCGTAACATATTCGCCAGTTTACCCCCCAAGTCAAGCGTGCCTAAAGAAGCTTCACTTCAAAAAGGGTTTTTACCGTTTGCTTAGCTGCGATCGTAGTTTATATTACTACATTGAACATAACTATTGTTTGCACTTATTTATTAGAGCGTTGACAACGGCCCGTGGCTACGACGCGGCGCAACATGCCCTGGCTTGTTTCGGGGGCGCGGGAGGCCAACACGCGTGCTCTGTCGCCAGGCAACTGGGTATTACTACGGTGTTACTTCACAAATATGCGGGTAAGTTTATGTTACTACGGTGTTTTTTTAAATGGTTGAATTTGTTTCTGTTCGTGCCCGCATAAGCCCCATTTATATAAGAAAAAGGAAGTACAAAATCATAGCAAAATTCAACCTTTTACGTGATTATTCAACGAGTGGCGCCATCTAGTGGATTGAATATGTAGCGCGCCTCGTACAAAACGTCAATAGCTGTCTATTCCAAACCCAACCCATCACGTGCTTTGAGGATTCGCCATAGATATCGCTTGTGTAACTATTCATTCAACTATTTTACCAGCAATACCGTAATGACTTGCTAAAAATCATGTCTTGAACTGTTAACTGTTAAATGAACTCCATCGATTACATAAAGGGAAATACGAAAATCACCGAGTTTTATTGTAGAAGACTCCAATTCTACGCTTTGGGCAGTTTCTATTAGGTCCCGAAAATGAATCCACCTCACCAGTGGTGGAGTCCAGACGCGAATATAGCTGGTGCAGCAGTTTTACCTACCATCAACCATCTCCACCATGCCGACTTGAAATTTGCTTTTTTAGGTTTTTTTTAAGTTAATTTGTAGGAATAGGTCACAGTAAGTCGGTGACAATGTAGGCCAGCGCGTGTGCTCCTCTGGAGGAAAGGAGAAAGTGGGATGATACTCCTCAGAATTCTTGCTGTGGTATAGACCTTTGCTTGACCTTTGTATGGAGGGTAACACGCATGCTCTGTCGCCAGGTAACTGGGCATTAATACGGTGTTACTTCACAAGTATGGGGGTAAGATAACTGCGTGCTTTTCGCTTTTGCCCGTACTTCACATGGCTATTCGTATTTGCTATTTGTATATCTCTTTTTCATCAAATTAATTAGCATTAGGATTACTTGTGTACATACATTCATGATGGTATATCATCTCGAGGCATGTAGCCAATTTATCGGCACTTCTAGCGAAGCTTAAGTTATAATTTTTATGTCATAGATAAATAAATATTTCCAACACTCACAACAATTAGACTAGCTGCAAAATAAGTGCTGTAAGGCTTGTGTCATGGGATACTAGGGTATAGTACATATATAAGAATATTTATATAGAAATACATATTAAATATCCATGACTGGAGTACTAATGCTCGTATTCATCACACAAACATCTGCCCCCACCGAGATTCGAACCCGGGACCTCTCGAGACGGCGACCCCAAAAACCCCGGCGTACAAACCACTCGGCCACGGAGGTCGTCAAGATTTTATATAAGATAGACATGGACTGAGCGTCCTCTGTCAATAGGGATGATGACTAAACTTTTTTTTTCACCTAGCAGGTAGATTATCATACAATCATCTGTAGGGTATGGGTTAAAGAGAGGTTTCGTTAAATCGAGATTTAGCAAATTCGTTGTAAGTGGGGCGAGCTCATGCAATCACCAGCTATTTTACCGGTGTAAATTAGACGTTTTAGTTTAGCCTAATATTTTTATTTATTAGATAAAATATAGAGGTGGTTGTTTTTCATTAATTTAAAATGAAAAAGAAATTTAACATTAAAAGGAAATTTTAATTTTTTGTAAGTTTTTAATGTAGCATTGCTCATACCTTGCAATTTTATGCAACTTAAACAGCTTGTATCTTACCTCTCGATAAGCTATAGCATACAAAAAATCGCAGATAGTAAAAGTCTATCAATGAACTTAAAAAGTAATGTACATGATATGAAAGTTTCAAAGGAGCAAAACGCTGGTGTGATTCAGAATGGTACAGTGCCATCTATCGAGCCGACCGCACACTAACAGAACTGTACTTGTTTCTTTCACAATTTCGCATTTACTTATAAATTCAGATCAGAAATTCAATTAATATACCAGTTTTTAACTATTATAATTTTTTGCCTCAGACATCAGGCGGGACTTCAAACCCATGCAAGTCGAATTCAAGATATAATCTAAAATATTTCACCAACACTGTTTTAATTCAGAATCAAATTCATTTTATTATTATGTAATTTAAATTTTATTTTGATTCCTATTTCGCAGAGTAAAGTTAATTTAATAAAATTTCAGGTATCCTGTCAGCATATGGCATGGCTCTGGCCCACGTGGTGCATGAGGCTCAAACGCCATGTGCTCTGAAATACTGTCCAGAGAACTTTAATGAGCTGGATCGACAGTTAGATGTATTGTCAGCCGTGTGCAGAGACAAGCTTCGAGCACAGGTAACTATAAGATTTATTATCTACTAACGGCATCCCGTGACTTCGTCCGCGTAAAACTTAAGTTTTTGAAAATCCCTCAGGAACGTAACACATTTTCGGGATGAAATTTATCCTGTCTCTTTCCAGGTTATAAGCGATAAATTTCATCCCGAAAATGTGTAAAATTTCATTAAAATCTATTCAGCCGTTTGTGCGTGATTGAGTAAGAAACATACAACACACACAAACTTCAAAATTTTGTAATTTATAATATGTGATATGGTCTACAATTCTTTGTAAAGTTAATAGATATGCACATTGTCAGGAAATACGTTGCGCCCGATTGTGACATGGTTCTCTGAACTACTAAGTTTAGAGAATTTGAAAACAGTCTATCCTTCAAACCTAAGTGTCGCCGCACACGAGCCACACGCCACAGCCACAAACGCCGCCACGAGAAGCTAAAAGCGGCTACTAAAGTGTCTGAAGCGCGTGACAGCGGCCAAATAAGGTAAGGGAGAGAGGGGTGGGGAATCACGCGAGTGACGTGTGGCGGCGTTTTGTATCGGCGCATTAAGTGGCCGGTGCGGGCTACAAGAAGCGAGCAACGACGATTTGTAGCGTGTGGCGGCCACCGGCGTACAGTGTGTGGCGGGTCCATATGAAATGTATGAAAACTACAAGAAATATGCCGGTGGCGGCGTTTTGTGGTTGTGGTCGGTGGCCCGTGTGCGGCGACACTAAGAGGGAATGAAACGAAGAAACATCTGTCAAATTTAGTTTCAATTCTATAAGAACGTTTTTGGATCATGCCAATTAATTTATTACTTGCATTCTGGTCTTTGATTGTGAAATTTAATCATCTTCAATTTTATTGATCCGTTGTTGCTGAAAATAACATGGTATAAACTGAGGAGCTGGCGATCAAAACGGTAAAATTACGCATCTGGTCAGACTACTTTCTTTTTGCAGTCCGGAGGTTTTCGGCCCGTTGAATTTGAATTTCAACTCATTTTCAATCAATACCACCAAAAACGTTCTTGTAAAACAGTGTGAAATTACTAAATTAATATATAAAAAAACACGCCTAAAGTTCACTGTAGGTATTTCATTCAGTCTTTTACTGCTCCTGTAAAATTTAAGTTTATCTAATCATACCGTTTTGTTCGCCAGCTCCTCACTATTAGATGCTATATTATTTATAAACTTCTGTTTACTGCATTCCAACACTGCACCGCATTTTCTTGCATAAAGTCTTAAGATGTTTTTTTCACGTCTCTTATGTTGTTATAGTAAGGAGATAATGTTTATAATAATTAAAGTAGGCAGGCACGGCTTTTGTTTACATGAATACATTCTTCTTCTTTTTGGAAAATGGCGGTCCACTAGGATTTTGGCGGTGGATTTCGCCAGGCTCGAGTGATTCGGCTTGGTTGTCCAGTTGGAATTGACTTTGCTTCTCTCTTTTTTTTAATATGAATACATAATTGTCCAGGGTTTCGAAAAAACTCAAATAGTGACAGAGCCGTATTTGCACCTGCGCTACGCGGGCACAGACTGCGCGCTGATGGTGGCGCCATCTGACAAGAAAACCTCCACCGCTTGTCGATATGGAGACTTTTATGCTGCGTTTATTGATAGGTAAATAATTTAAGAATTACTAGTTTTTAGATATGTGAAATTCTGTATTTTTCATGAATTTGGCATTTATATTAAATATAATGTTAACTATAAAATTTATTGTAACTATATATGTATATTATAAATGATGAAATGGAAGGTGACTTCAGACGTATCTCTGAAGTCATTTTTCTAAATGACGACTCTGTATATAACAATACAGCCGATATTCTTGCCTGTTTTTCTCAGTACTAGGTCTCCCGTCGTAGTTTTGCTAACCGATGGCGTAGCTTCTTTACCTTCACAAGTGCTTGTAACAGCCTTGACTGAATAAATGACTTTTCATTTCATTTCAAAGTATAGTTTTTTTTATTTAAAGCAAATTTTGCAGGCGCAGTTTGAATACGGCGATTTATTTTAAGTATAAATAAAAAAAATGATTTTTGGAATTTAAATATATGACTTAAACTTTTTTACTCACACCAATTAGCCTAGCCCCAAAGTAAGCACTATAAGGCTTGTGTTATGGGATGCTAGGGTAACGGATAGAATACATATACTGTACATATATTTATATAAATATATATTAAACATCCATGACTGGAGTACAAATGCTCGTATTCATCACACAAACATCTGCCCCCACCGGGATTCGAACCCGGGACCTCTCGAGTCGGCGACAGCCATGAAACCCGGCGTACAAACCAATCGGCCACGGAGGTCATCAAGTTTTTAATCTAGGGAAGTCAATTTATATTGTAACGTAAGAGTGCAATTTATAGTAAGTAAGCAAAGCAAACCAATATACTCTAAACAACTTCGTTATTTAAAGTGTTTAAACCGATTTTTAGCTATAATTATGTCTTTTTAGCTGTAACTTCACTTGTTTTTACTTTAAGGCCGTATCCTGCTCAGTGTACGAACAATTCGTTAGTGATATTAATAAGTAAGTTCCTGACATACTATTATATTATATTATTTTAGGTATAAAAACGAGTTTGGCTTCACTCTATCATCTCGGGACGTACTTGTAGACGATGTACGCGTACGTGGAGTGGGGATGAGCCAAGTTCCAAGTGAAGTAGCGCCACCTAGCGGTAAAGATGTTAAACCGACACCGGAAAAGGTGATTTTCAATGTTTAACCAGTTTTAAGAGTCAATTTGACGTTTTTTAATTTTAATATTTTGGGTATTATTATTTTGTATTTATTATATTAATATTTATTGATTAATAATTTTATTTCAGATTGATGCACTGTATGAAATGTTATTTATAATCCCCCAATTATAATTAACTTGTGATAGTAAAGCTGTATCAGAGTATAACTTTGTGGGAAGTTGGTGCCTAAACTAAGCACATTTTTTTTTATATTTTCAAAGGCAGTGAAAGTGTACTTCGACGGCGGCTATCAAGACACTCAAGTGTACTTGCTACAGAAGTTAATGCCAGAACAAGTTGTGCCAGGGCCGGCCATCATTATGGACAGTCTGTCCACAATACTCGTGGAACCAGGTGCGTAATGTTATTGGTTATTGAAATCGTACATAACACTAGCTTTGAGAGTACATTGATAAGAAAATTTATGCATGAAGAATTAGAATTAATTTATTTGCTTTAAAATAGGGGTGCACTGGTGATGTTACAAATAATAAGTTTGGTCCATTCTGCCATTTACAATAGCATGCAAATATTTAACAATGCATTAATTACATTAATATTATTTCACATAACAGTAATAAATTCCTAAAATACAACGAAAAGCGAATTACAATAAATTATCGTTAGCAAAATTACAACTTTCATCTTAATCTACTAATTTATGTCAATCGAAATTATTGCAATAGCTAACAAAATAAATTAGTCGATTAATAATTTCAATTATAGAATAAAATTTCAATCAAAATATATGGAACGGGACTCGAACCCACTCACCGCTATCCATTTACAATTATCGCCAGCAAAATTACAACTTTCATCTTAGTCTACTAATTTATGTCAATCGAAATTATTGCAATAGCTAACAAAATAAAATAGTCGATTAATAATTTCAATTATAGAATAAAATTTCAATCAAAATATACGGAACGGGACTCGAACCCATCCACCGCTATCCATGCGGATGCACTGACCAATCATGCTACCGCGACCTGAAGGATCGTGTCGAATTTCTTTTAGTATTTCATAGGCTCCAAAGGAGCGGCATCTTTTCGCATTGTTGTAGGTAAGCCACTATGTCAAACGAAATACCTTTACAAGTATCAAACATCTGAGAGAAGAAATAGCAATTGTAGTTCATAATATTTTTACTTTTTTAATCATTTAATTGGTAGATGTTTGGTCAGTGCATCCGCCCAGATAGCGGAGGATGCGGGTTCGAGTCCCGTCTGTTGAATGGACCGTGTATTTTTTTCTAGTAAAAAATATCTTTAGATTTAAATATTAAATAAAACAAGTTTCAACGGGTTAGATGCATTGATTTTTATTTATTGACTATTTCCGTTCCAATTTTACGGTTTTCAATATTATCCTTATGATTTTTTTAACAGTGAATTTTTGATAATATTCTTCGTTTCATATTTATTCATTCCATAGATTGTCGCGCGGAAATAACCAAGTTTGGCGACATTCGCATCACCATCGGGTCTGGAAAGCCTAAGGCGGTGACAACGGACCTAGACTCCATACAGCTCAGTATATTCTCTCATCGGTTCATGTCGATAGCGGAGCAAATGGGGAGGTAATGTGAACCTTATTATGAAGGTTATATTACTCATTTTCGTACGTTGCCGCGCGAAAATAATCATGTTTAGCGACATTCACATCACCATCGGTAGGCCTATTCGCTAATGATTTATGACTGATGGAAGTGATAATCACCGAGCTATTTACTGATCCACTACTGCTTTATTTTAAAGCCACTTAGAATCTTCTCCCGAAAAGCATCGATGGATATGCAATTTTCTCATTAGTTACACACTGTAAGCCGTTGGCGGTGACTACGGACATCGATTCCATACAGCTGAGCATATTCTCTCAACGGTTCATGTCGATAGCGGAGCAAATGGGGACATAATGTGTGCTTTGTTGTTACGTAGAGAAACTTCATATTTTTTTATTAGGTAGGTAATAAGTATATTCTTGAACGAATGTAAAGGATTTTTTAAAATCTGTTTAGTAACTTCAGAGATTGCTTTCTTCTACAAACCAACTCAGACGTTACCTTTCCTCCTTCTGATCCATTCCTCTTTGAAATCCATAAAGTTTTTTTATGTTTTTATATTTGCTACTCAATCACGCAAATACGGATGAATGGATGTAGATGAAATTTGGCACATATAGAGTTAATTATCTAAATTGAGACATAGGATACTTTTTTCCGTTAAATGTTAGTTTTCTGCGGGATTCTTAAAAACTAACTATAACGTGGACTAAGTCGGAAGCGGAAGCTAGTAATATTATAAATGCGACAGTTTGCCTGTCTGTAACCTGGTCACGCTTAAAGCGCTGAACCGATTCTGATTCGTACACGAACACAGAATCTAAGTGACTTACTATTCGCAAGTGAAATTCTTTGCCCGCGCACGTGGTCCCCCTTCCTATAATCGGGGGTCCTTTAAGAGAGATGTGACGAAGCATGTCTGCGGGCCGGCAAGGTGAAGATGGTTGGTGTGGCAATTTATAACTAGGCTGCTGTACCAGCTATCTTCGCGTCTGGACTTTATCACCACTTAAGATCAGGTAGGGTAGAGTCATTTGCCAACCTAGCTATAAAAAAATGATAATTATGATTTGAAGAAAAGCTTTTAGATTAGTATTTATCTCAGAAATCATCCTTTAAGGGGGTGGAAAGGAGTGGAAGTTTGGGAATCCAATAAAACCACGCAGGCGAAGCCGCGGGCTCCGGCTACTTTTAATTAAAGGGTTTTTTTTAGAATTTTCAACAGTGGTTCAGTACTACCAGAGATTACTTCCTTCAATCAAACTATACCTCTTCACAACATTAAATATTTTGGTTTATTTGACAGAGTTCTCCAAAGAACGTCTATATCAGTGAACATCAAAGAACGGCTGGACTTTTCTTGCGCCTTGTTTGGCGCTGACGGCGGCTTAGTATCCAACGCACCTCACATTCCGGTACATTTGGGCGCTATGCAGGAAACGGTCCAATATCAGGTGAATAAGGAGTAAAACAGGCAATATTTTCTTATGACACGTCTCTGTGAACGAAATTTGATGATTATGTAAGTAAGTAGAAAAAGAAAGTTTTTTTTGTCCGTTGTGGCGATGATTTTTTTCGTTTGAAACATTATAGTATTAATGAAACAAATAAATATGACGCTTAGCGGACGCACTTTGACACGTCTATTAAATTAAATTTGAGGAGAGGCATTATTCAATTTAAATAGAATAGATAATCATAATATTTAGCCCGAATTGTTTTTTACAGTTAGTTTCAATGGACTGCAGTAAATAACGCCACACTACAATTTACTTTACTATTAAAACCACATAATGTAATGGTAATGTTATTTGTAATGGTATCTCCCTATTCCATCCATAGGGAAGGCCTGTGCCCCATCAGTGGGAACATTAATAGGCCGATGCTGATACTTATGAATGGTATTTTATTTTCAACACATTGTTATAAAGCGTGCGGTAAAATTATTACCGTATGCTCCGTATGTTTTACACCGAGCGTATCCTTTACGGTTTTTCAAAATTTCGCTGAAACCTCCTTGGATGTGCTTTTGATCTATATGTTTGATTCACTTTAATACTAAAAATAGAAAAAATCTGAAATATGTATATCTAAATAGCAATATGTATATCTAAATATCTAATTTTCACCACTAGCACGTGGCGCCACCAAGAATGGCTTAATTACTTAAAAAACTATAATGTTTTCTCGCAAATATGTTGAAAAAAATTGGATGATATTCCTGCGGAATTGGTATTTTCCAACTCGTGACTATGGTAAACCCTCGACTTCGTTTCGGGCTTACATTTGTCTACTTGTTTGTAATAACCAACTTACCGCACTAATATCATCAATAACTACAGGCAGTCCTCGTACTTACGGCATGTTAGGTTCTCGAAATACGCGACGTAAATCGAAACGTCGTAAGTCGACACATCCCCACGGACGCCGTCCCCACGGATATAGACCTGGCGACAAGTGAATTCTCCTATGCCGGAAATCGAAACAATTGACGTATGCTAAAGGAATAGTGTTAAAACATTGTTAGACGTACCTTGAAATGACGTAAATTGAAACGACGTAAGTCGAGGACTGTCTGTATAGTCTACTAAATATAGATTGCGTAAACTTAAAGATCCAATTGTTCAAGATGAAAGTTCGCGGAGATTCTATGAAACCGGGTGATGTTTTACTGGCGAACCACCCCAAGGCTGGGGGGTCCCATTTGCCCGATCTCACTGTCATCACACCCGTGTTTTATGGGTGAGTAAATACATTATTATAAATATCATTATTTACAATATCAAAGCTAAAGAAACAATAACCTTTGTACATCATTTGTACTGTATTTCAGGAATGTTTCAATCATAGAGATTGACTAGACTAGACATGGAAAATGGATTTGCATTTCCTGTACATCTTTTGCAAAATAAAACTGGACAGACAAGTGTGCGAGAGTCGAAGCGATCGTGCGGTCAATAATTCTCTGTCTATGGTTTCTATAGAAACTTAAACGCTTGCTACATTACTAATAAACAAAGAATAAGCTTTGAATGCTTGAGGAGCTTTATGGCTCATTGATCAGTGTCTTTGGTCTGCGATTGTGGAAGTAAAGCAACTTCTCCAATGACGGTCATAGGATGGGTGACCAAAAAATTTCTTATCTCCAGTTCTTAAGCTTTTGGTCCTTGCTGCATCTGCAGTCGCTAGCAGTGTTAGAACCCACCTCTGCGCACTGGGTTTGCGTGGTGGGTCATGGCTTATTCTCTTTATTACATCCGTAGAGACGGCCTGTGCCCCAGCAGTGGGGACGTTTATAGGCTGATGATAGGCGAATATACGAAAGTTTGTTCTCCTCCTATTCACATATCAACAATCACTTAGACTGTCTCAAATGTGAATGTTTAGTTTATGTATAATACTATTGTAACTACATATGCTTGAACACAAGGTTTGAACGGTTTTTATAGATGACGCAGCAACTCTAATGTTTTTTTTTACTGCGGCAACACTGGATCTTAATATAGGTTTCTATCGTCCATCCCTACTCTATACTCGACTACGAATTTTGTATAACGCAACGATCTTTTTTCGTCCTATTACAACACATGCTTATATATCTCCAAATAAAAGCTTAAAGACCTTAATCAGGCAAATTGTTATATGTAAATTCTTCTTGAACAGCTGTTGAACGCACGAATTACTTTTCCGTGGTAGCAAATAAGCTGTTTCAGCTATAATAAGTATACTGTTTTCTGCCACCGTTAGTTCGAACCCCCGCCCCATATTCTTCGTGGCGTCGCGTGGCCATCACGCGGATATCGGCGGTTTGACTCCCGGCTCGATGCCCCCGCACTCCACCAGTCTCACGCAAGAGGGCGCTGCTTTCAAGTCAATGCTGCTTGTAGACGGGGGAAAGTTTAACGAAGACGAACTGACCAAGGGTATGTCACTAAGGAATAACGCAGCATCCTACTAGTGAAGGAATTTTTAAAATTGGGCTAGTAGATACATAGATTGCTGCCTACAAAACGGGAGCTGCTTTCGAATTTTTCCTGCGTGTAGACGACGGAAGTTCAGCGCATAGGAACTAGCTAAAATTACTTTGAATGGACTATAGCTAGCCTATGTCACCCTGAAACCATATAGCTTTAACCATAACCTGTACAAGCTGCTAGTATACAGCCAGAGCCTGCAACGAGAAATAAATAAATAAATGGTACTATAAATAACTATGACATTCAGAAATAACGTAGCTTTCTCCTGGTGAAAGAATATTCAAAATCCGTTTAGTAGTGCCAGAGATTACTGCAAGAATAATGATGTTTTAAATTCATGCTGCGCGTAGAACGTGGAACGTTCAACGAGGAGGAAATTTCTAAAGATTTTGGCTGTAGAGAAAATTATTGTAGTGCGATGAAATGTAGTCTTTGCGATGCAGGAATAACGTAGCTTTTTAATGGTTACCTCCTTAAAACAAACTTTAAAAACAATGCTAATTGTAATATTAATATAGACTAAAATATGTCTACTGCTGCTAGATCTTTAAGTAGCATAAAATAGAGTGTCTTTTAACGTCTGTCTTTATATCCATTCATTCCTCTTAAGGTCCTTCAAACGAAATGGGTTGCCAACAGATGCCAATTTTTATTTAATTATTTTGATAACTTACAAGGGACATGATGAAAGCTCAAGTCATATTAACTGTGTTTGAGACACCCTTACCTCGCAAACTACTGTAACTCCGTATCGATTAAAATTCAATATAAATTGAACCCTATTCATAGTTATAATGTGACCTTGTTTTCATAGAACTTATGAAGCCCGGCAAAGAGCCCGGTTGTTCGGGCACAAGGAATCTGGCTGACAATCTGTCCGACTTGAAAGCACAAGTGGCTGCAAATCAAAGGGTGATTACTGTCTATTGATTTTCATATTGTAATATTTTCATTGCTTACTAGTGGCCCGCCCTCGCTTCGCTTCGGTGTAGAGCTGTGGTTTAGACTAATGTTTTTGTTCTCAGGCTTTAATTGTACACAATTAATTTCTTAATATATTTATAAACTTTCCATGAAAATATATTCAAGTTGTAGTGAAAATTTTGTTGCGCAGTTTAGTACCCGTTTAGTTATACCAAATGCACCATTTTTTGGTATAACGCGCAAATCTCAGGCCTATTCAATACAAACAAACAAACAATGAAATCTCTCCTCTTTATACTATTAGTATAGATAAAAATAAATGTTACATCACACAGAGGTAGAGCGTTATAGACAGATTAGGTAGAAGGCAGTAGCAGTTGAATAACCTAATAATACTCCTGACTCTTGATTCTGACACCAGATTGCCACACTAGTGTAATTGTTTTTTTTTCTCGTTTGTCACACTGCTAATATTATGTTAATCTGTACTTTCTCGGCCAAGGAGGCAACACTGCACATTTTTTTGTTGAAAAAGTCTCTAATTAACAAAGCATTCTTCTTATTATGGCCACAACACCATCCTGTAACAAAAATAATACGCTTTCATGTCTCAATAGTTCGTATTCTTACTTAATTCGTGATAAGCACGTTGTATTATTATTTTAAATCAATACCCTCATTATTATATTTTTTAACTATTTTATTGGTACACTTTGATATTCTGCTAATTAAATGTTTAAGCGCTATAATGTAAAACTTTTTTTCATAATAGGGCATCCAACTAGTAGGGGAGTTGATAGATCACTATGGTCTCGATGTGGTACAAGCTTATATGACGCACATACAGAAGAACGCCGAGATCGCAGTTAGAGATATGCTAAAGGTTCGTACGGATAACGTTGATTTTTGATTGAACGTATTAAAACACGAAAGAAGTCGTAGGATCAATTGAAATTAAACAAAATAACAAAGAAGTATTTTTTGCAAAACTTTTCTGAAATCCAGAAAACAAAACACAAGAAGAAGATTGTATGGGAAGTGCGATAAATTAATTTCAAATATGTGAGTCTCTTTTTTTACATTTAGCCCAAAACCTACATTAAATTAAAAAATAAAAGTGTACTGTAATGATTAAAAAGTTATTTTACTATACAGCTAGCAGTACTGTCATTTGTTTTGTTTTAAATTTTTAGTACTTATGTGCGTTTATAAAGCACGTCTTTATAAAAACATCTTTTAATTCGTAGTTCGAATATTTCGACATGAGTGTAGATAAACATATTTATAGATATACACGAAATTCCACTATATAACAATACAAATAACGATTTTAAACAGGAAATAGCCAAGAACGCCCTCGCTAAGACCGGCTCGACCGTTCTCAAAGCCACCGAGTATATGGATAACGGAACCCCTATAAGTCTCACTGTCACATTGGATGAGAAGGAAGGCAGTGCTCTTTGTGACTTCACGTAAGTTAATATCATTATTATACTATAATACATTTAACATTCTCACTCTCAATGGCAGGTGCATAGCGCGTCCGGCCTGCGAGCGTAGAAGCTAAGCGACTTTCGGAATGGTGGGCTATTGGATGGGTGACCAAAATTTATTATCTTGATCTACTCCGTGCTTCGAAGGGCACGCTGAAACGTTGGCCCTAGCTGCATCTGCAGTCGACCAATCCACACTGGGCCCGCGTGGTGGTTCATGGCCCAATCTCATTCCATTCTACATTCCATCTATAATAATAACCTTTATTTCTCACCATAATCACAATGTTCTCAATGTAGGTATTAATGGCTATATAAAAATTATCAATAGGGAAGGCCTGTACCCCAGCAGTAACGACATTAGTAGGCTGATGATGATTCTCCTTCTGACACCTATTAAGGTAAACGGTTTTCAAATTGAAGACCTCGATAGACTAGATGAGAGAAGAAAATTTCAACTCAATTGGTATTAAAAAGTGGGCGAAAATGGTTAATAAATTTTGAAGTGGACGAATCACATACGTTCGAACTTCGATTTCTTATTTCCTTGTACAGAGGCACCGGAGTAGAAGTTTGGGGAAATTTAAACGCGCCGCGAGCTATAACACTATCGGCGTTGATATATTGCCTTCGTTGTATGGTTGGACATGATGTACCCTTGAACCAGGTAAGGAATCAATATACAGTTTTTTTATTATATGTACTTTATATAAGTGTGTGTTAAATTGCTTGTTTTTTTAAAGTGAAACTGTCATATAGCAATAAATTTTCAATTTATTAAAAAAAACAGACTATATCTACTAGCATCGGTGATTCAGCGGTTCGAGTCCAAGCCAAGGAAAAACATATTTTTATTTATGATTTTAAATGTTTCACATGTATCGTGGTTTTAACTCTAAAGTCGATTTACCCAGAAAGAATAACAAATTTTATTATCTAAATGAAAATTTACTACATTTATAAAACTACATTTATATTTCGTTTATAATCACGCCACGTTGTGTTCTGTGTGAATTAATTTAAAGACAATCTGAGTAATATTTGTGTAATAAAGTACTGTGGAAGATAGTCAGATATGATGAAAACTTGACATAAGTATATCGCGGTATTCATACCCCTATACCTGTTTCGAAACCCTTATTGCACCGGGTAGCCAAATAAGAAAAAATGTTTCCGAAACCGGTAAGAACTATCGAAACTAATTTAAAAAAGCGGAATATTTTCTTAAGGAACCGTAATATTTTCTTTCTGTACCGGTTTCGAAAACGTTGAAGGAATTTATGCAAGTGGATATATAATTATAATAAATCGTGTCAAAACAAGAAATAGCAAATGATGACGTAAGACATTCTGACCCTCTCGCACATGCAATTCTATAGTCTGGTTCATAATCTCAGAGATAAAAATGACATACACAAATGTCAGGTTTGCAAATAATGATACCAGCTTTTATTTTGTAGTGTTGTCTCCGCGATATCGGTTTTTAAGTTTATTTTGTTTGTCGGTATTTTTTTGTAATTATTAATATTTTCCAAAATTTAAAAAATGATGGCACACTTTATCAATATGTATATTATATTTTATGTGTGGCACATTAATATACGCGTTTTTATTTTAAATAAAAACGCTCAACTGGGTCATATAGTCGACATTACCAAACTATTATTATAGTAATAGATGAAGAGTCTGATGATGACGTTTCAGAATTCATATCTGATTAGTATAATATGCTTATCTTATTATGAACTTCAAATAGGTTGTGTAGTAATGCAGGTACAAGGTATAATAAAATGGTTAGCATTCCGTGGCCAATTAACAGACTTGTTTATCACTACCTATATTCTTTAGAAGGTATTTTGTTGACTTGGAATAGAATGATTTTAATTATTATTAGAATGAATGATATTCATAATTTTATATCAAAGAAACGACATGCAAACCGACAAGCCGCTAGATGGCTAGCGGTCACTGTGGCTCATAGACTTTCCGATATTCCGATTTTTTTCCGATAACGCTTATAAAAACTGTTATAAATAAAAAACGATACTGATATTTTATGAGCGTTAATTTCCTATAATAGTACATCACTATTTAAGAACTGTAATAAACCTGCAATACAGGTTATGTCATTTTTGCTTTTAGCTTAAAAAAACAGACTATAACTATTTGGGAATTTCTGATTCGTTTCTTTAACCCGAGTTATACATTGATTATTTTATGGGTAGGGCTGCCTGAACCCAGTGAAGGTGGTCATCCCCCCGGACTCGATCCTGGACCCTTCAGACGACGCGGCTGTGGTGGGCGGCAACGTGCTCACATCGCAAAGGATCGTAGATGTAGTACTTAAAGCATTCCAGGTAAAACTATATACAGGGTTAATTTTAAAACACCAACAACCTCTTAGGGGGTGATTTTACCCATCAACAGGAACAACTTTTATTATGAGACCAACGCTGAAATAGCGAAAAAAAAACTGCTGTTTCATACATTTCAGTCGATTAGCTGATGCACTTTTGTATGAAAACTGCTGATTCTTATTTTCGTGATTTCTGAGTTGGTCCCATACTAACAGTTGTTCCTGTTGATGGGTAGAATCACCCCCTAAGAGGTGGTTGGTGTTTTAAAATTAATCCTGTATAGGCTATTTGACATGTTTTATAAAACAATCTCACGCTATTTACTAATGCTTTTTGAGTCCATAAAAAGTGGATATTCCTCATTCTGTTGTGTATTTCTGAAAAGAATACGAAATCAAATATTTAATTTTCAAGTTAAATAAAATAAGTTTCAACGGTGTATGTGCGCTGATTTATTTATTTATTGACGTTTCGCATCCTTTTCAGGATTCATCGTCGGAATTATGATTTTATTTACTTTGTCGAGCTACCTTCGGCAGATTATTATTGAGCGTTCTGATATTTCATTGGTAGATAGGGCAGACTTATCTCCTCTGGCAGCACCCGTTCACGAATATTACGCATAGCCCAGCCATCGCTTCGCTCAACCACATTTTAGGGAACGTAACTACCCGCTCACACGAGCTGCGTACCCAGGAAACTCAACATCAGCCTCATAGAGAGAATGGACTACGACTAGGGTTACTTTTTAGGAATTTCAAAAGTCCTGACAAAAATACTGCCATTTCGTAAAAAGTCCGGACTTTTTAGTTACAAAATGTTACAATTACTCACTAAGTTACATTGGTATGGTATTTTATAATCAATATGTACTTTTATTATTCATATTCTATGTAATTAAAAAAATCCGGGCACTGATAAATATCCGGAATTTGTCCGGACTGTAGTCTAAAAGTCCGGACATGTCCGGACTAACCGGGACGGTTGGTAACCCTAACCACGACCCACCAAAGTGGATGCTAATGACTGCTAATGCAGCCGGGATCAACATGCCTTCCGAAGCATGTAAGGCATATAAAGCTGTTGCTGGCACACATCCATTGACCGGCCATGACGACAGATGCTTAACTTCCACGATCTCAGACGCAAAAAAAGATTTAAAGTGGAAAATTCTTGCAAACTCAAGTTAATTTATCATTTTGATGGTATAACATTCCGCATATTATTTTATTTCTCTGTTAGGTTTTCAAAGCACGGCTCGTAAATTGATTGGTTATTCAGATTCCCCCTATTAGTAAGCGAGGAATGCGCTTGAATTAGTTACTCCATGTTTTGTCTCTGTTCATTGAATGACAAATGGCATTTGAGTGATACGAACGAAACACGCTGTAACTAGTCTTAAGCTTCTCTGCATGATACCAGCAACTATAATATTAAGTCATAACTGTGTCACACCTATGTGAAAGTAGAGCGAGCAATGTAATCATTATCTTTTATAAAAATAAATGAAACGAGCGAGCCTTACAGTAGTCGCGTATGATGTGTAATATTTGAAATCTCACCTTATATTAGTAAAAAAATAAATTAAACCTACTACAAAAGGAATAAGCCATTTGACCATTATGTTCTAAAATCAAATCAACTAGCGCGCGCTTCCCAAACTTCCTGTTACATTTACTAGTCCCACTTCACGTAATCCCCCTCACAAATTACAGAAAAGCGAGAGGAAAGATGTTACACATCAAAACTATTATTATTCCAGGTGTGTGCCGCATCTCAGGGTTGTATGAACAATCTGACGCTCGGCGAGGACAGTTGGGGATATTACGAAACCGTGGCCGGCGGGAGCGGCGCTGTAAGTTTGTTATTAGCTTTTCATCATCATCAGCCTTTTAATGTCCCCACTGCTGGGGCGCAGGTATTCCCTATGGATGGAATAGGGAGACTGGGCCGTAACCCACCACGTGGGCCCTATGCGGATTGGCGGGTGCTAACGACTGCAGATGAACCAATGGCTTATCGTGGCTTCCAAAGCACAAAGGAGCTCGAGATAGTAAGTTTTTGGGCCACCCATCCAATGACCGACCGTTGCGAAAGATGCTTAACTTCAATGGTCGCAGGCCGAACCCGCTAACCACCTGCACCATCGAGCTCCTTTATATAGCTCTTAAAAGAATTACAAGGAAATATCTGCATGATTTATTAGTAGAAAAAATATACTTTATACTCTTTACAATAAGGATCCTTAGTTATAGCCTATTTAATGTTTAGTGGACACTAAGCATAACATAAGATTTCGAGTCTTCAAATCTCTGCATGATTATTAATTACTAGACATAATTCAGGCTCTGAATGGGAAGCGGGTAGCTAAATGGGAAGCGAAGTGGGCGTCCACTGTAGCTAGGCAACTAGCTAAGCAGCTAGCTAGGCAACTAGCTAAAGAACTAGCTAAGCAGCTAGCTAGGTAACTAGTTAAGCAGCTAGCTACACAGCTAGCTAGGCAACTAGCTAGGCGACTAGCTAAGCTGCTAACCACACAGCTAAGCAGCTAGCTAGGCAACTAAGTAAGCTAAGCAGCTACCTACACAGCTAGTAGGCAGCTAGCTAGGCAACTAGCTAAGCAGCTAGCTAGGCAACTAGCTAAGCAACTAGCTAAGCAGCTAGCTAGGCAACCAGCTAAGCAGCTAGCTACGCAGCTAGCTAGGCAACTAGCTAAGCAACTAGCTAGCTAGGCAACTAGCTAAGCAGCTAGCTAGGCAACTAGCTAAGCAACTAGCTAGGCAACTAGCTAAGCAGCTAGCTAGGCAACTAGCTAAGCAGCTAGCTAGGCAACTAGCTAAGCAACTAGCTAAGAAGCTAGCTAGGCAGCTGTGCGGGTAGCTAAATGGGAAGCGAAGTGGGCGTCCACTGCACTAGCTAAGCAGCTACCTAGGCAACTAGCTAAGTAGCTAGCTAGGCAACTGGCTAAGCAGCTAGCTAGGCAACAAGCTAAGCAACTAGATAAGCAGCTAGCTAGACAACAAGCTAAGCAGCTAGCTAGGCAACCAGCTAAGCAGCTAGCTACGCAGCTAGCTAGGCAACTAGCTAAGCAACTAGCTAAGTAGCTAGCTAGGCAACTAGCTAAGCAGCTAGCTAGGCAACTAGCTAAGCAACTAGCTAGGCAACTAGCTAAGCAGCTAGCTAGGCAACAAGCTAAGCAGCTAGCTAGGCAACTAAGTAAGCTAAGCAGCTACCTACACAGCTAGTAGGCAGCTAGCTAGGCAACTAGCTAAAAAACTAGCTAAGCAGCTAACTAGGCAACTAGCTAAGCAACTAGCTAAGCAGCTAGCTAGGCAACCAGCTAAGCAGCTAGCTACGCCGCTGGCTAGGCAACTAGCTAGGCAACAAGCTAAGCAGCTAGCTAGGCAACTAGCTAAGCAACTAGCTAAGCAGCTAGCTAGGCAACAAGCTAAGCAGCTAGCTAGGCAACTAAGTAAGCTAAGCAGCTACCTACACAGCTAGTAGGCAGCTAGCTAGGCAACAGGCTAAGCAGTTAGCTAGGCAACTAGCTAAGCAACTAGCTAGGCAACTAGCTAAGCAACTAGCTAGGCAACTAGCTAAGTAGCTAGCTAGGCAACTAGCTAAGCAACTAGCTAGGCAACTAGCTAAGTAGCTAGCTAGGCAACAAGCTAAGCAGCTAGCTAGGCAACTAAGTAAGCTAAGCAGCTACCTACACAGCTAGTAGGCAGCTAGCTAGGCAACTAGCTAAAAAACTAGCTAAGCAGCTAACTAGGCAACTAGCTAAGCAACTAGCTAAGCAGCTAGCTAGGCAACCAGCTAAGCAGCTAGCTACGCCGCTAGCTAGGCAACTAGCTAAGCAACTAGCTAAGTAGCTAGCTAGGCAACTAGCTAAGCAGCTAGCTAGGCAACTAGCTAAGCAACTAGCTAGGCAACTAGCTAAGCAGCTAGCTAGGCAACAAGCTAAGCAGCTAGCTAGGCAACTAGCTAAGCAACTAGCTAAGCAGCTAGCTAGGCAACAAGCTAAGCAGCTAGCTAGGCAACTAAGTAAGCTAAGCAGCTACCTACACAGCTAGTAGGCAGCTAGCTAGGCAACTAGCTAAGCAGCTAGCTAGGCAACTAGCTAAAGAACTAGCTAAGCAGCTAGCTAGGCAACTAGCTAAGCAACTAGCTAAGCAGCTAGCTAGGCAACCAGCTAAGCAGCTAGCTACGCAGCTAGCTAGGCAACAGGCTAAGCAACTAGCTAGGCAACTAGCTAAGTAGCTAGCTAGGCAACTAGCTAAGCAGCTAGCTAGGCAACTAGCTAAGCAACTAGCTAAGTAGCTAGCTAGGCAGCTGTGCGGGTAGCTAAATGGGAAGCGAAGTGGGCGTCCACTGCACTAGCTAAGCAGCTACCTAGGCAACTAGCTAAGCAACTAGCTAAGTAGCTAGCTAGGCAACTGGCTAAGCAGCTAGCTAGGCAACAAGCTAAGCAACTAGCTAAGCAGCTAGCTAGGCAACAAGCTAAGCAGCTAGCTACACAGCTAGCTAAGCAACTAGTTAAGCAGCTAGCTACACAGCTAGCTAAGCAACTAGTTAAGCAGCTAGGCAGCTGTGCGGGTAGCTAAATGGGAAGCGAAGTGGGCGTCCACTGCACTAGCTAAGCAGCTACCTAGGCAACTAGCTAAGCAACTAGCTAAGTAGCTAGCTAGGCAACTGGCTAAGCAGCTAGCTAGGCAACAAGCTAAGCAGCTAGCTAGGCAACAAGCTAAGCAGCTAGCTACACAGCTAGCGAAGCAACTAGTTAAGCAGCTAGCTACACAGCTAGCTAAGCAACTAGTTAAGCAGCTAGCTACACAGCTAGCTAGGCAACACATACCTAGAGCTAGGCAGCTGTGCGGGTAGCTAAATGGGAAGCGAAGTGGGCGTCTAGGCAACTAGCTAAGCAGCTAGCTACACAGCTAGCTAGGCAACTAGTTAAGCAGCTAGCTACACAGCTAGCTAGGCTACACATACCTAGAGCTAGGCAGCTGTGCGGGTAGCTAATGGGAAGCGAAGTGGGCGTCCACTGCACTAGCTAAGCAGCTACCTAGGCAACTAGCTAAGCAGCTAGGCAACTAGCTAAGCAGCTAGGCAACTAGCTAAGCAGCTAGCTAGGCAACTAGCTAAGCAGCTAGCTACACAGCTAGCTAGGCAACTACTCCCGTTTTTCTTTGGTTTCTACCTGTCCAGCGGCTGCGTATCCAAAATATCCCGCATGCACTGTATTATCGTCTGCATAGCAATGAATATTCTCAAGAGGAATTAAATCATTGAATGCAGCAAAAATAGTGTAGGGGATAGGACGGAGTCCTGAGAAACACCGGCATTCACTGACATGAACTGCGAACTACATCCGTCGCCGTCCGTTGACGCTCATGCAGGAAGTCAGCCACTCAGGCATAGAACTGAGTAGGCAGACCGTATCCAGGAAGCTTAAAGAGAAAACTTATGTGCCAGGCCCTATCAAAGCCTTGGCGATGTTAAGGCTGATAGCCAAAGACTCGCCTCGCTTATCGATAGCCTCACCCCGGATATATGTCACGTACGCTGGAAGGTCACCTGTCGATCGATTCGGTCTATCCTCTTTTACTTGCCTCAAATATAACGCAAACATATTATATATATTTTTTTGCAAAAAGCGACAGATTTGTTAGTTTTTACTTCATCTAGTAAAATTAAAATATCTGGTAAAATTCAAACAGTCAAGTCAACAACAGTCAAAGCCAATTACAGGATACTCACAGGATATTTATATTAATGATTTCCACTTAGAGTAAATACTCTAAGTGTCTACATGAAAAATGAGTTTAAATCCGAAACTTGGTTTCAGCGGTAATACATTTACAAACTTAAGTGTTTTGAATGGGTTTATTAGGTTTTAAATCAAGAATTTTGGAAATAATTTGCAGTTCTTCTGTTTATTCATTAGCTATTTCAGGAAGTATGCGACGTAGAGCATAATGGGTTTTACCTGTAGATGCGGCTTAATGAGACGGGTCGATTGGTATTATAAAAGATCAGTAGCGGAAAAGTGCAGATAATCGGTTTTGGCACTAAGGGGACGATTTACTAACTAATAATAATACTAAATACTAAATAACTAACTAATAAATAAACTACTCGCTTTCTAAACGCGCTTTGTTCGTTATTTTGAAAATGTACATATTAATAATAATAATTAGTAATAATAATTAATAGTTTAGGTTCATGATTTGGAAGTCGGGCGGGGTCAAGATTGAATCATTAAATAGATTTTCGTTTCTGATCGGTAATTATACATCTTTCAATCTTGACCCGCCCGACTTCCAAATCATAAACCAGATATTATTTTTTACTTTTTTGTTCCATTTTGGATTTTGAAGTCGGCTTTATTTATTGTTTATTTTTTTTTATTTAGGGTATGGGCTGGCACGGCGCTAGCGGTGTCCATACTCACATGACCAACACTCGCATCACGGACGTGGAGATAGTGGAACGCCGATACCCAATGCTGGTGTCCAAGTTCAGTATCCGAGGTGGATCGGGAGGAGCAGGTAACATTATATATTGGCTGTTTTTAAAGTGAAACTTCTTTTCAAACGGCGTGTCAATAGAAAATCCTATGGAAAGGATGAAATGGAAATGTGTCACGAGCTTCACACGACTATAAATATACCCCGAGGAGCATGAAAGTTGGAGGGTAACTCGGCAAGGTTGAAACGCTACGAGCGTCACGAGCGTTTTTTTTATAGATTGGTCCTACAAATTACTCCACCCCATCTGATGTTAAGTGATGGTGATGTCCAGACGTGAGGATAGCTGTTACAGCAGTTCTACTTGCCACACCAGCCATCCTCACCTTGCCGGCCTGCATGTTGCTTCTTCACGCTTCTTTTAAAGGATCCCAGGTTGTAAGAGGGAGGGAACACGTGAGCGGGCAGAACATTCCATTTACGGATAGTGCGACAAAGAAATGAGTCACCAAATTTCTTTGTACGCGTTGGAATTGTGGCCACAGTTAGACGGTGACAACGTAGGCCAGCGCGCGTGGTCCTCTGAAGGAAAGGAGAAGGTGGAATAAGAGAGAATATCTCCTCAGAACACTCACTGTGGTATGTATATGAGTGATGCGTGCGCTGCTCCATTCCCCTATTCCTTATGCACAGCCTAATGTTAGATTATTTAAGAAAAGAAGTTTCACTTCAGATGTGTGGTCCGTGCACATAGTTTTTCTCTCTTTCTAGAGTTGTCAATTTCATGCGTATGTCAGTCCATTTTCTACGTCTATTGTATATATTTTAAAAGATCGTACAATAATGAAACTCAGCAATAGCCTTTTTTGTGTGTGTGTGTGTGTCTGTAAGCTCTTCACGTATAAACTACTGAAACGATTTATGGGGCGGACGGACGGGAGACCCGCCTCACGCAGCGTTGCTTTATGAAATAACATGAAAGAGACACGCGGAGTGGACATCCGCTCCGTACTCCCGCTAAACGCAGCGCAGGCTCTTAGATTAAATCGATCGATAAGATCGGTATATAGATAGTAGTTGTTTATTATGTATTATACACTCTCGAAAACATATTTTCAACGCTAGCAACTTGTTTAAGCAACGTCATACTTGGATGCAAAACTTGTGGAATGGGATCGTGCATTAGGTATTTTGAAACAATTAGATTAAAGGAGGAATAAGGTGGATAGGGAGATTGGGCCATGACCCACCACGCGGGCTTAGTGCGGATTGGCGGGTGCTAACGACTGCAGATGCAGCCGGGACCAACGGCTTAACGTGCCTTCCGAAGCAGATTTTTGGTCACCCATACAATGACCGACCACTGCGAAAATTGCTTAACTTAAACGATCGCAGCCGAACGTGCTAACCACCTGCGCTATCGAGTTCCTCATTCTATTATTGATGTGTAACATCTTTCCTCTCTCTTTCCTGCAATTTGTGGGAGTGATTTCGTGAAATGGGACGGAAGTGTGTAACAGGAAGTCGCGAAAGCGCGCACTATTTATATATATATACGTTTCCAGGTGAATGGAAAGGCGGCGATGGTGTGACGCGCGAACTGATATTCCGTCGCACGGTTCAGCTATCAGTGCTCACTGAACGTCGAGCCTTCCAGCCGTACGGAATGAACGGTAATATTGCCATGTGTAAATAAATATATTACGATACGCAAAGAATATGCCTGTGTGTATTTGTGTGTGACAACATGCTAAAGATGAACAAAGAAAATGTGTAGTGGTTTAATAAAAGTAGCACTTTAAAAATTTGTTCATTGAATTCCGTACAACGTCCGTTTTTTTTCCACAGCTAAAAAAATCTTCTCGGCAAAAACAATTGCATCCAATTTGATTTAAGAAAGTTTGACTTTGATATATTGAGTAAAATCTAAATTAAAATGTTTTAGGTGGAGAGCCCGGGGCGAGAGGGCTCAATTTACTACAACGCAAGGAAGGAAGAGTTATCAATTTAGGCGGAAAAACGTCTATTGTCGCTTATCCAGGGGTGAGATAAACTTTTAATTACAGAGGACATGCCATTTCATAATTGATAAGATCTCTATTTCTCGATATAATTCAACTATTCTACTGCGGCTTTTATTTAAAAAAATTAAGTTTTATTTAAATTTTGTTCTGAAACCGTATTTTTTCTCTATTCGGGCGCCTGTTCACTCAAACCTAAATAAAGCAATACAGCGAAGGTACAGTAAATAACTGTAACTTAACTTTAAGGATCCTTACTCAAGGCTAATAACGAAATTATGGCGCAATTACATTTGATCGTAAGCCCGCATTCGGGTGCACGAAAGACATTACTCGAATTCGGGCGTCCAATGCAATATTTACATCGAACGCGCACTGGAAGACGGCGTCAGGTAACCAAAACAAAAACTGCCCGAATACACTTGTACTTGACTCCGTTCGTTTAGGCTTAGTCGTTTGTCCGAATCCCATTGACAATCGTATTCGGGCTAACGAGCAAGTGTAATTGAGCCATCATATTAGTAAGTGCCTGTTGTCCGTCCTTTTGTCAGCAGACTATACATATTATTTCTCGTGAACTAAAATACTGTTCTCTCTCATGGCCTATAACTATAATAGTGCATTCGCACAGAGAAGTAATCATCAATATCGATCAAATGAGCCGAAGAACTCCTGTATACCTTATAAGTTCTTGTGAATGTTTATAATTTAGAAAAATCCATTGTTATAGTATCTCAATTAATTGTTCATGGAGGTGTAAGTAAAATATATTAGATAGAGCCTAAGAAATCCTGTATCTACCTTCTAAGTTTTTGTTAATGTTTAAAATTTAGAATAATCCATTCTTATAGTATCTTAATTGATTATTCACGGAGAAGCTTGGAAGTAAAATATATTACATAACTACATTACAGTACATTGTTTTCTTTCGAAGAGAATAAAAATACTTTTACATTAAAAATCTAGCATTTAAAATAAAATATATAATTATAATAGTGTTGTCAATAATTATATTATTTTACTCGTAGGATAAATACATAATGAATTCACCCGGCGGTGGCGGATACGGTCGACCGAATTCCGAGTCGACAAACAAACCGACAGACAAGCAGTACAGTGAGTTTCTCGAAAGGGGCAGCGTTTACGAATACAGGAGTGCACAGGAGTCGGTGTAATTATACAGTAACCGTTAATTTATCTATTTATGAAAGCCAATTAACGTGCATTTTCTTATATTGAAGATGCTTATTATAATCTAGTTTATACACAATATCTAATTGTATTTAAAAATGTAGTGGATTTTGCATGTTTCAAAATAAAACAAAATCAAAATGATTTGGTAGGTATTTTTTTTATAACAAGTTGTGTTAAGGAAAATAGGCGGGTCGATTCTTTTAAAATTATGGCTACTATTTGCTTTAATAGAATAAAGAAAAAATATTTTTAAGCAAATTATTATAAAATAATCAAATATTATTTAATTATTTATTGCATTTAAATCATCCATAAATATTGATTTTAATGGTGCTATATTAATATTGATGTATTTATAGTAGTGCGTGCAATTTGTATTCCTAATATCACGTGACAATAATAGCTAATATACATAAAAAGAAAGGAAGAAGAATGCAACATGTATTGTAGAAACTTTTATTATTAACAATAATTTATAAAGCCAAATACAGTAATGTGATACTTAAAATAAGTACAATTTAAACACAACTAATTGAAATGAGAGAAACAGTGCCTGATGGAATAGGGTTCGTAGATTGTAATCGTTGATTTTCTGTTGTTGCTTTACTGATTTTTATTATTTTAGAAATTTAGTATAGGTACAATACTTTCTTGTTACAAATTATACAATAAATTAATATATACAAATGGTTTCTATGATTTTATTCAAAGACATCCCCAACCCCCTTATTAAAACAAGGAATATGCTTAGACAAGTTACGTCGTGTTTTGTTGATGTCACTCAAATGACATTTGTCATTCAATGAACAGAGACAAGACACGGAGAGTAACTTATTCTTCGTTTTTTAATAAGGGAGCAAATAATTTTCCTATAATATCAGTACTGTGATTTTTGAATTCAAGAATATCTTAAGCAGTCCTGTAGATAATTTTTAGCCATCAACTTATTTAAGTAAAATGAACAAAGACAAATAATTTCACATGAACAATCATGTCACCACCAAACATATAATTTTGACCAATCCAACGATATTACATACACTAGATACACCACGTGCACTCAAAATGTGTCCCAATCAAGAAGTGCTTGAACACCTTTTTGACAAAACAAATGGTCTAAAAAATGCGAAAAAATAATTATAGTACGTAGTGTCGTTTTTTCGACATGGATCTAATCAATTTTGTTATTTTAACGCATTTAAACCAAATTTTGTTCTAATACTTACTATAAACTGATTTAATAGAAAAAAAATTTGATATTCAAATGCATGGTCGGTTATATAACCGTCTCTTTTCTTCACGGTCCGTACCTGCTTATTAGCAGCGCATTCAGAATTGCGCGTAGAATCAAAGAAATAAATTTTATAATCTTCCGCCTATAGCAATAAGTTGTAAAATTTTACGAGCTTTCATTTCGAACTGTCGTAACTCTTTGACGCATTTGTTTAAATTAAGACCTTATGTATTATGCATTAAAGGTGACTTTCAATGTTTGAATATTTATATTGTTTTTGACAACGGGATCATTTCACGGAGCTCCGTGGATCATCCAATGTACCATTTGGTCGGGTTTCGGCCACGATTTTGTTCGTGTTGATATATCTAAGGTGTATCGTTGTATCTATCACCAAATTTACATGAAGAGTTCAAGCTCGGCATAAATATTGGTAGGCACAATATATTTTAACGTTATGAATCATAAAAGTTTCAACATTTCATTCTACAAATCAGGCAGGCGTGTATGTGTATCTTTTTTGCGTTCACTATTATTTGTCATGCGTGGTCTTAAGACGCCATCAAAGCTTTGTTCTTATTTCTATTTATAGACACTGCCGTCTGACCGTGCCCGCTCCAGATCAGATCCTGTAAAGCTTCCCTGTTCTCATACGTTCAATTTCTAATGCTACCAACACTATAAATCCATCCACGCCAACATTGACAATTCCACAACATTTTCAGTCCATTCCCGGTAATATTTACGATCTCTTCCCGCCAACAGTTTCAACTTCTCAAACTCTTTAAATCGGGGAAGTGTTTCCGCCTATCCAGCTGTCAAGTATGATCTCCGGCCGCAGTCAAAACTTCTCTATATCTTTCATAAGCCTGGAAACCGTGCAATTCCAGCAATATACATGCTGCCATATGGCTGTGCTCGCTAATGGATCCTACGGTTGAATCATGAAGAAAGTTACCTTGGTCTCATACGCTCAATATTTAATGCCAACATTTAAAATGTGACAATCATTTTCAATGTATTCGTGTCAACATCTTTAATCACCTCTCGTCAACATGTTCCATCTCTCCCCGCCATCAATTTCAATCTAGCTTCGACCTCAGACTCTTCAAATCTGGGAAATGTGTCCGCGTATCTCTCTCGCGGTCACCATTTCCCAACTGTCAGGCATGATCTCCGGCCGCAGCCAAGGCTTCTCTATTCTCATACGCCCAGAATCCATGCAATTCCAACAATATAGACACTGCCGTATGACCGTGGCCGGAGCGAATAAGATCCTGTAAAGTGATCCGGGAAGGATGCTGGGGTCGGATCATGTCGAATATCTCGTCTTTGACGTCGTCGAAGTTTACGGGCTCAGCGCCGTGCGCAACCATTTGCTCTTGGATCGCCTGGTGGAAAGGTTTGTTTTGTTAAGAATCTGTATTACGCTAATATTTAACATGGCTATTTTAATCTGCTATTTGTAAACTTGAAGGCAGTATCTACCGATTTTTTGCTGCTGTACAGGGAATGAAAAGAAGAGGCTGCTGTCATATAACAAATTCGAATAGCCATGTGAAGTGCTAGTATTAGATGAGAACAGAACACAGAAAGAGATAAAGACCGTAAGTACGGGAATCGATGTCGCAATTTCGATCCCACTACATTTCCATTTAATAGATAGTAGCCAATCAAACGACGCAACATCAAACAATAGAACCAATCAGCGCTCACAGCCGAGAGCAACGACGAAATCAGAACCATTCTGGTCAAGTTATGAGCATTTTCTCACACATAAGTGTGTCGCGCCTGCATCGCCCAAAAACCCCTTCTAACCTCTTTCTGTGTTCTGTGCATTAGATGATTTATCATCATCATCAGCTTATCAATTTCCCCACTACTGGGCACAGGCCTTCCCTATGGATGGAATAGGGAGATTAGACTGTGACTCACCACGCGGGTCGCAGTGCGGATTGGAGGGTGCTAACGACTGTAGATGCAGCCGGGACCAAAGCCTTAAATTGTCTTTCTAAGCACGGAGGAGCTTGGGAAAATAAGTTTTACGTCATGATATAATGAGCGGCCATTGCGAAAGTTGCTTAAATTCCACGATCGCAGGCCGAATGTGCTAACCACCTGCGCCATCGAACTCCTCTGATAAAGCATTTCCTATATCCTTATCATGCCCTACAGGAAATGAAAGGCTACTGTCTAATAGCAAATACAAATGAATAACCATGTGAAATGCTAGCATTATATGATTAAGTTGCACTATTCAAAACAAAGTAAATAACAGATTTCTTACTCGAATCAGAGAGCCCGAAGTAATCTCCATCTTACAGAGAACTACACTGAAATTACGCTACTTTGCAATGGTGTTATTCAGGCTCCACGTAACTGCTGACATAATTAGTAAGCGGTATAATCCTTATTACTATCAATAAAGCTATCTATCCATATTGTCACTATTTTCAAAACTATCGACAATCCAATCTATTGTTGCAGCACTACCAAATAAGTATGTCTTTTCAGTCCAAAAATCTAACTCAGCTTCGAGAAATAGTTAAAATGTACGTAAACGTGTCGAGGCATCCCTGCGAGTTGATATTCAATACTCGGAACAGGTATGCGAGTGCCACGAGCTGCTTCCTATTCTCTTAGGCCAGAACTAAGTTCAAATACGTCTGGTAGTCTAAAATCTGACTCTCCTTAAACAAATACACTCGACTGCAAATAAACTGGGCCCCTTGCTACCACGGAACTCTGATTTGATTTTCTCAAAAAGTACAAAACTTACAACTATCAAAATTATAACCACAGAAACTGCGTTTCGTGGGGATTAAACCAATAATTTATTGCGATTAATCGATTAATTAAATTTTTATTTAAAAAGCCAAGGGAGAATCGTTTTCCAATTGTGGTATTCGGAAGTAACGAACGAAGCAAAATACTCACGTCAGAGAAAACTATGGAGAAAAACTAAGGAAATGATAAGAAGTATCAGACTATCTTCATTTTATAAAAAAGAACGATAATCGTGACTTTATTAAAAAAAATAGCCAATTGTTAGCATTGCTGTTCTTGCTCGATTACAAATAAAGTTGTCAGTACTTTAGAATATATTTTTACTCATATTAATAATTACTTATGAAACACACGTTCAACTTTAATAGTAGTTTTATACTTTTTGAAAAAATCGAATTAGAGTTCCAAGGAGGTTGGCCCAGTGACTGCAGTCGACTGTGGTTGACGTTAAACGCGTCGATCCTTGCGAGTAGATATTCAATACTGGGAACTAGTATGTGAGTGTTGCCGGCTGCTTCCTGTTCTCTAAGACCAGAATCTGGGCCAAATATGTTTCGAAACACAAAAATCTGGCTCACCTTAAAGAAATAGTTGAGGGTGAATGCGTCAAGGTATCCTTGTGAATTAATATCCAATACTCGGAACAGATACGCGAGTGCAGCCGGTTGCCTCCTGTTCTCTAAAGCCAGAACCAGGTCCAAATACGTCTTGTAGTCCATTTCGCCGTCGTAGGTCAAACATTGTTGGAACACGCGTTGGAGGAACGCTCGCGTCAGTGTGCCAGATCCGTACCTAAAGAATAAATTAATAGTAAATAATGTGTTTCATTTTTATTATTCTAGTATTATTAATGAAGTTGGTGCCATCACTCTCAGATGGTGGTCTATCTGAGATTTTATTTTGGGTTGTTCACGTGGCTCTTTGTATTTTGCTATTTGCAAACTTGACAACAGCGGTATCAATTCTGGCATGATTCTGTACACTTTGTAAACAGAGTGACGGCAAAACGTCACAGATATACCGTAGAGGTCCCGCAAACTCGTACAAAACGGTTTGCCTCCACCTATATCGTCAGAACAGCTAGGTTGTGGAACTCATTGCCGGAATCTCTGTTTCCAGTCACCTATTAATCTGGGGCTCTTCAAGTCGCGAGTAAATTGGTTTCTTCTAGGCAAGCGCGTCCCACCTTAGGCTGCTACGTTGCTCTACATCAGGTGCGTGGCCGTCAAGCGTAAGCCTATTTAATGTAAAACGAAAACTTCAAACTTAATTTAACATCATATGCATTGTTGTCAAATTTGAGTTTAGGTTTCAAAAATCATGCCAGAATCGACACCATTATATTCTTATCTTGTTGTACAGGAAATGAAAAAGAGAGACTGCTGTTAAGTTTACAAATTGCCAATAAGAATAGCCACGTGAAGTGCCAGCAAAGATAAGTAAAGTATCTATCTATACAGAACCATAGATAGATTCAGGGCGTTGTCCCGGGTGGACTAGGCAGAGAAAACAGAGCTCAATAAGGCAAGGTCCGTACACAGGTATTTCACTTCATTCACATTCAATAATCTTTTCTTATGGTAGCCATACACACTACGAGAAATCGTTACGATCAGACTGTAAAGTTCGAACGGAACAGTTTATCGTACGTGGCATACGTATAGAAAACTGTGCAGTTTTATAACATACACGCTACGATTTATCGGTACCGTTCGGACGGTACAGTCTAATCGTAACGATTTCTCGTAGTGTGTATGGCTACCATTAAATGCCCTCCGGTTTTTGCGACTTCTGTTGTAACCCATATTTACATGTGAGTGTGTGGGTTGGCGTATATATGTGTGTGTGTTGGCGTATATGTGTGTATGTGTTGATGTACATTGTGTGTGTTGGCGTATATGTACGTATGTGTGTTGGCGTATATGTACGTGTGTGTGTGTGTGTTGGCGTATATATGTGTTTGTGATGGCGTATGTGTGATGATGTATGTGATACCTAATGATCCTAAGATCTTTGTTTAATGTTTTGTTTTAATTAAATTCATTCTTTCTTTTTGTTTTTGCATGTTCATTTGGTATTACTGTAACCATACTGCATATTGTAAATTATATTATCCATGAGATAAGGAAGAGCGGAGCATCCAAACACAGGCGTTATTTGATTAAATGGAGACTCCAATCGATCATTTTGTTAACAAGGCTTTAAACTTAAAAAAATGTGTGTTGGCATATAGTGTGTGTGTGTGTTGTATGTAGTAAGATAGTCACCCCTTGAGCTCGTTGATGCTGAGCATGCCGTTATGGTCGCGGTCTAGGTTCAAGTACTGCCCGTACACGCGCAGCGCAGACGCGGCGCTGAACCAGTTCTGCTCCTGCAACTCCATCGGCATGTCTTCCTCCCGCAGCTGAGTGGTGAGGTGAATTGTTTCTTTAATTTTTGCCATGTTGGTTCAGATAAATTCCAACTAGAGCGCGGGTGCAAATGCAGGGTCGTTTGTCCGTGTTCCAGTACCCGAACGTGAGTAAAACAATGAAATTATTGCATCGGGGGTGCCTGAAATCGACTAATGTCTTTCGTGCACCCGAATACGGGCTAACGACCAAGTGCAATTGCGCCTGTAAAGTAATATGACTATAATAGTTCTTCAATATTTTGAACTGTTCATATATTTCACTTGAACAAACTTGATTTATAAATCTACAAATTAGTGTCTATCATTTTAGTATCTTGTGTTGCTCTATGCTACGAAAGGCACGCTAAGCTTGTTTGTTTTGGTCTATATCTGCAATCGTCAGTATCTATATGGCTCAGGCTCTATATGGCTGTAACTAGAGAAAATCTGTGCCTCGGTAGTAGGGGTAATAAAAGAGTAATGATGAAGGTACAAAATTGTTTACTACCAGGCCACTCAGAAAGTTTTGCGAAAAAAAAGTTTTTATGTACGTATAAGACACTGGCCACTTGTAATTATTTTGAAAACTTCGATTATCTAAAAGTAAAAATACCACTGTTCGATTTTCAAGTTTCCCTCCACATTTTTTCGAGAGCCAGTAAAATTTTTCGTGTCTCATTAAAAAATGGATCTGCATCGAGAACACTTTCGTGCTATGATTTTTTACGATTTTAAATGTGGCTTAAAACCTGATGAGTCATTTGATTGATTTCGAACTGCTTTTATGGATAAAGCACCTTCAAAAGCAACCATCTTCTGCTGGTGTAGCAAAGCCTTTAAAGGCCGTGGAAGAGGTGTCTGCGGAGGACTGGAAAAAATGTTTTGAAAATTGGTTCAGACGCATGAAACTTAGTATAGAGGCTGGTGGAGAGTTCTTAGAGAAGATTTTATAAAAATATTTTTTTCATAGAAGTTAGTTTTTTAGTTTCTCAAAACTTTCTGAGTGTCCCACGTATATATCGACGATCTCCGTGAAAAAGACATTTGTACATCGGTTTTCAAGGTGTCGCCTACTCTCAGGTCTTGGGTTCGAATCTCAGGGGGCAAACGTTTGTATGTTAAATACCAGCATTTGTACCCGAGTCACATGTGGAAATATATTCTACAAAAAAAAACTTAGGTATTATTTTATATATATACTATCTGTTACCCTCAAAACCTTACTTTGAGACTAGGTTAATTGGTGTGAGTGTAAGAAAAATCAAAAATATCTCACCTCAAGTAAGTCATCCAAGAACGAGCACGAGAGCACATCCCTGATCCTCACTCTGCCAACCCTCAGTGGGTCCAGAAAGAACAGAAACTTCCTGACTGCAGTGCATACGTAGAACGAGCTAAAGGACGAGTCCAGCCCGTCCAGTGCCGCTAGCGACGGCACCAGTTCTGCTATGTAGCTCTCTAGGTCCTGGGGAACAAAGTATTTTAACTATTTACAGAAGTCCAATCATTGTCATCGTCAAATTTTGTATGAAAAAATCGGTCCACGCGTTTGGTCTCTAGTTTGCCACAAAGGAACATATATAGACTGTTAAACACTATACCCTGTATGCACCTCCGTCGCGTTTCGCGCTCTTGCAATGCGTATTCGGGTAAAAAGAAGCCAATTTGTTCTTACGTCCGGTACAACTCGAACTTGGTAGAAGATGCGATACGATTATGGAGCTATCAAAATTTAATGCATGCCTCAGGACAGTATCACAGGCAGACCAAAAACCATGAAGGTAATTTACATAATTCACAAATGCATTGATCTGAATAGTGAAGAGTATTTGTTTAATTCTAGGGATGAGTCGATTTTTTTCGAGTTATAAATTTCTTTTTTTAACCTCTTACTTATATTATAAATTATAAGAGGGATAGTTGTTATTCAGTTACGCAAAGACGCCTGGACATTTTGCACACAATTAACAGGAGAAATAGGCTACTTTTATTCATGAAAAATGATAAATTCATGTGTATTCTCAAATGAACTATCTACAAAGCGACCTAAGTCGCCTGTGGAAGGAAGTCCTATCCTATAATAACCTCAACGCCAAGCAGAAACTATGTCGAATTAATTTTTAGAAAAGCAGGCTCTAAGAGCCTTAGCCAGGCAACTGAATTAAAAAAAAACGTATTGATATATAGTTAATTATGCAACTTTTGTTGAGGGGTATTAAAACATGAATGTGGGTTTATCAAACGAGGTAAAGCTGAGTGTGATAACAACAACAATAAGACCCATTTGGGTGTTATGACACTTTGGCTTTTTTTTTTAATTATGACATAGGATTTTTTAATATTGGCAATAAAGGTTTTAAAGTCTACACCCATAGATAAAATTGCTTAGTATTGACCACCACAATAAGATTCGTGAACATCATTAACTTCAAATAAAGGCAAAATTTTTAGGACTTATGATACAATACATAATGAATTATAAAACTACAGAAACATCATTGTTACTAACATGTTCTGTAAGGTATCCTTGACCGGTGACATCATAAAGTGAAAGACCAATCCGAGTCTGCTGTAGCCATACCCGTCTCATTACATAGTTGAATAGCGATAGACCCCGGACTCTGCCATTGCTTCCTTCTGCTGCTTGGAGACGACCAAACACTTCAGCAGTAAAATATGGTCTGCAAAACAGAATTTTATTATTTATAGTAAATATTTAACAGAGCTCTATACGTTAACATATTTCACAGCCTAGTGCAGTCTCTTTCAAGATATTATTATGCTATCTATGTATATATAAGTTTGTACATTCCTACCTGTACTTAGGGCCTGCTTCATCTCTAATTTTCTTGAATTGTAAATAATCAATGGTAAGCTCATCATTGCCCGCGATACTGTAGCTTCCATTCGACTTCTCGAGCAAACTCCACAAATGTTTCAATTCACTATTGTCGAGTAATTCTTTACTTTTCTTTTGAAGAAACTGAGCTCTGGTTTCCTCTCTCAATTTTTGAGCTAAAACGTCGTCGGCGCGTGGTAGCTTGTAGAAGAACTTTGGTATTTTCTTGTAAGAGTCATCATTAATTTCCAATTTAGGTCTATAGAGTTGTTTAAATGTTTCTATTTCTACTTTTTCACTTTCTTCTTTAGTTGTACTTGTACCTGTATCTGTGGAATAATGTAAGAGATATTCAATTTTACTAAATTTTTCATCAAAGTAGATTGTTTTCACTTACTAACCATCCAATTTTTTGATATATTTTCGAAGACGATTTTTCAAATCCTCATTAATATTCTTTTGCTTTTCGTCAGCAACTTTGTTTTCATAAGACACATTGTTGTTAGTTTTATCTTCGTTTTTATTATCTTCAGACACCTCAGACATTTTAATTTAATTTAATGTGAATTATAAAGTTTAAAATCTATCAATTTGAGAAAGTAGTGGTGGTTGTTGGTGGCGTTTATTTATATTGTCATGGTGACATGTGAGTGACATGCATGACTGCCTAACACGGCATTTACACTACTAAATTTTAAGGGCCCAATCGAAAGGGTGGGCGTGGCTCCTAGCTAGGGTAAGCAATTATTACACCGCGCCAATCGCCCTAGATCGTTTTCCTTACTCCCTAACTTACATTACACCACCCTTATAGTCGCGGCATTATATGATGGCCGTTTTGATACATTGCAATAGTGACGCGAAAAGTCAACCTGTCATCGAAAAAATCCTTCATAATCAAATAAAATTATAAATTTAGTTTTTTTTACTATTATTGCAATGAATTGCTGAATAAATATTGAATAAAACGAAAACATACGTTTTACTTACTTACGCTCCGAGATCTATATGTAACGGTCTTATTAATTTCATGATTTTACATTATGAATTTCGAAAGACAGAAATTCCGAGTAATGTGGCTAAAAAGTACGCTGTAATTATATTGTTATTTGTATGTTCTAACTTTTCTTAGTTACAATAACAACAAAATAATTATTTAAATTAATTTAGTTAATGCTAAGGTTTTCGTAACCTTAATATAAGTTAGACCATGATTTTATATAGTTTTGGAAAATTAAAATTCTGAACTCTAAAATTACCAATTCGATTAATTTTATGGCTAAATGTGCGTCTGTAATGACAATAATGAACAATGATTATTTCTTTCAAATGTAGATTATGAAACTTCATGAACGCACAAATGTCAAAGCGGCCATCATAGCGTGCCGCTACTATAGTCAGGGTAGGGGTCCCGTTAAAATTGGGTAGTGTAAATCCCAAATGACTGACACTGACAGTAGTTACAGCAAAATTCCGTCCGTCCGTACAAATAATTTACGAGAATTCGATTGAATGAAAATTATTTTCATTTGAAAAGAACTCTCAGGATAACTTGCAGTAAATTCGCTAAATCACTATTCAACTAAAGCTAGATGTAATCCATAGAAAAACTACAAAATTACAATTCAATTTGATGTCATTGTATGGGATGAATTTAGTTTTAGCTTAATTGAGATTTACCAAAATTCCTGCAAGTAGGCCTCAAAATGATATTTTATTAATTTTTTTATGAATGAAATAGATATTAAATACAAAGAAATTAAGTACTTAATTGATTGTCATGTAAAGTAAAGGTAAATAATTGCATTGCACTAATTATTATTATAGCTTTTCCTCGTTAGATGTCACTATTTGCTAATGTTGCTTCTACTGCCCGCATGATGGCGTGTGTGTAGTTGTACGACGTAAAAATGTCGTTGAAGTCTTTTGTACTGAAAATATTTTTTTAATTTTAAGATTTTTTATTAAAGAACATTTTTATATTGAATCAAACTTAGAATGTGATGTGAGCAAATGTAATGCTCCTACATTTGCTTTAAAAAAGTTTCTTTTTATTTCTTATTATACCTATCTTTTTCTGTATTTTCTATAATATAAGATAAAACTGAAGACAAAACTATTTTTTCGTCTTTGAAAATCTTAACTTTAATTTTCGTTAATGCGACGTCGCCACCATACTTGACCCACTTCTCTGCTCGTAGATAATGACTGTCGTGGTAATCGCGTCGTTGTTGTGGTTAATTTTCCAATCGCCGCTATAGTATTACCGGTGCGAGGCGAAGTGGTGAGTGAGTGAGCAGAGCAAGTGAAATCTATCTGTTGGCTAAACAATAGACCGTTGTTGCTAATGGAATCGACTTCAGCATCAATTTTTCAAATAAGTTTTAATAATAAGATTTAGGTAAAATAATGATTTAAATAAATGAGTATGCCGGTTAGAGAGACGAGAGGAATTAACAGAGCCGGATTTGAGGCCGAATTATCAATTCTTAACACCAGGCAAGTTTCATTGTGAGAGCGAGACATCACATACGTACAGTAGAGCGACATCCCACTTCAACCGCTGTTTTTGCCTGGCGTTAACAACAATATTTCAATATCATTGGGCGTTAAGCTTTCATAATACGACCCCAGGCAGGGCTGTGGCCCCCACAACAGGCATACAAAATGTAAGTAGACTAGAGTGTCAGACTTGAAAAAGAGGTGCCAAATTTGAAAATACGTTCCCCCACTCCTTCGTTGTCCCAGGGCCTCCAACCTCGAAATCAAAAATTAAGATTTAATGCTATGAAATAATAAATCTGAAGTGATTGTATGGGTCCTCTGGGTTTTATCTGCTATCCGTCTGTCGGTCTGTACTTTCTTCGGAACTATAACCTAGCACTTCACATAGCTATACATGGCTATGTGTACATTTGACAGCTGTATGTATAGCTTTATGATGATCTTTATTGAATAAAAAAAACTGTGAAATATGTAAATAGTAAATACGAATAGACATGTTAAGTGACAGCACAATATGTAGACAATTGAAATTGAAACATTATCAGAATGTGAATTTTTGTTGCCGCTTTATGTATCAAAAATAATAAAAGCCTTTAATAACAATCTTATATGTTACATTTTCTCTTTTAATTACTTGTGTAGTACTAATATTATACAAGTTGTTTCTGAAAGCAGCGTAATTTAAGGTTATATATATTAGACACCGGTTTCGCGGTTGTCTTGCTATTTGGCATAGGCCTCCCCAAGTGTTCTCCACAACGATCTATCCCTTGCTATCCTCATCCAACATGGTCCTGCCACCTTCTTGATATCATCGTCCCATCTTCGATACTGCCTGCTTTTACATCTTTTTTATATGTGGGCACCATTCCGTCACTTCGTTCGTCCACTTTTCTGTCTTGCTTCTTGTCTTCTGTTCAGTCGTCCTGCCCATTTCCATTTCAGTTGTTTGATTTGGTATTTTATATATATAATCTTGGTTTGTTTTATGATTGTTTTTAACCTAATTTTGTCTTTTAATTTTATGTTGAGTATGCATTCAGTGTGGGCAAGTTTCTAATGATTTTACATTTTTCTATGTACACCTCCATTTTCGTAAACCAAATAACAATAATAAAACCAACAAAAACTCTAGGAGATACCAATATAATAAAAACAATAATTATTATTTATATGACGAGGGCAGCAGGTTTTTTTTAAAAAGCTTTTTCCTTCGTTAGCCATGAGCTCGTGCGCGGCTTGAGGCATAAGAAATCTGCTTTAGTATGCTTAACTTATTATACGTGTGCGCTATTGATTGGTGTCTTTCATGAAAGTAAGAAATAATAAACTTGTGTACCTACACATAGTGTTTGCATAATTTTTCGTGTTATGACTTTTAAATTTTAGAATTCTACAATGTTTTAAAATAAACTTTACGCATTAAATATAAATGAAAATAAAATTACTAAATTTAACTTTTTTATTATATTTTTATTTTAATCATTTACCTTCTGAATGTTTAAAACTACTTTTTTAGTTAATACCTTCTTAAAATAAATATTTTGAAGAAGAGTCGGCGCGTGATGCCTGTCAAATACGTAACGCAAATATAAACTTATATTATATAGGTCTATAACTGATGCTGTTACTTTCTTTTTGCTAAAAAGAAAAGAGATAGAATTAGGTTTAAACGAAGACTAACTTTAGTTCGTGACTTGGGATAAGGTGGCTCTTGTACAAAAACAAAATAAAAAAATGCTGCACCATCCTGTGAAAGAATTTTTAACTCCAACTAAAATAACATTCTTAAATCTGTTTTTTACTTTTCAGTTCGCTATAATAAATAAGGCGGGGTGTGTTTTTAATTTATTTTTCACTACCTGTGCCCCGCGGTGTTACCTGCGATTTATTATTGATATTTTCCCGCAGTAAAACGTAGCCTATGTGTTAATCTAGGGTGTCAGCTAACTCCACGCCAATTTTTTTTAAATCGCTCCAGCCGTTTAGACGTGATGAAGTAACAAACATACACACTCACAATCTTTTGCCTTTATAATATTAGTGTGATTGTTATTTTTTCATCTTTATCGCATTCAGAATAGCTATGTCCATGGTTGTGATATACCAACAGGCAAGGGTTCGTGGTTTAATATAGATAGATGGAGTCACTTTCATCGCCCTTCGACAAGTTTCACTTAAACGTGTGTTATTATGCGTAAGTACGGTGAACAGCAGTAATCGTGTTGTTGGACAATATAATACAGATATATTGTTTTAAACTTTCATGGTACACTAACTTTAGAAAATCTCTTTGGTGCAATAGAACACCCTTGACCGTTTTTTAAACTTATTTACTTAATGTAATTTTTTAAATTCTATCACTCCTAATATATAATATGTATAATATGTCTCTCCACTGTATCTTTTAATACTTCCGATATTCGGCACTGTTACAAGCACCATGATTACGGAGTTACTCCGTGATCTTAACTCAGAAAATTTAAACCATATACAGGTACCTTGAAGCTGTGAAAAAATTCTTGAATTCTAAATGAAGCTGAAAGAAAAATATGGATTTATGTCCGTACTTACAAAGTACGGAACTCTCGGAAGTTGTGTCCGACTGGCACTTGTCCGTTTTTTGCTATTTTACTCCTATTTAAATACATCAAATAGGAAGTTATGAAAAGATCGCGTTGCTTTTGTGGGATTATTTTTAACTTTATGTTATTTTAATAGTAGTTGTTATGTGGCAGCATAAATAGGTGCTGGTTTGTGAAAAATTAAAATACTTTTTTTAATATCTATCTTTAACGCATTCAGACATGCAATACGTTGACAGGCGGGCAGATGAGCAGTATTAACAAAATTGTTAGTTAAGAGAGAAAGAAAATGTGAGCGCGCACTGCTTTCTCTTGCTTATATCCCCCACTCAACTCCCGTTCGCCTCACCCAAACACACTTTTCGTAACACGTAACGCATTCACCAGCTTACCCCCCAAGTAAACGTGCGTAAAAAAGTTTTCTTATATCCCCCACTCAACTCCCGTTCGCCTCGCCCGAACACACTTTTCGTAATACGCAACGCATTCGCCAGCTTACCCCCCAAAGCAAGCGTGCGTAAAGAAGTTTCACTTCAAAAAGGTAGTAAATTAAATTACTAGTTAGGGGTGAGTAGGTAGTTTAATTTTTATTGCACTTTCTGTTTCCCGCTAAGTTTGGAATCTCCGACACCACCTAGGTTGGCTGGAAGAGATCTCTTTTTGAGATAAGCCTACCTTTGCTAACTATGATTTTTTGAATTATATTTAACTTGACTTTTTGAATTATATGATGCAATAAAGAGTATAATAAATTGTTTTTTTTTTCTAAAAACGTGTACTTATTCAACTCATGCAGCGCGTCATGAATGAGTTACCGTGTTGTTAATTTGCAAACTTCCCTCATTATAACGCACACTTTTATTGTTTGTAACATAACGTAACGTTTGCGTAATCCTTACGTGTAATACGGGGGTTCGATAACAAACTTCTTTTCAGCAAATAACTTTTAATTAGAAGAGGAAATTAACTTGCCAGTTGTGCGATCAACAAAGCCGTGACGAGTAATTTCTTTGCCGCTAAAAGGCTGTCGTTCACTTGCGCCTGCAATGTAATAGTGTACTTAGATATTACGTATGTATTAAATAAATACATTGAATCTGGGGGTACGGTAGTTTTATTACTACAGGAACTATTGTATAACAGAAAAATAATGGACAGTGGATCTAAACTTTCATGGTCACTAACATTATAGCTATTAACGGGATTGTTATCATGTACCTTGTTTTTTATGAGTCTCCGATATTTCGGCAATGTTGCAAGCGCCATGATCACGGAGTAACTTTAAGTTACTTCGTGATCTACTAAGGACTAAGTGGATAATTTATTCACCTTACGCCGATGTGAATATAGATGATCACGATATGCGCAAGCCACATATTTTGATGAAGTTGTAGAGCCTGTGAAGTTAGGCCTTGTAGGTAGAGTTTGCGCGGCCAATCGAACAGGGTACCGCATAAATCACCCGCACTCCTGACGCGCATTGATGATCATCATCATACTCAGAATGCGCGCCAGGGTGACCGGTGCAGGAGTATTGTCTGGTTATTAGTGGCCCTGTTCAGGGCGTAGGTAGGGCCCTGTTCATTTCAACGAGCCTTAGGGCTGGCTGAAGTGGGCAGGGAGGAGTCCCACATACCTTATTCTCGCTCCCTCAGTGATTGAAGGATGAGTAAGGCATTTCCCAGACACAAAAAAGGCCTTTTAGAGTTAGGGCGTGTAGAGTTAGAAGCTTGGCTCTACATGAGATCTGGTAACTTTTTGACAGTGCGAGTTATATAGTCTCGACTTGGCAACATTTTACATAAAAATGTTCTTGGTGGGATTCATATTTCTTACACTCCCAGCAATTAGCAAGCCAATAAGTAAGCACTGTAAGACCTGTGTTATATGATACTAGGGTAAAAAATATATATATAATACTTTTAAAAATAGCTATTTGCATTGGATTAAGATGACCTTATTTATCATTCAAATATTTGCCCTTAGTCGGAGTTGAACTCAAGACCTCAGAGTACGGCGACACCTTGAAAACTGGTGTACATACACACCACTTCTTCATCAAGGAGGTCGAAAACTTAACTAAATTCTAGGATACTTCTTGACGAGTTATTATTAAAGGGTTGTTCCGTATTCACCTATACGTCTCAACTCATTTCCTTCCTTATCCCAAACTAATATTCCTGACTCAACTCAAACAAAATTTTCAACAGGCTCTATGATCACAACACCATGAAAAGTCGTAATTTTTTGTTATAGGTGGTAATAATGAAATTTTAAGTTTTAAGAAATTTTATATAAACTAATCAAAAGAGTCTATGCAACATGAACTTTTTGAACATTTGACCGATTTTTAATAATTTTAATACTTAAATATTTTATTTTACTAATAATAACCAATTTGATTTATTAGTAACTAAAGCAAGAAAACGTATGAATAAATTTTACATTTCATAACACTAATATAAAATATCAACGGATAAAACTTGCAATTTGCATAAATGAATTTGATGTGTATATTTAATTATATTATTCCCAGTACGATACTTCTAGTTATATATCGTTATTGCTGATTGATCTTAACATTCATGCAACCAAGTATGGGATGGAAACCTTATTTCATTAAAAACACCATTCATTTGCCCGTCAGTCCGTACGTCAGCCTGAACTGCTCGCATCCATCATACATTCAATATTTCATTTCATTTTCACTCAAACGCATCTGTGTCGTACGCATAGAAAATCAATGTAAAGTTTTAACATATCGTGAGAGCTGTAGTGTTGTGTTCATTGTTTGTTCTTAAAAAATCTAATGATAAATTTGTAATTTTTCATGATTATGTCCTCTTAAATTCATAACTTGCATATAGTTCATAACTTGCATATAGTTCATAACTTGCATATACTTGCATAATTTTTTCGTGATATGATAGGATAATATTAAAAATTAATTTAGCCTGAAATTAAACACCACTATAAATGATAAGACCGCCCATTATTACACTGTATCCAGCAATTGTGTACAATGTTATATTTTCAATGGTGTAAAACAAAGAGTTTTATTAGTTTTTATTTACATAAAATATGATATTAATCTTAATCATAAAAGATGCACACACAAGAATTTAGATAAGAGAGTGAAAATAACACAAATAGTTTTTTATATCGAGTGTTGTTGTTTGGTCCAAAACCAAAGCACCTCAAATTGGTAGACCCTTAGACATTGAAGGAAAAAAATAAAATAAAAATATAACAAAATTATTTTCAACAAGGAATTGAAATACTTACAGTACTTGTAGAGCAATCTCTTTCAAAAAATTTTGAAACCAGTCAGCAGAATTATTATTATATTATTGAACCCATCAGGCTACGCCGGTATTGATCTTGTTAGCAATTGGATGATTGTATAAGTTATATACGTAATTTGATTTCTTATTATTTTTTTTTATCAAGAAATGGTTCTTGTACAAACTAGTAAAGTCACACACAGATGTTAAAAATTATATTTATTCCTATTTGTTTCTAAGTTTTTATAAGTTTCATTTTTATCAACATCGTCAACACAGTCGTGTTGAAATCATTTTTTTATAAATTTACGAAGTTACAACCTTTTCTGTATTGTAGAGATTTTTCTGTAGCAAAAGATTTTGTCTTTACCAGTGTAGAGTTTGAACTAGTTTTAAAAAGTGCATAACACTTATCCACATTTAGTCATTATCTAATGATTTGATTTCAATTCTGAAGATAATCATTAATTAATGACATAAAAGAAGTCTTCTTCTTCTTCTTCTTTTTAATGAGTCATTACCGTAGTCTAGTGTAGGTATAAAATTAGACTAATATTAGCAACTCATACTTCATTCATTAATTCTTAGACCGATGCAATCAATTTTATTTGTACAAGTTTATATTATTTAGATGTACTTATAAGTAAATTATTTGTATTTTTTTCAATTATCAGCTCTACACAAAGGCGTCGAGTGTTCCACGACTTCTTAAAAAGCCTAAACATACACAAATACTTGTTCAATGCAACGGTATCTACTCTTTTCATCTCCGAAATTCATTACATAATACAATACCATGTAGGTTTTATTCGTATGACAAAAGGCGAGGAAACCAAAAGGCAAAACCGGACTATCTGTTGAATGCGCGCGAGTCGAGTCGATCGACCCAACCGACGAGTTTGAAATGCGCCAGCGCCAGTACAGTGTGCGACTCCATGGGGTGCGGACGTGTCGTCGCCGCTCCGATCAACCCAAACTAAATGCCGTGCGTTCCGATAAAGTGTTAAATTGTGCCCAACGAATTTTTCGTGTAAAAAGGTTCATTGAACATATTGTGTGTCTCTGTTAAGGATAAATGCGAGTGGCACAACCCGCAAACTCTGTAAAGGTAAGCGCTCGCTATCCGACCGAATTGAGTAGGGCCTCTATTTCTAACAGCCTGCTGGCTAGACGAGTTCTCTTGCGAAGGGTTGGTAGTAGGCTTTTGCAAGGCGGATCGCATTCTCGGCGAACGAGACGGACCACGGTCGGGCCGTTTGTCAACAATTGTGCAATTGAAAATTAAAATTTGAAATTGGGCGCAAATGGTGTTGTGTTGTGGTGCATTGGTTTGGTCTGCCGCGCCGTGTGATGTAAAATCTCTTCGGCCTTGACTAAAGTTATGCTGGAATGTCAAGTGGCCGATGAAAATGTGAATGTCGAGCCGAACGACCAGCTGTAGCTGTGTTTGTAGATATTTGGACCAGTTCCTTGACAATACGTTTTCAGACGGCGATCGCCGCGAAGTCTTACTAGCACAGTTATTTTGTGATTTGTTTTCTTGGAAAGTAGCTACCTGTACTTATTATTTTGTTCGAGAAACATTGCCATTGCTAGCTTACGGCGAAAGTAGAGACTGCAAAATAATTACTTCAACGGATTCCTCGAATGTAGCGTATTGTTATTTTTAATTCAACTTTATTTTATACTGAGAAATGGCCAAACAGCGGTCATAATACCATTAATCTCTACCAGTTTCAAGAACTCAGAAGAAAAAGCTTTTGACGAGCTTTGAAATTGTCATATCCATATACGGCTTGAAACTTCCATGGCCACTCAGTAATAGCTAATTTCTATTATTCTTATATCCAATTTATATTTTTATAAAATTCTAATCATATAGATATTCATATGAATATCTACATGATTGGTAAAAAATCATGCATATACATTATTATATAATAACCTCATTTTATATAAAGCTGTCCCAGCTGTCCCAGCGAACTTCGTACCGCCCTAAAAAAATAGGGGTTGTCCAGCGGACAAAATTGTGAATCTAAACCATTCTCAGATCCCCTTGAACACACACAAAAAAATTCATCAAAATCGGTCCAGTCGTTTAAGAGAAGTTTAGTGACATACACACTCACAGAAGAATTATATATATAAAGACTAGCTGACCCAGCGAACTTCGTACCGCCCTAAAAAATAGGGGTTGTCCAGCGGACAAAATTGTGAATCTAAACCATTCTCAGATCCCCTTGAACACACACAAAAAATTTCATCAAAATCGGTCCAGTCGTTTAAGAGAAGTTCAGTGACATACACACTCACAGAAGAATTATATATATAAAGATAAGCTGAGGATGCAACTAAAGCCTTAGTTACCTAAAAAGCCTGCTAAAAACTTGTTAAAACGAGGAAATTTCCAACATCCCACTGAAACGAACAGGAAAAAAGCATTTCGCAAAACACTAGTTACTAGTTCCTATAACATAAAAACTTGAGATTAGCTCTACCTTCGACACTGAACTCTTCGTTAGATGCAAGTAAGCTACCGTGATATCCGTAGAGCATGACAAATCTGACGACATTTTCTTCTCCATTTTTATGTTACAACAAAAAAAAAGTAAATTTAAAAATCTAAAAACCCGACTGCTTAAATATAACCTGAATAGAATAAAACAACTCCAGTAGTCTATAATTCTGTTAAGTAAGGAACAGTAGCTTCTTTGACAGTTCCCCAACATTGTTAAAAAAAAAACTTTGCTGAGGAACTCGATGGCGCAAGTGGTTAGCGCGTTCCGATGCGATCGTTGAATTTAAGCAACTTTCGCAGTGGTCGGTCATTGGATGGGCGACCGAAAATTTACTATCTCGATCTCCTCCGTGCTTCAGAAGGCACGTTAAGCCGTTGGTCCCGGCTTCATCTGCAGTTATAAGCATCCACCAACCCGCACTGGGCCCGTGTTGTGGGTCATTGCCCAATCTCCTTATTCCATCCATAGGGAAGGCCTGTGCCCCCAGTAGTGGGGACATTAATAGGCTGATGATGATGAATGAATGTTTAAAAAAAATATTCATTCTTGAATAAATAATTTATTAGATGCGTATACGTGTATCTACATATACATATACATTTAAGCTATATAGCTTAGATTAGATCTTGGGGAACTACTTTTTAGAGGATAATTGCTTTTATCGTGCAGGATTCTCTTCTTTTAAAACACAATTTGACAGCAGTATATTATCCTCCTCATCATAGTCTTTAGGCAACGATAATAGAGGTAGGACATAGCGCATTTCCAACTCGAATTGGAGTGCCCGTCTGGGAGGTAACCACCCCCTTACAGAATATCACAGTAAAATAACACTACCTTTTGGTGGTGTTGTGTTTCTGTCGTTGAGTAAGGTTCCAGGTCTTCACAGGGAAGGGGATTTGGTCAGGGTAGACAATGGTGGAAGTGATATGTTTGGTTTCGTAAGCGTTTATAGGCTGTGGCGGTGTAATGGAAAGGAGAGTCTGCTGACAAAAAAAATATTTTTAATTAAGGGAACCATGTTGAAATTCAGACCTAACCCTCCTTATCAACCCCTTATCATTTAACATTTTAATATTTAGCAAGCCATTTCTTTCTAATCGGAAAAAAATGCTAAAAAAAATTATGTAACTGAAAATTTACGGTTTTCAAATTTTTTCCTTTATCTGTACTATAAGCTGTTACTTCGTACCAAATTTCAAGAGTCTATGTTCACGGACGTACCCTGTAGGTTTTTTATCCCGTGCGAGTTTCGAAAATTTACGGAAATTTGCGACATAAACGGCTGTATCTTTTGATGGCTTTGGCTTAGAAGTTTGATTTTTTCACGTCTCCAAGGGACAGTAGATATGAATTTCAGTTTGAAACCTCCACGCGTTCCTGAGAAAAACGTTCTTGTCAGACGGACGGACGGACAAAAAAGTGATCCTATAAGGGTTCCGTTATATATTTATAGTTTTTAAACAAATTCTTACACTATTGTAGATGATTTCTTAAACGAGTATTGAAGCTTTTAATTTCAATAAGAACGTCTTTAAAAGTATCTCTTTAACATAAAGTAATCGCATTAAACATGTTAATCATTTTATTCAAGTCAAAATGTAGACTGCATGCAAATATCTACAAAAAAAACCTCGAATAAATATTAATACTTTTTTAAATTGGAAATGCTATTGACCTCATTGACATAACTGGCATAACGCATTATAAACTATTTTATTTATGAGATTTATACACGCGTGTAAGTATTTTGTTATTAACAATTTTGTTTTAAAACGCCACATAAATACAAATGAATATTACTTTAACATTACAAAATAATCTCTTATCTATTAGACAAAGTCCGTCTGTCTGTAGTGCTGTTTCAGCGGCCAAACCGTAAGAGATAGATAAAGAGAATATTTAAGTTATAAGTTAAGAATAGTCTGATAAGACTACAAACCGGATTTGAGTAACGTAGCACTTCCGGGTTTCGAGAAATCAGGTTTTGGTGAACATTTGGTTCACTGGTTTGCTAGTATTATGAACTACCTATATGGAGAAGGACTGAATCATAGACTGAGATTAAAAGTAAAAATGTCATAATATGAAAAAAAATGTTGCACTTACGTCAACAGTCTTTGTTTCATTGTTGCTAGAATTATATTACGGAATTCCGTCTCTTTATGTATGCTTAGTTCAACTCGCCGGATGTCCGATATTTATTTATCTAAATAAACATTGCGATTGCACACGCAACTTAAAAGGTTACATTCCACAAAGGTTCCAAAAAGAAATAGACCCAAAGCCTTACTAGACAAACGAAATACGAACATATAGCAGCACATTATCGATGCAACATTGTAGCTAAATAACTATCCCTGACTCCCATGATCATATATTAAGCTGAGTAAAGATGGTAGCTATGCTTGCGCCGCCAGTTTTTCTCGAGGAAAACCATCTGCACTCCTTATAAGGACACCTATCCTAAGCGCGAGTCGCATCTTAATCCTTTTAGCTTAGAGTCAGACTGTTTATTTTTATTTATTTATTGCACAAAACAGAGTTACAGCAAGTAAAATGGTAAAAGAGACTAAGAAAAACAATTGATTAAAAAAATACTGAACTCCACTAGCATGTGCAAACAGCATGCTTATATAAGTACACAGCAAACTTACATTAAAAATTCAATATTTTAATAATTACATTAACATAGAATTCATTAATAACAAAATAAATGAGATTAAGATATGCACAATTCATTAATCAAATTAGAAATAAAAAAATAAATGAATTATAAATAAAGACATTATTAAATTAAAATTAAAATAAATTAAATAAAAAACACGTGAATTTTATAGATACTGTTAAACAATTGTAATAATGATTATATCAATGGTATTAATTAATTAATATATTTTGCGACAACTTACTGGATTTTATTCACCTTAACAGATTTAAAAAATATTATACTAGCGCGCTACACACTCGCTTAGCACGGGTTTCACTGTGTTCAAGGTGCATCAAAAGGAACATAGGAGGTGAGGTAGCGCGCCTCCCATATCACACTAATATTATAAAGGCAAAAGTTGTGAGTGTGTATGTTTATTACTTCTTCACGTCTAAACGGTTGGAGAGATTTTAATAAAATTTGGTATGGAGTTCGCTGACACCCTGGATTAACACATGTGCTACGTTTTACTGCGGGATAATAGCCCTTATAAACCGCGGGTAAAACCACGGGGCACAGCTAGTACTATATAAAACAAAAACCACGATGCAAGTGGAACTTTTAAGATAATTAATAAAGAAGGCCTTCCTCAGCTGCTGCAGCAGCTGGGATTCGAAACCAGGCCGCCCGCGTAGCAAGCGAGCTTTCTACCACTGAACCACCGATACTTGTTGATAGTCTGTTTTTTTAATAACAAATAAAAATGTAAGGCGACGTGCTAAACACGAACGAAAAAAATTGTAGCGATGTAATAAAAGTTTCACTTTAATAAATAAATAAAAAACAACGCATATAGCTGTAACTTAAAGGGAACACCAAGTCATAGACACAAAATGGTGACTCACAAAAAGCAAGGTACATGGTAATAATTCCGTTAATAGCTGTAACAAAATGGAAAAATCCGCTTATTTATATATAGAGGCCATTCGAGCAGGCGGCTCACCTGATAGTGAGTGATCGCCGTCTACCATAGACATCTGGACACCTTCAAGGCCAGAGTGAACAGGCATCTTCTAGGCAGGCGTGTACCATCTTAGACCTCATCATCATTTTCCATCAAGCGAGATTGTGGTCAAACGCCTTGCTTATTAAGCATAAAAAAACATCTGCAATACTATAGGAGTATCACAAATGCACAGCCGACTGCTTTCAAAATTTATCCGACTAAGTTCGATGATAATTGAATTAGGAAATATCGAAGTGGCGGCATTTGTCAATTCTAGACCTTACGCATTGGTATACTATATTATTATATAAAAGTTACCTTAAACGACTTGGCAAAGGTCTTTGCTTTATAAGTATGTAATTACTGCAATATAGGATCACTCTGGCAGCTCCAGTGGGCAGGTAGTTAAGTTTCCGCAGAACTAATAGTTAAATCTTGCGTGATCAAAGTGCATTATGAATTTCGCACCCACATATAGTTTTAGTGATTTGCTTACTCATGAACAGTCTTTTAAAGCCATACAATAAGTTTAAACAGTATTTTTATGTAAATAAAACTAGTTTTAACGGGTTAATGCACGAAACTTTATTTATTTATTGACGTTTCGCAGCTGTTTCAGGTCTGCATCGTCAGAATACTGATTTTTTATTTAATTTTCCTTCTTTCGAAGGTTGCTCGACAAAATTATGACGAAACGTCAATAGATAAATAAAGTTTCGTGCATTAACCCGTTAAAACTAATTTTATTTAATGAGTGAGGTGCGCGAAAACCTAAGAAACAAGTATTTTTATGTATTGTAACAGACAAATAATAATTACCCTAAAGGTTTTACAAAACTTAATAAAATTTTGGAACACTCCATTTTACACAGAGAAAACTTATTTCAGGACGGATCCTCCGTTCTTCATTAGGCATAATACTAAAATAATGTTCATAATAATTCTGTTACTATCTGAATCACATGAGGTGTTTGGCATTTTTTCCCCCAGTCTAGATTCGGAAACTTTGTTCACTTTCTGCGTTAATTCCTATTTCGTCGCGTTTTAAATGGAAAGAACATCTACTGCTTTTGTTCCGCTTATACTGTGTATCACGCAATATATACGTTCATTGATTGCGGATACCATTTACCTGTTTTCTGGTTAACAAACTGCAATGACCTTCGATTTTTATGACGTAACGCCCGCTTCGCTGTGGTTTCGGCCCAAAACATTCTCGAGCAATTTCGAGAAGATATTCGGAATTCCAATAATGTAAACAGGTAAAAGAATCTACTACTTTTATTTTAATTTAAAATAAAGTGTTACGAACGGATTTTTGATTGAAAATCATAAGGCAAAGAGTTTAGCATTTTGGAGCTCGATGGCGCAAGTGGTTAGTGCGTTCGGCTGCGATCGTTGAAGTTAAGCAACTTTCGCAGTGGTCGGTCATTGGATGGGTGACCAAAAATTTACTATCTCTAACTCCTTCCTGCTTCGGAAGGCACGTTAAGTCGTTAGTCTCAGCTGCATCTGCAGTCGTTAGCACCCACCAATCCACACTGGGCCCGCGTGGTGGGTCATGGTCCAATCTCCCTAATCCATCCATAGGGAAGGCCTGTGCCCCAGCAGTGGGGACATTAATAGGCTGATGATGATGATGAAGGAGTTTAGGCAATCTTGTAATCTTGCTTTGAGAAACGTTGGGCTCCACAGGACAAGGAATTGGAGTGATCAGGGTAACCAGTCATTCTTCCAGCTTTTCCAAACATCTAGGGGCCATGACCTTCTTTTCCCCTAAAGAAAGACAAATATTCAGGTAGCATTTGCGATTGAAATTTATAATGCAAATACTTACATCTAATGTCTTCGAAAACGGAATTGTGAATCAAAGTTTTGATAGAAAACATGATTCATTGAATAAATATTTGTTGTTATATACTCGGGCTCGTTTTGCGTATCGCATTCTTTTAAGAATACTTAGTCACGACTCAATGGTTTATCTAATGTGCTGTACATCTCATATGAATTCATGTTCGCCTACAGGTAAACAGTTTTTTTTTTCATTAAATACTGCCTGTATTGTACAACTTAATAGGGATTATGACGTGTTAAAGTAAACAAAATTCTATTTAGTTATCAAAAAATAATGGACACTTATTTTTTCTTCTGTCAACAACCAACAAATTACAATGATAAAACGCGCCAAAGTTTGGGAATGGGGGTACGTGACGTCACTTTTTAGTATAAAATCTTAGAAAATGTGACGTCACATGACAATTCAAATCAGTGTGTCTCTGTAATGTTTTAATTAATAGCTACTTTTTGATAATCTACCTAATAGACGAAGAAGAAGCAAAGTAATTAGCCCTATAAGCTACACAAAACGCAGAAAACTAAATATTTATGAGCAAAGGATATCTCTGAAAACATCCAACCAACCACAGTCTAATGAGAAATCAGCATGTAAATGATGAAAAAAAATGTAATTTTTAAATTTAATGTCTATGTGAATAACTTATCACCTGGACCTAGCAGCACAGCACTACTGAATGCTAATAACTATAGATACAGTCGGAGCCAACGCTTAAATTTTGGTCACCCATCGAATTTTGATTCACTTCGACAATCACTTAGCGTAATTTACATTCACCTTTTTTTATTTAGTTTTAAGTAAGTTTATTTAGTTCTATGGCGTTGGCAGTACGTGATACTGTGATATACTTATGTTACGTATGCAACACTGATTTGCGTGTCGGTATGTCTGTAGAGATGTCTGTCCAGTCGAAATCACGTGTCTTTACATGAATTGAAGGCAGGTGGAAATTTATACAAGTATTTTTATCCGATTTAAAATAAACGAGGAGATTCTGTATTTATCTTGTATCCGGCGTATACTCGTATATGTATTTTTATTCCATTGTTATATTTATAATTATGAGTCATCTAACAACAGCACGCAATCTTCATGAATCAAGAAAACAATTGATAAATTGTTATTTAGGTATTCCATTATTTATGCAATTGCAATGGCGCAAGTGGTCAGCGCGTTCGGCTGCGATCGTTGAGGTTAAGCAACTTTCGCAGTGGTTGGTCATTGGAAGGGTGACCAAAAATTTACTATCTCGACCTCCTCCGTGCTTCGGAAGTGACATTAAGCCGTTGACCCGGCTGCATCTGCAGTCGATAGCACCCACCAATCCGCATCCGGCCATGGTGGGTCATGGCCTAATCGCCCTATTCCATCCAAAGGAAAAGCCTGTACCCTAGCAGAGGGGACATTGATGCGCTGCTGATGGCGATTATGACTTTCCAAACCCGTTATTTTACTGTGGTCATCTGTAAGGTGGAGGTTGTTACTAGTAATATATAAATGTTTAATATTAATTACTTGGCCGGGTAGGATGCGATTGCTAATGTTGCCCGTGCGCATATTAACCTCGGCTCATCCTGTTTCAATTAGTTTAAGTTTCTAGGCCATTACAATTGTAAATTGGATTTGAGCAATTTAATAATTAATTTCTGCTAACAGACAGGATAAATTCATATTTTTATCAAATAGGGATAAAAAAGATGCACTTTTAGGTGAAAATTACTTAACAGTGATCTCTATAATGAAAGCAAAAGATTGCTGCCGAATAATTGCAATCAATCGAGAATCTTCTTTAAAAGGATTTGAATATATTTTCAACTACGACATCCAAAAAAACACGACGGGTTGCACTCCGGGAGTGCGGCCGAAGTGAAAACTTGAATATTAACGTTTTGCATTTTTGGAATGGTTAGGGAATAATTTTGCACGAATTGCTTTAATTATCAGTAACACTTCATATACACGAATTTTACGAATACACAGCAATGTGGCCACTGACACACACACAGACGGTCGAGCCATTAGCTGTCACCATCCATGGATGCGCGTGGCACGCTGTAACATGAACACACACGAACATTCGCGCAAGCGCCCTGTGCCGCCTAAACGAAACAGCAGGCATACATTTTCGCCGCGCCGTAGAAATAGAGGGGGATACTTCCTCTCCTACACCGCGCCGGCTGTCTTCTCTCCATCCGTTTTACGAATTTTCGATCAGGTCACGTGTCCTGACGCGAGTTTTGCATTTTTTACCCATTATAAAAAAAGTGCACAACGCCACTAAAGAAGTTTTCGTCTTACGAATTTTCGATCAGGTCACGTGTCCTGACGCGAGTTTAACATTTTTTACTCATTACAAAAAAAGTGTACAAGGCCAATAAAAAAGTTTTCACTTAAAAAATTGTGTAAATATAAAAAAGATGAATATAATGTATAAACAAAAATATTTAACCAAACACAACTCTTTTATGTTGATCGAGAAACACACCGTATTTTGCCTTCGCCGGAATACTCACACCTTCTTTATAACGTACTATTCAATCCTTTGACCCAACGCTACCTTAAGGAATGTTTTAACTTCCTTCATACTTCTAAAGCATTGTCCCTAAGGTCATCAGGAAATCATGCTCTTATTACACCTGCGCATGGAACAACTTTAAATGGCCGTTCATTCGCAGTACAAGCTGTTTGCTTATGGAATTCTCTTTCAGATTCCATAAGACGTGCATAATCGCTTTACAGTTCTTCAAAACCTTCACAGATCTTTTCTTCCACTTTATTGATTTCCTCTGAGTAATTCAGACTTATTATTGTTTATATAAGTATGTATTATATTTATATATATATGGGTGTATTGTTTTATATACTTACATAGTTTTTCTCGTTTTTTTATTGCAGTTTAATACACCGCCGTCTTTTCAGATTCTTTCTTATCTTCTCTATCCTAAGGTTGTCTCGAAGAGACAGGTTATTTAAGAAAAGAAGTTTCACTTGAAATGTGTGATCCATGCAAACATTTTTTTGTTATTATAACACTTTTACACTATGTATGTGCATCCACTATTGAGCTGGTAATAAAGAAACAAATTCTAACGCGTAAAAAAATAGATTATACCAAAACAAGACCATAAATAAATCATATCATCAATCTTGATAAAAGCAAGGGCTGTGTAATACGATGTAATGATAGTTCATGTTTTATGCAAATAAAGAAACCCTGAATTCATCCGTGTCGGATGTGCTCTTGGCCGGTATTGTTGGTGTTGCAATAGAAGAGGCCGTGTGTATTGCAAATAGTTGAATTTATTTTTTATGAATGCATGTATGCGATTTTACAATAGTAACGACGTCGAAGTGGCGGCATACAAACGAAGACTCTGATGATGGGAAACAGCTGCCATGGATGCGATATTAGAAATAGAAAGATTTTTTAAATTTTTTATTTATTTATACATTATGTACACACAATTATTTGAGACATAAATAAAAATATAATAATATAAACAATAAAATAAAACAATTAAATTTTGTCTCAAATCGGTCCCAACTCAGCATAGTGCTAATGTTGCCATCAGCGCTGGCCTTCGTTCTGGTGCGTTATTTACAATAACTTATGCTAGGACTTTACATGGCTATTCGTATTTTATAAGACAGGTAGGGCTGAGCGGATTTCCCGCTCAAATTAGAGCGCCAATCTGGCGAAATAGCTTCCACCTTACAGAAGACAGTACAATATCACGTTTTGGTGGTGTTGTGCTTCTGCTGGTGATTAGAGTTAAAGAGCTCAGTAGGGGATTAGGTTCAGGGGGTCAATCGCCTAATGGAATTGCTGTCGCTTACGATTTCATTTTGTTATTTCTGACCGCCGAAAGTTTTCAAATAACTTACGCTCATTTTCTTTAATATTGTTGTTATCAATACTTGGAAAAAAAAGAGTGCGGGGCATTTGAAAACTTTCAGTGGTCAGAGATAACAAAAATAAATCGTAAGCGATAGCGATAGCCATAGCAATCCCGTAAGGCGAATGGCCTCTAGGCCTGCGAGGTGAAGACGGCTGGAGTGGCACATTTTCTGCCGCATCATCTATCTTCGCGAATGGACTGCCCCTACACTCCATATCAAATGAGGTGGGGTAATTTATTGAGCCATGTATAAAAAAAATACGTGTGGCACTCGGGGACTGCCGCGGTTAAGCTATTGCATGGCATTATTTATCAACTTATGCAATTATAATTATTTATTTATTTTATTTATGCAGTATTTTTTTTTCTTTGATATTAATTCAAGTTTTTTCTTTGATATTAATAGATGGCGAGGCAGGCCCTTATGATATTTTATAGGGAAAGCACAGCAAACAACAGCATTGCCCGGCGCCAAAAAACTTCCAAAAGCTCCGCAGTTTACCATCTTTAGTAAAAAAATTTAAATTATAATTATAAAGTCTTAATAAAAGGGAGACAAATAAAAATAAGAACAGGTGCTGGGGTCTAAAACAAAAAATTATAATAAAAAATACGAGTGCCGGGGATTTGAACCGAAGACCCGCGGCAATGATTTAACACACTGCGCCGTTTAGATAGATACTGGAAAGGCGAAAATTGTGTTCATATGCACTCTTGTCAGGTTATTTTCGTTACGGAATTTTTTGATTCGGTCGCCGCGCTCAAAGCCCGCGGTAAAATCTATGCAATAGCTTAAAAAGTGGTATGTTATGTCTTTTACGAAAAATCAGTATTATATTCAAAATTAATGGTAACATTTCAATGAATGCGAGTGATGATAATTTTTGATAAGATTCTACTTTTTGGCAATTAATATTTTATTTTTCAACAGGTACTTTAAAAGTACATAAATATACTATTAAATTTTGATTATAATAATAAAGTAGGCACAAATAAAAGTCTGTGATTTAAGCAATGCACTGTTCTTAAAAATAATTTGTAATAATAATTAATATTTGTTCACTTTTGGCTAGCAGAGATGTAAACATTTATTACTTTTGAATAAAATTTAATTTAATGGAATAAGTTGTAATTTGTTTAGCATTTTTGTAAATCTAAATGGGAGTTCTTAATCCTGTCTTAGAATGAAAGTAAACGTACAAGGGTTAATATGACTTATTACATAAAGTACTTATATGGTTAATATTATTAATAATACTTGGGTGTTTTTTTTTATTCTTTATTAAGCCATACACCTTAAAGGTTAAGCCGGCTACTTGGGTGATGTTATAATGTAACAATTAAAATTTACGCACTAATATTTATTGTAAGAATGCACTAAGTAAAACAAACAAAGTGACACTTTCGCTTTTCAATAGTTTTAACTAAAAAAAGAAAAAAAGCGAATAACGGTGAATTTGCAATAAAAGCAAAATTAAAATATATTTCGAATATGCACTATAACATTCACGAAGATTATAGTTGTTATATCAAACAAATATCATGCAAAGTTAGAAAGACTTACTTCAATCATTAATATAACTTATATCATTTTGAAATTTCAACAGACACTCCAGCCCCCTTAGCATGAGTAACAAAACGCGATATGATAAAGCGATTTATCGACATTAACTGTCAAACTACAATGGAGTTTGACAGTTGAGTGTCGATAAATCGCTTTATCATATCGCGTTTTGTTAGTCATGCTAAGGGGGCTGAAAAGTCATGATTTTGCACTTTAGCCCATAAACATAGGACCCATCGATATACATATACTCTACTTATTCATTGAGGATGGTTCCCCAGAAATTTACAATGTTTTTTTACATTACTGAATAATCCTGTGTGACGGCCCGGTTCGCGTCACTGGAATTAAATAAAAAAAAATGCGTTCGAAAATCAAATCAAGTTCGAAGATCGCATGTCCAAAACTTTGGAACGTTTTAATTTTAATATCGCATTAGATCGTAAACTACCATGACATCGATGAAGTAGGTATACAATGTATTTATTTTTATCGGCGGCAAATCGTAAAATGTCTGGTTTTCAACGGGGACGATGAACTCAGAACAAGTCATCTTCGGTCGCCTCCATTAAGTATGTATTATGATATCATTAGAATATTATCTAACTCTGAATTATTTCATTTTATTTAAAACATTTTAAAATATTTTATCGAATTAATTCTTACTTACTCAAACAATAAAGAATATATAAATTTTATTAATTTCAATTTGTATATTTTTTACATTCATCACGACTTTTAGATATTTTTAAAATTTCTTTGAAAGAAGGAGCTCGTTTCGTCGTAACAGTCAGTGTGTTCGGTCTGCTATTGTGAATGTTAAGCAACTTTCGCAGTGGTTGGTTCAACGAATGGGTGACCAAAAATTTATTATCTTCGTTGCTGCATTTCAGAACAGGCCGATTTCACTGAAGGAAATCAGCACTTCAACTTTCTACTCGCAATTTCCATCAAAAATCTTATACTCCCTCAGTTTAGTTTTTCCGGGCGGTTTCCGCACTTAGTCCTAATTATTGGACCATTGTGCGTGTCTCCAAACATTCCCGTTTACTCCAGCCAGTCTTAGTTAGTCCAGAAGGAAAGCACACTTTAAAAAAAACGAGTGTGCTTATGACCACACGACTGAAGTGAAATTACTTTGCTCCACATATATATATATATATACTACACATACATATATATATATATATATATATATGTATGTGTGTGTGTCATATATATATATCTCTCTTGCTTTTCGAACGCGTACTTTTCGAACCCACTTTTCGTAACGCGTAACGCATACGCCAGCTTACCTCCCAAGTAAAGCGTGCGTAAAAAGTTTCACATCAAAAATAACCTTTCAACAACATTTCACAAATTTTAATTAAATTCGAGTATGTGATAAAATCTTCCTAAACAAAAGTATCGTGGTTTAAGAGCCTTTCACATATTTTGCAAAAAATCGTAATTTTTGTGTGCCTCGTTTACCCCCTTAGAAAAGATTTTGACTATTTCCAATAAAAGTACACAGTAGATTTATTCTTCTTATTGTAAGTTAATGTAGAATATTTGCAAATACTATTTTCCTTTTTTTGTACTGATCGTTCTACCGCAGTTAGTTTACGGAAAAAACAATAATATGAACAACTTCAAACGCCCGAATCTCTGAACAATGTTCAATAAATGTTCAAATTAATTACTACGACATCAAAGATATGTTTTTGTTGTAACATAATGTATAAGAATTTTGATTTTCGATCTCATTAATTATCAAAAAAAAATCTAACTTCCGTAAGTTGTCCTAAAAAATAATGCAGGTTTACCTCGAGTTTTGATATTGAATTAAATAGAATTACTGTCAAAAACTTTCATAAATCTAATTTACCATCATTGAACTACTGAAATATGTATATAGTTTTGTAATAAGTTCATAAATAAATATTTATAAGACTCGAAACATCACCCCTAAAATGCAATATATACTAGTGCAAATCTACCTATGCGCCGATCAGTACGTACGGCAGCGGAGAACTTTTGTAAAAGGGCTCTTAAGTTAGACAATTACAGCTTCTTACTTTAAAATAAAACGGGAGTGCACAGCGAGATAAGCGCACTTGATGCAATCTGATCTAATTGAATACGACGCTGCGGGGGCTTCCTCTAATAAAACACGGCTGGACATACTCCTTCCTCCCGATTAATCTAGGATTCTCGGCGAAGCTAATTGATTTGATATTCTAGATAACAGACGATATAAATGAATTGATTGATGTCTTAGCAATGATCGTTGGTGGCGGCGAAACGACAAGTTAGATAAACGGCTATTTTTCATTTGGAGCGAATGTTAAAGATTTAGAAATCAGTATATCTTTATTCAAATTGGATGTATAGTACAAGTCTTTTGAATCGTCCAAAATTTTTCCCCCCTTAGCTAACGGAAAAACTCTACAACATCAAAAGTATAATGTAACAAAATTTACAAATCATTATGTTGTTACAACGTCAATACAATCATGATTTATTTTATATAGAAAACCTGTTGGAATGATTGGAACAGTTTAAACCCAAGCATTTTTGTCAGTAATAAAAAAAGAGGTCCAATGGAGGCATTGAATATATCATTTTTAAGAAGGTCGAATTGGCCATTTTATCACCAATATTATGTGTTAAAAAGTTTAATAGGCATTTAAATAAATAAGAAGTGCCATACAGTAAATTAAGATTGGTTAAGATGGTCCTCCTGCTATGACAATAAAAAATAGAATTACCTAATTATATAAAGAATATAGAAATATCTGCAAAGAAAATAATCCCTTAAAATCATATTATCTAATCCAAAAATGATATTATAATCTGAAAGAATTTTTCGATGACAAATTAATGTTTGACATTATTATTACTATAGACATATTTACATTGTTAAATTTATTTTATAAAATGTATTTGTTTATTGTGTCATGTGTTAGTTAAAATTTGCATAATGTACATATACCTAATTGTTTAATAGTTTTATTTTGGACATAATGATATAATTTAACGAGCCCTCTGGCTTGTGATTTGCTATGACCTTGCAGGGCGTCACATATTTGCCTAAAATAATAATAATCAATGGACCATTTTAAATGTAATGTGACATACAATAACAATAAATAAATAAACATGAGGTCTATAAGCACTTGTTGCTTTTGGGTCGAATCTTGAACATCCAGTGGGTACTACACCTCGAGTTCTTTATTGAAGAGATGTGACAGATATGAAATTTAATAACTGGATATGGCTACGTAAATATAAATAAACTAGACTTTGCCCGCGACATCGTTCGCGAGAACTTTTGAATTCAAAATGTCAGTGATAGGGAAATTTAATGAGACAAAAGATTCAGAAATATATTTTATCTCAACAGCCATTGTCATTTCAGATAATAAACTTATAACAATAGCTGGACGGGAAATAGCCGTAGGGCAATGCTTTGATAGCTAAAGAATATTTACAGTCTAAGCCTTGGATTTAATTGCCATTGGAAATAAACCAAAGAATTATGCACAAAATTTATTAGTCTGACCTGCAAGTCGATTCTATAATATCCATAAAAGCAAGAGTATCCTTAGCACGAATAATTATCGAATTTGAATAGTTGAATTTGATGCGACCAATGTCTAGAAGTTTTTTTCAATATTCCTTACACCCATTATATTTCATCGATCAACATCAAACTTCAACACAAAAGATACATTCCTTAAAACACGCAATCAAACAATTTTATAGAGTCAGCCATTAGCCCGCTCATTTTGATAGTTCTTCACATTGTCCAATCTCTTCAGTACACCTACTCTTAAGACATGGTGCCTGCACGAATTTTACATTAGGAATTCCACTTTGGAAACATTTTAGTTGAACTCGACAAAATAGTTTTACGATTTAAAGAGATACTCGTTGTTGTTTATTGATATTTTAGTTATTGATTGCGTGTTTGATGTACTAAATAATACGTAGTTACTCCAATTAAAGTTGTACACAAGGAAATATCAATCGTAAACTACATTTGGGTCGTCTTAATAAAGCGATTTCAATGCTGCTCTAACTGCTTAAGTAGTTGAGCGTATAATAGTCAAGGCTTGGCTATAATTATTCTTTATATGGTGTTGGTGTAATTAAATCTTTAAGGTTTATAATAAATTTAATCATTTGTAATAATTCAATTATTCATTGCCTAGGTATATTATAGGTGGAGCTATTTAGAGTTTATTATTAATAGTAACTTTTGTCTAGTATATATTAATCGGAGCCGATGGTTACATATTCCTGATTATTGTTTTTTATATATTATGCTGGAAAACACACCATATTCTTTAAAGTTAACAAATCGTGAGTTAATTTTTTGAAGATTTCGATCACTTGTCAGATTTTTATCAGAAAACTTCAAAAGGTTCTCAATTCGACTGTATGTTTTTTTTGTTTGTTTGGTACTTGGTTTTCAAACCAGGGCTCATCAAATCGGTCGTTCTCATAGTTCTACCGCAAATTTGTTCCATGGAAATAGAGATCCTACTGCCTGATCTTAGTGGGATTCAGTTTTGAAGATGACTGCCGTTTCTTTAGTTGCTGGTCAGAATCCCCTCGCTACCTATGATAACTTTAGTTAGTGCAAGAATATATCTATGGCAAGAACACAACACTACACTAAAAAAAAACTTAAAAAACTTGAACTCGGGGAAGGGGTCAGGGTAAGCAATAGCGCAAGTGATATTTTTAATATCGCATGCGTATATAGGCCATGGTGGCGTTAAGCATGTAACTGCTTGATGTTTAAATCCAAAGAAATATAATTAAATATAACTAGAAAAATTAAAAAAAAATATAACAGATGTAATCTTGTTTAAATGTATATAATAGTTCACTCTTGTGATAATATTTTCGTGCCAATACACTTTTGATTGTAATAAGGATTAATTTTGTTATTATCTTCTGTATAAATGGCAGGACTTCTCTATACGAATTAAATTTTTTTCGCAAAGTGTGCATTGAAATCATTGGTATGCAAGCCAAGACATGTAATAAGTTTAGCAAAACGTAAGCAGCATTACTGACATTCGATTTATCAAATGCATCGATTACGCGAAATTGACGTATGGTTGTGCAAAGTTACCAATGTTACCCAATTGTGGGCAACATATCTTTTGTTGTAACGTATTGAATAATTATTTATATGTAGGTAATTTTTATTCGTTAGGAGTTGGAAATTTTTAGTTTTGTTATATTAGTACAGCTCTCGATAGTACTCTCGAATTATGTAGATACGAATATATCAATGTAAATAGCGGATAGTTTAGTTAGATCAATATAGTCTTCGAAGCATAGTTACGTTTATTTGTTTCTTAGGTTTTCACGCACATCACTCATTAAATAAAACAAGTTTCAACGGGTTAGTACGTATGTTTTTAAGGGATGATGACAAACTTTTTCATTATACTTCGTCTATCAGGTAGATTATCAAAAAGAATTGGACACATTTTTTTTCTTTTTTAACATAATCAAAACATTACAGAGACATTTTGATTTGAATTGTCGCATGAAGTCATACCATGGTACAATTTCCACTAAGAAATGACGTAACGCCCCCACTCCCAAATTGACGCGCTTTTTTGTAATCTGACAGAATTTAAGAATTGATATTTCGTTTACTTTACCCCATAATCATGGTTACCACCCTATGATGTTTGTTTGGGTAAAGAAATAAGAAGACATTATGAATGCCGTTTTGAATCAAATGGTAGATGTGTTACCTTTGAAGTTATGTCTCACAGCTGAGCATTTGAGGGAGCGATGGAACCTTCACAAAAATCAAAATTTTCTGTCTTGATTTTGGAGAAACTTTTTAGACAAGCATAGTTATATCTGAAACGTCAGTTAAGAACAAAATCAGTTATAAGTACAAATCCCACCAGCCACCCATAGTCTGACGAACATTGCTGTTTATGGAGGTCGAAGCAACAGGAGATACGTAATACGTCGTAGTTTCTTGACTCCCTATAAATTATTCAAAATCTGTCTCTTTTGTCCCAATGGTACCTTCTCCTTTTCTGGGGTAGACGTTCACGAAAGGGAAGTGGTATCGCTGGATCCAAAACTCAGTCTTATTTCTACAGATTGAAAACCAATTGAAACTTCAAATACGGAAGTCTTATTTATATTTATATAACACGATACGCGCTGTACGATGTTTGCACGCTAGCAGCCAGCCAACAGTCAGTTATTAATCCGTTTTATTCTCAAACAAAGCGTGGAGATAATTGAATGAAGAAATTAATCGGTCGCACTAACTCGACGTGCGGCTGTACTCGCCCGTAGGCGGTTCGGCATTCCACCGGGCGGGAATGCGTATGCGCCGATCCGATGTGCGTATTCCACGTTGTTTTATTTCTTACTATCTAACTATATGTCTTTGGAATATTGATAAAGCAATTATCGTTATGGGTGCACTTTTTTATTGAAATAACAAAACGGACTAGGGATGAGGATTGAATTTGATAAGATACCTATATCGGAAAACATTCAACCCCTTTTCACTTCACAGAATACTAATCTTGGCAGAGCTCAGAAGGCGGCGCCATGTATATTATTAGCTCTGGTATTGATTTGGTACAATTATAGTTTTGATTACCCTGTCAAAGTAATGTAAGTATTTATTAATATTTTTTTCTATGTTTTCAAGTGAATGTTAATTTCTTAAGAAAACTTTACAACTTTCTGTTACATATAAATGTGAAACCAATTTTAATTATACCTACCTGTATGATGTGTGTGATAAATAAAATATATCTTATCTTATCTTTACATGAAAAAAATATCTCTAAATTTAAATGTAATTAGTTATTATCATTAATCAATAAATAAACAAATACATGTGTGCGTGGGCAATAAGCGACTTAGGAAGCGATATGACATCTCGCGCATCACGCGCTCCAGGTATGTAGGCGTCCACTTTTCTAGATGAAAAGTGCTATATCTATAGGCAATCTCACGCAGTTTTAAGCAGAATTTATTCGCGACTACTTTTCGCCATCTTAGATCGCAACAAAAATTTCATCCCCATCATCTTGACGCGCGGCTTTCCACAACCGTGCTGATTTAGTCGAATTTTTTACCACGTACGACAAAACTGGTCGAATTCTGGTGAATGTACGACAAAACGCGAGGAGCTCGATGGGGCAGGTGGTTAGCGCGTTCGGCTGCGATCGTTGTAGTTAAGCAATTTTCGCAGTGGTCAGTCATTGGATGGGTGACCAAAAATTTCTATCTCGAGTTCCTCCGTCCTTCGGAAGGCACGTAAAGCCGTTGGTCCCGGTTGCATCTGCAGTGGTTAGCACCCGCCAATCCGCACTGGGCCCGCGTGGTGGGTCATGGCCCAATTTCCGTATTCCGACCATAGGGAAGGCCTGTGCCCCAGCAGTGGGGACATGAGAAAGCTGATGACGATGACAATGAACGACAAAACTGTGGAATAGGTATATTGTTGCCAGCAGTGGTACCGGACCAATACGACACCAAAACTTTCAATAAAGAACGTCTCCTTAAATGCGGTCATCGCATTTGTGATACTCCTGGTGTTGCAGATGTCAATGGGCGACGGTGACTTCTTACTATCAGGTGAGCTGTTTGCCCGTATGCCCCAGCTATAGAATATAAAAAAAACGTATTATTGAAATCAATTGCGGTTGGTTTAGGTAATTATTTTAGACAATAGTGGGAGCTGTCCTTCTGGCTACTTTACAGCGTGCGGTATAAGCTTAAATCGATAAATATCAAAATTCAATATCTTTTATTCAGTTTCAAGACTTTTAAATGTAAAGAAAATTTTACAGGTAATCAATCTTCGGAAACAATCGGATTGTGGTAGACAAAGTGGAATATTTTATTATTATAGTAAAATTTTCTTTAAAAGAAAAAGCGAAAAGCTACGCCATGGGATTGCAAATTTATGGCGGGAGTTCTTGAACTGAGTAAAACTGGCAAGCAACTCAACAAGGGCTGTTTTTTTCTCCATGTATTATTATGTACCTATATATTAGTTGGCAATAATCAAGCGATATGAACTCTTGCGCATCTCCGCGCGTGTGCAGGCCAATACAATGTTTTTCTTATTTTCTTTCTTTCAAATTGGTATTGTACCCACTGGAACTTCAAAACCCTACTGCAACCCTACTGTACCCATTGGACCTTATTCGTATGCCCCATTCCGACCTCGGATCTATAAAAACTCTTTTATGGGATGGTTCCCGTGGACCTTATTGACAGTTTTAGAGACCTTGTACTGAGAAGATCTGGCAAGAAACTCAACAAGGGATGTTTTTTTCTCCATGTATGTACAGAGACGTCAATAAAAAATCTTATATATTAGTTGGCAATAATCAAGCGATATGAACTCTTGCGCATCTCCGCGCGTGTGGAATGTGGGCCTGCCTCGAGCGCGCGCTGTCAACCGACCGTCGACTTGTCGAGATGAAAAGTGGTGTATGTACAGGCATTCTCATGCAGTTTTTTAAGCAGAATATATTCGCAACTAGCGACACGTAATGTCGTAATCAATAGCGGTTAGTAAATGATATTATTTTGGACGATAGCGGGAGAAGTCCGCGACTACTCTATATTTTGTCGTTTAAACGTAATATCTTTCGAAAGTCGAAAACCTAAGCCATTGGTTCGCAAATCGCTATTGTACCCACTGGAACTTCAAGACCCAACTGCAACTGTACCCATTGGACCTTATTTGTATGCCCCATTCCGACCTCGGAACTATAAAAGATTATACTGAAAATACCCATTGGACCTCCTTCATTGCACCTTACTGACAGTTTTATAAAGAAGGTACAATCTTTAAGAAATTTCAGACTAAATTTGGTCTCTACGGCTCGAGACCTTGTACTGAGAAGATCTGGCAAGAAACTCAACAAGGGCTGTTTTTTTCTCCATGTATTATTATGTACAGAGACGTCAATAAACAATCCTTTATATTAGTTGGCAATAAGCAAGCGATATGAACTCTTGCGCATCTCCGCGCATGCGGAATGTGGGCCTGCCTCGAGCGCGCGCCGTCAACGGACCGTCCACTTGTCGAGATGAAAAGTGGTGTACATAACACCGCCGTAGTTTTTACCTGACATACTTAAGTGCTACTGTGGGAAACGTGCTTGGAGGTATGTTAGACGTAATATTCCTTCGTGTGCCAGGCAGCTTTTAAGAGGTTATTATAAAAAGAAAAATTAAATAGGTATGGTTTTATGAAACTACGATGAAAGTGAAACTTTAAAATCGTTAATAATAAAAAAAGGTATATTTATAAAATCAAAAAACCCGACTGCTTACGTATTACTTCAAACATAAACTGAAAAGAAAAGAAAAACAAGTCCGTTCCGTCTTACGTGACACTTATTGTTATATTTTGGCTAATTCACTCAATCGCTACATAAATAATTATTAATATGTTATTATTATGTATGAGCTTTATTATTGTTAAAATTCATTAGAATCCCTTCAGTATTTTTTGAGTGAACAACAATGATCCATAATCAAAGATCAAACTCAAAGATACAAACGTAAGATTGAAATTAAAAGCGCATGTGATCAAAATAAAACTTTAAATCGTTGTAGTTGTTCCTTTCAAATTGTAGTGCATATCTGGAGAAGTGACTACCACCTTACCAGGAGACCAAGGTGAAGTAGCATTACTTGTTTGGGTGATGTTGCATTTCGGTGAGAGTGGTTAAAGATGAGCAGGGCACTTCTCTTTATTGGGTTGGGTCCGTTACGCACCCATTCCGCGACGCCTCGACGCTACGCCGGGACGCACCCACAGGGCACCCACAATGCTGTCTTTCCTGTGGGCGCGTCCCGTCCGGGGGCTTCGTGGAATGGGTGTGTAACGGCTGGACCTATTGGGTTAGGATCAGGTGCAGGGTGTGTTTTAAAAACCGGCGCCGCGGGCCACTTACGGTTTGCAACTTCCCCACTAGAATTACTAAATCAAATCAACATACTTATAGGTCAGTAATGAATGACTTTATATGGCTTCTGTGGACCCTCGCATCCGGCCGCCCCGGGCCATGGCCCTCTTGAAAACAAAAAAACGCACGTGGTTAGGTGGGTTAGCAATGAGCAAGTAATATGATATAGCGAGCGACCAAAGATCACGAGACGGGCCAATGTTAGTTTGCCAAACTTTTTAAATAAAAAAGATATTGTAAACAAGATTTTACTAGATTTTATTTTTATTTTTAAGCATTTAACTACTAGAAGTTTAAATCAAAAGAAAATTGTATTGGAAAAAAATCCACGCGGATCAGGCAGCAGACGGGACTCGAACAGAAGCATATCCGAAGCATAGCGAAGGGTGCGGGTTCCAGTTCCGTCTGCTGCCTGGTCCGCGTGGAATTTTTTCTAATAAAATTTTCTAAAAAATATATTCATCATTTATTTAACCCAATACAAAAGTTTGCTACATATTTTGATTTGCACGTAGAAAATGTGTACAAAACGTAAAGGAAAGCACTACAGTTAACCTTAACCGTAGACATCCGGACCGATCCACTCAATAATTAGATGTACCCATGTTTAAGAGGGCGGATGCTGATAAATCTCAAACGGGTCATTGACATTAGTGGCTTGTTTGCTTATATTAGCGAAACCGCAAAATAAGTAATTACTAAATTTAACAATATCCGGTGGAGTAGGAGACGCTTAGAGAAATACGGAAATTCGAAATTACACTTAGAAATAGAATGGTGATGAATAGCCAAGATCTGACACTGTTAGCTTTGAAGATTTTTGAAGTTATACTTCTTTAGGCGCGTTGTGAAAAATGATGAGAGTGAAATTTTAAGATGCGCGCGCATCACTGTAACACAAAATTTTAACAGCATGAAGTTGGTCGCTATAGCGACCAACTTCATGCGTTACTTTTGTGTTTACCGCACATTAAGAAAATCTACCAACAAAATAGAAATAGAATCTCTATTTAGTGGGTGCTAACGACTGCATTGTGAAGGCCTATCAAAAGTATTTATTAATCTGGAACAACGGAACCAAAGCGCGATTCAGGAGACTACAGCGCCATCTCTTGACCATTGGTGTAGTAGAACCAAAAACCACATCTTTATTTTTTGTAATAAAGCAACAGTTATAGGTATTCATATTTATAATATCAAAAGTATTTATTAATCTGGAACAACGGAACCAAAGCGCGATTCAGGAGACTACAGCGCCATCTCTTGACCATTGGTGTAATAGAACCAAAAACCACAAAAGTAACAGTTATAGGTATTCATATTTATAATATTTATCCACATGTTTCTAGTTTGTATATTCGGAATACGTGTTTGAGTTTCATACAAGTGCAAATCACATTTGTTCTAATAAATTATATTCAGTAGCGATTTTAATTGAATATTTTGATTATTTATTTATTTTTTCAAATTAAAACTGAACTTTTTATGACTGTGTCCTTTTCCAGACTTTTTATTAATTTATTGTAATTAATTATTTGCATGCAATTAAAAACTAATTTTAAACGACGCCAAAGAAGGATAACTTCTCACGCGCCTACATAAGTACACGCACCCATTTTTTTTATCTATGTTTTATTTATTTATTTAAACTTTATTGCCACAATTACAAAATGGACAAAAGGCGGACTTAACGCTAAAAGCATTCTCTGCCAGTCAACCTTCTGGAGTATGTTATTTGTTGCTTCCATTATTTTGTTACTGTTGCAAGTTGCATCAAGAGGCGTGAAGAAGCAACTTGCAGTGCAGCAAGGTGCGGTAAAACTGCTGCAGCAGCTATCTCTGCGTTTGAACTCCACTGTCACTTTACATCAGGTGGTGTGGAGTCATTTGTCAGACTTAAGTATATAATAATAATGTTATGTCTTTATACTATAAAAGAAAAACAGGGCGCATTTATTTCAACCGACGAAAGAAAAACGGAGGTGGATGTTAATTTGACACCATCATTCGAGCCCTTACCGCCAAATTATCGTAAGCGACATTCGCCAAATTATCGTAAGCGACACTTTTGTCGAAATGCGTTTTTTGTGGAAACTAATATTTTAAACCGTAACGGACCCATCTCTGTTGATATTTCCCTCCAAAAGAACACCGTAATAATATAATAGAGGGAAATATCAACAGAGATGGGTCCGTTACGGTTTAAAATATTAGTTTCCACAAAAAACGCATTTCGACAAAAGTGTCGCTTACGATAATTTGGCGAGTGTCGCTTACGATAATTTGGCGGTAAGGGCTTATCATCATACATAAAAATATTGTATACAGTATAGGTATACAATATTTTTATGTATGATCAATGAGGCATAACTTTTTACAGAGAAGTCTAATTTTGATAATTCTTTTTTTATTAGAAAGAGTATACTTTTTCATACTAAACAACAACTTGAAACACATATAAATTTGGAAAAAGAATATTTTTTATCGAGTTGCTCCTCTATGTGAAATGTGATTTTTTTTTCATCGTCTATCCCATCGTATGGGCTATCGTTAAATAGGTCCTTTAAAACAACTTAGGGGTTGCTAAGACTATTTTATTCTATTGGATTTAGGGATCCGTTTGTGAAATATTAAACATTAAACTGAAAACTTTTATTCGAAGTAGGTGCCCAAATAATATAACCGCCGAAATAACTGAAAAACAGAGAATGATAAACCTTTTTTTATCTGTAGTCAAATTAATATTTGGAGTCGCTGCCATGCCAACACAAGTAGGGAACTCAGATCTATCAGACATGCATGGCACCGACTCCAAATATTAATTTGACTAAAGATAAAAAGAGTTTTATTGTTTTCTGCTTCTCAGTTTTTTCGGTGATTAATTTTTTTGGCTAAAAAGTTATTTTACTCAAATCAAATCAAACATAATTTATTCAGTCTAGGCTGTTACAAGCACTTGTGAAGGTAAAGAAGCTACGCCATCGGTTCGCAAAACTACGGCGGGAGACTTTGTACTGAGAAGAACCGGCAAGAAACTCAGCAAGGGCTGTTTTTTTCTCCCTGTATTGTTATATACAGAGTCGTCAAGTTACTAGCCCTAATAGCTAGCGCATTTGGCACAAAACTTGTCAGCCTGAATTTTATTTCGCAGTTTTATTTAGTATGCTATACAGTAACTAGCATACGAATTATGATAATATCCGTTATGTTTCCCGCCGACTTGTGTGGCGAGCGGCGGTCAATTAAAAGCGTCCTGTGTGATAAGGTCGACGCACGGCCTTTGGAAGGTGGCACACCGCGGCACCGTGAGAAGGAACTTTAGGACCTGGAGATCTATTTGTGAATCGCTCGTCTGAAATTGTATCTACGTATGCGATTTATATATTGCGATTCACATATTTGCAAGGAAGGAGGCGATGGCCCAAGTGGTTAACGCGTTCGGCTGCGATCGTTGAAGTTAAGCAACTTTCGCAGTGGTCGGTCATTGGATGGGTGACCAAAAATTTACTAACTCGAGCTCCACCGTGCTTCAGAAGGCACGTTAAGCCGTTGGTCCCGGCTGCATCTGCAGTCGTTAGCACCCACCAATCCGCATTGGGCCCGCGTAGTGGCCCAAACTTCCATGGGGAAGGCCTGTGCCCCAGCAGTAGGGACATTAATAGGCTGATGATGATGATATGCGATTTACATGACATTGAAGTTTTTCTGCATCTACGCTCCACGGAGTAGGAGATTGGTTCAGGGCAACGAACGGCGAGGGTGATATTTTTTGTATAAAAAAAAGGCTGTTAAAAGCTATAGTGCTCGCTTACCATCAGACGGGTTATATGCTTATTTACCAAGCTTTTAATGTATAAACAAAAGAATCGTTTGTCTCAGAGCTGTGCCAGCATAATGCGAAATTAAAATTAAAAAATTACCCTCAATCCGCACTGGGCCAGCGTGGTTGGTCGCTGTCAATCTCCCTATTTTATACATGCTGAAACCCAGAAAGGCCTGTGCCATCATAGCATTTAAATCTAAAAATCATAGCTTTTCAAATGAAAACTGCTAAATAATGTCTGACTTTTATGGCGTTTATATATTACCTGTAGCGTTATTTTGTTTAGAGCGTTTGCCTAGCTACGAGATAGCATCAAAAATAGGGATTTTCGTATGTCGAGCGAAAATCGAGCACTCGGCGACTGGCGAGCGATGCAAAAATAGGTCTTCTCCTCACCGGGCGGGTACCGTTCAACGAATGGATGAACGAAATAGCCGCAAAATGAATACCTAATTAGTGTTTATAGGATTGCGTGTATCTTTCCGGGTTTCCGCCGCTCTTGGTTATTAAATACTTACGGAGATATTGTTTATGAGCTCTGTTAAAGTAGTAAATGTTTTCATTTTAATTTAAACGTCTATTACTTGAGCAGTAAGCTCATTACATGCACCGTGATTTAGTCGATACTATTGAAAATTCGGTTGGTCTCATTGTTATTCAAAGATACGACCAGCAAGTTAAGATTTCCGTTCGATCGACGAAATTCCAAGGCACCAGTATATTACTCTTCGTAGTCGGGTAAAAATAGCATACCTACATGCACGTAAAATCACGCTGGTTTCTAGAGGGGTATTGTAACGTCCGTTGCGTTACAGCATTCTTGTTTGGGTAAACTCTTTGTTCGTTGGGTTTCTGGTCGGCTGTGGCCTGGTCGGCTGCATGTTGTTGTTTCTTGGTCTAAAATTATAATTGTGGCGGGGCATTATGTGTTCGGGAAGTGGGTTATTAGGGGAATGATGAATTGGACTAGGAAAGCGACTTGGTGAGGTTTGCTGTCGGTCTGCCTGACCAACTTGTGCTCCAGAATGGGATGGCGTTACATGGGATAGTCTAATTGGGAGTTTTTTTTCTGGTTCGTTGTTTCGTTACAGTATCTACACATAATATGATTGATTTTCATTTGTCACGCTCAGAGCCACAGAATACAGAAAGAGGTTAGAAGGGCCTTGGAGGCGCGGCAGCTGCGCCACAGTTATGTGTGAGAAACTGCTCATAACTTGATCAAAACTTGGTTCTGATTGCTCCGTTGCTCTCGGGTGGAAGCGCTGATTGGTTCAATTGTTTGATGTCGCATCGTTTGATTGTCTATTATCTATTAGGTGGAAGTATAGTGGGGGCGAGCCGGCGACATCGGTTTCCGTACAAACGGTTTCTGATCACCCTTCTTAAATCTTTCTGTATTCTGTGCTCAGATCACACCTCAACATCGACGGATTTCAGACATAGACTATCTATTTTATTTTTCGCTAATTTTCTTTCATATAAAATTCCCTCAAAGACTAGCGTTTTAATTAGCGAATAACTCATAACGAGGTAATGTTAATTATGTTTTTTTTATCCTTAGCAGATAAGGTCGTCATTCAGGTCTCGTCGTGGGAATATAATTTATAAAGAGCCGTTAGCACTGATGCTGACACACCCAACACATTTAATTATGAATAAATAGGCCTCTTGTAGTCAAATCGGGCATTTAAGCCAATGATAATTGTAACACATGCAATGCAAATATTGCTATTATTGCTGCGTAGCAATTATAGCAATACCTTTATTAAAACATTTGAATCAGAAATTATTTATGACAATTCGTTTAGATTAATAAACGATTGATAAATAAAAAAATCTCTAGAGGAATCGAAATACATAGTTTCGTATCGTAAGTAGTAGTTAAGATGTCATAATAATAAGTAAAGGATTATTAATAAAATTTTCTCTGCCGATTCTATCCATTTTTAAACATGATTGTATGATGAAAATGTTACTTGAATAAATTTCACGCGGTCCAGGCAGCAAACGGGACTCGAATCCGCACCCTCTGCTGTACAGGCGGATGGTTAATTTGTAGATGGCTTAAGATTTATAAATCTAGCAGATAAATACTTAAATAAATGTAAAAAACATGATTGTCTGATGTGAATGTCTTCCAGCAATATGTTGTCATGGAGAAGGGAAGACTACGTGTGAGTTACACGAACAAACTTTAATATTAGCTATTCAGTTAAAGGTAAAAAATAAGTTGCACCATTTGACAATAGACAAGGCCAGATATAGTTAAAGTTAGACGATCTCCGTGGCCGAGTGGTTTGTACGCCGAGTTTCACGGTGTCGCCGACTCGAGAGGTCCCGGGTTCGAATCCCGGTGGGGGCCGACGTTTGAGTGATGAATACGAGTATTTGTACTCCAGTCATGGATGTTTAATATGTATTTCTATATAAATATACTTATAGATGTACAGTATGTATTCTATCCGTTACCCTAGCATCCCATAACAAAAGCCTTACAATGCTTACTTTGGGGCTAGGCTATTTGGTGTGAGTGTTGGAAATATTTCAATATTTCAAATGTAGAATTGAAATTTAACAATAACCAGCTCTGTGGTGCAACTCAGACTAATTAAATAATAAAATATCGTCGATAAATTATGTGACAGTTATCTATCATAAGCGTTAGAAAATAATGGCTTATTGCTATTACGAAATGATTATGCTATATTCATAATAATATTCAACGGTTTTCGCACAAGCTCATGAATTCATGACACATTGAGAACAATGGAATTACCTAATCGAGTTTAGTCAATGCAAATATCTCAGCAAGTTATGAATTTCATAATACAGTAAGAATAAAAGTAATAGCATAGCTTTGTATATGACAATATTAAGGTTACATTCTTTATATATAGAATTTATATATTTCATGGCAAGTTGGCATTGTGCTAATTTTTTAACGGTTAAAGGGTGGCATACAAGCGTAATATGTTAGTTGACACCATAGTTTTTTTTGAGTGTGTATGCTGTTGGTCGCAGATGACCTTTAAAGCGTCACCGGGTTTGGGGACGACGAGATCCTAAGGGGACCTCAAGCCGAGAATTGGCGAGTGTCTCTAGAGGTATTCCAGGCGGATGGCATCTCCCCGCGGGGGAGTCTCCTCTCCGTCTGGAGCCTCTACACCACTCGAACCTGAGGGGGTCGGCTCAACTAGCCGTTGTCGTGGGGTACGGGGAAAAACGCCCAGGTACGTAACTGTACCTGGTATATCGTGCCGTGTGTTGACCGGGTCTTCGCTCTCTTATCCTACTTGTGCAGTGTCTGCCTAAACTAAGGTAATGTGCACGCTTTCTAGCTGTGTAGTGTTGGTGTTTGTGGCCTTTGTGGGAGGAATCGGAGGCCAAGACTTTAGACGATTGCGATATAATAAAAATCACTCGCGCCGTTGTCTATCTTGTCCCATCCCATAGCCCGTGGAGTCCTGAAAGGTTAATCTCTGACAGAAAAACAACACCACCAGAATGTAGTATTATTTGACTATGGTTTCCTATAAGTTGGAAATTATTTCCGTCTGGGGATCCAATTAATATTTTTTTTTAAATAACTGAGTTTTTCACTTGGTTCGATATAGTTCACATATTGTACGTGTTCTTGACTAATGATTCTAAATGTTACTGGTATCCGGGTGACCGGCACATGTGTCCGGAAGCCCGTCACCGAAATCGTCCATCAGCTATACCAAGTATAGTATAGCTGATGGACGATTTCCATCCAGTAGGATGGACTTATATTAAAATTATAATATCTATCAGCAGGCTGAGCAGTATTTTGAACTGGTATAAAATTAGAATTTCATCTTTCAAAGAAATACCTTACGACATGCTTACTTTTAAACCATAGAGCAACATGATCCTTGCGGTCAGGAGGCGTCGTTGTTTTTTTATTATTGATAATTCGATTCGATTGTAAAATTTGATTTAAATTTCTGGATTCATTAAATATAATAATTACCTTTAAATATTCCTCTCAAATGATAGTAAATTATGACATGATTTATAATTAATAAAAAAAAGATAAATCAATCTTCCTTTTATTTTTTGAATAAGTGTGAATAAAATTGCCCTTGTTATTAAATTGAGTAATGTAAGTACTGTATTTATTGTTTACCACTATTTTATTTCTCTTCTTTTTTAGAATTTAACAATTATCTTGGGCCAACGAACCCAAAATCTTTGTCATAAAGCGAAGAGCGTGACTTTTTACCCGGCTGCGCAATGCAAGAGCGCGAAGCGCGACGCGCAGACAGGGTTATGTGTTTAACAGTCTATATATGTATGTTTGTTCCTTTGTGGCACACTAGAGACCAAACGCCTGGACCGATTTTGATGATTCATACATCAATCGATTCGTCTCAATCAAGGGAGTGCTACTAAAGATATGATAGTAATCAAAATTCAATATGGGCAACATTAGGCGCTATATTGTGATGAAGTAAAAAAAATAAGTTGACAAAATATGTTGAGTGGGGTATCACTGTCTAGATAATCAAAAATCATATTTAGGTTCCTAACACTTTTTTTCATTTTATATGATCGTTTAGGATCTACAACGCTTTAAAGTTGTATATTAACCACTTACGCTTTTAATTTCTATCTTACGTTTGTATGGATCTTTGTTACTCTTTCACCTAAAAAATACTGAATGGATTTTAATGAAACTTAACAGTAATATATCTCATATATGATAATTACATATATATAATCATTTATGTAGTTATTGAGTGAATTGGCCAATATATAACAATAAGTGTCACATAAGACGGAAAAAAATCTCCCATCTGCGAGCCATTTTGGCCTGCACTGCAAAAACAATAAAAGTTACATGAATGTAATGTAGAGTGAAAATGTATCTCTTAAATAGTTCTAAATAAAGTCTGTGACACCATATATCTATTTTTAATGTGTAAGTCATTACCGCTAAAATAGTGAATCAAAACTAAAATATTATTTGATATCTATTTCCAAAATGCACATTTTGTATTAACAAATCATTTTTTATCCACATAAATACTTTTATCGCTTTTGATATTTAAAGACGATAAACTTTGCTTTTTACACTATGTCATTTCGACAAATATTTAAAAAGTTACAATGATGACAAAATGATAGCGCGGTAAAAGAAAAAAAAAAGGGGTATTCGCAGTATCTGATCCTATACGAAGGACTAACAATAAAACTGTGATACAGTTCCTTCTTATTAAATGATGAAAAATATATTATCATAATAGGTATTTATGATTATTGAATTTTAATGAAAAACTCAGATGTTTACTGTTTTTCATTTTTTTTAACGATATTACTTAATGTTACAAAAAAGGTTTACTTAATATAATGACAGATAATCCATTTTTCGCTAGTAAGTACATACTTATTGGAATCCCTGTATTTATTAATCAGCTCGCGATAATATTGGTTTTGTAATAATTCTGCAAAATTCAAAGTAAATAATGTAGATTTTTATAGGTAAATCACCCCTTTCATCACCCTACGCCTATAAGTATTGCGATGTTGTAGCTAAGAACCAAGTTCCCATCTACTTCTATATGGGAATTCATTATATTCGATTTAGCTATTAGGGCACGGAAGCGCAACAAACAAATTCACTATCGCATCTATAATATTATATTATACTTACTAGTGATCCACCCGGGCATTGTACGGGCGAAATTTATTTATCGGGATAAAATATAGCCTATGTCACAAAATGTATTTAAATAAAGAAAAATGTTATAATAAATAACATAGCTACCTTATAATGAATTAATATTTGAAACCGGTTCAGTAGTTTGACAGATTATTTGTTATAAACATACAAATCTTGCTTCTTTATAATATTAGTATAGATAGTTAGGATAAGATAAGTATTTAATTGATGAAAAAGATTTAAAAATAAAGTAAGTAATAGGTTTATTTGATTATATTTGTAAAAGTTACTTAGCATTTGTGCTTAACAGTGATATGTTAATCGGTATTTTTTTAAACAAAAAAAAATTTGGAAAATAATTGCCATGATTGCACTATTGGGAGTACTCTTCATTCGAGCTTTACACTACCAATAAAAAAAGGATCGAACACAAAGTCTTTGACCTGTTAAATGTGAACGCTTAAAAGAAAACTACAAAGAGAACTATAAATTGATAATAAATGAGATTGCTATGATGCTCTACTTAACTTTATGAAAATTTTATTATGCGCCTTTAGTTTAATCAAATATTATAAACTTTGCTTTGGTGATTGCATAATTATTTAATTTAGTGATCTAAGGCAATTGCCACCATTGTCCAAAACAACAGACGGGAATTACATAAACGTCATTGATTGGTATTGTATATAGGATGATTAAAAACATTTGAAGTTAACTTCTGGCATCTACATATTGGGTTTCTGTGATTTATGTAGGTTTATCAAATTATGAGACTAGGGACTAACACTGAATTTGTGTATATCACAATCTTAGACGTCCGGCATTGACATGACAATGCAGCCACTGCCAATTTTAAATAGTCGACGAATAAAAGTAAATGAATTTTATATTTACTGCTAAACTATTAAAAAAAAACCTAAACAAAAGATGACTTTTTGAGTAAGTGCTAGTTTACTATAAAATTTACATACATAAGAGATATTTTTGTAACGACTTGATTTAACTTCACACATTTTTGCGAAAATTGAGGCCCATCTGTAGCCTTGACCCCGCTGGTAAAGTCTTTATATATCTTAATAAATCAATCTTTTAGACCGACGCCAGGTACTTAATAATTCCCGCGATATTAATTCCCATACTGAAGTAACAAGACTACGGTATATACCGTCTTAAAATACTAACTAACTAAAAAGTGTGAAATAAAAAAGGTAAATTTAAAAAATCAAAAAACCCGACTGCTTATTTATACTTCAAATAAAAAGTGAAAAGAAAAAAACAAGTCCAGTAGTCTATAATTCTGTTAATAAGGAACAAAGCTACTTTAACAGTCGGGACCCACTGTTGAAAAATATTATGTATTCTTGAATATCTAATGGGTCCCGACTGTTAAAGTAGCTTTGTTCCTTATTAACAGAATTATAGACTACTGGACTTGTTTTTTTCTTTTCACTTTTTATTTGAAGTATAAATAAGCAGTCGGGTTTTTTGATTTTTTCTTATACAAACACAAATGTGTTCACCGTTTCATCTATTATGTCAAGTTTTTTTGAGCACGTGCTGAAAATACAATAGGACATCTGGTTTAATAAATGCAACACTCACTGGGGCTCCGACTGAATGCACTTTATCACAATAACGATAAAGTAAAAATTGCAGCTCGACAATTTTATCAAATATGGTAGCTAGGTTTTTAGATGTTTATAAGAATTTGATCCTTGAAATCTCACTAAGAGAGACGAATTTCAATTGACGGGTCTTATAACAATACATAGAGGCAGCTTTGCACATTCCTGACATCTGCTTGACCCGTGCAGTTTCCAGATGGTATTTTTTTGTTTGATTATAACAACCTTTAAATGTTTCCGCTGCGGGGACATGCCTCCGAACATGGACCCATGGGTCTTCCTGTCATGTCATAATTCACTGTACCAATAGGTGGTAGGTCTGCAATCACCAGATGCACATCATTAATTACCAACTATTTTACTTCACTTTTTGACATGAGGATCATGATACTTAGTCAAATTAATTTGACTGTCATAGTTGGTGACGGTTCACGTTAAAACCTATACCCCTTATCACAGAACACAGAAATAGGTTTGGTTCAAACAAAACTACATCTATCCCATAGAAGAATTTCAAACGTCAATGACACCATTGTACTGACTTCTCAAGTTTTAGTTAAATTGAGATTTAGCAAAGTTGCTACCTCCCTATTCCATCCATAGGGAAGGCTTGTGCCCCAGCAGTGGGGATATTAGGAGGCTGATGATGATGATGATGAAAGTTGCTACCAACGGATTAAAAAAAACTAGTTTTAACCTATTAAAAAACGGTCAAAATATCAAATCTACATTTAGAAAATTGTTTCAGTTAAATCAAGATTTAGAAAAAATACTACAAGTAGGCATAAATCTTCTACACTACTAGCTCCAATAAAAGTTGAAGTAAATTATTGGCTGTTAGAAAGTTTGCATTATCTCCTCATATTTTTTATTACCAGCATCTTGCTTAATTTTTCGAAACTAAAATAGATATGCAGTTATAAGGAGCTAAGCAAGAAAACTAACTGTAATGTCCCTTGCAAGAGATCAAAGGGCGAATAGAAGTGGGCAAAAACAGCCGCGTTCTTGGTATCAAAGTCTTTTAAATTTGTTTTTTTTCTTCCTTTTTACGCTATTGTGGTAAGCGCACGCGCAGACTGATGGCTCAATAACCGCCGGCCATCGACGCCTTTGTTCTGTTTACGAGGAAAACTTTATGTCACCGCAAAATAGATACTCATTGCAGCAGCGGTTCTTTTTTTATTTATTGTTTTTTTCCAAGCGTTTATGGATGTGTCGTGACAATCATACATAGCCTCTGTTCCTATATTGACTACAAAGACCCAAACACATTTTTTTACAGCACCGTATGTTTAAATAAGACCACCTCCGTGGCCGAGTGGTTTGTACGCCGGGTTTCATGTAGTCGCCGAATCGAGAGGTCCTGGGTTCCAGTCCCGGTGGGGGCAGATATTTGTGTGATGAATATGATCATTTGTACTCCAGTCATGGATGTTAAATATCTATTAGTATATAAATATACTTATATATGTACAATATATATATATATTCTATCCGTTACCCTAGCATCCCATAACACAAGCCTTATAGTGCTTACTTTGGGGCAAAAAAAAATCATAAAAAATTGTATGGAAGCAGCCAGTTTGTTTTTACGTCCGGTAGAGGCGCTGCTTAGTTTTGATAGAAACTTTGACGATACAATACGATTATGGAGCTGTCAAAATTCGTGCTTAGGACTCAGATGAAAAAAAAAATGGATGCGTGTAACTTATGTACGCGCGTGAGAAGTTATACTTCTTTAGCATCATTAAAAATATTTTTTAATCGCATGCAAATAATTAATAATTACAATAAAATAATAAAAGGACTGGAAAAGGATAGTTAACACAGTCAATTAAGTTTCTTTTTTAATTTGAAAAATAAAATAATTCGTCAAAATATTAGCCATGACAGCCAATTAAGCTAAAAGTATTAAGTATTTTAAGATATTTCTATTTCGGAAAACTGACACTTTCACTAACTTTTCAATTTTAGTATAAAACAGCTTGCTTTAATAGAAAAGTAATTCTTTACACAATAAAATTAAAGCAATAGAGAGATGATGACACAAACGAAATTTGATGTAGACCGTCTGCTAAATTATCAAAAATAATGGACACTCTTTTTTCTTTACTCAGTCTATCAAAAATAACAAAGATGAAACGCGTTTAAGTTTGAGAGTGGGGTCTCGTGACGTCACTTGCAAGTAATAAAAACCGGCCAAGTGCGTGTCGTGCCCTGTGCAGTGTAGGGTTCCGTAGTTGCCTGTCGTTATCACATTATATTTGAGCAGGAATCTTTATTTTCTGTATCGAAAAAAAAACAATTTATGTCAAACTATTTATCTCGACTAAAATACCTAATTCAAAGTAAAACGCGTCTCAAACTGAAAATCAATTCGATATTCAATTTACTTTAAATACGAATGATAACCATAAGTTGAAGGACTATTACTCTTAAACTAAGAAAATAATTTATCTTATATATAAAATTCTCGTGTCACAATGTTAGTTACCATACTTCTCCGAAACGGCCTGACCGATTTTGATAAAATTTTATATGCATATTCCGTGGGTCTGAGAATCGGCTACTGTCTATTTTTCATATCCTTAAGTGATAATGGTTGTCCACCTGTAACGTTGTGTTCTAAAACCTACAATGCACCTTTGCGTCAAAATTCAAACTATAGGGTATTGTAACGTAGTGTTCTCATATGGGTTAGGAGGAATGTTATCCCAGGAAATTGATAGAACACTACGTTACACACCCCTAAAATTTTTTTGGACATTTATAATGTGGTATTAAAAAATACATACAACCCTAAATTTTCTCTTCTACCACCTGCCCCTATTTTTATAGCGGGGATGGACAGATAGACGGACATGATAAAACTATAAGAGTTCCTTGCCAGGACTACGGAACCCTAAAAACTGTACTGAGTCGTGACGTCATGCGACATTTCAAATCAATATATCCCTTTATTTTGATTATGTTAATAAAGAAAATATAGGTACGTGTCCAATACTTCTTGTAGTTTTTAGTACCCAATTTACCTGATAGACGAAGAAAAAAAAGTTAGTCATCAGCATCCATCCATCAAAATCTATTAGTCACCCATCTAATGACCGACCACTGCGAAAGTTGCTTAACTTCAACGTTCGCAGCCGAACGCACTAACCACTTGCGCCATCGAGCTCCTCAGTTGTCAATAACGCATTCTATCAAAACTTTATATATTATGTAAAATATTCATTTTACCTTTTAAAACATTTATGGTAATGCTATTAATTATGACTTAACAACGGAAGAAATTTTTGTACGGCATAAAATCAGTTCATTGCTTACGAATAACAAAGATTAACAAAAAAAAAAACAATTTTATTAGTAATACTCCTATCAATTCCGATGTTTGCACAACATTCGTGTCCGTGGTCCGAGTTGAGTCTCAAATCGATACTGTTTTTGTGAATGAACGCAATAAAAGGAGCTATTCAACGGATCGTCACGTACGTAAATTTGTTCAAAGGTAGCACAAACTTATGAAATGCGTGTTAAATAAACTACCAAATTCTCAAACCCAGCCTTAAATACAAGGCTATAAGAGCGACCGTGAGTCGAGTAAGGCAAAAACAAATGCACATCGATCTTAGCTGAAATCACATCAACCAAGTACTTCGGTGCAGTTCCAACGCTTCTATGTCAAGGGCATAAGACAGCTTTTGAGCACTTTCGAGCGCACCAAGATTTCGTAAGTTCAATGAACCATATGGAGTCTTAAGTAAATAAATAGGTGCGAGTAAATGGGTACAGGCGTGAAAGAGCGCAGCCTCTTTACAACGCAGCGTTAGATAATTTTACTGTTGTAAATTCGATGTCTCTTGCCAAATGTCGTGGTAGTTTTTTCTGTGAGCGCAACTGTACTCTGTTAGTTCACTCTTTCCTGCGATGTCTTAATAGCTTTTTAGTTTCACATGGAATAAAAGAAGCACCATGCGTTATGTGCGCTCTATTTTCTTGCGTACCAGTAAGACCTGGAACGAACTTTCTTCAGCGGATTTACTTCTTAGCTAATCATAGCTTTCTACCCGTCTAGTGACCTGCCTTTTTACCCGCTTTTTTACCCGCTTTTTTCTTTCAGAGCAGACAACGCAACCCTTGGTGATGCAAGTGTCCGTGGGCGGTAGTGACCACTGACCACATGGTGGTCTGCCAGGACGTTTTCCTGCATAAACAAAAAATAACTGAAATAACAGTACTTTTTAGTGGTTACATCTATCTTTACAACCGTAACTAAACATGGACAACTAGCGAAAAAGTATTCGTATCGTCACGTTAAAGTTTTTACTCGCGTCCGGTAGGGTCGCTGCTTACATTTCATTGAAACCTTGACGTTGGCGATACGAAAACCGGTATCTGTCAAACTTCGCGCTTGAGGTACTGGACTCCTTTTACATTTGACATCGATCGGGGACGAGCTGTTGCCTGCATAAAAATCCAGGAGCATATAGAACATGGGGGTTTTTAGCTTCTTTAAGGCGGAGCTTACTTCCGCAATGCCAAATGACTGAAAAAAAATTACATTAATAAAGGTTATGAAGATCCTTACATCGAAATATTAATATCATCTAACCCTAGGCATAATCTTATAGCTTCGCTGCCGTGGCAAAAACCGGTCTTAAAAATTCCTAATTACATGACGGAAACTATTTTTAATTAAACCAGTAACATCTAGCAATCTATTTATTACAATATAAAACGGCAAATACGAATACCAATTTTATTTATTAAATAAACACCATGGATTCACCGAAACTTTTGATTGGAAATCATTAATAGTAATAACTATTAATCAGTAGATAGAAGCTACTCAGCTACTTCAGAAATCACTAAACCTCTATCAAATTGGATGTATAGTACAAACATGTATAGTGAGTTGTATCTGTGAAGATAATAGGTTGCTTTATTTTAATTTCCTACCATTTAATAGTCATAATACTAAAACAGCACATGGATTAAAATTTTCCTTGTATTTTTCAGGTATGCACTATTGAGAAATCCAATTCAATATGAAAATACTGTCCAACCTCGGACGTACTTAAGTAAGTATTCGAAATTAATAAGAAACTAATGCCTTCATCACACATACCGAGCAAACGAGCGAGACAATGCTCACGGCTGAGTACTCGGTGCGTATAAACATAGCGCCGAGGGCTCTTACATGATTTTTTAACTTCCGTCACTGTCTCAGCCGAGAAACATGTTACCGTCTCGCCCGTTTATTCGGTACGTGTGATCAAGGCGTTACACGACCAAGTCACGAATGATTGGGTATCTACGAGTTCTTTGTATGAAAACGCTAGCAAATCACCGTGTAGTGATTGTATTGTAACTATTTTTTTTAGGGAGCGTCATTTTGAGCCTCAATTTTCCTGACGTAATTACCACATTGTTTTTTTTTTATTTATATAGCCATGTAGGCAAATGACTCTACTCCACCTGATGTTAAGTGGTGATAAAGTCATAAATATAATACAATTTTACCCTTTCAAGCATTTTTTTTGAATTTTCGTGCCCGATATAATTCTATCCTTTGGATATTAGCATTCTTCAATTACTCCATTAGTAATAGTTTATGTTCTCTTAATAACTTTGTCTAAACGTACTTGAGGTCTTCCTGGAGGACAATTTTGAAAATATTGTCGCTGCTCAGCTGCTTGCTCCACGAATCGTAATTGCGTGCCACATGACCTGCCATTCCCTTTTCAGTCTGGTTAGTTCTGCTAGCTTCGCACGCGAAAATGAACTAAGTATTTTATTAAATTAACATTTAAGTATGTATAGCATGAATGGACTTAATACAGACCGCGTTAACTTCTAGTCCGCTCTGAAGTTGCTTTGCGCAGATGTATAGACTAGGGGCCCAAGCACTCCGTTATCATATCGCATCGTCAAAATTTCTATGAAAACAGAACAGCGAACAGACAGTATCGAAAGTAAAAACGAACTAGCTTTTTCATAAAAAAATTGACGATGACAATACGATTTTGGAGCTGTCCAAATTTGTGATTAGGCCTCTGTTGTATAAGCATCCTTCGTCTCTCTATAAAGGTACTTATCTTTTATTACTGCGACCTGAATTGTGCAGTGTTCAGAGCGGACTAGAAGATTGGCGCGAACTGTATTTTTTAAGCGTTTCGGTCTACGATTGCGGATGTAAAGCAACTTTCCCATGCACTACCGGATGGGCGGCCAAAAACTTGTTATTATATTTGATTCGATTGATTCGCTTTTATATGTATTATTGACTAAGCTTATTCAATAGTTTTGTTTGTAAAGTTTTAATTTTGAAATAGAGGTAATTTCAAATTGTTATTGAATCAGTTGTTGGACAAATAAGTTAAAAGTTTTGTTGGCTCCAGCTGCATTTGCCCACTAATTTGCACTTGGCTTGTGTGTAGGTCATGGCCACAGACATAGATCGAATTATACAACCCGAGTGTATGTACTTCGCGTGCCAAAAGACAGTCTAACAGTCTTTCTTTTTACGCTAATTTATTTCTTCGCGTCACCGTTCTCGATAAATCGTCAAATATAATGCTTAAAAAATATATACTATCTTTTATTAAGCTGTTAAAGTTAACGATATCATTGAAATAGGTGACCGAGGCACATGATTTTGCACCACATATTTTTTCTCCGTGATTACTTAAAATCTGACACGCTCGGTTTCAATACAATTTGAAATACATGCGACGTATAATTCAACTTCGGTATGTTGTGATGCCTCATCATACATATTTTATCCACAGGGTAAGCTACAGAGCACCTTATTATAACTGGAAAGGGCAAGCTTTAAGCCAGTAGTGGAGAAATTTATAGGCTTGATGATGATGATCGCATAGCATTCAGTGTGTAAATCTCTTAACCATCGTACTAGTGGTACCTAACGTAATTAACGTGCACAAGTTGCCATAATGGTGCACTTTCGTTGTCATTGTGACGTAACAGCGTGGAAACTGTGACAACTGCCGCAAACGAGCCATATGAGAATGTAGGGCCGCTGATAGCATCTGCTGGTTTAATTAGATACTTCACTTGACTTTTTATAGACGTTGCAGTGTAGTGTGGTGGCTTCGTTATCTCTCGATGGCAAGGTATCTAACGCGTGGTTTTTATGCAAATTTTGCAATGGATGAACATAAGTTAGCAATAAAAAAACACTACATTTTGGTGGTGTCGTGTTTCTGTCGGTATGTAAGGTTCTAGGGCTCTACGGGGTAGGATTTCCTATTGGGTCAGGGTAGGAAATGGTGCGAGGGATACTTTTGGTATTGCAAGCGTCTATAGGACATGGTGATCGCTTACCATCAGGTGGGCCAAACGCATGTTTGCCACATTTTTCATATAAAAACGGACGATAGTTTTACGTGATAAGTCATAAAGAAACATTGATGAAAAATTGCATAATCGCTAGCTCGGACGTCACGCGAGAATAGAGATAAATGTGTTCAAGCCGACGTTTGCGCCGAGCCTAATAGAGAAGCGTAGTAAAATGTCACTTAGGCATAAGTTGACAATTTACAAAACTTGCTTCTGAAAAAACTTGCAGCGAAGCAAACACTCGCGTAGGTCATGATACGGCTATCTTGACCTACGCGAGTGTTAGCTTCGCCCACGTACCTCTCCGTCGCGTCTTAAACCATTACAATCGCTGCAAAATCGTCTGTTGCGCGGTGCTACGGGTTGCCCGTGGTACGTGAGCAACATCGATTTGTATCGCGATCTCAAATTAGACTCCATCGTGAAGTATATTAAGGACGCCTCTAAACGTTACTTCGAAGCTACGCATCATCCGAACACTGAAGTAGTGAAAGCCAATAGTTATCACACGTCCGCCCTACCGTCCTCCAATCGTAGTTCTCTCCGATTCCGGCTCCTGAATTACATATTATACAGTGACAGAATCATTATTGTAACCAATTAATCAGTCATAATTAAGTTATTAACGTCTATAGTTCTCATGCGACGCGCACGTAACGTTCAACAACTGAATAATACCGAAAAAAGTTCGCTATACTTACTTCACTAGTATTCCAATTTCGAATCTGGGCCGATGCTTCACTTCACAACAGCACCAGTATGAATACAGTTACATAAGACATTGTTGCAAAACGACCACTGAAGTTCCTCGCGCGTCTGTGTCCGACGCGTTGAAGGCAGTAAGCTCTTTGAAAGACTTTTAAAGTGAATATTTTGGTCCTTTGGACACTTTTATGATGGAGAAAAATCACTGAACTTGGGAGATCGTTACACTAAGTATATACGCAGTGAATTTTTTGTTTGCTGTGAAACCTAAAAAATGAGTTTTATAAACAGTAATTATGTTCTTCACCCCCATACAAAAATATCGATTTGAATCGGTTACAAAATATCCTAAAACGGCGCATATTTGTAAATAACATAACTAGGAAATATTATATATTTAAAGTACGTATATTCTAAAAGTAGGTTTATTTGATTCAATTTAAAACACACTTTAAAACTTCAATTTAAAACACACCTAAGAAACAAATACAATTTGAAAACAATATTAAAAAAATTAAGGTTTCCGATAAAAATATTTAAAGGAAAACATTTTTTTTTGCGGACATGTAACCTTAATCGTTATCTGAATTAGCGAGAAAAGTTTTTCAGGTAACTCAAAATTTACGGTGTTTATATACAGATAGATTAATTACATTTTATACCAATTAATTGTGTTAGCTTGAGATAACTGACAAGCTTTTTGTTGAAAGCTCAGACTTGACTACTTGATGCTTAAAAAATAAGATACTTACATAATTATACACAGATGTATGTGATTGAATTTTATATTACTTCTGTTGACAGGACTGACAAGCTTTTTGTTGAAAACCCTTGTCAACTTCTCGATGTTAAGTGTGATGTGAGGCTCTGAGAAATCTCATACTCAAGCGATATGTGCAATACCAGCCATTCTCGTTTTGAAGCAGTAGACAGAATTGTTGCAAGATTGCACCAAACGATCATCGAACACTAGTTGATTATTTTATACAAGTAAGAACATAGTGAGTATGCAGACCTAAACATAATAGAACCTTCACTCCGATATATGACTGCATTCCGCAAGTTGGCAGGCGCCAGCGCAGACTCAATATGACCTCTCATATTTCCTCGTGTCAGATAGAGCTGACAATCCATCAATAATCCTCGCTCTAAGACTACAATTTGAACAGATATTGATAGTCATTTTCCACACCGAGTCACAGGGAATTTACAATGAAGAAGGATTTTTATTTTGCTTACTATAGGTGCCCCGCGGTTTCACCCGCATTAATTTGAGGAAAGGTTATAGTGGGTCAACCCTAAAAGATAGACATCTGCTGCCGTGAACATTTTTATAAAAAAATTAAAGGGGAACCAATCCTTCATATATGATTTTTGTGTAACTTTTAACGTTTACGCAGCGCACGCTCCGAGACTAATAGGAGCAGAGCACCAATGATCATTAGTGCTCTGCTCCTATTAGTCTCGGCATTATGTTAGATAGCCTTTGATAGCCTACCTTGAAATATTCACTATTCAACACAAAAATATTTTACAAATCGGACCAAGCAGCGTGAGATTAGCGCGTTCAACCAAACAAACAAAGCTTTATAAAATTAGTATAGATTACTATTGTAATGAACGGAGTCGAGTACGCTCGTATTCGGGTAGTTTTCGTTTCGGTTACCCGACACCATATTCTAGCCCGTATTGCAGTGTAAATATTGCTTCGGGTGCCCGAATTCCAGAAATGTCTTTCGTGCACCCGAATACGGGCTAACGACCAAGTGTAATTGAGCCATTATTAGAATTATAAGTTTGACACAAGAAACTTCAAATTTCGGCAAACAGGCGACTAATATAGTATTTATAAAAAGCCTTTTAGTATTTAATCCTAAATGCTTCGAGCTATGTTATAGCAGGGTCTAGCTCTCTAACGGGGTCGTAAAAGTAATCTGAAAATTATGTGAATACTGTTATCGGGGCCGTGGTCGCAATATCCCATAGCTGTAAATCATTACTCCCTATTGCATTGTGATAATAAAATTAGGGAGATCGTTACTGCCCGTCGTGATCCGACCCAGGAAGCGATCAGTCGGGCTAAGGCTACAGGCCAGATGATAGGAGCATAGAATGTCAGGTTGAAAAGATTACACAAATTGTAGTGATAGACGGAAAAGTCACTGACCCAAAGATTTTGAAAGCATTGGCTGGTGTTAAATTCAACTATCAAAAATAGTTGACTGACTAAAACAATGTGATTTAATAAAATTATTGACTAATTTAATTATTTTACTGAATTTTCTACGGCTCCTAAAATATGGAAAGTAATCTGTTCACATTTTAGGAGTCGTAGAAAATTCAGTCAAGTAGGTAATAATAAAAATCTTGTTAGTTTTAAAAATGTACTATCTGTTTAATAAAAACATTTTATAAATATTAAAGGGTATTTTATAAAGTAGAAAGACTCTCGATCCGTTTGTATATCACTTCATATTTTGTTTAAAATAATTGATGTTTTTGTGCATACGAAAACGACATCTAACAATTCCGTAAATTAACTTAAACAAATATTTTAAATAGAGTAAACTACGGAGTGTACATTTCTTTGCTAATGGGGTAAAACAGCGCATATACATTTATACTCATTTGTTTCGTTATCAGTATAGAATTTAATTGCATACCCTTTTTTCATTTTTTTTTCATATTACTTTGCTAAAATAAAGATATAAAAAAAATGTTAACACTATCATGCTAGGATGCTCATATCGATTATATTAATATTCTTTAATTAGCTGTTGCCTGAAATTTCCCAAGTTTCCAAAGAAAAATATGCTTACTTAAGGTGTTTTTCCACAAAATACTTTTGTTGTTGTCCGATTTCAACTAATTTATACCTTGCTCCGTTAGCTATACTAACATAATTAGGAATTTTTCATAATGATTAAAGTGTTTATTCTCCAGTTCCCTTTAATTATTTTTCAAGTTCTGTAGGTTTTTTTCCTGGCCTTGTATAGCGGTCCTTCTGTAGTTTTCTATTTCACTGTATTGCGGTAACCCGACGCTTTGCGTACGCGCACGAGTCAAGAGTAGGGTACTCATGAATACATAATGTTCGTGGACATTGTTGTCCATGTGACAATATCGAATAGAGCTTATGAGACCATTAACATTTACACGAAGAATCTAAAATTATTTTAACAACAAATTAATAATATAACAAATATATTTCGTGAATACTAGTTAAAACAGGGACAGTTTAGTTAAAAAATTGTTACCTATAAAGTAATTATATTCGCAATTCGTTGATTCATTAGTTGGGTAGATAACAAAGTGTCTTTTCAAAGTTTAATATGAAGTAAATAATTTATCGCCAGACTCACTGTCCCCAATCTTTAGGTTTATTATCAAGTACAGGGGTCAGGGAATTGTTACACCGGTATTACATATACTACCTATAAATTTGTAAGAATGAAAAATGTATCACAAATGGGATTTTTTTATGGATTACAATCCAACCAACTCTAAGAACTTTTTAGTTTTTTCAAAATAGTGACAAACAAAAGCTTAACACGCCTGAAAGTAAGCGTCCACCATAGCCTTTAGACGCTTGAGATACTGTACAGTAGTACAGTATCTGATACGCGTTGCTTACCCTAATCTATTATCTCATCCCTAAACCCGTTTAGCTCTGGAACTTTACTCGCTAATACAAACAAAATCAGTCAAAGGTAGGGTCAAGTGAGGGACAGTGTAACAAGGGGCACAGTGTTAAAAGAGGAATATATATAAATGAAATATCACTGTATTATACCAGGTTGGTCGGGTATAATACAGAGATATATTATTTGCAGCATAATCTGAGCGTGCAACAAGCGATAGAGAATATAAGATCGGCCCAAGCGACGACTTGACACATTTATCTCGCTTCTCGCGTGACGTCAGAGCTTGCAATTATGCAATTTTTCATCAATGTTTGTTTATGACGTTATCACGTAAAACTATCGTCCGTAAAGCGACTTTACAGACAACCAATTTTTTATTGAAACTAATAGAACTACGTCAATACTGCCATAGACAAATAAGAAAAAGCCAGAGATATTCCTGATATTATACTGTGCCCTTTGTTACACTGCCCCACACTTGATCTTCTGCGATGTTTAGGCGTTAACCTCTTTAAGAGCTCAACAGATACAAAGCAGGTACATTTTCAAATTAAGTACGTGAAATTTTATATCAAAAAATCAATGACTAATGGTCACCCTACTGTGTCCGTAGCTATTGGCACGCGCTATTCGCGCCATTTACGCGGACCGGGTATCAAATGTCAAGCAAGACACTGGTCGGTCCCGTCATCTGCACGCCTCTGTTAATAGGAGGAGGGAATTATTATTAGTATTCATATAGTAACTAGTCTCTCAAGTGCTGAAAAACCAAACCATTGTGTATCCCGTATAAACTTGAACCTTTTTTTTTTAAATACATGTATAAATATTACGAAAAAAAAATTGTGTGTGTCAGCTCCGACGCACTACTGGAGTTTACTCCTTAAGTTCGATAGTCTAACCAGACGCAAAAAGAGTTTATTTAACTTAAAAAAGATTGATACTGTATGAAAGAGTAAATTAACAAATTAATGAAAATAATATACATATATAAATATATTTTTATTCATTTCATATATATTTATAACTAATCGACGAAATATTTTACATTAAACTTTTTACAATAGTCAATTTCAGATGTGCATAAATATATCATTAGGAATGTTGATAAATTATGTAATTATTATTATCAGACTATTATCATTTTTTTAAATATTAATTAAATCAACATTGTCTGCATTATTAATTACAGTGACAAGTGGTTTACGGTAACTAAAATAAGACACATGGACGTTCGTAGATACGTGGTTCACGAATGTTGAAAATACCGCATCAATGGTTTTACCATACCTCGTTATTAATAAAACTTTTAAAATCTGAACTGAATTTAGATATTGTTTCTGATAGAGCAATGGGGACAATTGCTCTATCAGAAACAATATCTAAATTCAGTTCTGATTTTAAAAAAATTATTAATGTCAATCCGTCATCTTTGTTTGTCAAAGTTGCGCGACATAGGATGCGCACCAAAAACGTAACGAGGTCATTCATCGATAGATTTTACTCCTCACATTTTTCTCATACCGGGTCCCTTATATATGCAAATCGATTCTTAAGGAGTAAACTCCAAAAATATTAAATTAATTGAAAAGGTTAGGGAATTCAAAAAGCCAACCTACATCTGCTTTGTGGACTTCTCAAAAGCATTGGGTACGTTGAGGTAGCCATTACTTTGGGAGACTCTCCTGTACATGGGAACACCAAAACACCTTGTTCAATCTTTTGAGAAGACTATATGAAGACGGAATAGCCTCGTGAAGTATGCAGACGACACTACACTGTTTGCAACAAGCGCCAGTATAATGGAATCTCTGCTAAGTTAATAAAATAAATCGCTGTAAAACAAAGATTATGACTGTCGATCGTGCTTATAACAAATCGCCAGAAGTCACTAAAATCGCGAACTGTGATATCGTTCAGTCATACGTCTACCTTGGAAGACTGATTTCAAGACGGTGGTTGTGCAGATGAAGTCAAGCGGCGCATGGCAATCACGAGGTCAGATTGACAAACTTAAAAAAATATGGAGAAACAGAAACATCACAAAAGTCACGAAAACACGACTCGTCAGGGCATTAGTATTTTCCATATTCCTCTATGGTGCTGAGACGTGGACCTTGCGAGAGAGCGAGAAAAAGAAGATAGACGCTCTAGAAATGTGGTGCTGGAGGAAAATGCTTGGCATACAGTGGACACAATTCTGAACCAATGCATCCATTCTCCAGGAACTGTCCATCATACAACGTGTTTCTTCCATCGTACAAGGTCGTATTCTCACTCTTTTTTGGCCACATCTCACGACGAGAAGATGCGTCAGTGGAACGATGGGTGGTGCAGGGCAAAGTCGAAGGCGTAAGGGCGCGCGGCAGATCACCAATACGCTGCGGATAAAAGCGGCACTGAACGGTCCACTTCACGAGTGCACGAGAAAGGCCGCAGTGCGAGAGGAATGTATTGTGAAGCGCGCCACCAACCCTGATGTGACTACCACGACCACTCTGTCAAGAGTGTAGTGTAGGAATAAATATTACTCTACGTATTTTTGATAGGAGGAATCCTGCAAAGTAGTTTAAACCTAGAGTTTATGATTATTACCTGAAGAAATCTGGATGTATCATTACATTATTAATGATGCTTTTCCAATCTGTTGATTGGAAAAGCATCATTAATAATGTCTTGAGAAGCATATGTTATGCTTCTCAAGACAACATACTAGTGGTAAAAAGCATACTTTCGGTTTTCATTACACTGTCTTTAAAATTGCTGAATATAAACGTAATAATTATTACCTATGCCATCTCGTTACTGTTTAACTGTTGAACGACTGATTAACTAATTAATATGAAGACATAATTTTAGAACCTGTTTAACATAAATAAGATATGAAATACAATCGTAAATTGGAAAACTTCTTACGAGTACGAGAGATTAATAGCAATTAATTTTATGAGATTCAGTGGCAATCATTTTCTCGATGTTGGAAAGCAATATTCCAACGCATTGATGTAACAATCAAAATGTAATAAGAAACATTCAAGTAGCTACTCTTAAATCGATAATCGATGTATCGTGAACTTTGTCGTTTCGGGCCCTTCTCTACGGATTTGAAAGCTATGTACAATAATATAAATATAGTTGTTTTTGTAAGTTAGGGCCGAAACACATAACTACGTCGCAGCGCCAACAACAAGTTGAATTGCAAAGTTTTAATAATTTCCTTGGATATGATTGATGTACACATAATGAATATACTCTTTTCGTCCGGGTAATCTTAATCAGAATATGAATGTTTCATCAAATTGTTCTCAAAATCTGAAATAATGGTAAATTATTAATTTTGTTTTAACTCTAGCCTAAAGAACTTAATTTAGTTAGCTATTGGTGTCGATTCTGGCATGGTTCTCTATACTTAAAACTAAATTTAACATCAGTCTCCCCTTTTTATTCTGTATAGAGAGTGACGAGGATACCTTGTTGTCAAATTTAAGTTTAGGTTTAGAGGATCACGCCAAAATCGACACAAATTAAAAAAAAACGGTTTCAAAATTCCCTCAAGAGAAGATACTCAGACCATTATTTCATTTTAACTCACCAAAGCCGGGGCCAGCACTTGGTTTTAAAATACTCATAAAAAAGTCTAAACAACATTTTTATGGTTTTGAACTTTTACGATTTTAAAAATTTTGTGGTTATATTTATACTATACTATTATAACCATAATCGAAAAGTTTCTATTTTTGAAATCAGCCAATTGTGTTCCGATAACAACAAATATTATATGACAATCTACTCTGCTAAGAATAAAAAAATCAATGAATAGAACATACAGTTTCTGTAATGTTGCATGTTACTTAGAATTTCTGATGTGTGTATAACTTTATAAAACGAAATTATCAGATAAAAACCACCCCCTGAGCGGTATAACATGACCTTAAATACGAATGTAAATCAAGACATTTCTCCAATGAAATCATTGAGCGAAAAGCGCTTAACCGATTATTAAAACTGGTCTCACAAATTAAGCTATTGACTCAACAGTACACACTCGTTTCACTATAAAAAAAGGCTGTCCAATGAACAGCAAAAGATAACTTGTTACAAATGTCAAAGCGTGTACGTATCGTGACACACCTGTCAAAGTGACATGTGTAGCGAGTTTAACAACCTTCGTGCAAACAAATTAATGTTCATGTAGGTTGAGATACCTCAATATACTTGCATAACATTATGAAGAAGTATCCATAGTACACATCTCCTTCTCATTCACGTTATCGCAATCGTATTATAAACCCAAAGTCATAACTATAAATCTGATGATTGCACTGCTTCTTTTTTTTGGTAAGGATACTTAATTCGTACAGCCTTATCTTTAGTATTTTTCGAAGATATTTAATAGTTTCTCAGTTTTTGTTTTACATTTAAATTTGCGTGTGACGCGTTCATTTGTTTATCGCACGAAATGTATGCAGTCATCTTCTGGATAAGCGTTTGTGTGTTGGTGAGCACTACAATAAATAAGTTCCTCCGTTGTAATTGACTCAAATATCGTTTTTTATTGTTAAGTGGAATCTTTCAATCTTAATCTTATCCTCAATTTTAACTGACCGGACGTTTATTTGAAAGATTCCATAAATTGTTCAATTATAATTCAATTCAATTGTAGGTACGTAGAGGGTTGGAACACAAACCAACTTGATCGGTATATTAGATTCCTAGCAAATAGACTGTGACAGACCGACTGACAGGCAAGCGAGGGATTCTATCATGTGTTTTTAGGGTACCGTTCTTTAATTGCCAAAACGGAACCCTATAAAAACACATAGGGGCATATTGAACTAAGACGCCCGACACTTCTGCCTAGTCTAATACTTTTACAATATGCTCAGGTAAAATACAAGTCGGATGGCGATTTATAAGTTTTTGTATGACCCCCAGTCTAGCACGAGAGCGAGAGCGTTCCTATGACGAACATAGGTAATTAAAAACATAGCAGGCAGGTGCAGTCAAGAATTACGCATCGCCGGCCATTCTTCATACGCAACGCAACCTTAGAGATCGGAATCAAGTAGGTTTTACTAGAAACAAAAAACCAAGGATTTTCATACAATTATATGTTATGAGCGTTACGCGTGGGAAACAGGGTTTGTGTGTGTAATTGTTTATTGTTTCGCCTATGTTTGAACAATCGACCGATTGCGCAGTAGGAACTGTGCGACCGAACGTAGATCGCCCGATTGTGGACCAAAGGGTAGGTTAATTGTTACAACTATAAAGATGGGTGCTCTGTTCCCATAAGATATTTCTCAATTTGTTTTCTTAACCTTACTTTGGTGTTGTTGAGAGTTGCTTAATGAATGAGCATCTGTTAACCGATATGCCATATTTGGAATTGGTTGGTGAAGTTGTTTTTTTTAAACACACACCTGTTTATATACATAATTATTAAGTCCGGAAATATAAAAACAGTGAGAGGAAACTAACACATCGTCTGAAACAGATTCTGTAAATTTTATTTCAAGTACCTAACAATTACACAGAATTTTACCGGACAATCATTTTCGATTTTATTTTAACTTCAAAGTATGAGTATGAAAGAATTGCAGAATGTTTACAAGTTTATATGTAAATTCGTTAATTTGCGAAGTTGTTTTGCCTATTATTAAAGGCATTGGTATGCAAAACGGCAGATATTAGGGAGGCCGCTGGTGGCCCTTTGTGCCCATATAAGGCTTACCAGATATTATCATCGAACGACCTCACATTGTAGGTGTGGGACGAATTATGAGCATGCAGCGGTTTATTTAGTAAAATAAGAATCTATATTACATTATAAATAAAAATGTATCACCGAAATGTATCTACGTACCTACGAGCATAACTTCCGAATGACTGCACCAAATTGGAACATTCCTTTTTGTGTTTGTTATTGTTACGACAAGGTTTGTATAAATGATAAATTATGAAAAGTCAGTAAGACGGAAGACTGTAAGAGGCTTTGAATAGATTTAAATAACATTCAAGGGAGATAGGGACGTATTTTCCGCAGGAATTGGAACGCCGTCTCGTCTGCTCCAAGTAGAATAACGCTACTTTTTGATAGTTTTCTATTTCTTTAGGTGAGTAAGGTTTCAGGCACCAAAAGGTAGGCGTTTGGGTCAGGGTTAGAGTTACCATTTAGACAATTTCAAGATCCGGACAATGTCCGGACTAATCCGGACGGATGGTAACCCTAGTCAGAGTAGGCTACGGGGAGAGTGATGGTTTTGGTATCCCAAGCGTCTATACCTAGACTATGGTAGCCGCTTACCATCAGGCGGGTCATACGCTTGTTGCCACCCTTTCAACATTTGAAAATAATTGCGAAGCATTACATGACCTGTGGCTATCTGCACGACACATGACAATACTCTATTTACGGAAAAGAGCTGGTAACGAAAGTCACTGGAATAACGACAATGCTTTATTTGTGTTCACATTACTTCGCTCAAATACAGTTTATTTTCTCTTGTTTAATAGTTATTTATCCTATAAGCGAAGTGTGATAAAGAAATCACTCCATTTCTTTTTTGTAAACGATTGTGTAATAAAGAAAGCACTCCACTAACTTTTTATAGTACCTACACAGTATAGTATTCACGTTGTGAACCAATAGTAGCGGGTACAGAAGTAGGTCCGTTTAACATTGCCACTGTCTCGTTGCCGTCACTCAAGCACCGTTTTGGTACTCGTTGACCTTACTATGGCGGAGCAGTAGCTCCGCCATATTTGTTCTGAAGACACTTGCAGAATTTCCATGCGTTTCGTAAAATGTACATTTATTTTATTCACTTGATATTTATATACGTGAAGCGGTGTGCATTTTTTTATAACTACAAGGAAATGTTGTACGTATTTATTTATTATAGATTGCCAAACATAAAGGCATCATTGTAGTCTAAAAAATACTTTTAAACGAATTAACCCAACATGCGTAAAAATAAATTGAGTTTGTGCAGGTTAATCTTTTTAAGCATTTAAATGCTAAATTTATAAAGCTAAAGAAAAATATTTACTAGAAAAAATACCACTCGGTCCAGGTTTACGCCCAGAATGTGGAAAGTGCGGGTTTGAATCCTGTGCGATTCTGTAAAATAAAATATCAATTCCGATTTCAGTAGCTGCCATGTTAAACTTTAGTTTGATATGCATTACGCCATTACACGGCAAAATGTCGATATGTCTGTAGAAGTATGTATAATAAAAATTCCTAAGAAGAAAACATTAAGTGTCTAAGACGAAGTAATTGCTTAAAATATAGACTTCTTCCAAACTATATTGTGGGTGACGACGAGCAACTACGGAACCCTTCACTGCTTATGATTGGACACGCACTGGGCTGGTTTTAAAAAGAAGAAGCGTACAAAACTGCTTCTATAAATACTTACAAAGTAAACTTTTTGAATTTCTGCTTTCAATGACTTATTGTTTGATTTGCTACAAAAAGTATTTAGTCCACAGTACTTTTTCAAGAAAAAGTTTACAAAATAGCCGCTACAGTGCAACCGATATCTCGTGGCACTTCGATGACATCGACAGGATGACAGCTGCTGGTGATGAAATGAGGTTTCATCATCATCATGATGAGCCTATTAATGTCCTGGAGCACAGGCCTTCCCTATTAATGGAATAGGGAGTTTGGGCCATGACCCACTACGCAGGCGGGACCAACGGTTTAACGCGCCTTCCGAAGTACGGAGGAGGTAGAGATAGTAAATTTTTGGTCACCCATCCAATGACCGACCACTGCGAAAGTTGCTTAACTTCAAAGATAGCAGCCAAACGCGCTAACCACTTGCACCATCGAGCTCCTCAATAAATTGAGAAATAGGATTACTAAATACATGAATACTTACACTAGTCTTAGTCTTAGTAGAACGGCGGGCTGTTTCCGCAACTCGACATCTGGTGCCTATTTTGCGTGGGGATTGGCATCAGTCCTGCCATCCCAGCTCCTCCAGAAAGCTCAGCAGTCCCCGAACGTTACTGCAGGCCTCTACTATAGTCTTCGGGCTTCCCATTAGAGAAATCCTTTGTCTTGCAACGCCCGTGCACTCCAGCAGCACATGGGCGCTCGTCTCCTCGTCCTCCAGGCAGGCTCTGCACAGAGGGCTGTCAGAAATACCTATATTACAAAGGTGTTTGTTGAAATAGCCGTGACCCGTGAGTATACCCACGATTTGTTTTAAGGCTTGTCTAGGAAGTCTGATTAACTTACGTGTTAGCTGCAGGTTTACCTTGGGAACGGCTTCCCTAGCTTGCCTGCAGTCTGTGAGTTCTGTCCAGTATTCGTTATGTTGTCGTTGACAGCGCTCCCTTATCCATGTTCGCAGCTGTCGATAGGGTATGGGTACAATAGGCTCCGGACCAATGGCCGTCCTGCTAGAACCTTCCCTGGCTAAGCAGTCCGCCGCATCGTTACCCCTTGAGCCGCTGTGTCCTTTAATCCACTGCAAAGTCAATCTATTGTCGTTAGCAATATTAGTCAACTAAAAGTGGCATTCATAAATTAAGCCTGATGTCATTATATTGTTGTCCAGTGCCTGTAGGACAGAAGCGCTGTCAGAGAGAATACGAATGTGTTTTCCTCTTACCTTGCGACAATCTATCGCTTCAGCGGCCTTGATGATGCCCACACACTCTGCCTGGAAGACCGTGTTATAGGCTCCCAATGCTGTTGAGATGTGTATATTTAGGTCTTCAGAGAAGACACCCGAACCTGTACCGTAGTTGGTTTTTGAGCCGTCTGTGTAGACCCTCAACTCCTTTTGCAGACAGTGGTCCGGAGTGTCTTCATAAAGTTGAATTTTGTATTTTTTGTCGAATACGTACGTCTTTGGAATGAGGTCGTTTACTGCAGCAAAGTACGGAAAGTACCTGTATATGTCTGCTAAAATGCTGGTGTGTGGGGAGCTGTTGTCCCTCCATAGCCCCAGCATGCTTAGTCGTGTGGCTGTACAAGCAGCTTCCTGTTGTATAAACAAATGTAGTGGTCTCACGTCAAGTATAGTCTCCAGTGCTGATGTGGGAGTGGTTTTCATGCAGCCAGTGATTGCACAGCAGGCCCGCCTCTGGAGACGTCTTAACTTATTAATTGTCGTTACCTGGTTTGTCTTTGTCCACCATACTACTGCTGCATAGCTGATGATGGGCCTAATTATGGTCGTGTACAGCCACCTAACAATGAGCGGTGATAGTCCCCAGGTTTTGCTAATCATTTTGCGGCATTGCCAGAAAATGATGTTGGTCTTAGTAGTAGTTTTGTCTATGTGTGAACCCCAGTTCAGTTTGGAATCTAGGGTTATTCCTAGATACTTTACCTCGTTGGAGAGCCTTAGTGTCGTGTTAAATAGTTTCGGTAGCCGATAGTCGCCTAAGGCTCTTTTATTCGTGAACATGACTAATTCTGTCTTCACTGGATTCACCTTAAGGCCGTAGTCGTCACACCATTTTTCAACTACCTTCATTGCCCCCCGTGTAATGTCACAAGCGGTACTCGCAAACTTACCCGGGATTAGGATTGCCAGGTCATCCGCATAGCCCACCGTGTGGAAGTGAAGGTTGTTTAGTTTGGTAATTAAGTCGTTTACGACTACATTCCATAGCAGAGGCGATAGTACTCCTCCTTGAGGACATCCTTTAGTCGCCAATGCTCTGAGATGGTTGTCGTCTTGTAGTTTGATTAGTCTGTTACGGAGCATGTTACTTACCCAGTATATAATGTTCTCATCGACTCCGTGTTTGCCAAGTGCGTTTACAATATTGGCGAAGCTTGTTTTGTCAAACGCGCCTTCTATGTCTATAAAGGTGCCCAGACATAGCTCTTTTCGTCTGAGACTATCCTCTATTTTACTTACGACTGCATGTAGTGCAGATTCTGTCGACTTGCCTGGACAATAGGCGTGTTGGTTTAGATGTAGTGGAAAGCTGGTTAATTGGTTATCTCTCAGCTCTCTGTCACACAGTCTTTCTAAGGTTTTTAGCAGAAATGATGAGAGACTTATTGGCCTGAAAGATTTCGCTTCGTTGTAGTCGGCCTTACCTGGCTTTGGTATGAAGATTACCTTGACCTCCCTCCAAGGCTTCGGCGTGTATCTGAATGCAAGACACGCTCTCAGGAGGGGCACCAGGATAAGGATTAGCGCTTCACCTGCCCATTGAAGCAGCGCCGGAAAGATGCCATCTGGTCCGGCTGCTTTAAATGGCTGGAAGCTGTTAATGGCCCACCTTAACTTGTCCATGGACACTGTCCTCATTGCAGTGTTCCAGGATTGTTCCGTGGGGGTCCAGCAAGTGTCATTCCAGGTGTGTGTCGTGTCTATGTTGCAGCCTGGAAAGTGGGTTTCGAGCAGTACCCTCTGTGCCTCCTTCACTGTCTCTGTGAGGGAGCCATCAGCTTTCCTGAGCTGTGAAAGGTCTTGTTGTCTGTCTTTGGAAAGCAGTTTCCTTACCTTATTTGCCTTGGTGCATGAGTCTATTTCAGAACAAAATTTCCTCCAAGACCCATTGCTCCAGTATCGGATGCGTTTTTTATAAAGAGCCTTGGCATCTTTATACGCATCCCAGTCTTGGTCGTCACATGTGTTCATGGCCCTGTTAAAAAGTCTTCTTACCTTTTTCCTCAGTTTGTATAGCTCGGGGCCCCACCACGACTGGCTGGCATCCGAGTTGGATGATGGTGTACTGAGAGGACAGGCTGTCTGATAGCATGAGATAATTACCCTTGTTAATTCCTCAGCTGTTTCGTCTATCTTATTGGTTTCGTCTAAGCTTTCAGCCTGCATATGTTGCAGTGATAGTGTTACTTGTCTGCGATATTGGCTTCTATTCGTTTTCTTGGGTATGCGTCTTGGTGACTGGGTAACACGCTGTACCGCGATGTTGAACCTAATCCACCTGTGGTCAGAGCAGGATGCCTCTGGGGAGACGTGCCAGTCAGAGATCAATCCCGCTGCTCTCCTTGATGCAAGAGTAAGATCGATGATAGATCTACCTCTTCTTGTTACGAAAGTAGGTTCAGAACCTGTGTTTATTATGTTAAGGTTTGTGGTAAATAGGTAATCTACTAATTCCTCACCTCGTATGTTGCTTTTCGTCATGCCCCACAGTTGATGGTGGGCGTTGGAGTCGGTGCCGATGATCAGCGCCTTGTCAGTTTGTTCACAGTGTCTCACCAGCTCAGCCAGTTCCCCTGACGGAGTTTCCTCTCCTTCAGGCATGTAGGCAGAGGCAACTACCAGGACAGGTACACTTGGATTTTGCTGTTGTATTATTTGTATTGTTGTTATGTCGCTAGAACAAAATTGTGTCATTATTTTTGCCTGTAAGTGTCTTGAACATACAATGCAGGTCCGCGGTGCGCGGTTACCTGGGTTGTAAAAATTCTTACCACCGGTGTTGTTGAGGCCACATATGGTGTTGGATCTGATCCACGGCTCTTGGACCAGAGCAATAGCCCCGTCGTTGTTCTCCTCCAGCCACTTCCTTAGTTGAGCCGTTGCGGTGCGACTGTGCTGGAGGTTTGTCTGCAGGAGCTTAATTGTCTTCTGTTGGGGCGCCATCTGAGGCGAGAAGCACATCGACATCAACCTCCTGACTGATGTCGATCCCCCCAAGTTTGTCTGCCCACTCGTCAACCACGTCTGTGTCCCCCTTCTCCTCAGATGTGGACTCCATTGCAACTGGAGTGTCTGTGATGGTCTGTTGTGTCACGGCTGGTCTAGACGTGCTCTGTACCGGAGTAGATGTTTTTTCCTCTAGAGGTGGCAGGCTCTCCAGGTACTGACCACCCTGGTTCCTGAACCTCACGTATACAGAGCCCATCAAGTAGCAGAGGCGTCTGCCTCTAGCTAGTAGCCCCTCCGCGACGTCCCTGGTCGTGCTGAACACCAAAAAGGTGCTATCGTCACCTGCGATGGCCTTGTGCAGGATCCATCGGTCAACCTCTGCGAACTTGTTCTGGTAGCGCAGCAGCTTGGCGATTGTGTGTGGTTCTCGCGTCCCCGGTATGAGGAGGCCACAAACCACTCTCTTCGGCCTGTCGATCTGGCGCTGCACTACTAGGTCGTCTAACCCCGGTATTTTTAAGCTGTCCACTACCTTCCTGACCCACTCCAGTGTTTTGGGTGTTTCACACCAGAGGCTCAGGGCGCCGTCCCCAATGATGGGTTTTCCCTTAAGGTTTGGGGCTTCGTCCGTTGAGGATCCTGCTGTTAGCAGTTCCTCCACAACGGCCTCCTCCAGGGCCTTAAGGACCAACCCAGCCTGGGCGGCACTAATGTGTCCCGTCTTTTTGCTGGTGATAATCACCAGCAGGTCTGCAGTAGCTGCGTCGGCGAAGGAGACCTTCCCAGAAGAGCGACGCGGTTCGTCGTTTTTGGGCTTTTTATATTGCCCCCTCGGTGACACCGTGTCATCAAGTCTGGGCCTCTTTGAGGCCTCCTGTCTGTCTGTCTGTCCGGTCTTGGTCTGTCTTTTTTCTGTCCGTCTGTCAGTCCATTTCCTTTGTCCGTCTGTCTGTCCCTGGTCCTGGGTTCCTTCCTGACCCGCTTCCGCTTGTCTGGTGGTCTCCGCCGAGAGAAGTCTGTCGCGGGCCTTCCTAGCGCGTTTACCGTGCTTCAGTCGGCCCGTGTTCGGTTTGGTGTCCTGAGCTGGATTCCTGGTTTTGTCCTCCACGCGCCGATTTTTACGTCGGTGCGTAGCGACTTGCCAGGAGTCAAGCTCGTCTGTCGTGTCCTGTGGTTGCTGCCTGAAACCGGGTTGCCCCTTCACCAGGTCTGCCAACTCACTGGACGTAGATGGTCTGTTGTCTGTCTCCGTCGGCCTGAAACCGGGTTTCCCCTTCACCAGGATCAACGACGGTTGTCTGTCGGTCTCTGAGTCTTGCCTGAAACCGGGTTTCCCCTTCACCAGGTCATCGTCTGTGTCTGTCTTTTTAAATTGGGATCTGTTATGTGCCATTTCCACGTGTCTAATAAAATTCATCCTCACCAGTCCCACCCGCCACGGAGCCACAACTGGGATGCCGATATTAAAAATCAAGGCACCAGGATTGTGGTGAGGATATAGGGGCACAGGGTTTTCCTCTCAGCGCGACATCGGGAACTGCAGCTACATGGCTGGTAGTCGATCCCAACTACCAGTGGTTCCATGCAACCTTGCTCCTTCAGCATGGCCGGAGTCCATCGCTAGATGTTAAGAGCGACCCCCACACCCCTCGCCGACGACCCATAGACGGTAGACGCCCTGACCGTTGCCTTGTGGTCGGCTACACCACGAAGTTGCCGTCTCGCTTGAAATCCGGGCCAAAGTGCTGTGTTGCTTCCGGGGTGCCGCAGCTACCCTTTCCGCTCAAACACCAGGATCCCTTCATCCCTGCTTACGGCGATGCTGCGCAGGTCCTAGCGCAGGAGAGGCTGACGCACCACCAGGCCGCCTCCCTACTCCTGGTGGATGGGGGGGAAAATCGTCTGACCATTTCAGTTACGTCTGTTTCATAGGGAATCAGACCAATAACGGGCGGCAACCACGTGAAGGAAAACAGCCAGGCTTGTCTGGGGGATCTACACGACCTGCGCTCGCTCCCCAGACCATTCACCAGATTACCAGACGGGACGCAGAATGGTAAAATAGGTGATGTGTTAGGTTTAGCCGTCTTTGTGCTATATATAAACCTAACACATCCCCCGCCCAATACTTACACTAAAGGCCACGTTATAATTCATAATAACTCGGAAAGAGTAAAAAAAGGATTATAGAAGGCTTATTTATACCTTCTTAAAATTAGTTCCGATTTCGGGCACGCACTACAAAATCTTCGCACAGTATGTTTTTTGATATTTCTGCTTCCAATGTCTAATATTCGTTCGATTCGCAACGAGTTCAAATATCCCTCTCGTGCTTGGATTTCGGCCAGTGTTTTCCTTCATTGGTATATAGAGCTGTTTTTGCACCGATCTAGCTCTCCCACGTTGCGTCGCCGTACGAGCCGGGGTCGCGTTTTTTGGACACTACCAATTCAAGGTTACAGATGAACCGAGTTCTTAAGGCTCACAGTACTGTCAGCAAATGAAGCGGCACATAATTGAAAAATATATTTGAGACATTTGTGATACTTCCGCTTTGGAGGTTATGGCTGTATATTATGAAGAGCAGCATGCAGAATAATGTTGAAGAGTTATTGGTTAACCTAAAGTTATTAAAGAAGCATGACATTTATGAATTCAGAAAGCTTAATTTAGAGTCGATGACTATATCTCAAATATTTTTTACGAGGAATTTAGCTGACTATGAATACAAAATGTACAATTATCCAATACAGATTTTACAGTGTAGATTAACAATAGGATAAACTTTTTGGTTACTTTTATATGTACTTATTCCCCAATATATTATTATTCTTATCAAGTGTTCCATTTTAAATAAGACATAGGTATATTCTTATTCATTTCAAGCAGATTAATATTAGAAATAAAGTATGTGAAGCAAAATATTCCCTTTTTAGTATAATTTGTAAAAAAAGCGTGCGGTGTATGATTTCTAAAGGGAGTTATGGAAGCAACAAAACCAACTTGTACATTGTAACATTAAATAGAACTTGCAAACCAGTGAACCAAATGTTCACCAAAACCTGATTTCTCGAAAACCGGAAGTGCTACGTTAATCAAATCCGGTTTGTAGTCTTATCAGACTATTCTTAACTTATAACTTAAATATTCTCTTTATCTATCTCTTACGGTTTGGCCGCTGAAACAGCACCACAGATAGACGGACGGACTTGTCTAATAGATAAGAGATTAGAAATACCAAATTAGAAAAATGTTTTTTAAAATATTAATTTGTTCTACTAATGTTTCTTTGCTGACGGTCCGTGATGTTGCATTTTAGAATTTGGAACATTTTAGTCGTCGGCGCGTTAGACACGTCGAACTCGATAATATATATTGTTTTTATTAATTTTTTTCTGTTGTGAAATTAAAGGTTTCGATGTCCTTCGTTCCAATAACAAATTTGGTTTAAGACGTAGACTTCATGGTTTATAATACTTTTAAAAATGATATCTGAAGTCAATATATGTAGGTACTTTGAAAGATAGTTTGATTCTTGATTAATATGTTGTTCTTGAAGAAAATATTTTAGAATTCTTAAAGAACATGTAATTTGACAAACACAAGTGTCTTATCAGCTAACAATCCGTATTAGGATTTCATTAATACCTGTTCTTCCTACGTAATAGCGTTTGTAGAAAAGACTAAACCTTACCACAATATACTAAGTGAAGAATAGTAAGATGATATTTTTTTATACATTCATTATTAGCCCATCGTTAAAATAATATTGACCAAACATATTCCACCTTGTAGTGCAAAATAGAAATGTACTTATATTAGAAAAAAAAACATTACTATTTATATTTTTTAATAATCATCATCAGCCAATCGTAAAAATCATTAATCAGCCTACCTATTCATTTGAATAGAATCTACTTAGAAGGTAGGGTACATATAAATAGGTTTTAAAAGGGCACTGCTCTCTTTAATGAAAAATCAATGTCCGAATATATCTTGATCTAATTATTATGCGACTTATTAAGAGGCATTAAAGTAAGCCGACCGACAAATCGCCGTCTTGTAAGGACACCGCAAAAAATCCACACAGTCCACGTTATTTCGCCACAGACTTGCTGTTGCGTTGCGAACTGCACAATTAATTGTTCTGTAGATATCGAGTTCCATCTTGCTGGACATGAACAAAAAGTTAAACCAATGTACATAAGGTGAATAGTTTTTTATTTATTTATTTAATTGCACATTTACAAATAAGGATGTTTGACAATTGTTTTAGCATGGTACATGACCCTGTCAGGGTGTTGCAAGTATAATACCTATATCTAGACAACTATTAATCAGTTTCAAACAAACAAGTTAGTGAGCTTTCTGTGACGGTAGTTTCGGAGCCTTAGGTATTTTAAGTAATTAGAAATGGCTAATATACTAATTTTGTAGCGTGTTATTTGTGTTTCTATCGCGCGTTACGATCTTTAGGTGAAAAAAATAAAAAAAATTAGAGCCAGCTACTGATTTACTGGTACCAGTTGTAGGGCACTCAACGTCTGTATAGTTTTGCAAACTCTGTGCGTAGAGTGAATAAATAGTAAATTTTTCCTCAAGTGTGTTTCGGGATAAGCCGATTCACAACAACCAGAATTCTAATGGATGCTGTTGCTACAAGTTTGTTCTACGAGACACCATCATCTACGGATGGTGTCAGGTTAGGTAACATGCAAGCAATAAGTACTTCTAATATCCTAAGCACTTTAAAGTTGTGGTGACTACTAAACATTAGACAGAACAATCGTATGTCATCCTCTTGAAAGAATAATAGATTTATGTTGGCTGCATATTTACGTAATGATATGTTCATAAGTTTGTAATTTAATGTTTTTATTATTAAGTAAGAAAATAGTTAAAGGTCATATCAGAAATAGAAACGCATTTCTATGGCGTCTATTACTTGCGTGGGCGAGCAAAAACACCTTAGCATCGCAAAAAAGTAATAAGCGTCGGAGACCACTTCAATGTCAATACAATAAGTGGGTTCGAACACCAATATCTAAACAATAAATTTGACCAAGTGTCTTATGAGTTACGACTTAGCAATAAGGTTTATTGTGAAAACAAAGTGTCCACTTTGCCGTGTTGATTGCTATGCTTTTGAATCACTCTAGTAAAACTGATGCAGGCGTTAGTTATATCACTTATGATAAAAAGTTTTTATACACAGCCACAGGCAATTTGAATTAAATAACATATTATACCATATCAAATTTTTTTTTTTTTTATTAACTTTTTAATTTATGCTTCTTCTTTCAAATGTTTAATACTTGTAAAGGTATTCATTTGACATTGTGAGTTATCTGTAATACGAAGAGAGATGGCGCTGCCTTACAGCCTAAGCAGGGATGGAGAAAATTCGATACGGCCATCAGAGCCGCGGCAGCATAATGATCTATTGTCTGATGCATTCGTCGGATGGCGATGGGTGCGAGTTCGAGTACCGTCTGCTGCCAGGTCAGCGTGGATTTTTTTCTAGTAGAGTTTTCTTTGAAATTTTCTTTAGATTTAAATATCATAATCAATCGGAACCTCTCTAGTTGTTACATTTGGATTTGCTGCATATATGTACCTCTATAATTTAATTTTGTTTCTAACCGACTTACAAAAACAGAGGAATTTCTCAATACGTCGGAATCTTTGTTTTTGTCTACTATTGTTTAACTGTTTTTATAATAATATCCCATTTTGCTGGTGTGGAGAACCGGCGAAATTTTAGGAATTAAGTAGTTCTGATGTGCATTCCAATATTAATATTATTATAGCGTTTATTGGATCTTTAAGTTATATATATTTTCCTAATTAATATTTATATTTCAGTTCTAACAAGAAAAAAACAATTCTTACCGAAATAAAGTGCCTACCCAAGTAATCTTTACTTTACGAAAACTTGTTATTTAAATGTTACTATTAATAAATCGTACTAAGTATTAATCAAGTTTAACACATCAAAGCTTTATATAAAAAAGTTAATATGTATAAATAATTCGTTGTTATTGCGTTGTTAATTAATAACAATAAGTGTTTCCTTTTGATCTCTTAAACTATATTATGTTTTAAATTAAGACTTTATCACCACTTAACATCAGGTGGGGTAGAGTGATTTGCCTACCTCTATATAAAAAAAAAGTAAAATATAAGAGATTAAGCACAAGAATTTCTTTCTGTTCAGTATCCAAATTTTTTTTTGTATTCACAGCGGTAAATTATCTCCTCCTATCTGATGTGAAGTGTGATTGAAATCTGCGAAGATGCTGATGTATCACAAACATGTGCCTCTCCAGTTCTCCCCACCTTGTCGGCCTGAACCCCAACCAGGTTGATCTTTGAAACCTTTTATCCACGGGGTGGGGGATTGGGCTCAGGCCGGTAAGGTGGGGATGGCTGGAGCGGCACACCTTCTGCCGTATCATCTATCTTCGCAACTGGACTCCACTGACACTTAAGATCAGGGAGCCAATCGCTTAACGGGATTACTATGGCTGTCGCTATTGCCTACGAATTCATATTGTTTTTCAAATACCTCACGCTCATTTTCTATAATATTGTTAGTACCAATGAAAAAAAAGACCGCGATGCATTTGAAAACCTTAGGCGGCCTAAAATAACAAACTGAAATCGTAAGCGATAGCGATAGCCATAGCAATTCTTTTAGGCGAATGACCCCCAGGTGGGGGTGGGATAATTTGTTTCGCCTAATACAAAAAAATGGTGTGCACGGACCACACATCTGAAGTGAAACTTCTTGTCCTTAATAACCTAACATTAGGCGATGCATAAGGCATAGGGGAATGGAACAAAGCACGCATCACTCATATATATCAATATATATTGTCGCGTGTCAAGCTCGTAGCATTTTAGACTTCGCCGAGTTACCCTCTAACTTTCATGCTCGTCGGGCAGAGCTGCGCACGCATCACACAAACACACATATTTATATATAGTCATGTGACGTTTGCGACGCATTTCCGGGTTATCTTTTCGAAATCATCTTCTGCATTTCAAAAACAAAACACAACACCAATAAAAATAGGTATCTTATCATAGTCATCGTTAAGGTGGAAATCATTTCCCGAGATGGGCACACAACTTCAAGAACAACACCCGCAATTCACTATCTGTTTTGAATTGTCATTATCAAATAGGTATTTCTTTAAAATCATGACAGTACATTTGGCAATAGAAGCTCAGCAGAGCAGAGCGTCGGTAACACTGCACTGGATTAATTGCCAGATGATTAAGTAATACCAGCGTAATTATAATTTTAAGCTCAATCATTCAGAAACCGGGTTGTAATCTTTTTGTGTCATCGTCTTATTATCACAGCGATCAAAATAGTACCTCGCGGTCAAAATAGTAAAGTTTATTTTTGCATAAACACTGAATGATAAATACTATAATCAAAGAAGTTACATATTACAATGGCCTTTGTGTGATTGTACTAAGGTTAATTTTGTAATGACTTTTAGACACTTGTCGGAACGCATTGAGATTTTTGTTATTTTTTCAATCTTTATGATTGCTTGCTGGATAGACTTGATGAGGAATCGTTCTGTTCATTATCGGATGATAAAATCGCATAAGCATTTAATGTTATGACCGTATTATGACTAGATGTCGTAACTAAAGGTTATGCAAATTTTTAAAGCGAAGACTCATAGAGCTGTCACTTAGTGTTTTTTCAGCTAGTCTCTAGTACGAATGCGGATCTTTAGAGAACACTTACAATGCTGTAACATCTTCAAAGTAAAACTTTTATATATCACTCGTTCTTTAAGCTATTATTCAACTGAAATACGATACTTATATAAATTTAAACTTAGCAACAGGCGATCTAAGAGTTATTTGAGTATTCCTCTTAGAGTTCCAAACCGAAGTAGAGTTTATACTAGCAGTTACAAGAAGGACTTATTGTTCAATCAAGGACAGCTCACGAAAACTATCATAGTTTTCGTAATTGTAAATTATGTTTCTATGTGCATTTTGGTGAAAAGTAACCAAGTATGCTCAAAATTTAAGAAGACGCAAATGTATTAATGATATAATTTAAACACTGTTTATTTGTATTGAAACGAATACAATCAAATCAGTACGAGTGCGAGCTCACGAAAACTATCATAGTTTTCGTAATTGTAAAACTCGTACTTAGGGTACTGGTGGTGCACGGTTTTTTAAGTATTGGCTTTATCTCTCAAGAGAGGTACGGTACAAGCAGTCTTTTCGCTCGAATTGGAGTTCCCTTGGGAGCACACACTCACAGTAAAATAACACTACCTTTTAGTGGTGTTTTGTTCCTGTCGGTGAGTAGTTCCAGGCCTCCACGGGGTAGGGGATTAGGTCAGGGCAGGCATCATCGCGAGTGATATTTTTTTGTATCGCAAGCGTTTATAGACTATGTTGACCGCATACCATCAGGCCTTAAGCTTATTGTTTGCCACCATTTTAACATAAAAATGAGACTTAATAATATTGTATGAGCCGGGAAAACTTGTTGCATCGTGTAACGTAAATCAAATTTAATCCTTTTTTTTCTTCTTCGGAGGATTATTACGTTGAAATAATGAAAGGACTGATGAGAGTATCAGGCAATGTAATTAAGCCTATTACGCTATTAACCATCTTTATTACGCTCTTCTGAAGAGAAAGTAATAAATAATACATTGGCCACTACTGTACAACAGCGTTAAAATCTCGTATTTCTTTATAGATGGTTTATAATTCGTGTAAAGCCAGAGGTATTATCATTGCACAGCCATTTTTTTTTTGAAGTTATACTTATAGGCGCGTTATGAAAAAATGATGAGAGTGAAATTTTAAGATGCGCGCGCATCACTGTAACACAAAATTTTAACAGCATGAAGTTGGTCGCTTTAGCGACCAACTTCATGCTGTTACTTTGGTGTTTAGAACCAAAAATCACATCTTTATTTTTTGTAATAAAGTAACAGTTATAGGTATTCATATTTATAATATCAAAAGTATTTATTAATCTGGAACAACGGAACCAAAGCGCGATTCAGGAGACTACAGCGCCATCTCTTGACCATTGGTGTAGTAGAACCAAAAACCACATCTTTATTTTTTGTAATAAAGTAACAGTTATAGGTATTCATATTTATAATATTTATCCACATGTTTCTAGTTTGTATATTCGGAATACGTGTTTGAGTTTCATACAAGTGCAAATCACATATGTTCTAATAAATTATATTCAGTAGCGATTTTAATTGAATATTTTGATTAATTATTTATTTTTTCAAATTAAAACTGAACTTTATTGACTGTGTCCTTTTCCAGACTTTTTATTAATTTATTGTAATTAATTATTTGCATGCAATTAAAAACTAATTTTAAACGATGCCAAAGAAGGATAACTTCTCACGCGCCTACATAAGTACACGCACCCATTTTTGTTTTTAATTTACATGTGAATAGTGATACCATACACGAGCAGGTTATAGATTATATTAAAGAGTATGTAATATGAGCATAGATTAGAATGCAATAACAATAGTATTTTTTTCTTCGATAATTCTGTAGTCTGAAACGTGCTATTGAAGATGTTTTTGTGACACACACGTGGTTATGCGCTCTTTGTGTTTTCCAAAGAATTGACTTCCTGCTTATTGAGTTTTTTTTTATAATTTTTATAAATATTATCTAAAACTATGTCCAAGATCCGAGTGCTGGCAGTATTTTCTGATGGATAAAATATAGATAAACAAGTATTATTAGTGTGTACAGTGATGAAGAACAGAACAGTAATTAGCTCTTTCGAATTTAGAACTATTTTTTTCCGAAACTTCATGGGCGTACAAACGTCAAAACGGCCATCATAGCGTGCCCCGCCCCTACTATAATGTATTTACACAAGAATGTACAAAATGTAAGTATATTTTATCAGATTTTTTTAAACCTCATGAAAAAATACAATAAAAGTAATGATAATCTGATTTCGTGATACACAATGACGTTATTCTTATAAACTTTTTGGAACTCACGCGCTGTTTTTGTGTGATACTGTGCATCAATGAATACTGTCAATCAATCAGTCAAGAATCAAGGACTGAGGCGTACTAATCACGGGTAACCATTGTTATGTTACTTTTTCATATACTAAGGTAAATACTAGTAACACTTCCTTTTACTCCCACTTTTTTATGTGTATGCTGTTGGTCGCAGATGACCTTTACAGCGTCACTGGGTTTGGGGACGGCGAGATCCTAAGGGGACCTCAAGCCGAGAATTGGCGAGTGCCTCTAGAGGTATTCCAGGCGGATGGCGTCTCCCCACGGGGGGAGTCTCCTCTCCGTCTGGAGCCTCTAGACCACTCGAACCTGAGGGGGTAAATCCCACTTTGCTCGGGTCAAACTTATTTATGATACGCTAAAACATATAGACTGTAGTCAATGTGAAGAAATCTTAAAACAATCTTTAGATCTAAAGAAAATACTAGTAGGAAAAAATGTCCTGTTGTATTTTCTTAAGATTTAAACATTAAGCAGTTAGTTACATGCTTAAAAAATAAAAATTATAATCTTAACATCTGTAAATCTAGCAGTTTAATTCATCCGATAACAATATAAACCTTTATAACACAGTAATAAAATAATGTAGTTCATAACTGATAAAATAATATCCAAAATCTGTTCAAAAGTTTCAAAGATCACTTCCTACAAACATCGTACATTAATCGTACTTATAGAAGTTAGTTTAGATTTATTTAGTCAAGAGCTAACTGGTAAATCATTGAAAAAAATATACAATACCAACTTAATTATTCTGTACCGTAATGTTTTGTGTGAATATTTTTTCGTACGAAAAACTTATCAGCTGTAAAGTCCAATTAGCTAATATCACGAAATAGGTTAAAAAACTTTTTAAACATACGCTGTAGGTACCTGTAATGTTAGTTTGGAAACTTTGCTAGGTATATGAGGGTCATTATACGGTATTGGGTACTTTGATGACCTTTGAATAAAAAAATATTAAATTAATCAAAATGTTGTTATTTTATATGTTAAATAATACATAATAGTGTATTTTATTTGTTCCACATAGTATTCTATTAAGAAACCTAATCATTTTGTTTACAATAAGGGAAAATAGTACTAAATGTATACTCCCCTGGCTGGCCCCATACATACATTTTACTATAATTATCGGAATATTTTTTATAATTTGACCAGTACATGGTTTTTTGAAATGTAATATTGTACCTAAACAAAGAACACAAAATATTTGTTTTTAAAAAACGAAATAAAACAAAATAATTATTAGTTTAAAAAAACATCTTTTTCCGACGCCTAAAAAAGTGTCACCTTCTCTGGCTCAATTTGAATTTCAAAATTTCCCTCAAAAACCGCGTACACGCTTCATTGGTCTTCTGTAACGCGCGTCGGACAGAGTGAAGTTAGGTACAAGCCAATGGCGTCGTCCAAATTTGAAATAATATTACGTCAGTGCCCGGTTCACCGATGAACAACGTGTTTGTGCCAGTCTTTGCCGAATTTCCCCTGGTGAGTGTATATTTTTATATTTCACTATTATGTACGACATTAATTATTCAATGTATTGTTACAAATGAGTAGATGGCCTGTATTTCGTATTATTTCGGTATAAAGATTGCATTGTGTATATTTTTTAGGTTATATGTTATTTTGTCACTCCCCTGGCGTCACTTCTCTGGCAGTTTTAGTGCCAGGGGAAATACAAACGAACCAGGGTAGTGACAAAAATTAAATAAAATGATTTGATTTAACTAACAAATTGATTCTACATTTACTTTCATTTATTTTAGTTTGCTGTAGGTTTTACTAACGCGACGACATCATGGCGAACGCGAAAAAAAACAAACAAGAGAAGAAAGGCTTGAAAAAAAGCTTCAGACTGAAAGATTGCGCTTTCAAAGAATGCAAAGTGATCCAGTAAAAAATGCTGAGTTAAAAGACAAAGAACATAAAATTTTAATATTTTAAAAAAAGGAGAAAGGACAAATTAAAATCGTGAAGGATATGACTGAAAGAGAGCAAAGGGCTATTAGAAAAACATGGAGAGAGAAGACTAGAAAGCATAGACATCGCATAAAGCAACAATCTTCTAGAAATTGTCCGATAACACCGCCTTCGTCTGATAACGAAGAACAACCTCCAATTCCACAGAATGATGAGGCATTAGCTGCTAAAAGACGATCAGAAAGGCAACGTAAACAAAGGAATAGAGTTGGTAATAAACAGAAAAATGAAATAAGAATATTACGTCAAAAGGTACATGATTATCAACGGAAGCTAAGGCGTATCCAAAAAAAGAAAATGACCCCAAACTTACCGAAGGTTAATGAACATTTAAACAGCAACAGTGAAAAGAAGAAGAGAAGAAGGAAATTATTATTTTGTGAAGTTATCCAAAATCAACTGCAGGAAAATATAGAACTGACAAAGAATGATAATGAGAATAAAGTAAAAAATAGTGATGCAAAAGTTGTTAGGATCGGAGATTTTGTGCTTGTAAAATATGAGATAAATGGCAAAAAATACAGATATGCTGGTGTATGTTCATCTGATTTTAATGATGATGAAGATGATATTCGTGTTACTTTTCTAAAGATCTGTAATGATAAAGGTACTCTTTTTAAATTAGGTGATAACGATGTATCTGATGTCAAATGGGAAATTTTTTTGACAATATTACCAGTCCCAAACATAGTAATGAAAGGTAACAGAATGTTTTACAAGTTTCAAAAGCCTGTAGATGTTTTTGAAAAGTAATTTGTAATTAGGTTTAGAGCAGTTTGAAGTTAAGAACCTCATTAAAATTTAATGATATAATATTTTGTTATTTTGTTGTAAGGAAAAGGATTTTTAAGTTTTGTTGTAAGATAGGGTTTATTTGTTGATTATATAATTACATTCAGTGAGGTTTTAATTATAAGTTGACTTTTTTTATAGCGATCTCCAAACAATTACTGTGATTATAAGAAAAGATACTTAAATACTAATAATATTATGTCGGAAAAGACTGATAAGTAGAATTTCTTAAGAACACATATCTATATTTGTTCTAATACTAGGGAAATAATATCATCCTACTAATTTTATTAAAAGAAAACATTTTGTAATGCAAAAGACTGATTGAAGTTCAAACTTAATAAAAATAATTAAAAAACAATTAATCCGTCTTTCTTTTCAATGTATCTAAATGTGTTTCCTAACTTATTGTTACTAGCCAGTCATTCCCCTGGTTGTATTTGTCACTACTCTGTCAGTAATGTCACTCCCCTGACACTGAATTTTCCCCTGGAAGCCATAAACCTGTAAAACCATACAATATCTTCTGGCCCTTAAAAATACCAATAAAACAGTTAATCTCCTCATCAAATAATGAATTTGAAATCAAATGGTAATTTTTTTCAAGTGGGCCAAGAAAATTCCCAATAGCGTATATTCACCCATGAACCTCTTATTGCGTTTAGTAGTATAGGTATATTGAAATCAAAATCAATATTTTATATTGCACTTTTTAATAACTAACAATATGGAATTCAACAGTGTTAAAATAAAGGGTTATAACAATGTTGATAATTTTGCAATATTATAATCGATTCAAGTGTTAAAGTGCATTATTATTATAAATACGATATAGAAAATATAACTAGAAAAAATTCCACGCGGACCAGGCAGCAGACGGGACTCGAACCCGCACCCTTCGCAATCCGGGCGAATGCACTGACCAATTATGCTACCGCGGCCCTCACGGACCGCGTCGAAATTCTTTCTAGCTATTCTTAAGCTGCAAGGCAGCGCCATCTCTTCGCATTATAGGTAAACCCACAATGACAAATGAATACTTTTACAAGTATTAAACATTTGAAAGAAGAAATAGCAATCATAGTTATAATTTTTATTATTTTTAAAGCATGTAACTGCTTGATGTTTAAATCTAAAGAAAATATAACTAGAAAAAATTCCACGCGGACCAGGCAGCAGACGGGACTCGAACCCGCACCCTTCGCAATCCGGGCGAATGCACTGACCAATTATGCTACCGCGGCCCTCACGGACCGCGTCGAAATTCTTTCTAGCTATTCTTAAGCTGCAAGGCAGCGCCATCTCTTCGCATTATAGGTAAACCCACAATGACAAATGAATACTTTTACAAGTATTAAACATTTGAAAGAAGAAATAGCAGTCATAGTTATAATTTTTATTATTTTTAAAGCATGTAACTGCTTGATGTTTAAATCTAAAGAAAATATAACTAGAAAAAATTCCACGCCAAAATTTGGTCAGTGCATTCGCCCGGATTGCGAAGGGTGCGGGTTCGAGTCCCGTCTGCTGCCTGGTCCGCGTGGAATTTTTTCTAGTTATATTTTCTTTAGATTTAAACATCAAGCAGTTACATGCTTTAAAAATAATAAAAATTATAACTATGACTGCTATTTCTTCTTTCAAATGTTTAATACTTGTAAAAGTATTCATTTGTCATTGTGGGTTTACCTATAATGCGAAGAGATGGCGCTGCCTTGCAGCTTAAGAATAGCTAGAAAGAATTTCGACGCGGTCCGTGAGGGCCGCGGTAGCATAATTGGTCAGTGCATTCGCCCGGATTGCGAAGGGTGCGGGTTCGAGTCCCGTCTGCTGCCTGGTCCGCGTGGAATTTTTTCTAGTTATATTTTCTTTAGATTTAAACATCAAGCAGTTACATGCTTTAAAAATAATAAAAATTATAACTATGATTGCTATTTCTTCTTTCAAATGTTTAATACTTGTAAAAGTATTCATTTGTCATTGTGGGTTTACCTATAATGCGAAGAGATGGCGCTGCCTTGCAGCTTAAGAATAGCTAGAAAGAATTTCGACGCGGTCCGTGAGGGCCGCGGTAGCATAATTGGTCAGTGCATTCGCCCGGATTGCGAAGGGTGCGGGTTCGAGTCCCGTCTGCTGCCTGGTCCGCGTGGAATTTTTTCTAGTTATATTTTCTTTAGATTTAAACATCAAGCAGTTACATGCTTTAAAAATAATAAAAATTATAACTATGATTGCTATTTCTTCTTTCAAATGTTTAATACTTGTAAAAGTATTCATTTGTCATTGTGGGTTTACCTATAATGCGAAGAGATGGCGCTGCCTTGCAGCTTAAGAATAGCTAGAAAGAATTTCGACGCGGTCCGTGAGGGCCGCGGTAGCATAATTGGTCAGTGCATTCGCCCGGATTGCGAAGGGTGCGGGTTCGAGTCCCGTCTGCTGCCTGGTCCGCGTGGAATTTTTTTTTCTAGTTATATTTTCTTTAGATATAAACATCAAGCAGTTACATGCTTTAAAAATAATAAAAATTATAAATACGATATAGATCTCAATATTGTTAGCACATAAAACTGAAAAAGGACCTAGAATTATTAAAAATAATTAGCTTTTTAATATTAAATCGAGTAAGTTGATAGAGGATGCTGTGTTTATTTAAAAACAATACGTCATTAACAATATGTATGGTAGTATATTTATTTACCATGTTTTCACGCACAACACTCATTAAATAAAATACTGCTTCAACGGGCTTAAAAAGGATTTTAATAGTTATTTTTGAAACTAGTGCGATAAGTTGGTTATTGCAAACGAATAGACGAATGTGAAGCCCGAGACGCAGTCGACGTCTTACCATAGTCACGAGATTGTAATACCATTCCGCACGCATATCATACAATGTTTTTCAACACATTTGTGACAAAACCTAATTTTAGTAATGAAGAAATTTGTTTTCTAATCCAAATGGTGCCACGTATGTACGTGTGGTGTAAGAAGAACACTTAGCAAGAAGAACCGATGGCCGTTTTGTGGCGGATAGGTTCTGGAATGGCGACCACGCACCGGACGACGCTCAGTGGGCAGGCCCCCTACAAGGTGGACCGACGATCTTGTGAAGGTCGCGGGAAGCCGATGGATGCGAGTGGCGCAGGACCGATCGGTGTGAAGATCCTTGGGGGAGGCCTATGCTCAGCAGTGGACGTCATATGGCTGACATGATGATGATGATGACGTGTAGTGTAAATTAAAACTACTTCTTTTGCCTCTTTTTTTTCTTTTTAGTATTAAAATGAGACATAGGTAAAGACTAAAAGCGCTTCCGAGAAGTTTCGATCGATTTCGAAATAAAAATAAAACTAAAAAAAATGGTTGCCTGTAAAGTCGGTTTTACGGGCGAAGATTTTACGTGACAACGTCTTTTTCTCGGTAGAATATTTATTGATATGAATATAATTAAATTGCACAATAGGAACAAGGAATTAAATGAAAATAAGAATTGCACAAATTTTAACTATAGAAATATATTTTGTTTACTAAAACATTGTACATGTAAACTTAAACTTAACACGAGAGACTCATCGTAACGTTACCGAGCGTTACACTTTTTCATAAGTGACTCCCAGCCGCAACCTAATTTAAGACGTTGTCACGTCAAAAATACCAACGGTGCCTTGTATGGGAGCGTGCGTAATGAATTTTACCGCACGCTCCGCTGTATGGCCCGTAATTTTGAATTTTCGAACAATGTATACTACCTTTGGCTTTGTAAATTCATTTTTTCAGCAAATGTGTTGAAAATATGTACTTTTATACATATATCTACGTTGGTTTCGTCGTAAATGGTCCGAAACCATTTACAGGAAAGGATCATAAACGGTGCACCATAAACGGCCATATCTTTTATTTACTGTGGTTTCGAGTAGGGGTTAAATTTCATCACGATACATTTTCCGCACATTCCCGAGATACAGGGTTTTAACAGACAGTTCCGTTTTTTTATCACAAAAGGTAAAAACGGAACCCTATAGGATCATTTTGTTGTCCGCCTGTCTGTTAAAACCCTTTATCTCGGAACTTTTGAGGTACGGAACCCTAAAAAGTTTAAAAAAGTTCTTTATTTGTGTTATAATGATCACAGAATGATAATTATTTTAACAGGTTATTCTACTGTATTAACTGTTTAAAAAGTTCCTTGGAGCAATAAAAAAAACCAACTCATTATTACGAAGTTAAGATAATAATCTGTGTTAGTAAAAGATCTCGGACTGAAATGTCGATGTCCTCACTAATCAATCTTTAATCAAACAATTTCGATTCAGTTTACCATTTTAAGCTTTAAGCCAACATGTTAGAGTATCAAATCACGTAATAAGTGTGACAACAGAGAAGTAACTTCCACCAAGCTTAAATTCTTCGAATTGCGACTCTAAATCTCTGTGATAAAATTTAGTATGTGTTTAAAGTGCTGTTACAGTGTTTTTTTTTTCTAATTTTAACCGGTTGATCTGTTTTTTTTCACCGTATTAAATTATGTGCTTCTAAAACTATGGTATTGGAAGTTTGATTTGAGTTTGAGCAAGAATTTTTTTTTGAGAGAGTGAGCTAAGATGCATCCCTAATGCCGCAATTACATTTGGTCGTTGGCCCGTATTCGGGTGCTCGAAAGACATTACTCGAATTCGGGCACCCTAAGCAATTTTCACACTGGAAGACGGTGTCGTTGTGTAAACAAAAGGAAATCTACCCGAATGCGGGCGTACTCGACTCCGTTCATTAACATTTAGTCGTTTACCCGAATTCCATTGATTAGATTAGATGTGTGACCAAAAATTACTATCTCGAGCTCCTCCGTGCTTCGGAAGGCACGTTAAGCCGTTGGTCCCGGCTGCATCTGCAGTCGTTAGCCAATCCGCACTGGGCCCGCGTGGTGGGCCATGGCCCAATCTCCCTATTCCATCCATAGGGAAGGCCTGTGCCCCAGTAGTGGGGACATTAATAGGCTGATGATGATGATGATGATGAATATAAATATTATATTATAACATATAAACTCGGAAAGGGATCGTCATCGTACCAATTCGAGCCGGGCGTATTCGGGTAGATTTCCTTTTGTTTACCATAGTTAATATGTCTTCTACGATCTTGATACCTACTTACCTATATAAATGTAGCCAAGTATAAAAATCGGTTTTATAATATATTTATTCCTAATATACTTCGAAGATCTAAAGGTTATATTTTAATTTTTTTCAAGTTTTGAACTGCTAGATTTTTAAATCTAAAGAAAATAAAACTAGAAAAAAGAAATACTTGTAAAGGAATTCATTTGACATTGTGGCTTACTTATAATGCGAAGAGATGGCGCTGGCTTGCAGCCTAAGAAATGCTAGAGAAAATTCGACACGGTCATCAGGGCCGCGGTAGCATAATGGCCAGTGCATTCGCCCGGATAGCGAAGGGTGCGGCTCCGAGTCCCGGTAGGGGTGTTTCTAAAGTTTCCTAATTATTTATCTAAACTATTTTACTTTATTCCGGGTGTTGATGAACCATTAAAATTATGCCGATAGGATTTCCATTGTTTATTGGTTCTATTATGATTCTTATATAGTATCGTGAAGGTACTTACTTCAAGATCAAAACGATTACATACACACTAAATAGTTGAAGGAAGTACATCGTTGTTTATGTTATGTTTTCATCTCCATATTGATTGATTAATGTATTTTATTGGCCATTCTAACATATAATTAATACTACACAAGGACGACTTTGTACTGACATTACAATTAATCATATATTTTTTTCTTTGTTGGCATGTCTCTCTATCTACTAAACATTGTGATTATAATCATTGCTTTTGTACACCTGTATAGGTCAATATCCTTTATACGTAGAAGATATTGATAAACGTATACGTATTTTTATGAGCAAATGGACATGACACCACACACACACACACACACACACGCACCTACACATACATGCACATACACACACACACACATGCACACACACACTAACACGCACCTACACATACACGCACATACACACACAGGTTTAAATTACATATTTAAACCGCAACTACAATACTTTGTAAACTTAACAATAGTGGAGAGAGCGCTATCTTCGGGTCCTCAAGAACAGGGCAGGTTTCCAGTAAATAAATAAATAAAACATACTCGTGTTCTTAACCTAGGAAGATGAAACTCGACACAAAGATATATATTAGGTATTATCTATTATATAGTAATATTATAAGTAAAGAACTCAAGTTTGTACGGTTGTATGTATGTGTATGTATGAGGGGGTAATCTCTGGATCTACAGAAACTATTTTGAAAAGTCTTTTACCCAATAGACTTTAAATATAACTTAAAGAAGCCATCTTAGGAAGGATAATATAGTACTCATAGGTGATTAGTGGTGGAATTTCGTAATTTCTGGAAATTCTGGAACACCGGTTAAGTTATTTCGAATATAATTAAAATTCATATTGTAGGATACAGAATTTCCTATACATACATAATATTTGTAATTCTTACTGCATTAAAACGTGTACGTCCGTCAAATATGTCCAAGAAGATTTTGTATTGGCTTCAAGCAGGTTTGTTTGTATAGTAACTACAATTAATTAGCTTAAAACAAAGCGGTAAGTGGTTAATGTAGTGTCGACATGACAATCAGCGTGTGAACATCTGTTAGTTGTCTCCAAGTGAATACAGTGAGAAACTATATATATGTACGAATTGTACTAAGTACTATTAAGAGGGTAAAAGCTGTTTTATCCAGACATTAAAGCGAAATGATAAAGAGTTGTCCTAAACTTTTGTAAAGCGACTATTCCTTATTTTGTTTCAGGTGGCGGGAGTCGCATCAATGGCCTGACACTATGTTCAGAACGGCGTCAGTTGAGGGCTCCGGGCCGAGGACGCCGCCGGCCTACGCGCCCCACCCGCCCTACGTGCCCCCACGCTTCTTCCCCCCAAGAATCCGGCCGCCACCCCCTCAGTACTGCTTCGACGCCGCGCGCTTCGCCTGCGACGCCTCCAAGCCTCGATACCTCGACGTCGAGCGGGAGAGGCTCGTGACGCGATGGCTAGCCGAAGCAAACGAAGCCCTAGTGCGGAGAGAAAGGCCACCGAGATACAAACCTCGCAGCAGCGAGCGAAGGCCGGACTTCCTCGAGCGAAGGCCGAACGCGCCAGAGTGGGCGGACAATTTCCTCCTCGGTCGTCGCAACGGCTCCACCGAGCCCGAAGACGACAGTAGTGAAGTGATGACTTTGAAGGAGTTCGTGGATAAGTTCTCCCTCCCTCGTGTTGTGAAGTTTGAGGGGGAGGAGAGGCCAGTGCTTCTGTATAGAGTGCTGGAGGCGCACAGGCGGGTGGAGGCCGTGCCGCTGTCCGGCAAGAAGGGCAAGATGGTCGGCAAGCCTTTGTATATACCGGACAGTTATGATGGTAAGTCATGTTTTGAAAGAAATATCCTTTTTTGTTCCTGAAATGAATTGAACCTAGTACTTTAAGATTTGCTCATTTCTCCCGATTATTCTAAGCGGGCACTATAATATATTTATTGGCACCTTCCATAATGTTCTCCCATGATTTTATTATAGGCCATTACTTTTAATTTTATCACTGTGTTTTTTATAATCACGTGATAACTTCTTTGCGTCAGAATTCTGACATGGAAAAGTAAAAAAAAATGTGCACTAAGTATGAATTCAGTTTAAAAAGTTAAGATGGTGTACACATCAGCGTTACAACAACACGCAACAATGGCTAATCCGCAATGACCAAATTGCGGTGTCCTAAATGCTTCAATGATCGGAAATGATTACTTAGTGACCATTTAGGAATTGCATAAGTCGGTGCGGTCAACTACACAATGCTACCTGTATTTAGGTATTTCGCTTATACTTTTTGACTCATTCCAATGAAATATATTTGCAAATTAGGAAGCAGAAACCTGATTAAACAAGATATCTTTAAGGATCAACAATTAAAAAGTTATAAACACGTACTTATTCTTTATTCGCATTGGCAAAAATTACAGAGATATATTGAATTGAAATGTCGCATGATGACACGTCTTGGTAAAAATTTTAGAAATGGAAGTGACGTCACGAGCCTCCACTCGCAAACTTTGACGCACTTTATCTTTTAATTTTTTGTTTGATAACAAAATAAATAAATATGTGTTCATTAATTGACGAACTAAAATCGAGTAGAATTTGGTTTAATTTACCCCGTTATCATGCCCATAGTACAAAGAATCATCAATTTAGGACGACGGTTTATCGAATATCTTTACAATAAACAAATACACAATGTTTTGATATCCCAAAGTAGCTGAAGCGATAGTATTAAGCATTTCACTGCTAAATGTTTAAAAATCTAAAGAAAATTTTACTAGAATAATCCACTTGGTTCAGGTGTCAGATTGGATATTGTAATGTTGAAAATACCGATACAGTATGTGCGTTGACGAAATTGCGTAGGTTGAAGGATAAGAAGGAGTATTAATGTTTGTGTTGCGTGTTCAAAAATGGGGATAAAAATTAACATAGGAGTACTTAAGGTAGTCAGCAAAAAACCCTAAACTTTATTGAGAACACCTATCTGTTTTGAAATTACAAAAGTTGCGCCATTAAAACCAGACATAAATTATCTCTTACATTATCTTAAGCAGCGCGATAGTTACAGAATCACAGATAAACTTAATGTAAAAGTCAGTGAATCTTATTTAGAAGTCCAATTAACCACAGGTTTATAGGCAATTAAAGTGATGTCTGGTGTTTTATTGCTATTAGTTATAAAACAATGCTCACCTTTGATGTTCGCTCGAAAGTTGGATTTAGTACGCAATGCAACGTGTTAAGTCCGAAGCTTGTGTTGCTACTGGCATTATTTTTCTTATTTCTTATATTGCGACTTAGATCCATCATAAATTGAGTTAGAGAATTTATCAAGGCATTAGACATTTTTAAAAGACTTGTTGATTTTGTGTCAGATCTTTGTAGTGACGACAACAAAAAGATAAACGATAAAGATAATACTAAAATTTAGGATTATTCTGTCCGTTGACTTGTCTTGAATCATGACAATTTGGGCGCGTCCTATTCAGGAATTTATTTAATATATTTAAAATTATCATAATCCAAAAATACATATATATATATATATATATATGAGTCCCCTTAAATTGATAAAGTATTCAAAATAATAAAATTAAGAACTTGAGTCAGTAAGAAACTGACTGCGGTATTGACTTGACTATTAACTTGTGGTGATAACAGGTCTTAGTTGGAGTAACAAAATGTGATTTTTATCTTGAACGTCGAGGACTATAAACAATGGATGACTGTACTGAAGAAAATACGACTATGGGTGATAAAAAGACAGAGTTAAAGTGATGAATAAGATTTTAATCTTGAATGTCGATGACTATGCATTATGGATGACTGAAGAATATATGGACGTTGCGGGAAAGAGGATGGCCATTTCTAGGACTTTACTGTTAACTCTAGGCACTGATTGGAGTATCTACGTAGAAATAAAGTTAGTAACATACGATGCCGACAACACTGTTCCTCTATTAAAAGCCTTAAATTGGTGATCAAGTCAAGTGTCTTTGGTGGACTCCACATTAATGCTTCGACGCATTTCCTTTTACGTATTTCAATGCAGTAGAGGTATTTTTTGTGTATGTAGGTACTATTGATTCGTTAAAAATGTTCATTGGTAAATCATTATAGTCTTGTGGCGATTCATAAAATGCCTAATTTGACTATACTGTTTTTGTTTACAAGCGATTGTTGAATGAGGAGAATGCGAAGATGTGCGATGTGATAGAGAAATGTTTAAGTACTTTATATATGTGTAATTATATTAGAAATAGGAACTAGATTCCTATCTTTTCTTCTTCTTATAATAGAAATAGGAACTAGATTCCTATCTTTTTTATCCATTTCATTCCAGGCTGACCTATGGCATTATATTGTGGGGTAACTGCACGGATATTCATGATGTTTTTGTCCTCCAGAAAAAAAATATAAGAATACTTGCAAATATAAAACAGACAGACTCCTGCAAACCATATTTAAAAAAAATTTAAATACTTACCATAACATGCCTATACATCTCTGAAACCTGCAAGTTTGTGAAAAAACATATCGAATTATACTCCCCAGTTAAATTAGTAAGACGTAATGATCGCTACCATAATACACTGAAGCTCCCGTTTTCAAACTTGAAATGGGTATCTATTCTCCACACTTCATGATAATTAAAATATATAATCACATACCCAACAATATTAAAAATTTGGAAAACGATACAATTTTTGAAAAATGTCTAAAGGGTCTAAGAGTTTTTTCAAGACAAACATATTTGATATATAATTTTAATGAAGTAATAAAAAAACTTATTAAATTTCATGACATACCTATATATTATATGAAAAATTCTGAGTGTGAAAGTTGTATATTAATATCTATAGTTTTTAAATTGTAAAATATATGTATTTTTTAATTTTGGTAAGATGCATGTTTAATAATTGAATTGAATTTTTGAAGTTATACTTCTTTAGGCGCGTTATGAAAAAATGATGAGAGTGAAATTTTAAGATGCGCGCGCATCACTGTAACACAAAAATTACCGCACATTAAGAAAATCTACCAACAAAATAGAAATAGAATCTCTATTTAGTTGGTGCTAACGACTGCATTGTGAAGGCCTATCAAAAGTATTTATTAATCTGGAACAACGGAACCAAAGCGCGATTCAGGAGACTACAGCGTCATCTCTTGACCATTGATGTAGTAGAACCAAAAACCACATCTTTATTTTTTGTAATAAAGTAACAGTTATAGGTATTCATATTTATTATATTTATCCACATGTTTCTAGTTTGTATATTCGGAATACGTGTTTGAGTTTCATACAAGTGCAAATCACATATGTTCTAATAAATTATATTCAGTAGCGATTTTAATTGAATATTTTGATTATTTATTTATTTTTTTAAATTAAAACTGAACTTTATTGACCGTGTCCTTTTCCAGACTTTTTATTAATTTATTGTAAGTAATTAATTATTTGCATGCAATTAAAAACTAATTTTAAACGATGCCAAAGAAGGATAACTTCTCACGCGCCTACATAAGTACACGCACCCATTTTTTTATAATATATTTGATTGTTTATTTAAATAATAATAATAATTTAAGTAAAATTGCAACGCCCTTGCAGGGTCACATGTTTGTACAAGTTATGATAATGTTGTTTTTTGTACTATCTGTGGCATGCAATAAAGAATAAAGAGAAAGAAAATCTTTCTCTTATACTAGACGTGACTTAAGTATAAGTTATATAATATTAGGTTTTACAGAAATGAAAATTGGATGAAATCTTATTAGAATTCACAGACGTGGGTTTTAAAAAAACCGCTGAAGATCTAACACCACGGGTTAAACCAAGATGTATATGTGTCTCAATTAATTGAAAAGCTTTTACCTACTCCAGCAATAGCGACAAAGTGGTTGATGTCGAGAAGGTTGATTATTAAGGGTACTTAACGATCGATCGCTGCTTGGTTGTGGGGTGTCAATGAAAAAAAGCTCTATTTCTTGAAGAAACTGTGTACTTAGATACCTATATTTTTTAACACGAGGCAGCAAATCACCCTGCCCTACCTGATGATGTAAAGCGTTCGGTGGAGTCCAGTCGCGGAGATAGATGATGCGGCAGAAGGTGTGCCACTCCAGCTATCCTCACCTTACCGGCCTGAACTTAATCCCTACCAGGGTCCCAGAAACCCTTATCACCAGCAGAAATACAAAACCACCAAAAGGTAGTGTCATTTTACTGTGGTCTTCTGTAAGGTGGAGTTTGCTTCCCCAGACGGGCACTTCAATTCGAGCGGGATCGCTGTGCCCTACTCCTTGAACCATGACCATTTTTATCTACTTCCAAATTTCATTATGCAAATTTTTCTTGAATTTCATATGAATCCCTACGAAATCTTATTCTAAGCGCGTACAGATACATTAACATATTAACGGGTCACAGACCAGAATATATCCGTGTGATGATAATGGTTCGAAATACATAATAGAATTAAACTGACCTTTTGAATATTAACTGCTTCACAAAGTAAACATTGCACTAACGAAGGCGATTAATTGGTATAGAAATTTCATTATGTAAAGAAGTTCGAATATAAGATCAAACCGTATAATAAAAAAGGATAGAAAACACCCGCACTTAAGTATGTCAATTAATCTTTAATTTAGATTAAAATCGTAATGATAATGATATGATGAGACTTTCTTTATGATAGCAATGGAATAAGGCGTCACTTTGATGAGCATTAAATTTAATTAATTTTTCCGAGTCTAATTAGTACTTTTTAGTTAGTGTAATAATTATATACACACGTAAAAAAGTTTTATAGAACCAGATTTTGATAAATGAGGAAGCTGAGATTTTGTATAATATTCAAAATCATAATCAAATTCAAACAAGTTTTTTCAATAATTATAATAACAATGATGTTTACAGCATGTGATAAAACACACAAGTATACAAAAATATAACCAAAATAGTGGCTACTCAGTATACGTTGCAAAATGAGTTCTTCTGTAGTGCTGGTATGTGTTAATGATAAAGTTTATTTGAAGAAGGTGTGCAGAAATCTTGTTTTTTCCATAAAATAATATGGCATAAATACATACAATAAAAAACAATACAAACACAAGCCATGCGCATGAAACATACCCAACAAATCTTTGACATAAGAACCTCATACAAAAAGATAAAGAAGTAACTGATATTGTTTGACAGAAAAACTACAATGGTCAATTTTAGGCGACCACTCATAAATATTTAAAGGAATTACGCTTTAACACAATGGAAGTAGAAGTTCATTGCCAATGTAATCGCACGCTTGACATAAATCGTCTACTATACATAATATGACTTGGTGTCATTGAGTGTGATGTACTTACAAAGTAGTGTCTTGAGAGGCACTTACATATATCTCAAGCTATTCATTTGGAGACTCGTTTAATTACAGCAGCGGTGCAGTAACTACAGTTTCTGTGGTAGCAGAGGCCGCGGCCTCGGCGTCTAAGGTTTGACTCCCACGCAAACAGGAAGGTTTCTGTTTGAATAAGATTTGAATTTAGATAATGCTTTGGATCTCAATTTTGTCTTTTTATAGATGTATCTTAATTGCTTAGTGATTAATTGTTTTATTGGCATTCTGACAAATTTTATTTATTAGGTTGTACTGCTGACCAATGGCTTTTCATTTAAATGTTTATTATGTCTCATTAATGCCCCAAATGAGGCACAAGCATGAGTCTTCCATTCAGACGGAAATTTATATGGATCACCATGCGAGCCTATTGCGGATTGGTGGGGATTATTTAATTTATAGTCCCATTCTTAAATTTGCGGATCCAATTCCATGATAATATTCTTCTTTTCAAATCATTTTCTAGTAGTAGCCGCTGTGCTGTGTACAATTTTTAAATGGTATTTTAATAAACGTAGTCGACCTGATTCTGGCATGGTTCTCTAAACCATTTTCTTTTTCTTTCTTCTTGCTACGGGCGTTTGCACAATTCAAACTCAACGTACATACATAGGCCTGTTTTGCCGGAGTCATTCCAGACAGCCCACCTCCGTCAGAAACGCTCCCAGGGCCTTCAAATTGGTGATCGCCTTTTGGAGATTTCCCATAGAGCTGCTGAGGTATTTCGCCCGGTATTCGGCCACTCCGTTGCATGTGAGTTACTTTTTTTCTGCTTTCAAACATCCTCTGCATAGGGGGCTGTCCGCGGCACCTAAGTTAAAAAGATGTCTGTTAAAATTCTCTAAACTTAACATTGAATTTGACAGAAATCTCTATATAGCATAATAAGGAAGTACTGTTGTAAAAATCAGTTTGAGGTTAAGAGAATCATGCCACGATCAGGTCCGATATCTACTTTATTGTCATCATCAATCATCAACAGCCTATCTTAGTCCACTGCTGGACATAGGCCTCTCCAAATGCACGCCACTTAGATCGATCTTGGGCTACTCGCATCCAGCTCCTGCCAGCCACCTTGCGCAAATCGTCACTCCATCGCGCCTGAGGACGTCCTACACTACGTTTGCCTAGACGCGGTCTCCACTCCAGAACTCGTCTACCCCAACGGTTATCGGTTCTTCGACAAATATGGCCAGCCCACTGCCACTTCAACTTGCTAATCCGGTGGGCTATGTCGATAACTCTGGTTCTCTGCCGGATTACCTCATTTCTGATGCGATCCTTCAGAGAAACGCCGAGCATAGCCCTTTCCATAGCGCGTTGAGCGACTTTGAACCTGTGGACCAGCCGTACCGTCAGTGTCCACGTCTCGGCTCCGTATGTCATCACAGGTAGGACGCACTGATTGAAGACTTTCGTCTTCAGACACTGTGGGATCGACGATGTCAGGACTTGACGTAACTTCCCAAACGCTGCCCAACCTAGCTGAATTCTTCTATTCACCTCGTCCTCAAAGTTGTTTCTACCTAACTGCAATGTCTGCCCGAGGTACACATATTTTTGAACAACTTCGAGAACGGCACCGTGTATTACAATCGGTTCCGGTAGAACATGTTCATTGAACATGACCTTGGTTTTATCCAAGTTCATCCGTAGGCCGATGCGTATAGAAGAGTCAGCCAGGTCATGCAGCATCTGTTGTAGGTCCTGCAGGGTTTCTGCCATGATGACGATGTTGTCTGCAAATCGCAAGTGAGAGATGCGTTCGCCATTTATGTTGATGCCACGTCCTTTCCAGTTCAGCGTCTTGAACATATCCTCCATTGCATTAGTGAACAATTTCGGGGAAATAACGTCCCCTTGTCTCACTCCACGATGCAATGGTATGGGACTTGTTTGCTGATTCTGTACTTGGACAGACATGGTGGCGGCTTCGTACAGACATCTAATCACTTGGATGTATCGCCAGTCGACTTGGCAACGCTGCAGGGACTCCAGAACAGACCAGATTTCAATCGAGTCAAAGGCCTTCTCATAGTCCACAAATTCTAGGCACAGGGGCTGATTGTACTCTTCAGTCTTCTGTATAATCTGCCGCACTGTGTGAATGTGGTCTATGGTGCCGTATCCGCTCCGAAACCCAGCCTGTTCCGGTGGTTGGAAGTCATCAAGTCTTCGCGCAAGACGGTTCGCGATCACTCTTGAGAACAGCTTATAGACGTGGCTTAGAAGGGATATGGGTCGATAGTTCTTAAGTTGGGTCTTGTCCCCCTTTTTAAAGAACAAGACAACCACACTCCTACTCCACGCCTCCGGAGTTCTCCCTTCGAACAGGACAGTGTTGAAAAGCTTTTGGAGCTCCCTCAGTACGGGTTTACCTCCAGCCTTTAAGAGTTCTGTTGAAACACCGTCCTCTCCAGGGGCTTTTCCATTTTTAAGCTGTCCAAGAGCAATTTCGATTTCGCCAATACTGACTTCTGGCAGGTCTTCGGTGAAGTGGCGTGTTAATGTGGCTCTAGAATCCTCATTTCCGGGATCGGGTCGAGATGCATGTGATGCGTACAACTGGCTGTAGAAGTCTTCCACTTCCGAAAGGACTGCCGGCTTTGAAGCAACAACTTCCCCACTTGATGTGGTCAACTTCGTCAGATGGCTTCTTCCAAGAGATTGTACGAACACTTTGGATCCTCGATTCTGCTCGATCGCTCTCTCGATCGAGAGAGTATTGGAGCACCGGAGGTCGCGTCGTACGTGCTTACTGATCTCTTGGTTTAGAGTCCGCTTTGCCGACGAAGTGACGGGTGGATTTTCACGTCGTTCCTTCATTAGCCCTAAAGTCTCTTCCAAAAGCTTTGACTTCCTGCCCTTACGCTGCGTTGCACATAATCTCGTACCCTCTTCCCTGAGGATCCGAACCACATTTTCGAGGTTTTGGTTTACGTCTGTTGTGGTTTCCACGGCAGCAAATCGGTTCTCCAGATTTGACTGGAACGTTTCAGACCCTGTTATAGATTGGAGCAGAGTAGGTTGGAGCCTGGATTACATCAAACGGACGCGCTCGGCCTTAAAGTTGATATTCAAAGAGCCCCGGACGAGTCGGTGATCACTACCGGTATTGAACCTGTTGATCACTGAGACGTCTCTGAATATGTACCTCTTGTCCGTCATGATGAAATCGATCTCATTTTTAGTCATAGTGTCGGGGCTTTGCCACGTCCACTTCCTTTGGGGTTGTTTCTTGAAGAAAGAGTTCATCAAGAAGAGCCCCTCCCGTTCGAGGAAGTTGACGAGCATTTGCCCCCTATGATTTCTGCTTCCAAATCCATGGGATCCTACTACCGATTCGCTGCAATTCTGTACTCCCACTTTAGCGTTGAAGTCCCCCATAACAACGTTGTAGTGGGTCTTAGTAGTGGAGTGGAGGGCCCTCGATATATCATCGAACATATCCTCCACTTCGTCGTCCGAGTGTGTCGAGGTCGGTGCGTACACTTGCACCACCTTGAGGCTATACCTCTCGGTGAGCTTTATAATAAGGTACACTGTTCCTGTTCGACACGCTGGATATTTCCACAACGTTATCGGCAAGGGACTTATTCACCAAAAACCCAACGCCACCTTGGGACTGTTGGTCTCCCCCGCGGAAGTACATTAGGTGGCCAGATTCGAGCGTTATGGTGTCCTCCCCCTCTCTTCGGACTTCACTTAACCCTAAAATGTGCCACCTAATCTTCCCAAGTTCCACCTCGAGTTGCGCCAGATGCGAGTCAAGCCGTAGCGTGCGTCCGTTGTACGGCGCCAGGGTCAGTCTATTGTGGTGGCCTCCCGTAGCCCGGAGATTCTTCGCACCCCCCGCCCCGCCGTTACCGTGGTCGCCACCGTGACCAGGAATAACGGGGCTACCGGGAACTGGGGGCCGTGGCTTTTTGTTTGTGTGCATTCAAGGTATTGCCCATAATCTTTACTTTACTTATACTTTATTGTATTTATACTATATGACATAGCAATCAAATGTGAGTGGAAGTTGTATTGGTTGCTAGCGACATATTTTTTTTATAAATGTTGCTACTTCTGTTCAATGCTGATGAGTTTCTTACGCCCCTCCTTCTCATCAGCTAAAAGATGTCGTAAATTGGTGGTAACAAAAATATTGGACGATTCCAATATTTATTTATTCCAATATTAGAATATACACACAATCCAATTTTCTTAAACATATACACTTACTAAAAACTTGTTTTTCATATTATAAATAATAATTTCATATAAACTTTAGCAGTTTTGTTGTATGGATTATTACAATTTTTTTAACATTTTGCAGGGATAAGGGCTGGGGGCCTGGTGTTCTATTATACAGGCAGTTTACTGCCCAGTTTAGACACCAGTGTCTCCAAATTATATTACTGTTAATATATCTGTTGTAAATACAAACAATATGTCTGTACCAAAATATTTGTATTGTGGTAAGAATAAATAAAAAATATTATTATTAAAAAAGTATAATTTCATTTCATTAATATTTTTTATAGACGTACTAAATTGAAAAGTTCTTGTGCTATATAATTATCCGTATGGCCCCGAGTCATCCGTATTGCTGATCACAGACCAGCCAATAGCTTATTCGCGGATTATTTTCATAGCACGACGCGTCTAACGGTCGAGGGGTCGCGAGTTCACTTCCCAGGCAGGCAACAGGCGGTTGTAATGCAAAAAAGTGCCAAGACCGAGTTGGACAAGTTAATTAAATTCCGTAGCTAGATTTCCTTAATGTTTAAGATATTTGTTTTTCAGGCAAAGATAAATGTGGCAAGACTGATACGTTAGTAAAATTCTGTAGTATCACCATCATCATCATACTGATTATAGAAATTATAAAGATTAAGGCCCGTATTATAGAAAGATTCTCAGTGATTGATCTAGTCTTGAGTATAGTTAGAAAGGGATGTCGCTATATATAGCACATAACGACATCCCTTTCTAACTGTACTCAAGTAAAGATCAACACTTAGTTGTCTTTCTGTAATACGGGCCTGTCACGTTTTTTGTTATTGGGGTTTAGTTAAAGACAAAAAAAATCGTCCCCTTTATGGCCTACAAGGGGGGTCAAACGGTCGATCGCGATCGACTGCTAATATCTATATATGCTACGGTACACCCTACCTAGGTAGGTAGGTAGGTGGGGTGTATCGTGTAAGTACGATAACCCTGCATCACACATACTTGCAGGCTCTCAGAGTCGATCGGTAGTCTAAAAATTTTGAGGTAGATCGCCAGCAGTTCAAGTTTGAGCACCTCTGGCCTACAGCGTAAACCGAGCGAGTAGTAACTATACAAAAGCGTATAGGTACAAATAAAACTTATTACAAATAGGGATATGATATTAACTCTGACGTAATTATGTATTCAATCCATACTGAATTTCTGTGACAAATGTCATGTAAATAAATCGAGTAGGTAATTCAGGCGTTAGTAGTACACATAATTGGTTATAGACAACGCTTTTAAGATAATAGTGATAAAACTATTGCGTGTGTACCAATTGTCATAGCTTGACCGTTCATGGAATTTGTTCAAGTGTCCCTAAACTTGCGAGTGGATATTCATTGTCTGCAGAATGCTAAAAATCTGTTGGCTATGTTAATAATTTGAAGTCGAGTTTTTCATCTCGTTAGGCGAATTCGCACTCAATCAAATTAAGGTAACAGTAACTTATAAAACAGCAAGTTAAAAATTACAAAATTACTCCTCGGTAGCCGTTTAATTATACACCAAAGATTTTATTTGTGGATTTATTTTAGGAGATTTTTATAAGCTACAGTACCCACATATGAAATGATTTCCACTAATGACATACAATCTTTTTTATTTAATATTTCTTATTTTAATTCAATATAATGATCTTAAAGCATTAAAAAAATATTTGATCTAAATAATTAAGAATTCGAGGTCAATTCTGATGATTACAGAGAAGTATGAGACAGGAAGTTAAGACTTGAGGGGTCTACTCTAACAACTAACCGCATTTCCTCACTTAAATAAAGAAATTGTTGGAATACGACTCGATATTTAGGCACTCCAGGTACATTGTAGTAATCCCGTAAATAATTTAAATTGCTATAAGAAGATCTTGTACTAGAGAAATAAATACGACTCGATATTTCGGCACTCCAGGTACATTGTAACAATTCCGTAAATAACATAAATTGCTATAAGCAGATCTTGTACAAGAGAAACAAATACGACTCGATATTTCGGCACTCCAGGTACATGGTAGCAATCCCGTAAATAATATAAATTGCTATAAGAAGATCTTGTACTAGAGAAATAAATACGACTCGATATTTCAGCACTCCAGGTACATTGTAACAATTCCGTAAATAACATAAATTGCTATAAGCAGATCTTGTACAAGAGAAACAAATACGACTCGATATTTCGGCACTCCAGGTACATTGTAGTAATCCCGTAAATAATTTAAATTGCTATAAGCAGATCTTGTACTAGAGAAATAAATACGAGTCGATATTTTGGAACTCCAGGTACATTGAAGCTATCCCGTAAATAACATAAATTGCTATAAGTAGATCTTGTAATAGAGAACCAAATTCGATTCAAGGGTGTTGATAAAGCAACACCATGCTGTGGAAGACGCATAAACTGTTTTGCTTGCATCTCTGTAGTCGTTAGTATCCAGTCTCGCATGATTGGTTATGGGGTTCACTCTCTCAGGCTGAATCTTGTTGCTCCGAAATTAAATTGACATAACACACTTAGCGTAATCTTTTCTTTAAACAATTTTTAAGACATATTTTTTTGTAAATATTATTAAGGTTTGGCCGAATGTTTAAATGTCTTTTAAAATGGCAGAATTTGATTAGGCACAATTACCTTTGGCAACGTTTTTTTATATAATTTTGTTATGTATAATTGGTGTTTGTGGTCAGTGGGTTAGATTAGGTTAGTGTGGTAACTTAAACTTAGCGTGCCCCGGCAGCGGCCGGCGAAGCACCAGCCACCCGATCAATAGATAAGTAAAAGGAGGAAAAGTTTAATATTTGTATGTCACAAGACGATTCCGACTGAGAACTTCTGCGATATAAGGGTTCCGATTTTTAATTATTGTGGTTATTATGCCTAAAGATTAATTATTGATTAGATTAGATTCTGGCTTTTCTGAACAATTACGCATTTGAATGTCTGCTAAAAGAGTAAATACCAAATGATTATTTGCGAAATGAAGTTGATGCCATCCTCTGATATGCATAATAATATCATGAACATTAAATGTTCTGCGATACAAGGTGGACCCTTGGATATGGCCTTCTTGCTTTTTGTGATTTTGTAAGGATGAATATGTCTAAAAATGAAAATCATTTGAAAGAATATAATGACTAGCTGTGCCCGCGGTTTATTAGGGATATTTTGTCACAGTAAAATGTAGCTTAAGTGTTAATCCAGGGTGATACCTATCTCCATTTCAAATTCTATTAAAATCGCTCCAGCCGTTTAGACATAAAGAAGTAACAAACATGCACACTCACACACACACAAACTTTCGCGTTTATAATATTTGTGTGATAATACATTGATGATGATATGATACAATGTCCTATCTACAGTTAGCTCTCAAAAATTCCCTAAGCTTTAGAGATTCTAATCACGCGTCCATGCCATAACCGATCCTGATGTATGGTTGCCTGGAATCGAGTGAATCACCGTTGTTAATCGATTGGCATTCCAAATATGGCACGTGTTGGCGTTATGGTGCCTAGTAGATGTGTTTAGAAAACAATTCTACCGTTGTTTGTTGAATGAAGGTTGTTTGAACTATGCATTTGTTCGTATATACATCTACATCCATAACTCGTTGGCCATCTTAGAAAACAATATTTTCTTCTTTAAGGCTAAAGTCGTTATTCAATCTTTTCCGCTAGTTAAATATGAGTACAGTTTTTTTGTAAAGATAGCTTATTTTTACTTACTTTTCAAAGAAATATTAGAGTCTATGCGGAAAGAGAATGGGATTTAGATTGGAGGGCGCTGTAGTGCTTTTCTACCGTATTTGTAAGGTGATACCTCTTTTAGATATGATTAAATACAAAAAACCGCAAGAAATCACAACAACAAACAAATCCGTATCAATACAAAACTTTGACGTTTTACAGATTTTACAGGTTTGATTGCCAAATAAAAAATCCTAATGTTAGTTCCGTTTTTCACCACGCCCATTCTCTTTCCGCACAGACTCTATAAGGCAAATAAAAGAGTGCATTCAAAGTAGAAAGCTTTGTCTACGGAGAAATCACTACTTACAAAAGACTACAGTGAAATGACACTACATTTTTAAGCTTAAGGTTTCAGGGTTACCCGGGGTAGGGTATTGGGTTCAGTCCGGCAAAGACTTGAGTAGTACTTCACCTTCTCCAATAGAACATAATTCCATTGCACTATTTTACACTAGCAACCTTAGGCATAGCAGGTTGATAAAAAAACTACAGAATATAATATTTTGACGTCTTCCATGGCCGACTGGTTTGTACGCCGGGTTACATGGTGTTGCCGACTCGAGAGAACCTGGGTTCGAATCCCGGCGGGGGCAGATTTTGTGTGACGAATACGAGCATTTGTACTCCAGTCATGGATGTATGATATGTACTTCTATATAAATATATTTATAATATGTACAGTATTTATGTATTCTATCCGTTACCCTAGTATCCCATAACACAAGCCTTATAGTGCTTACTTTAGGGCTAGGCTAATTGGTGTGAGTGTTGGAAATAATTATTTATTTTATTTCGTTATTCGGTAAGGTGAAGGTATTTTCAAGTAACTTCTCCAGCTACAGTTCGGTTGCGAAGTCGTTGTGCCCCTATATCTATCAAGAAAAAATAGCACCTGTAATTTGTATTTAAAGTAATAAATATGATTAAAAATGTGCATATAGCCCATTATATGTCATTCCATACACAAAATAGGCACCAAGAGTGAATAGGTTACGGAAAACATATTACATAAAACAACATACGTACTTACAACTATTCTCTGCCTCATTGAGTAAACAAAAGATAATGGCGTCGAATCTGGCTTGATTCTCTAATCCTAAACTTAAGATTACCAACAGGGCATCCTTCTCATTTTCTATAAAAAATAAATGACGAGACTGATGTTAAATTTAGTTTTTAGTGAATCATGCCAGAATCGACACCAGTGAATGACTAATATTGTGTTTAAACTCTGACGATATGATTATTGCTACGCGATTGTTAATACCAAGGCACTTCAAAGGATCGCCTTTATTTTTTATCAAAACGAGCTTTAAAAAGCTTATCGATACACTGTGTACACAATAGAAGTTTATAGGCTTATCAGTGAATCATCGGAGTATTCAGACATTCTTATCTTTTATTATTTTGACTTTCATAAATAGTTGAGTTAATGTAAAGCTAAGGTTATACAATGTGTCGTTTAATAGACATGTTATTAACACCTATTATCGAAGATCTAAAACTCCACACCACACTACTACAAAACTAAAAAACAACAATATTTTTAGTTACTTTTTTCTTTTAAGAAAGGTATAGCGAGATGAAGACAGTGAAAACGTGATTTTCAAATTGATACCAAAAATTTTGGAGGTTTTAATTAAATCTATATTCTATAAAATACAGCTTTAAACCACCAATCGCGACCTATTTCAATTGTGTTTCCAGTTTTTATAACTCTATCGTTCTAGGCATAAAATACACTGAGGCCTACTTGCAGCACAGTTCAAATGAAATTTGAAACTAAATATATTTTAAAGAGCGCTCGTCTCGGGAAGTAACCTCCACCTTACAGAAGACAACGTTAAAATAACACTACCATGGCATTGTGTTTCTGTCTGTGAGTAAGGTTCCAGGGCACCAGGAGGTAGGAGACAGGGTCAGAGTAGGCAACGGCGCGAGTGATGGCTTTGGTACCGAAAGCGTCTATAAGCTATGTTGGCCGCTTACCATCACGTGGGCCATACGTTTGTTTGTAACCCTTTTAACATAATAAATAATCCATTTTAGTTCTAAGTGTCGCCGCACACGGGCCACCGACCACAACCACAAAACGCCGCCGGCGGCATATTTCTTGTAGTTTTCATACATTTTATATGGACTCGCCACACACGATACGCCGCTGGCTGCCAAACTCTAAAAATCGTCGTTGCTCGCTTCTTGTGGCCCGCACCGGCCTCTTAATGCGTCTTGCGCTAAATTTTTCATAGCAAAGGGCAATGACTTGGGGTGAACATTCGCGCTGTGGGATTATATGCAACTAACATACCACACATTAAGACCCTTATCCCAGACTGACGACATTTCAATAAGCGAGGCAAGACGGTTATTTTATGTTATAACATACCCCATATTTTTTAATTCAATGAAGGATCCCTTCATACGGAACAGAAACGCAACACCAACGAAATGTGGTATTATTTCAATGTGGTCTTTTTTAAGGTGGAGTTTGCTGGCTCATAAGGACGCTCCGATTGAGCAGGAAATCCGCGCGTACCCCCCACGATAACGGCTAACTAGAGCCGAAGTACGAGTCTCAGAGACGCCCTCTAGTTGAGCCGACCCCCTCAGGTTCGAGTGGTCTAGAGGCCCCAGACGGAGAGGAGACTCCCCCCGTGGGGAGATGCCATCCGCCTGGAATACCTTTAGAGGCGCTTGAGGGCCCCTTAGGATTTCGCCGTTCCCAAACCCGGTGACGCTGTAAAGGTCATCTGCGACCAACAGCACACACACTAAAAAAAAAGGGAAATCAGCTGTGTCCTACCTATCTTAATACAAAAAATCACATTTAAAACAAAATGCGACCCACTGGCAGAGTCAATTCGATTAAGCGGCAGGCATTCGAGATTAAACAATCGTGTTCTTTCCCTATTTCTGCTATAACGAGATCTATTTTTCATTACAAAAAGCTCCGAATCGGGTCATACATGCGGGCTATTAGTGCGGTAGGGTTGTCATTGTGAGAGACCGACGGACGGCGCGTGAGCGTCTAGTTAGTGAGACACACTGCTCGTTTGTTGGACGAACGAGTTCCACGTAATCGGTCAAGCAACGTCCTTAGAAGCGCCGTGAGAAGTGTGCTGAATAGCGCAGTGCAGTGACGTGCCAGTATATTGGTAGCTTTTGAGTGCGTTGAAAATTCCAATAGTACAATACAAAGGACTTTATATTTTGTTCTTAGGGTTCCGTGCCCGACGGGTAAAAATGGAACCCTATTACTGTCATTCTGTCGTCTGTCTGTCACAGGTCTCTAGATCGTAAACGGAATGAGTAACAAAACTGAAATTTCGATATTTTATGAAAAATGCTTGCCCAAAGCCAAATATTAAGTTAAATTATTTTTATGAGGATCCCATACACATAAAGGGGAGAATAATTTATTTATTATTTTTATCAAACAGAGTCTAGAGCTCGTTGAGTAGGATACAGATATAATTTTAATTATTTTTTATTTCCAAGAACAAGGAAATGGGGTTCCGTCAAAGTTGTCATTTTTAGACCATTTTTGTTACGTGGTCTATCTCAAAATCGAAACTAGTTAGGGATGTGAAATTTTGTTATATGATGTCTCATATGCTGTATGTAAATAACAAATATTGAAAACTACGCTCCCTGTGTACTTTGTAAGTTGTGATGAAAACAAACAGATGATTTTCCTTTCGCGGTTTGTTCTACGTAACCCTTCGAGCGTGAGTTCGGTTCACTAGGCCAGTTTTTTTGTAGAAGAGTATTTTATAGGCAACTATTCGTGATATTACATTAAAGCGGAGTGCAGCAGCAGATGCGAAGATTTTTGGTGCTTCAGTGTGGAGTAGGCCAGTCATATGCGGCGATTTATTACGCGGTCGGTCAGATAACACTACATAATATCATAGTTCTATTAGGCTACTGTTGTAGTTTATGTTTTAGCTAAAAAATCAAATTATTTTCAAACGTCAATTATAGAAAATAATAATGATACAATTAATACTTGGTAGCTAAATTGATTTTATCCTTTTTCTGAAAGGCTTCTAGTAAATAACTGATGATCGATTTCTGATGATGAATACATACCCTTTTTTATCTCTATGGCACTCAAGTCAATTTAATCCATCCACGTTTTTATATATTTATTTTATTGTTTCCTTTTTGTTTATTTTTCATCAATTGCTAACTCCCGACATAAGCTAGTGACTAGTTGAGAGTCAACACTTATTTTATTCCACTATTTTTATTCAAGCACTAGCTCCAGACTTATGCTACTGATTTATTGTCACTTAACTGTACGACTGCGCCATTCCTGCTGGCCGTCGACGTCGGCGACACAATAGAATTCTCCACTTATCGAAACCCATCGCGTTCACGTGTCGGTCTCGTCGCGCCGTGTCGCATCGCTACGTAGTGGGCATTTAACTTCCAAACTATTCTAAGGAAAATACGTGCCCATTATTGTCGTTTATTTATATATATAGGAAGGCCTCTTTCTTCCTTTGGAATATCTTAAACAATAGAGATATCTGATCTGAGAAGCTCGATGGCACAAGCGGTTTGCACATTCGCTTTGCAATCATGGTAGATGGCCATCAAATGGGTGGAATTGATTGATTATTTTAAACTTCTTCGTGATTTTGAACTGTGCCTGCGGGGTGGGCGCAAGTCTTGTTCCATCCACAAGGAAGGCTTGTGCCCTGGCAGTGGGAGCATTAACAAGCGGATGATTATGAATCTGCGAATCATCAAATGTTTGATATATACAAATACACATTAATAACATTAGTATTCCCACCATGAAAGACATACTGCAGGTATAAATAGTAACATATAGGAAAGTTTATCTTACAGGTAAATAAATACATTGTGTTTTGGTAAATACTAAAGATTCTGTAGAAGTATTTTTAATTTAAAATGTTCATCTAACGAACGCGTAATTATTTGATAATTTGCATTCACAATGCATAATAAATTGATAGTTTTTTTTTATAAAAACGGAATAAACCACTTTAATTATTAAAAAATATACGTCATTAAAACAAATTATGTGCACATGTTAACTACACAGACATGATAACATCGTTTTTGCATAATATATTCTTTGAGCTGAGACTAAGATCATGGAGATATTAGGTATTTAATTTGGAATAAACAAAACATTGTGAAAAAATCCAGCAAACAGAAAGCTACGCCGAACCTAGGTTTTACGTCATTACACTAATCCTATTATATAACAATGACTCTTCACTAAGTATATTCAAAATAACGCTCAAGGCCTCCAAACTTCCGAATGTTGGGCAAAAGCTATTGTTTGTAAGGTGGCGCCCGGCGACACGGTTCGCAAGCAAATTTACTTACACCGGTAAGCCAAATACTTCGCTTTAAACACCATATCTCCTAGACACCATACATTTCCCTTTACAGTAGATTAGGTAATTAATCAAAAAGTTGTTAAAGTTTACTAGAGAGTCACTCGGATTAACATTCAAATTCAACCATAATACAGTTAAGAACTTCATTTCATCCTTTTAATTTTAGTTTTTAAGCATTTAACTGTTAGCTGTTTAAATCTGTAGTAAATTATACTAGAAAAAATGCCAATCAGTTCTCCTTACAGTCTCCGTTCATTTCATCCTTGTATATTTTTTTTAATAAATATTTCCAACTCTTACACCAATTAGCCTAGCCCCAAGCTAAGCACTATAAGGCTTGTGTTATGGGATACTAGGGTAATAGATAGAATACATATATAAGTATATTTATATAGAAATACATATTAAACATCCATGACTGGAGTACAAATGCTCGTATTCATCACACAAACATCTGCCCCCACCGGGATTACTATAGAATAAAAGAAGTTAGCTTTCTTAATCTTTATTTTTTAAGCATGTGACTGTTTAAATCTAAAGAAAATATTGTGAGTTTCCTACAATGCGAAGAGATGGCGCTGCCTTGCAGGTTAGGAAAGCCTAGAAAGAATTCGACACGGCCATCAGGACTGCTGTAGCATAATTGTTCAGTGCATTGGCACGGATAGAGAAGGGTGCGGGTTCGAGTAGCGTCTGCTGCCTGGTTCGCGTGGAATTATTTCTAGTAATATTTTCTTAACCGCATCATCCAATCGTAGATAAGCACTATAGAGGCAATACACGCACGCTTTTAGTGTTGAAGTATGTAAGTGTTTATTATGTAACCGGTATAAACATTTGAGTCGTCTTGCGAGGATCAGTGATGGCCAAATATTGACCATGATACCGCACGCGAGATACAGTTATGCATGTAGGGTTGCCACACTTCAATATGTGATACGCATCTATAAATATGCGACGAGTATCTATACTGGATTATCATTTTTATCCAAATCATAAAATAAATTTTATAGAGAATTTCTTGACGTTTGACGCGTATTGATATAAAATTCAATTATTCGAATTGGTTCGTGCTATGGGTTTTGTTAAGATTTTTATTTCTGTCTATTAGCTTAGCGTATCAGCTTGTGTCTTGAAATTTACGAAATGGCCGATCGGCCATCAGTTTATACTACGTCGTTTTAAAAAAACAGTTTATCGACCTAGCTATTACTATTCACTTTTGGTAAATGCTTGAAACAGATTCCACCCATCGGGAGGTTGTAAATAACATTTAGAATGCAGCAATATTTTGCTCTCTAGTGTTTTACCCTTTTATCCCTTTAGAGAATAGTTTTGGAAAATCCTCTCTTAGCGCATGCCTACTTCATAATAAAAATATGTGTGCCAAATATCAGTGCAATCCGTTCAGTGGTTTGATCTGTGCGTTAATAGATTGGTCTTTTTTTTATTGTGTATGCTGTAGGTCGCAGATGACCTTTACAGCGTCACCGGGTTTGGTTAGGTTAGGCTCGGTTAGGATAGATTGGTCAGTAACAGTTGCCTTTTATATATTTTCTCATGAGTGGCAACCCTATTAGAGATCGTCGATCGGTCAGGTTCGCATGTAAACGGTCCTAATGGTCGTGAAGATCGTGTAATGCACGTAATAACATAATATTTATCGTAACTGTTTGCCACCGAGCCAAAGTAAATGCGACTGTATTAAATAACATTATTTATTTATTTACGCACTGGCGTGCAGGCACCATTTTGTTTTCAATCTGTTGTAACTTGTGGTTAGCTTTTCCCGAGTTGATTTTAAATAAATATCCGTTTACGACTGATAATGAAATTTGGATTTTGCGACTGATTTACCCCCTTTATTACTATCTGGAATTCTTATTCATATTTTTGACGACCGCCGTGGCTATTCATATTTTCGGAATCACACCAGCGTTTTGTTCCTTTCAAACTTTCATATCATGTATAGTACTTTTTAAGTTCATTGATAGACTTTTACTATCTGCGATTTTTTGTATGATATAGCTTATCGAGAGGTAAGATACAAGCTGTTTAAGTTGCCTTAAATTTCAAGGTATGAGCAATGTTACCTTAAAAACTTAAGCAAATTTTCCTATTGATTTAATTCATGTTAAATTAATAAAAAATAATGAAAAACAACCATCTATCTACATTTTTATCTAATAAATAAAAATATTAGGCTAAACTATAACGTCTAATTTACACCGGTAACATAAGCTAGTGATTGCATGAACTCGCCCCACTTACAAAAAATTTGCTAAATCTCGATTTAACAAAACCTCTCTTTAACCCATACCCTACAGATGATTGTATGATACCTACCTGCTAGGTGAAAAAAAAGTTTAGTCATCATCCCTATTGACAGAGGACGCTCAGTCCATGTCTATCTTATATAATATCTTGACGACCTCCGTGGCCGAGTGGTTTGTACGCCAGGTTTCATGGTGTCGCCGACTCGAGAGGTCCCGGGTTCGAATCTCGATGGGGGTAGATGTTTGTGTGATGAATACGAGCATTTGTACTCCAGTCATGGATGTTAAATATCTATTTCTATATAAATACACTTATATATGCACAGTATATGTATTCTTTCGGATACCATAGTATCCCATAACACAAGCCTTACTTTGGGGCTAGGCTAATTGGTGTGAGTGTTGAAAATATTTATTTGTTTATTATTATTATATTTATCTTCATTTATATGATGAAGTCATAAACTATTAGTGGAGGCGAAGATATTAATTGCAGATTTACATTAATACAATAACAAAAAAAACATTCATTCAATAGCTGGCGCCAAGCTTTTGTCACATACTTCGTGTAAAAATGTTATTCGTGCCTGTTTAGTTGTATAAGTCGAGTAATTGGCGCCATTATGAGGTCTCCTTAGAAATCTATCCATCTTCCGGCAGTAAAACTGAAAATCTACCATAAATATACTTTAAATTACTTCATTAAAAGATAAAATAAAAACAACGTGTAGATTTCCACGAGTTATTTTTTTACTGCTGAATAACGATTGGAAGATTTCAATTGGTTTTCATTATTAGAGATGAGAAACTTGAAGAGAGAATTTAGACAAGGAGAAAGGTGTTGTTTTGGCTTGAAAGAGGACGCTGTGACGAGAATTGAAAATGGGATTCGCTTAAGAGTGAAAGGATATTGACGAGAAAGGTATATGAATCGGACGTGAGTGGAAACATGAAGCGTGGAAGACCTAGAGGAAAGTTCCTAATACGAAAATATAAATAGAAATAAATGAAGGCTAGTTTTAAATTTTGAAATTCTATAATACAATTTTTGTCAGCCCTAGAGCTGTATCATATGATACAGTGCCGCGAATTAGTTTAACTTGTGACATTTTATATATCTTATAAAGTAACCCCTATTTCATAATGATCCCAGTTGATCGATTTTGAATTTGGACGATTCAAAAGAGTTGTACTATACATCCAATTTTTTCAAATTCAAATCATTTATTATTCGGACAACATAGATTTAAATAAAGATATATTGATTTCTGATTTCTGGTCAAAGATGATGTAAATATAATAAAGAAAATATATTATGACTAGCTGACCCGGCGAACTTGGCACCGCCCAAAAGTAATTATATGCAATAAAATAATATTTCGACTATAAATCGAGATGTAATCTAGCCTATCTTTCAAGTTGGATCAAACTGCACATGGTGTGAAAATTTTATTAAAATCGATTAAGTAGTTTAGGTGTGACGCGTAATTTATATAATACTAGCGGCCCGCCCTCGCTTCGCTTCGGTGTAGAGCTGAAGTGTAGACTACAGTTTTTGTTCTCAGGCTTGTATTATACACAATGACATTCATCTATGATTCTTCTTATACCTGCATGCAAAGTCTCAGCCCGATCGGTTTAAAATTGATAAAGTTTCATACAAACTTTCATTCCTTATTTTATCCCCTTGGGATTTTCTTTATATTTTTTTCCGTAAGAACCTTGTACAGAGTATTAGAAAACTACAAAAAAAAAAAACAGCCAAATCGGTCAAGCCGTTTTCATGTTATGTCGTGACAACGGAAAACGGGTTTCATTTTTATATATATAGATATTAAAATTATTATTGTTTCCCTTGGTTATACGATAATTTGGGAACGATAGAAAGTAGAAAGTTCTTACGGGAAAAAATTAAGAAAGTTTAGAATAAGAAGAAATTTAATATTTTAGAAATCTTAACTTACAACTATTTCAGAACTTATGAAAATGCCAAAATCTTTTTTTTTATTATTATTTTTTTATTTGGGAAACAATCAATATTTTATTACATTTAGATTAATAACATACATCAATAAAGTTTCCACTCCTAATTAGTACAGTTATGAGCAGCTATATATTTATTAAAAAATCATATGAAGTTAAATAAAATACGACAACTTTACTGTTTAAATATAAAATATCATTATTTACTTCATGAACATTAAAAAAGACACAAAGGTAATTTTCAGAACTAGAAGTAAGGAATTTTTGCGAATTCGCCTGACGCGAAATACTGTTAGTCAGAGGTTACTCACATATCTAGCCTGGAATATAGCTTATTCCTTTTAAGATAAGGTTCACTTCGAAATGTCGGTTTGTAGAAGCGCCTCAACCTCGCAGTTAGTCTAATATGATATAATACATGTAACGAGCGGGTAATGAATCTATTACCGCACATCCCGCTCCGGGCACTATTTGTTAGTTTTTCGCACATTTCTCGGAACATACCTATCTAATTCCGTTAGATCCGTAAATCAATCGGGCGAGAGGCAATTTGTAAATTACCCGTGCTCTCATACTCAAATTACCCATCGTTAAATACATAGATGATGTTTTATGGCCGCTGTAAAGGTACTGAGAAGCTCGATGGCGCAGGTGGTTAGCGCGTTCGGCCTGCGATCGTGGAAGTTGAGCAACTTTTGAAATGGTTGGTTATTGGATGGGTGACCAAAAACTTATTATCTCATGCTCTTCCGTACTTCGGAAGGCACGTTAAGCCGTTGGTCCAGGCACTATTTGCAATGGCTGGAAGTCACCAATCCGCACCGGGTCCGCGTCCTTAGGGAAGGCTTGTGTCCCAGCAGTGGGAACATGAATGATGAGCTGGTAATGATGATTATAACCTAGTAGATACGACAGATGATTGTCTTGCCTGATAACAATAAAAATAAATTCTAAAATACGCCTGCAACGCCAGTATATTAAAAATGTTATCAGTTGAAAGACTGAAAAACACAAATATACCCACTGTTATTATTTACTGTATTAAAACAAAATGTATATTTATTTATTCATCAGACACTTAATAATTGGATAATTTAAAAGAGCTACAAATTAAGCAGTTCGTATATAGGTAGCTACATTGTTTATTTACATTTAATTTCATTTAGCATAAATTATCTCAGATTAATTACCAAAGCAAGAATTTAAGTAGCTAAGTTTCGTAACAGAAATTGGACTAGGATCGCAGTTTCATTTTCCCAATTACCATTAGTAATTTAGATTCTCTCTATTTACACAGTATCAGTATTTCATAACCCGGAGACCTATTGGCCCTCTGCATTGGAGTGCATCCAGTGTTCCAATCAGACGTAATTTAGTACTTCCTCGTTTTATCGAATTATCTTTGCGAAACTGTTATTTGGTCCGATTCCGCTAATGCATCTTCGATGGGCTTTTACTGATATAAATCCATGTTTAGTGAAAGTCTCATTTGCTTTCGGGTAAATCGTAAAGTTCGTACGACTTTTAATTGAAACCTGTTTTACTGTTTAGTAGTAAACTCGGAAGGAACTCGTGTAGTGGCATATACGCCGGATTTTAAAGTGGCGGCACCAACCATCCTCACCTTGCCGGCCTGCAAAAATGCTTCTTCAATCCTCTCTTAAAGGACCCCAGATTGTAGGAAGGAGGGTACACGTGCGCAGGCAAAGAATTCCACTTACGAATAATACGACAAAGAAATGAGTCACCAAAATTTGTTCGTGTAGGAATAGTGGTCACAGTAAGTCCGTGGCAACGTAGGCCAGCGCGTGTGGTCCTCTGAAGAAAAGGTGATGGAGGGATAAGGGAGAATAACTCCACAGAATACTCGCCGTGTTATAGTCGGTACAATGCGCTTAATGATGCCACATAGGGGCGTAATTGTAGAGACTCGAGTTTGTACATATATATATATATATATATATATCATCACCGTCGCTTAGAGACACGTGATACACCAGGGGTGTCACAAACTTGATGTGCCGATCTTTAAAGGTCCTCCTTAAGGGAGGAGTACATTGTTTTTTTAAGGTTTTCGTGGCGTATTGATCTGGGAACACTTCTGTGGCGACAATATATTCCACAGTTTTGTCGCTCGTAGTAAAATTGTATGTATCTAAAATAAATCAGTTGGTACTAAATTGACAAAAGCGTTTACACATTCTGAACATAAACTTAAAACGAACAATTGAGATCGACTAAAAAGAAAAAAACAAATCTTCAATAAGAGAAGTCTTTCCTACTAATAACGAGAAAAAAAAACAGTTTGTACCATGGATGAAGGATTTCATTTTATTTGGAATTAAACAACAACATATTTTTTTATCTATGCTAATACTTGCTCAACATAAGTAGGTATTACTAATTATGTAACCAACAACATTGCTCACAAATTAATATTAAATGAAATGTTAGAGAAACGTGAGGGCTGTTATTTTAAATGGATAATGCATCTACATTATAGTGAAAAAAAGCTAAGCATATAAATACAGTCACATCTTTGCTGATAATGTGAAACGGACCAAATAATGAGGGGTTTCACTAAATAGGCTAATTATGATGATGATTGTGTGTTATGCAAACTAAATCTGTTGGTTACTACAGAGTAAACAATTTTAAAGCTCTCACACATTCCCTCCACAAGCATAAAACGAACGAACGAGATCGAATCAAAAGAAATCGTCAACAAAAGAAGGTGGCAACAGCTCCAACAATGTTTGCCGTGGCCTGCTGTGTCGTCTGCGCATACGCAAATCATTTATGTCATTAATAACGCTTTCCATTTCATTTCACCGGCGCTCGCGCCTTCATCCGGAACGGTGTTCGATACACTTTTTCCTTTGTGCATTGTTATCTGTGAGCGAGTTTGTATGTACTACAGATACCATCAACAAAGTCATTGCTTGATCAGTTTCAAACTTTATAGCTTGTACGAGATGAGTGTCCGTCATCTCGCCTCTTGTCAATGTTTATCCAAAGACAAACAAAAGGACCTTTTTACTAGTAAGCTAGTGTACCCGATTTTGTGATTTTAGCAAGTACGTAAAGGGATACTTACTTCTTTATATTTTTTGTGCAATGCATAAATTTGTGCAAGTCAAGGAATCGATCATACAAAGGAATATCATCTTAATGGTGGTCCAGCTATGACTTTGTTGCTTGTAAAATTCAGTGTGTGAAATGGAGAAAAGAATATAAACAGTTTTTTTAATAATTACTTCTTCTTTGTTTCGACCTTAACGACCCCGCTAGGTCTTTCACATTTTATTAAGCTTGTACGATTTTATGGATTTTATGAAATCTAGATGAGTATAGTTATTTGTTGGGACAGACATAGGCGGGTGAAAATGCTTGTTTGTTGACTAATGAAAAAAATAATATTAAGTTTTTTTTTGAAAAAAAAAATCTTATCTCCTAGCATCGGTCATTCAGTGGTAGAAAGCTCGTCTGCTGAGCAGGCGGCCCGGATTTGATTCCCATCCGAGAAAGGACATTTTTTTTCACTAATGAAATGCTAAGATCAGTTTTTTTCAAATTATCTTATCAACTAGCTTCGGTCGTCTAGTGGTAAAAAGCTCGCCTGCTAAGGCCTGGATTTGATTCCCAGCCGAGAAAGGATATTTTTTTCATTAGTGTAAAAAGTCCTTTCTGGGAATCAAATCCGGGCCGTCCGCTCAGCAGATGAGCTTTCTACCACTGAACCAGCGATGGTGGTTCCCAGCCAAGAAAGGACTTTTTTCACTACTGATTTTAAAAGTTTCAGATGCATCGTGGTTTTATAAAACCACACCATTTTTAAGTCGCTGTTACTATGTTAATCGGTTTGCACTCGCGTTGGTTAACAATCCATAGCGACCTCACTACGATTTCCCCAGCAAGTACTTATAGATTATTATCTTTTGCTAATTACCACTAAATGCGATAACTCAACGTAATTACACAAAGATAGCAACTACAAATCAATCATCTGATTTCAAACTTTACTGCGTTCAAAATAAAGCATGGAGTTGTCGATAAAAATTGGAAGTTGTTCAATCGCGTAATTATACGCTTTTAAAAGGATTGCATTAGAATCCGTAATGAAGTCGGATATTGTATCCTAAAGTGTTTTTATTTTTCACAAGTTAACTGTTTGGCTTTTGATGTTATGTAAGGTGGTATTATAAAGTCTATACAGTGCAAAGTTAATTTTGTGACAAATGACTAGGGGAGATCGTTCAATCATCATGGAGATCTTTCCTTCACTGAAAACGGGTTGCGATATATTATTCAACTCAGGCATGAACATAAAAGCGAGAATAATCTTATATATAAAATTCTCGTGTCACAATGTTAGTTACCATACTCCTCCGAAACGGCCTGATTTTTATGAAATTTTATATGCATATTCCGTGGATCTGAGAATAGGCTACTATCTATTTTTCATATCCTTAAGTGATAATGGTTGTCCACCTGTAACGTAGTGTTCTGAAACCTACAATGCGCCTTCGCGCCAAAATTCAAACCATTGGGTATTGTCACGTAGTGTTCTCATATGGGTTAGGAGGAATGTTATCCCAGGAAATTGATAGAACACTAGTTACACACCCCCAAAAATTTGTTTTTGGACAATATTTATTTTTTTATAATGTGGAATTAAAAAATACATACAACACTAAATTTTCTCTTCTACCCTATGTTCATGGCGGTACGAAGTTTGCTGGGCCAGCTAGTATAATATAAAAAACATTGAATCACATTTTGACAACAATTAAAAATAGGTACCTACTTAAGAACTTGTTGTCATAGTAAACGTACTTATGTCACACATAAGATATGCGCAAAACTTTTTCCATACTAAACTTGTAATAAATATGGTGACTTACCCATTGCGTAAGGCGAACAATAGACCATGGGAAAATGGGACAAATGGTATATTGCGACACGCCGCAATGACAATGGAGCTAATTTGACTGTAACTGGCATATTCTTGGCCCTATATTGTTACTTACAAGGCTTTATTTGTTTGTTAATTGCGTTGAGCGGACTGGTGAATTTGCACGCCGAGTTTTCCGGTCAAAGTGGAGTGTCTTCTTAAGGAATTATATCCGTTACCGCTTTATGGTTAGGCTATAGATAGCCGCTTGCGATACCATACATTGTAATATATCGCCGATAATGTTGGGATAATGACTGTATAATCCGACATTCTATACCAATTCTATAAACAGAATGCCTAAAATGTCAAGCCTATGTATGAAATATTATTCATTTTATAGTTTGCCTAGGTATTCTATACAATGAGGAACAGTCGACAATGTTTGTAAAAGAAGATAGATAGTCCACTTTTCCTTGATTTATTAATCTATTATCTATCAGGTGGCTTGCTCATCGCCGGTGCCATTGCCGCAGCACGCTCGCTTTGCTCGCTCTAAGTTTAGGTCACAACACTAACTTAACCTAACTCACTGTGAATTGGTCAAACGTTTATTCGTCTGTAGTTCATTCGGTGAAAATTATAAAATCCGTCCGATATTTATATCCAACTGGGTAGGGTAAGTTTGGTTTACATAAATACAAGCCAAAATTGGTCTTCTTTAGAATCCTTGCAAGGCAAAAAATTATATTTATAATATTTCATACTTCTACGAATTTGGCAATCGGATTATTTGGTTACTTTATCTGCCTCTCATTTTCGGGCAAATGTTTTATCATCTTCATCATCAGCCTATTTATGTCCCCACTGCTGGGACACAGGCCTTCCCTATGGATGGAATAGGGAGATTGGGCCATGACCCACCACGCGGGCCCAGTACAGATTGGCGGGTGCTAACAACTGCAGATGCAGCCGGGACCAACGGACCAACCAACTTAACGTGCCTTCCGAAGCATGGAAGATTTTTGGTCATCCATCAAATGACCGACCACTGCGAAAGATACTTAACTTCAACGATCGCAGCCGAACGCGCTAACCACCCGCGCCATCGAGCTCTTTATGGCAAATGTTTATTAACACCTATTTCACACGTTGTTATTGAGAACAGTTAATATTAATTTTATTATGATTCCGTTTAGAACTAGTTTAATATAGTATAAGTTGTCAGTAATGGTACTTCAGGCCTTCATTCAATTGACAATTGCCGCGTATTTTCCTAATATACCGAACGTTTACGATTGGTCCTTTATTAAAGCAGACACCATTCCATAAGAATACAAATGTAAATTTATTGCTTAGTTAACATTTATAGATCTGTAATTAGCATAAGAATTATGCAAATGAGTTGGTATTTAGTTGTAGTTATGTTTGCGGATTGTGCGTTTAATGTACTCCACGACATGTCTCAACACGATAAAGGCTGATTTACGCAGAGGCAACAACATGCGTCAGTGCATCCTTATTTTGGCGTTGGTCATCTGCTGGTATGCTGCAAATAGAGAAATTCTGCTTCATTTGCAACATCCATTGCGGAACTCGATGGCGCAAGTGGTTAGCGCGTCCGGCTGCTACCGTTGAAGTTAAACAACTTCCGCAATGGTCGGTCATTGGATGGGTGACCAAAAACTACTATCTCGAGCTCCTCCGTGCTTCGGAAGGCACGTTAAGTTGTTGGTCCCGGCTGCATCTACAGTCGTTAGCACCCACCAATCCGCGCTGGGCCCGCGTGTTGGTTCTTGACCCAATATCCCAATTCCACCCATAGGGAAGGTATGTGCCCCAGCAGTGATGACATTAATAGGCTGATGATGATTGCATCATTCAGCAGCCTACTTAAATGAATCCTTGATCATTTTCACAGCGTTGTGCTTTAAAATATTAAATGATTTGATGTGGCATGGCGCAATGTCGCACACTATTGCCCCAGCCTTTTTCTTGGGTCACAATTAAAAAAATGTGTTATATAGCTACATGTCTCAACTAAAATATATTTGATTGAAGTGATAATGATCTTTAGATACTGCAGTAGCAAGATTTTAAAACTAATTGAGTATCAATGTTGATCAAGGTAACGAATTATTTTGTACTCTGATTTTCATGTTCTATTTTAGATTGTGGGACACCACGGTTATATTGAGTGGACACTTTGAAACTATGGTAAAGACAGATTAGTTGAAACATACCAACTATAAGCAATTACAGCTTCTTAAAAGCAAGCAAAATACAGTATTTTATTAAATATAACAAAGAGTAAAAAAACGTTGAATTGTACTTGAAGAAGTTAATGTAAGGGCGCTTTCAATTTATGCGTTTCTTGACGCACCGCTTCGGCACCGCAGCAGGCCGTCAAGAATCGCATAAATTGAAAGTGCCCTAAAGGACGTCACATTAGGTAATATGCATGTTTTAATTTTATTTTGTTTTGAACTTATTTTGTAGTATACATCTCCTTTATACAGCATTAAAAAAACAAAGTCGAAAAAGTTTTCTAAAGTGTCTAAAATATGTTAAAAATAGCCACTTTAAACTTAAACGCGCGTTATTTAGGAACGCTTGTATGTGACGTCATGATTCATTAAACATACAAACAAAATCAATGACCTTACAAGATACTGACATTTTGGATTCCATACCTTTTGCGGATGGAAGTTTAAACCTATGTCAATCAAATAATTATGTTTCATTCGATAAAAATTTAAATGTCATAGTGGAATTTTGCACTCGGTGTCTAGGTGTGGAACACGGCCTCGACATCTACGTACTCGCAGTATAATCTCGTTAACATTGGCATATCTTGTGAACATCACGTTAGTTTTTTGTTAAGTATATTTTTACGTCACAACCACTCTTGTCGCGTTTCTCTGGTCTTCTCTTCTGAATATCTGAATCGCCCTCAAGTTTTTGGCACCTTTATATCGTTAATTTCTTGCTCCAAAAGAAATTTTGTGAACAACTATTGATGAAGAACAACTTAATAGTAATAGAGTTTATATAAAAATAAGATGAGACTTTGAGCTACATGCATATTCCCTATTAAATATTTCTGATGAAATATCCTTTGGCGTCGTCCTTATTGGCAAAGATCGTACGATGGCACTACGCGACCTCATCGTGCGAAGAAAGTAATTTACCTGTGCTCATGCGACCACTTACGAGCTGCATTAGGACCCTGAAGAAATAAAGAATTTGAAAATCATAGCACGAAGAGTCATCGTGTCTTGAGTCTTAAAATTTTATGCGATTAATTAAAACTGCTATTACCAGCAGCATTAAGGAAAGTCAAGCCAATTATGCTATCTTATTATATTGTTGATACGGAAAAGGACAAAATCAGCTAAAAAAATACCTTAAAAGTAAATAACGAATAGCTCAGAGTGCAGTCGCTATATAGAGTCCAATAAAAAGAGCATTCCACTGTAAGTGGCACCACATAAGCATAAAATAAAAGACAAAACTAAGTTTCGACATGCATTTAGAGTAAAAGTACATATTTTTAACTCTACGAAACAGTTTTTTTTTGTGTAAAAACTGCATTTTTACTTTTTTTTTTGCTCAATATTAACGGTTATGAGCACAGTGTCTAAAATGTAAGATGCCACTACTGCAAATTTTTGGCGTTCCGGCGGTTCGAAATTATCTTCCTTCAGAAAAGTCGCCAGGTGTTCGGTCGGCACCCACACCACAAAGAGATTACAATTCTCATTGTGACGGGACTCCAACCGAGCGTTTTCAGGGAGAATTTGGTCTTAACCACAGGTACTCTACGATCTTCTCTTCGAAGAGTACCTGCATTACTCTACGGAGGAAGCTCCGTAGAGTGCAGCCGGATCACGTACAGCGGCGTCGTCGGTATTGCAGGACGCAGCCGATGATTCGACCCCGTTGGGGCAGTACCACACAGGTTGCGGCGACCGGGCTTACTCTTATTTTTCACTTTAATGAAATCCTCTCCGTCACAAATTCGATTTTGTGATGCTACCGGAGTAGCACGTTGGATGCTGAGCTTGCTACTATTCCCCTTTTGCTGTTTAGTTCGGCGCTCTCGATTCGAAGTGGTATCACCAGGCCGACTGGCTGCTGCAGCTGCGGAAGCACGAAAGTTGCTTAACTTTAACCATCGCAGCCAAACGTCCTTACCACTGGCGCCATTGAGCTCCCTCTTAATATACTCGTAATAGTAAAACTTATCTGACCTCAGACTTCTTTATATAGGGAACCGTTTCCCATAATTATATATTTCATATAATAAAATACGGTTCCAAAAGGCGTTTGTTTATCGGTTCTTGAGTGCTGCTACCACAGTAGCCTACTTCGTTATCGAACCTGGACCGTTACTTTGAGCGAACCAACTGGGCCGACTTGGATGTTGGAAGCGTTGATAATGCGAATAAAGACAGTCAATCTATCGTCATACAAACTACAGAGCTACAGTAGCTAAAATACATATTTACCTTATGCGCCAATAAACAAACGCCTTTTTAAAATAAGAAAATAATATTAAAAAGTTACAAGTATCTTAAAAAACCGATGTCGCTGGCTCCCACCCCCCCTACGCTTTTCTTACTAAAAAAAGAATCACATTGTTTCTCGTAACATTTTCTTTAGATTAAAACATCTAGCAGTTAAATGCTTAGAAACGAAAAAATATAATAATCATGATAAAAAAATTATACCGTATCCGATTTAACTGTTCACTGGTAGCCGTATATTAGCGAGTATTGGATATACTAGCACTGGTCTCAAAACCGGCTCCGATGCCTCACCGGGCTTACGCAACGCAGTTACTACTCCGTAAAATGGGGTGGAGGAAAAATTGACCCAATTACATATCACCGTAGAATATAGAATCGGTTAAAGCGAGCGCGTGCACCTCGTTCTTCTGCTGTTTATTAGCGTTGTAAGGAGCTGTTTAATTTCGAACAAACATTCTTTAAAAAAAACATGTTTTTTTTATTCAAGCAACAGAATTTGATACTTTTCGGTCTGAGTACTTTTTTATTTTTTCGAGTATACTTTTTGTTTGGAAGGATTTTTTTCGCATAATGATAATTTTTCATGATTTGAAGGCAATTTCAGTGCATGATACTTACAGTAATTTATGATGATACTAAAATATCTACTCAGTTAACCTTATTACGATTTGTGACTAATATATGATAATAAAATGCTAAGCAGAGCTTATTTTGCTATCAAGTACAAATAGATACAAGTACAAGTACACATTTTGACAATGACACTTCGGACTCGCACACGTTACGAATTCGATATTGGTTCGTGCTAAGGGTATAGTAACGAAGTATGAAACTGAAAACACTACCTCTTACTAGTAATTGTTTTCTTTTTATTTAGCCAATACTGTCATTAGTTGTTCTTAAAGTATCTTTCATTCGATTATGGTGCAAATCAACCTTAGACCTACATTTTCTACAAGATAGTCTATGATTGAAATACCAAGATCCGTATTCACTATAAGCCGCTACGAACGCTAGATGTCGGCGCGACAAATTGTCAATTAGTGCCCCAACAATACTCAATTAGCATAGAATGGCGACAGTCGTCCGTTGCTTAATAAATCCGTTGGTTAATTTCACAAGACCGAGTATACCGGCTGCTTATGCTGATAGTAGACAGGGGCAGAAAATTCTTTACGTACGTAAGTCAGCACGAATCTCAGACATACATCGAAAATTTTCTTCTTAAAATTTTTCAATCCAGGTCTGTGTCGCGATCTAATTGTCCTTTATGGCGTGCGCAGACGAGGGACTTAAGTCCGCGGAGAATAAAGTCCCCGAATCTTGAAAAAAAATGGCCGCCGAGGACTTGTCACGGGCTTAACGCACTGGATGTGCGAATGTTTGTTACCCGAAAATTTAGAGAAGCACACGCTATGGAAACACGTTGCTTCCAAATTAAAAGTAAAAAGCTTTTTAAAAGCAAGATTTGTTTTAATGAATAATCCCGTGGTCTGTGTAAATGGCGGATTTCTGCCAACGTCAAAAAATCCCTGTAGATATTAAAATATAAAAAATAGTTAAGATTGATTTAAGACCTAAATGAAGATAATAGGTTCAGTAGAACTCGAAATATAACAGAGGGTTTTGACGGCCATTTTGCTTACACAGACCACGGAATAAAATCTTCCTTTAAACTTTTACACACAATTTATATAATACTAGCTGACCCAGCGAACTTCGTACCGCCCTAAAAAAATAGGGGTTGTCCAGCGGACAAAATTGTGAATCTAAACCATTCTCAGATCCCCTTGAACACACACAAAAAATTTCATCAAAATCGGTCCAGTCGTTTAAGAGAAGTTCAGTGACATACACACTCACAGAAGAATTATATATATAAAGATATAAAAGCTTGCCGCCAGATTTAATTAGGTATATTGATATTCACTTAGTTTGAAAATTATGAAAATTAAAATATTATCAAATTTTGTTTATCTAACAGGTAAATCTCGCAAGTCAAGCTAACAGACTCTCGTGTCTTAATACACCTTCTTCTATGACAGTCGCATAAACTACTATTAATATGTGCCTGTGTAAACATATTAAAAAACATAAAATTAAACTGTAAACCTATTTTATTTGCTTCTCGTTTGGTCTTAGTGTAGTCGGAGTGCACTCTAAGATGACACCGGAGTCAAAATTTACCGATCACCTTCCTCTATAGTTCTCGTGTCTCTTTCACTACAGGACACTGGCTAAATTTCTGTGGCCAACGGAATAAACCATAGACAAATGAAAAAAACAACTCAACTGAAACTGACAATCTGTTCCATGCTACTCTACTCTTCTACAAAAAAAAATGTTTTATAGTTATTAAATAAATTACCTATTAATCTACTTGATTCTTTACCGAATAGCAAAAATTAAATATATTCCAGTAAAATTTGAGTAGTAGTAAGTAGCATTTAAGTAAAAAGCTCATGAAATCCCTTTTTGAAAAGTTACCCATTTTTTTTTCAATTATATCAAGCGATGTATTTGATTTTTAATATGTTTTTATTTGTTACAGGTATGTGGCTGATCCACTTAGAGCATGTTAAGGTTTCAAAGTTTATCTTATACGTATTTGTAAACTGATGGGCTTCCGCGATTTCGTATGTGTGGAAAAATTGCTTATTTAGTTAAACGATTAACCTCATGATCTTAGTGCTTGATGCAAACTTTGAACCTCCGTTTTACCCCTTTAGGGGGTGAGTTTTGGCAAATCCTTTCTTTAAAAACACTTGGACAGTTGGACCTATCGATAAGAATAAGTTTTATTAAAGATATAAATCAAACGCCACACAAAATATGTCTTAGAGTAATATAAGTTATTTACGGGATTGCTACCATGTACCTTGTTTTTAGCGAGTTTCCGATATTTCGGTACACTTGCAAGCGCCATGATCACGGAGTAACTGAAACTGAAAACTCGCTAAAAACAAGGTACATGGTAACAATTCCGTAAATAACTTATATTACTATAATTTAAGTGACCATGAAAGTTTAAATCAATATAAAATAGGTCTTATTGTTAAAAATACTGATTACTTTATTCGAGCGTGATTTATTCATTGGAACCTAATATACGATAGCACAGGTACCATCATAATATTATACGTACAATACCAGTAGAAAGAGCAAACATAAAAGCAGGTCTTTCTTGATTTCATACATGCACATTGTATTCGTTCAGGCACTGTGCTTCAGTTACGCATCTTATGTAAAAGTTACTCAATGCATAAAATTACAATTAACAATACTAGAAGAAAAAATCTTATAAACAAGTTGAACCATCACTCATTCACGGTTCAAAAACAAAATCAGATTTATAATTGATTAAGGAAGTTACAAACAATTTAATATAAGGCATTTTTGAAATCAGGAAACTGGTAACCTTCATATTTTTACTGTGAGTAGCGCATTGCCCTAAAATATTTGATTACAATTACAAAACAAGGAAACGGGTAGTTGTTTATTCAGTAATTATATCAATTGTTTGAATCTTTCCGTTCGGTATTTCGCGGTTTGCTGAAATAATGATTTGTTATAATTTAGTTAACAAATTAACACATAATTATAATTTAAATAGCAAGATTGTAAATTATGGTTAAGTAGGTATGCGTTATTTTCACGTTCGTTAACTTAGATTGTGTGTATAGTTAAATGAATTAAATTTATTTTCATTACGAAAATTGTATGATTTTTATATGTCACCGTGTACTTTACAAAATATGAAAATATTAAAGACGCTTATTATAAGACAATGACCTTAAGTAGGCGTGACAAACGAGCAATTTTTTTTAATATTACTTATATACTATTATCGCTCGACTAAACTAAGGGTAATAAGAATAATTTATACCTACGATAAATACTTACATTAATATACTGACTATAAACATGCGTATGCGAATGAAATTTCTATTACTTACGGTAGATTTGCAAAGAATTTTTCCAATGTATTGACACAAACTTATTGTCATTCGCTAACATTGACGTTTATAAACAATGTTTATACGTTTGCTAAGTATTTTAACTATACAGTGTGACCAAGATCTTTATAAATGTGGCGAAAATTGGATCTAATGCTGCCGTTTTTGTACACGTCATATTTTGTATGTCATTTACGGTCATTTACATGGAGGTTAGAGAGAAGGAGTACGATCGCTGTAGAAAATAGTGTCCCAGAAATATGGACAAAATAAGTGAGGCGCTGCAATCGCTAAGTTGTCACAATAAAAGCAGGCTGTTATGCGCTAATTTGAAATGACCAATGCCGCGAACAAAATTTGTACATTATTCAACCAACTTCATCTACTTGTACTCATAAACAGCTAACTTCACAGATACTACTTACCGACGGCAGCGCAGCTGGTGGCTTAAAAATAAACTATAAATTCTACAAATTTTCAGGGACAGGCATGCTTTTTTAGTACTTAGCGATCGTTCTCGTTCTCTCTAGCTTCCATGGTTAATTATTTACGTAGAGAGTGGCGCCCTCCCTGAGCTGTCACTAACATTAATAATGGATCTTGGTCGCTAAGTAGTCATATTTAACTATGTATCAAACAACTGGGCCTAGAGTCTTATACTTGACGCCCTTTAAAAAAATATACTGCAGTGAAATGCTAAAAATAGAATCTAATAAAGTGCTGTTAATTACTGTGGGTTTTACTCAGTATGGCAAGCATTTTACTTTACGAAATTCACCTTTCAGAGCTTGCAGGTATCTCTGTCATCAAAGTACCTTTTTTCAACAACTTAAGCGATTAGAGAAGATTTTATCATATTTATTGCTAACACTTGCCCATTAGAATCACGCCATTCTACGCGAAACCAATCATTAACGCAAGATACACATCACGCTGCACGTTAAATAACACCTTAAGTATGTTTATATAAAGTTCACAATTAAATTCACAAGCCCCACGCTCGACTATGATCGATTTAACTCGTTCATGAGTTATGAGGGCCTGGTACAAATTACAATGTTACATTACCGTGTGTAATATTTTCCTAATACAGACACGGGTGACCACACTTATTGAAGTAGACGAGACGCTGTAAGACGGTCAACAAAATTTGTTGTACCATAAAGGCGATAAAAATGTTGTTATTAGCGTTTTGTTCCGATCCCGGACAAATCGCACGTAAAAAATTTACGTCAAACGGATTTTCGCTCTTCGTATCACATTACGGCGGAGCTTACAGCAGCGGGTGACATTTGAATTGGTCCAAGTCGATGTCTTTAACTCAGAATAAAGCCTTTACAAGGGTTCACAGTATGAAAATACATGACGATCTTTGATATTTCGGATTTGGATAAAGCTAAATTTTATTTATTGTCGTCTCATCTCTATATTTGTTAGCCCCTTCCTTGTTTCTAATTTCCTGGATACGTAATTCAGGAAACAAGGACATAATTTTGGTTAATTTTTAGTTTTTAAATACTATAATATTAAGAAAATATAACTAGAAAAATTATATTAAAACATCAAGCAGTTACATGCTTTAAAATAATAAAAATTGTTACTATAATATTGTAGCCTGTGAAAACAAGGGACTTTTTGTCCACCAAAAAATCCCGCGTACAAAAAGCCTCCGATCAACCGAGGACACTGATAGACCGGGACAGGACTAAAGTACGCCTTTTTTTTAAGTGCGTAGGTATACTCTTAGTCGCTGATGACCTTTACACCGGGTTTGGAGACGGCGAGATCCTAAAGGGACCTCAAGCAGAGAAATGGCGAGTGCCTCTAGAGGTATTCCAGGCGGATGGCATCTCCCCATGGGGGGAAGTCTCCTCTCCGTCTGGAGCCTCTAGACCACTCGAACCTGAGGGGTCGGCTCAACTAGAGGGCTTTCTGAGACTCGGACCTTGGCTCTAGTTAGCCGATGTCGTGGGGGTTCAGTACGTTAGAGTCACCAACAAAAATAGTACTCATGTGGCAAGACGCAGCAAAGCACACAGAGAACTATAGTCCGCGTAGCACGCTCGATCCTATTTAAAAGGATGGACCCTGCATTCTCCTTTAAAACGTCTTCTATTTTTTTTTAAACTTCATATTAATTACAGCTCTACGTAATCTGACAATATTGACTTCCATAGCGTGCACCTCTCTAAATGTCCGGGCAACAAATGTCCGCACACCGTGCGCGTTCAGTCCGTAACAAGTCCTCGGCGGGCATTTTTTTCACGTTTCAGGGACTTTTGTCCTCTTTCGACTGCGCAGGCCATCAGTGTGGTCACTCCCTAAGGCTGCATATAAAACTAGCTAAGTTTATTGTTCTAGTTTAGTTTATTGTCCAATTAAGCGCAGACATGTTTATTGGTTTGGTAAAAAAACAGTTCTATAACGTATAAAAGCTTGTTAAATAAGGAAGTTCTAGCTTCTTTCACACCATTATGCTATTAATTATATTACAAAATATTAATTAATACACTGCAAAAATGTAGGTTTAAATTGTGCTATTGGAGTTTATTTGACCATGAGATGTGATCATATTGTACAATCAACAGTTAACTGTTCAATTGCTTTTAGTATGAAAATTGGTGATTTTTGTATGTGTGCAGCATAAAATAATATTTTGAGAGGTGGTTTGTTTTCTGTTTAGCGCTTTAATCCATAAGGCCTAAAAGATGCTTAACTTTGGAGAGCACAGCGTGACGTCACCAGGCGTCTTGCTCACTCATTGGGACCGTCTCGCTCTGATAATGACGGCTTTGAGATGACCCTTGCCTTGCTCACTGAACTCATGAACATGGAAGGCTCAGGTTACACAGCAAATAAGTTAATTCTTGAGGATATTTAAAGCTAGTTATAAATAATCAGAGAGTTCAAGGATTGCATAAAGCCTAAAATGTATTATACCTAAAATTACCCCGTGAAAAAAAATACATAGATATTTTTAAAGACTATTTTTTTTCTTTATTTTTCAGTTTATTCCGCTCCCCGTGCAGCGAGGGCGTCGATAGCGCCTTTGTATAAAATAAGAAAAAAATTTGCTATAAACAATATAACTTAAGATTTTTTATCAATGTATGTAATTGGCAAAAAAACACGTAACAAACGTACAATAACATATAGCCGAATAGAGAGTCTCCTTATTTTTGAAGTCGGCTAAAAGTCAAAAGTAACGTAATAACCACCCATGTGGGAAAAGGTCTATTGACCTTGTTCTATGTTTATTTACACTTTGGTATAACATCACCGTTCAGCCAGGGTCATTGGCCGATAGAAAAACACAACGACTGACCATTTTGATACTTGGATTATTCCGGTACTGGAAAATCCGTAAAAAGTACGGTTGGATCAGATAGATACCCCCGCATCTCCATCAGATAACGAGAACACAATTGAATCAACTTGCGCCAAGATACGGATCGAGGGATATATAGAAGTACTAGAAGCGACTACGGCTTTAATTGGTTTTATTTTAAGCAGATGATAATAATAGATGTTCATTTGAATAAACAAGTCATTTTTAGGATTCCGTAGTCCTGACAAGAAATCCTTATAGTTTCGTTATGTCCGTGTCTGTCCTCGGTTTTGATTGGAGACTGTTAGCAGAAGGGAGTTATAATTTTGTGGAGATATGTATATCAATCACGCCGACAAAATGGTAGAATAAAATTTTGAAAAATATTTTTTTAGGGTTCATCGTCTACGCCATCGTGTGGGGAGTCATTGAATAGGTCCCTTAAAATTACTTAGGGGTTTCTAATACAATTTTTCGATTTAAAGATCCTTTTGCGAAATATTGGACTTTAGAATGCACATCTTTGTTCGGTTGTAAACTATTGGCTTGAAAAACATGAAAAAATTCATGATGATAGAGCTTTTCATTATATTTTGTGGAAAATTATAACGGTACAGCTAGATGACACTCGGGATAGTTATCAGACTGGATTCGAGTCTGCGTCTTGCAGCCGAAATACTAGAAGAAACGACACGGCTAATAACTTCCGCTAACAAAGTTGGTTAGTACATCCTCCCGTATAGCGAAAAGCGCAGGTTTGAATCTTGTCTAGTACCTATCCTGAGTATTTTGGTTAGGGTACATTTCCTTGAATAAGGGATTGTTTTTTGTTAACCTGCCTAGATAATCTTCCCGCTATCAAGATTTAAACACAGTATATGGAATTATTTCTACACTGACTAGTCTAACGCCTTTGATATAGCGACAAATGCCGACATACTTCTACTTGAGCACTCTATAAATGTGCACATCAATGAGTTCCCATACTGGTTACGGCCAATCAAAACACCTTTCTCAATAGCCCCTACACTACGGCGACGTATGACGGCTTCCTTAGAATGAAATCTGTGATTCTAGTTAAAATTATTTCTCATAATCTACACTTCGGGACACATTTATCGGACCGCATTTTAAGTTTTGACGGTCCCTAACATTTTTTTTTACCTACGCAGTTTTGAAGCTGATTTATAAACCATAATTTCGTGTGTTTTTAAAATTATTGCTCAAGAATAAACATGTTTTTGCTACAGACCATTGAAACTTATAACACTAAGTGGGCCGATAGATATGTACGGGAGTATATTATAGTATTTGGAGGATCTCGATAGCTCAGTGCTTAAGGCGTTTGGTGTGCGATCGTGGAAATTAAGCAACTTCCACAATGAGCGGCTTGGGATAGGTGCCCAAAAATTTCTTATTACCACCTCCTCCATGCTTTGGAAAGAATTCGCATAGGCTTCCCGTGGCCATAAGCCATTCCCTCTTTTACATACTGAATGAATGCCGAATGCCCAATAGACGTCAAGGGAAGGCTTGTGCCCCATTAACAGGCTGATGATGTTGATAGAAATATCATCCGGGTAATTGAACCTCATTATATAAGAGATATTATCAGCAACCTCCTTTTAAAACAATGGTCTGCCATTCCAGTTTCGCGTAGCTATAATAAAATTAGACTTAATTAATGCATAGTACTAACATTAACTAATTTATTTTAACATTATTATTCTCCCTTAAGCAATAACAGGTGTCACATCTAGTAGTTGTTATAACAATTTAAAGCAAACAAGTGCATTTGACTTTGATTATTATAAGAATGCCTTTGTGTTTGTCCAATGGACCGAGCGAAAATCGAAATTACATCCCAAAAAAGTTTAACGGATAGATAAATAGAGCTATTGTGACAGTATTTAGTAAAAGATTTCCGCTCTGAACCGAAGCGAATAGTAATTAATATTTTTTCTAACTAATTGAATTAGATACCGTAACACGCGCGACCGCAGAGCCACTTGAGAGATTATTTTTAGACAAGACGGTGCAATGGAGTGGTTTTAGGGATCCGTACCTCAATCGGCAAAAATAGAATCTATATAAGTTCACTCAGTTGTCTGTCTGTGGGAGTCGATTTGCTCGGAATCACCAAAACACGGATGAATAAAGTAAATAAATTAATTCCGAATATGGGGGCTACTTTTGGAAGGTGAAAGAGAAAATTAAAATATAGCTAACTACATCGTGTTCAAATCAAAGGGCTCAATGTGAATATTTCATTTATATTTCACAGATGTAAAATAAGATTAAAAACTATTTTTAAAAAATTGGGAAACCACTGGGTCTCTAAAATGAAAAAAAAGGAATGTATCTCTTTGGTTGTAGATAACAGGAAGACCTTTAAAAAATTTGTACTAATTAAAATAAAATAAATATTCAAGGGGGAAATCACGTCTTTTGTATGGGGCAAAAGACGTGATTTTTTGCCGTTTTTTGCTCGATATTATAACATAATATACTAATATTGTATACATAATGGCCCCGAATCCTTCGTGCGCGAGTCGGACTTGGCCGATATTATTTTTACAGCTAAGGTAGCGTAACAACCGACTGATGTACTCGTTATGTCGGCTAAATATATAAATACCTACTTTTAATATTATATCCATGGGGTACTATTACTATTATTGTTATTGCAAGCGTATAGAGGCCTATGTCCAGCAGTGGACTAGGATAGGCTGTTGATGATGAAGCGTATAGGGTATGGAGACCATTACCATTCCATCATGTGGGCCATAGGCTTGTTTGCAAATGCATTTTACATAAAAATGGCATTATCCTATCCTTTGCTTCCGAATGATGATACCTAAAATATTTTCTTTCAACTGCTCCAACTTTAATTTTTGAGAGAAATCTTTCTTGTGGTTTCTTCATGAAAACTGAAGGTGTTATAAATTGTAAAAAAACAAAAAGAATTACTTGGGCATTTATAATATGTAGGTATAGGTACACTTCTCATTTTTTTTTCTGGTTTTTCAACGCACATATCTTTTTATTATAACCAAACACTGACAGTAAACACCATTAGCCTAATAATGTTCCCACTGCTGGGGCACAGGCCTCCCCTATGGATGGAATAGGGAGATTGGGCCGTAACCCACCATGCAGGTCCAGTGCGGATTGGTGGTTGCTAATGACTGCGGATGCAGCCGGGACCAACGGCTTAACGTGCCTAACGGAGGAGCTCGAGATAGTTAATTTTGGGTCACCCATCCCATGACCGACCACTGCGAAAGTTGCTTAACTTCAACAATTGCAGCCGAACGCGCTAACCACTTGCGCTATTGAGCTCCTAACAGTGATAACATCAAATTAGTAGGCAATGTTAGAACTGTTTACACGTGTTTTTACTACAATAGTGATAATTTACCATACGTGAACCTCTTGTACCGCTCCAGAGCACCCGTGCTCTTTTATTTTTGTTTATTCTATGTAATTCGCTAGCAAGTAACTTAAGTAGGCATCAAAATCATGTGTTTGTACCGAATTTAAGTAGCGCGAGTCGTGTAAAGGAAACGGTGGCATACTTTCCTTAAGCCGTGTAAGTTTGGTAGGTCAACGTCAACGATAAGTGCATGTAGGCACATTTTCTTTGAACTATTTTCTGTCAAACAACAACGGATTTTTTGTGTTAATCTAGTGTTTACCTTCCAAAACTGAAACAAAGCAAGTGAAATGTAACTAGGCTCACATAAAAACAGGTGAGCTAGATAAACGCTATCGGCAGCACATCCGGGTGTTTTCACTCAGGGAACTCGCAACAATCGGCTCGACGTGTGAACGTCCCACTGCATTCTGTGTTCCTGGTACTTTTCTATGCACTTTCTATGGCGGCAGCTAAAAGAGTGATTCGAAAAAGTGTACATACATACAAATAATAAAAACACTTACACCAATGAATACAGTTAATTTAATTAAAAAATGGAGATTTTTTTTGTATAAAGCAAAATTCGAAACTTTATCAAAGCAAAGATTTAAAATAAAACCAGCGCTTGTACTTTTTTTTCCAATACTAGATAGTCTTGCTGCCAGTCAAAGTCTATACAAAGAAACAAAATATGTGGACCTAAGTTGTGACCGGAATGACGACGGGAAAATATTACAAAAATAACTCTATGTTCGTCTAACTGCTTCTTACCGCCTAATAAGGAACCGCCACGGCAGTATTACTAAACCGAGAAATAATCTTGATGCTTTCGATGGAAGTTTTTTAAGTAATAATTGACTTCGCGGCTTTGGATACCGATCCATTTGAGTAATTTTTATCTTTACTTCTAAATAACTAATAGTTTTTATAAAGTGAACTAAACTAATAGGAGACTTGCTAATTATTTGTTATTTCAAAGGATTTAATAGGAATTTAAATGTAGGGCTTAACCGGGAGACTTGCACGGGTGGGAGAATGAAACATTCTTTCAAAATTGTAACGTCAATTCGTTCATTGGTCACATGTGAGACTGTTTTGTTGTGAATGGCGTCTCTCATGTGACCAATTAACGAATTGGCGTTATTTTATTTGCGCTAAATTTAAATACAAATTTGAAAGATGGTTCAACTGTCCCACCTGGGCAGGTCTCCTGGTTTTCCCTAGTTATTCTGTCTTGGGAATAAATATAATGAAAGTAGTCACTACTACTCCACTGACTAAGTCCACTGACCTAAAATACTTCTGAGATGTCTAAACATTTTCCTTTACTAATAAATAAAATCATAGAATTATCGGTTGTAAATTGAAAAAAAAAAAACAGTTATAGTACTTTACTCGATGGTGGGCTAATAGTATTTGAAATTTACAGAGCCTCTTTTTTGTTGCAATAATATTTGTCATTGGTTCGTTCGATTGGGTATTAAGTAAACAAAATAATATATTACTAGCGACTTTGTCTGCGTTAACTTTAGTTTATTGAGAAGCCCTCAGGAAAGTAAAACAACTGGATAAAATTGTATCCTATATCTCAATCCAGGTAAAAAACTATGTGTGCCAAATTTAATCAAATCCGTTCAACCACTTTTGCGTGATTGAGTAACAAACATACAAACACATTTTAAACACTTTACTATTAAATGATGATTTTTTAATAAATTCAATTTCGATGTCTATCTATATGATTAAATTTATTTAACAAACCCATCAATATGAAATCTTAAAATGAATATGCTATTGGTAGCTATTGTTATTCATCGGTAGGTATAAACATCTCCTGATGAAAAAAAAACCATAGGTAATCGTCAGCTTTCTAATATTTATTCATGAAGGAGATAATGATATAGTAGTGTAAGTACCTATACGGTTCATTTATTACCAAAATCGTATGACCGCGTTTGCCAATATCCCGTTACTTTAAATAAAACTTTAAGGCCTCAGGAATAGAGTAGAAATTTTAGTTTAATACATGTGATTGTATTCGTAGCTGTCATCATAGAGTGTAACGAAATTATTATTGAACTGTAACATAGGTGCAATAGCCCCAAAATGATTATCTTTATTTTGAACTTTAATACGAAGCTCGTAAAGTTGATTCATCAATGTAATTGAAATGTTGTTTGAATACAAAACACAGTGAAAGGTAGTAGTAATGTCTAACAATGAGTTCAAGGCAGATAAGTCAAGTTTGCGGCTATCTTGCCTCTATATTTGGCTGTATGTTCCGGACTTAGTTACCTCAAACTTCTCTAGTTGGGTGTCGGTTTGAATTTTAAAGTGTTGTTTTGTGAATTGCACGATTTGGGGTACAGTGTTTTTTAACCGATTGCGCAATGCAACAGCGCGACGCGCACTCGGCCTCTTTTTAATAAACCAGGAATAAGCTTAGACTAGTTACGCCGTGTTTTGTTCGTATCACTCAAATGCCATTTGTCATTCAATGAACAGAGACAAAACATGGAGTAACTAACCCAAGCTTATTCTTCGTTTATAAATAAGGGGGTCAGGGTATATCAGTCTTTAAATGTATGTATGTCCCTTTGTGGCACACTAGAGACCAAACGCCCGCACCGATTTTGTTGATACATACGTCAATCGATTCGTCTCAATCATGGGAGTGCTACTAAAGATATGATAGTAATCGAAATTCAATATGCTGATAATTAGGCAACATATTGTGAGAAAGAAAAAGAAATATGTTGACGAAATATGCCGTGTGGGATATCATTGTAGATAGATAATCGAAAATCATGTTTAGGTTTCTTACACCATTTTTCATTTTATATAACTGTTTAGGCTCTATAACGATTTAAAGCTTTTTTCGATCTTACGTTTGTATGTGGCTTTGTTACCCTTTCATCCAAAAAATACTGAATGGATTTTAATGAAACTTAATAATAAAGCTCATACATAATAATAACATAGAGATAATAATTTATGTACCTATTGAGTGAATTAGCCAAAATATAACAATAAGTGTCACGTAAGACGGAAAAAAGATATTTTGGCGTGCACTGCAAAAACAATAAAAGTTACAAGAATATAGTGGAAATCTTGTGAAAATATATCTCTTGAATAGTTCTATAAAAAAGTTCACGGAAGCATATATCTATGGATTTAGAGATACTGATCTGAATCTTATTGCGTCATACCTGATCGATAGGATTCAGAGGGTTGACATTAATGGCAATAAGTCTGCGGGTTCGCTGGTTAAAATGGGTGTTCCGCAGGGCTCAATCCTTGGTCCTTTCTTATTTTTAATTTATATTAATGACTTGCCATACTATGTTAGAGATAAGCATGAGATAGTATTGTTCGCGGATGATACATCACTTTTATTTAAACTCAAACGTAAGGAAACAGTTATTGACGACGTGAACAGTTGTATCTATAAGGTAGTCCACTGGTTTAATGTTAATAATTTATTAACGAAAGGTAAAGGATAGAAATATGAACCTTGTAGACACCACAGTATTCTTAGGGATTACTTTAAATTCTAAGCTTCAATGGGGCCCACATATTGATAAATTGTCAAATAGACTTAGCTCTGCAGCATATGCCGTAATGAAGATACGCCAGTTAACCGATGTAGATATGGCCAGATTAGTGTACTTCAGTTATTTTCATAGTGTAAGATCGTACGGAATTTTATTGTGGGAAATCGCCGCCGACATTCAAACTATTTTTGTGCTGCAGAAGAGAGTTATTCGATCAATTTATAATCTAAAAGTTAAGGATTCCTTAAGAGATAGGTTTAAAGAATTTGGTATAATGACGGTCGCATCACAATACATTTACGAAAATTTATTACTTGTACGAAAAACAATTAATTTGTTTCTTAAAACAGTGATGTTCAGACACTTAATACAAGAAACAAAAATAAACTAACTTTACCTGCTACTAGGCTTCACAAAATCAATCATTCATTTAAAGGTCTCTGTGTTCGCTTATACAATAAAGTCCCAAGCAATATCCAAGAGTTAACCATAAATAAATTCAAAGATAGTATAAAAAAACACTTATTAAAAAAGCTTATTACAAAGTGTCTGATTATATTACAGACAAAAATGCTTGGGTTTGAACTGTTCCAATCATTCCAACAGGATTTCTATCTCTTATCTATTAGACAAGTCCGTCTGTCCGTGGTGCTGTTTCAGCGGCCAAACCGTAAGAGATAGATAAAGAGAATATTTAAGTTAGAAGTTAAGAATAGTCTGATAAGACTACAAACCGGATTTGAGTAACGTAGCACTTCCGGTTTTCGAGAAATCAGGTTTTGGAGAACATTTGGTTCACTGGTTCGCTAGTATTAAATAAATCATGATGGTGTTGACGTAGTAACAACATAATGATTTGTAAATGTTGTTACATTATGCTTTTGATGTTGTGGAGTTTTATTCGCTCGTTTTTCTCCGCATCTAAAAAATATGTTCAGTAACGAGTGGTAGTGAAAAAAATGTTTGGACGATTCAAAAGTGTTGTACTATACATCCAATTTGAATAAAGATATATCGATTTCTGATTTCTATTTTTAAAGTGTAAGCTATTATCGCTTTAATAGTGAATCAAAAATATAATATTATTTCATATCCATTTCCAAAGCAAATTATTTTTTATCAAAACAAATACTTTTATCGCTTTTGATATTTAAAGACGATAAACTTAGCCGTTTACACTATGTCATTTCGACAAATATTTAAATAGTTACAACGATGACAAAGTGATAGCGCGGTGCACTATGCAGGAGTAGACTGTGGGAATGGTAGAAGAAATTTTGATGAATTTTGGTGTTTATAAACATATTTAAACTAGGAGGAAAAGAAAAAAATGGGCTTCTTAATAATTGATGAATAAATATAAAATAATTTATTTTATACCATAATCAATGAATTAATAAATAAAATTGTGCCTAAAAAGAAGCTTTCAAATAAATATTCTGCTCCTTGGGTTGACTATACCTTAAAAAAATTGCTGAAAGAGAAGGATAGACTAAGAAAACGATACAAAAAATATAAAAATCCATTAGATGAGATTGAGTTGCGACTGATAAGTAAACGTTGTAGTAAATTATCTGGTTCTTGCTATAAAAAGTATATCAACACTATAGAAGAGAATATTAAAACAAATCCTAAGCTATTTTGGACTTTTATTAAATCAAAAAAGAGAGGTAAAAGTAGTTATCCATGTACAATGACTGACGGGATTGTATCTACGTCAAAAGGTGATGAAATTTGCAATTTGTTTGCTTCAAATTTTAAAGCAGTTTATAATTCACACAGGGATAAGAATAATGACAGTTTGAATTTCAAAAGTGATTATTGGCAATCCATCTCAAATTATAGTCAGGAACTAACAATACCTTTTTTTGACAAAGATAAAATCTTAAAAAGCCTCAAGTCTCTGGATCCGCATAAGGGTCCTGGACCAGATGGCATTACTCCTTTTTTTATCATTAAGTGTGCTAATGAGCTTGTTGCTCCAATATACTTACTCTACAACAAGTCACTTCAAACAGGGATATTTCCGGAAATCTGGAAATCTGCTAAAGTTGTTCCAATTCATAAAGCTGATAGGGCAGAAATGGTCACTAACTATAGGCCTATTTCAATTTTATCGACGCTTGCTAAAAATCTCGAGTCTCTTATCTATCCTTATGTTCTCGATCACTTTAATAAGTATGTCACTGACAACCAACATGGTTTTATGAAATCTAGATCTACCTCCACAAATCTCACATTGCTTACTAAGACTGTAGCGGAGGCGCTTGACGATGGAAAAGAAATTGATGTATTGTATACAGATTTCGGTAAAGCATTTGATAGGGTTCCGCATCAGATTCTTTTGTGGAAGCTGGCTGCTTATGGCATAACCGGTTCTCTGTACTCATGGATAAAATCCTATCTTCATAATCGTACATGTTTCGTGGTGGTTAATGGATACCAGTCATTACCATATATCATTGTATCAGGAGTACCACAAGGTTCGCATTTAGGTCCGCTTTTCTTTAATGTATTTATTAATGATATTTCTAACTGCTTTTTGCACTCTATACCGCTTTTATATGCTGACGACTTAAAATTGGTCAAAACCTGCCAGTCTGATGAAGATACAAAGCTGCTTCAAAGTGATGTCAATCGTATGCTTGAATGGTGCCGTATTAATCAAATGGAATTAAATATTAAAAAATGCTATCACATGAAATTTTCTCGAAAAATAAACTCCCTAAAATCCGACTACAATATCAACGAGCAGCCGGTTCAACAGACTGAGATTGTAAGGGATCTTGGTGTTACATTTGATAAGAAATTGACTTTCATTCCACACATGGAAAATATAATTAAAAGAGCAAGCAGGATGTTAGGATTTCTAATTCCCAACACTAGAATCTTTAAAGAGAATCAGATGAAGATTCTTCTTTATAACTCTCTGGTGCGTAGTATTCTTGAGTATTGTACTGTTGTTTGGAGGCCACATTTTGCTGTCCATTATTTAAGATTGGAACGTATACAAAAGCGGATCGTTTCCTTCTTGGCTTTTAGGAATGGCATAGCATTAAAGACACGTTCTTATAATAAAAGGCTGCACTACTTCAAAATGACGTCATTGGAAAACCGGAGGAATTGGCTTGATCTCTCATTCCTTTCTAAAATGTTAAATAATAAAGTAAATTGCCCGCAATTATTGCAAAAATTTAAACTTCGTGTTCCTAGAAAGATTCCCCGTACCCCCATAACACCATTGTGTCCTCCTTTTCGTAAAACAGTACATGGCTCAAACTCCCCAATACCAAGGTTGTCAAAGGTCCTTAACGGTTGTAGTGATATAATTGATATTTTTATGGATTCACTTCCTAAGCTCAAAAGAATATTGTCCCAAACATGGCACCAAACTAACTGATTAAGCTTGATAGTTATATGAAACTGTATTGTAATTTTATAAATTAAAAAGAACAACGTTATAAATAAGGAAATAAATAATATATATTATTGTAATGAACTTAATGCCTATATTTGGCGTCTACTTTAATGCATGCGGTGTTTACCTTAATAGATTGTTTCACTAGAGTGCATAGTTAATCTTGTAAATAGTTTTAAGAAATGTGTAAACAAACACTGGTAAACCATATAATAAATAAATAAATAAATAATGAAAAATAAAATGTATCAACTTGTTAACTGTATTTTAGCAAATAAATTAAAATTATTATTATTATCTTATTCTTTTTCTTTCCACAATCTTAGAGCCGGACGTTGACAATGCTGCCACTGCCAATTTTAGATAGTCGACGAATAAAAGTAAATGAATTTTATATTTACTCCTAAACTACTAAAAAGAACATAACCAAAAGATGACTTTTTGAATAAGTGCTAGTTAACCATAAAATTTATAGGCATTAGATATATAGGTAACGACTTCATTTAACTCTACACATTTTTGTGAAAATTGAGCCCCATCTGTAGCCTGGACCCTGGTGGTAAGGTCCCTGTATGTCTTAATAAATCAATTGTCTAGACCACCGCAAGGTTCTTAGTGATCCCAGCGATATTAGCTCCCTTACTAAAGTGACAAGGAAAAAAAAAACCCGACTCCTTTAGTCCGACCCAAGTCCAGTAGTCTATAATTCTGTTAAGTAAGGAACAAAGCTACTTTAACAGTCAGGACCCATTATTGAAAAAAAAAATCCAGTACTTAACAGAATTATAGACTACTGGACTTATTTGTTTCTTTTCAGTTTTTATTGAAGTAACATGTAAGCAGTCGAGTTTTTTGATTTTATAAATTTACCTTTTTTTATACAACATTACACTACAGTACAGTCAAGTGTGGAATCAACATTAAATACAATGAAGCCATGAACTTATTTAAGAGGATATAATAAATATTATTTGGTGCTGCTATAATATTTTCGAAACCAAGACTATAATAATTAGAAAGCAGACTATCTCAATAAGCAAACAGATCTATACATAATTAAGGAATTATCTTCAGCAATTGATAATTTGGCAAAACGCTGGCTTGCCTAAACCTATTTCATAACACGGAATTTTAAACCACACCTTAGAACGTGAATTAGCTCTGTTCGCAGCATAAATACGTACAATTATTATTAATTACTTACTTACGTAATTAAGCAATTATCTATGAAAGCTTAACGCAGTGAAAATGAAACAAACAGGTACTAGGGTGGCATAGGTTAATAGGAGTGACCTGATGAAAGTCTGGGATATTAGATGACATTGTATATCAAGTACTACATACTATTATTTAAAAACCCTACATTCTATTGTTTTATTTAATTCTACCAATTCTTTTGTTTTTCTCCGATTTTCAACGGAATTTCGCACTTTTTGTTTAGAAAATTTGCAAGCAGTTACCTTTCAAGTTCCTTTCTATAATCTGAAGTTATATGAAAGCTAGGATCAAGTCCGCGTCTTTTATAACTTGAACATATTATGAAGTAGGTATATAAATTATACATAGATCATTCTCCACTGCTTTCTAGAATATGTCTTATTCTAATTCCAACATCTGTGATTCTTAAAAAAATCGTCGACTCATATTCGATGGTTGGCGCAACGTAATATAACTGATTGAATTTCAATAGTATTATTTTACACTTCAGAAACACATCGATTCAATCACACTTTGTTTGTTCTCGCTTTCAAATGCAGTCGCATCTCCATCAAGATAATTGAATTAGATTACAAAAGTACTTTCAACAACTTGATAGTCATATGGTTTATGTAACCAGTGGTGTAACGAGTAATGTGTGAATGTGAATCTTGAAATCAAATTCCGGGTACAATTTCAGTATTTTTTAATACGAAGCGCTGATAATTTACACCGCGCCTTTGACAACTGATGCGTTAAAAAATGTGTTTCTCCAGCCATCCTCATTTTTCCGACCTGAACTCAATGGTAGCCACTCACCATCCTGTCGCTTGATCAAACAGGCCTTGATAAATCCAAAATCCTTACGTCAAGTGGCATGTCCTTCCAAAATGTCTTTCCACTCTCGGTCAGTTTGGCTTGATCAAGTCTATTGGATCAAACCACTTAATCAAACAACAGGATGATGAGTGTGAGTGGCCACCATAATTCCCTACCCCATGAAACCTTGAAAACCGAACTCACCAGCAGTGCTATCCTGTACCTCTTCACTTCACCTCGGAATCCATGGTATGATTTAAAATAAGAACAGGAATATCAAAGAAAATTTCAGATGACACCAGCAAATTCCGATGTGACCAGTGAGTTTGTCCTTACAGCAAAGCACTGCAGGCAGTTCCGCAGAGAAAATATTTTTTCTAAGTAGGTCTAATAATCGTATTATCTAATTAAATAACTCTAGTTAGCTTAGTCTTTTTTAGTGCGATATAGGCTTCTTTAATAACTAAAAGGTAGTATATGCAATTATCATTATTTATTGGTTTGTTTTGTATAGTAAAACCATAGTCTAAGTTTCTACATACACTGTGGTAATAGCATCCAGGAAATATTGGGGTTGAGCGGACGAATGGTTTTATACGTCCAAGCGAAACTGTATGACTTTGTAACAAACAAAACGTGTTGTCGTACATCACATTTATATACCGTGACATATTATTATATCACATCTATTTGTCGTACAGTGCCAGAGCAAATTACTCTACACAATTCAAGAAGTAGGCAGGTCGCTCCCCGTAGATCGCTTCCCAGATAAAAATGTACTTTTTGAAATGTATTTGATAGATACTATCAATAAGTATGAAACCTATCTGTTTTGATAGTAAGTACATACAAACAAATGTGTTATTGGGCCCAGTGAATCCGGCTATTACGTAACTGTCAGATCGACGATCCAATAGTCATAAGAGTCATAACATAACTGTGTACAACCAATGCGCGCCCACGCATTTCATTGTTGCATTGTTGACGCACTGTGGAAACGACCTCCATGGGAAACACACGAGTAAAGAATTATAAAGAATTAAAGAAAACAAAGCTTCATACAATTGCGCGTGTGTGAGTGAGCACCGGCCACCCAGAACAAATACTAAAGCATAAAAGTAATGCTACGTTTGAACGTACACTAAATAACTAACCAAAAAGTGTTAGTGACATGTTGGCAGGTTGCATTTGACATTATATTGCTTTTTGATTCCTTATCGTAATGATAACCGAGTTACCCTCAAGGCTCCATAAGATATTCAATTTGATGTTTGTATAGTGGAACTGTTTATAGCAGCATAATATATTTGTCCCTTTTTTGGTTTTTGTGTAAAAATATGATAACCCTTATGAGTTGAATTTAAATTTAAAGTCTTTCTATGCTTAAGGAGAGGAATGTTTTATTCATTCAATCATTCTTTCATTCTAGACAGACCGCCAGTGCTCACTCAAACACGCACATTGCGTGAAGCTTTGCCTTTATGCCTTCTTTGATCATGTGGTGGTATTTTTTGCAATGAATTATGTCAGTTGGTTATGCGTTGTTCCGCGATTTCACTCGCATTTCTTTGGGGTTTTTTTTTAACCAGTAATTGTGAGGAATAGCAAACAACCTAATGATGGTGTTAGGGCTTTTTGAATTGGGTATTATATATTCTTGGCTTGTTAACACGTTATGAGAAATTATGGAGCTGTGTGAAATAAACCGGGGTTTGACGAGCTCTATGGTGCAACCGCTAGCGTGCTAAATCATTAAATTGTAGAAGTTAAGCAACATTCGCTATTGCCGGTCGTAGGATTGGTGATCAAAAATGTATTATCTAGAGCTCCTCCGCAAGTAGGAAGGCACGTTTAGCTTAGGTTTTGAAGGCGTTAGCATCCATTGATCACTAAGACCCATTTTTTGGATTCCTTCAATAGAGAAAGCCTGTAACCCAGCAAAAGAAAGCTTAATAAAAAAATTATGCGACCGTTTCAAATGCTCTTGATTGTACAACAACAAGGATTATGATATTTTAGGTAATAACTAGCTACTCTAGCTTTCGAGTACAGTTCCAACTTCTTTTGTACACCGTGAATTTTGAGTTACCTGAGAAACTTTAATAGCTACTTCAGACATCGATTTAGGTTATATTTCCGAAAAAAAATTCTTTTTTTCTTTAATTATTTCGATCTCTAATTGTGCAATTATGAAACCTTTACAATTTAAACTGTCATAAATTGATTCAAATAAATCTACTTTAGGATCTATGTTCTTGAAACGGATAATACTACCATAGCAGGTATGTTATTTACAAAGCGCCATTTTACAATATTTTGTAAACGATATAATGTAATTTTTATTATTTTTAAAGCATGTAACTGCTTGATGTTTAAATCTAAAGAAAATATAACTAGAAAAAAAACTAAAAATTATAACTATAATTGCTATTTCTTCTTTCAAATGTTTAATACTTGTAAAAGTATTCATTTGACATTGTGGGTTTACCTATAATGCGAAGAGATGGCGCTGCCTTGCAGCTTAAGAATAGCTAGAAGGAATTTCGACGCGGTCCGTGAGGGCCGCGGTAGCATAATTGGTCAGTGCATTCGCCCGGATTGCGAAGGGTGCGGGTTCGAGTCCCGTCTGCTGCCTGGTCCGCGTGGAATTTTTTCTAGTTATATTTTCTTTCGATATAATGTAATTTATGTATGTATATATTTATTTATGTATTTTATTTGTGTATTTTATGTAGGTGTATGAAATTTAGTATAAAAGTATTAATATATTTTAATTGCTGTAATTTTCTAAATGTTTTATTATAAAGCATTTTGCCCTATCGTCATACCATTTGTCTTTAACACTCGTTCAGGTTGACTGGTAGAGAATGCCTATGGCATTAACTCCGCCGTTTGCATATTAATGGCAATGAAGTTTAAATAAATAAATAAAAAAAATATAAATCAACCTTTTTGTATGAGGGTCCAGTAAGTTTACTGTTTATAACTGTTCGCAAGATTTCTAATTACACAATTTTTAAATTTCTCAGGTTTTGTAACTCAAAATTCACGGTGTATATAAAACAATCTCATAACGGATCGACGTCATGTTGGCACGTATCGAATCGCCCAATAATAGCATCCCTACAATGCAAAGCAGATTGAGTAGAGTACGTTGCGGTGATGAGAATGATAAACAAAGATTAATAATAACCTCGCTTAACTTTCGCAATCTGCTTCTGTTTTGTTTTGAAAGGGAATGATGAATCTAACATGAGAATATCCTTTTATATGAGTTAGGATCTTCAGTTCATTATGTTTTTTTTTTCTCACATGCGGGGGAGCGGATGTGAAATCCTCATGGAAACCTTACTGTTGCAAGATTATGTCAGATACTTATTGACTAAAATACACTCCGTAGGGGCTGCCTCTGGCCGGGAAGCGATTGGATGCGATCGACCCCTTAGAAGGGGACGATGCAAGGCTAAGTAGTTAAAAAGTAGTGCATATGCGCTTCTTTTAACGAGCGGCTTTCTATTGGAACACGCCCGTATCGTTTTGACTCCATATTGATTTTAAACAGTAAATTGTATGTGTTTACTATTTAGATACTACGTCTAGGTTCTAGGAACTCTAGTGATGTTTATTCTATTTTTTTCCAACATAGAATCATTTGAAATAATTCAATGAAATCGTTTAATATACATTAATATCATTAAATAACGAGCTTTAAAATAAAACAAAATTTATTTTTTGTCATATTTAAAGATATGGAGTAACTGAGCCAAGTCGACAGATGCCATTACTCTCAAGTGTACCTGGTAATATTTTGAAAAAAAACTCATCAACTGCGAGAGCTAGAAATACAATTTAAAAATTATGTTTTTTAATTACAGTCTGTGTACTGAAGAATAACTTTTCGGTATGAATGTCTAAAAAAGTTTCAGTCTGTCTTGTCGCTCTAAATCTACCAACCCCCACAAAACGTACCGCAACTATAAATAAAACTACCGAAATACATACAACAACCAAATTTTAAAACAGAATAATAGAAAAAATAACACACAAGATTTGTCATATAAGTGTTTATCATTAGCATTGCACTGATAATAGAGGAATTAAAAAGGTTGGTACTATACATACTAAACACATTCACGTAATAACAATGCTAAACAGAACGTAAACATGCCTCTATTCAGTAGTCAGGTATGTAACAGCTATGTGTCAAACGTAGTTATATAATAGCTGTCCGATCATATGGAACATTAATCATAACAAACTATGTCGAGTATTGGAATCGAACGCAGAGCACTCGCGGAGTTGTCGATCAATTTATTAAATCATATTGGAAAGTATTTTAATAATTATCAAAAATTATACAGTAAAATATACTACTAATAACTCAATGCCGCCCTAGCCTAACCTTAAGTTTTGCAATTTTGTGAATTTAGCATTTTAATGAATTTTAAAATATGACCCAATAGTTCGTATAAAATGGCAATACTAACTTTAATGTGATACTGGAACTACAGAATTTATGTATTTATTACCATAAACAGCTTAGGCAGTTTTGAAAACCCGATAACTTTGAGAAATATTTTCAAACTTCACGCCTCATTTATGACGTGCCTAGACATTCATCAGGTCAGGTGGAAGGCAAGAGAGCACGCGGTCAATCACCAACCTGCTGGATAGACGCCATCACAAAGGCTACTGAGTCCACCATGGTCCAGTGTACTAGCGACGCCTCGAACTGGAAAAAAAAGGAATGGAAGCACATCGCCAGGAGAGCTACCCTCTGAATTGATAGCGACCCAAAGAACACCCCACCATGTACCTCGTCTGTGTAACCACGACCACTCTGACAAGATTGCCCGACTAAGAAGAAGACATTCATCAATCAACCTTCGGATGTCATCTCTGTTTGATGAACAAGACATAAATATGTCCTGATGATGATAGGGATAAGGCGACAAACAAATTCTTGTTGGCTCTTCAGTCATAAGATGCTTTATAACATGAGATGCAAGACGCGATTTTCGAAGAAGAAAAAGCTAGTAAATTAACAGTTTTTGATCACGCATCCGATGGCAGGATACAGTAATAGTTGCCTAACTTCATTGCGCGATCGCACTTCTCAATCAATAGCATAATAATTATTAAACAAATTACAAATTAAAAGAAAAGAAATGCTTATTTGAATCTAAGATTTGCCCAGAAGCGTTCAGCCAATCGTGCGTAAACAAAGCGTGTATTGTTTACACCCAGAGATAATGTTACATCAATCGCGCATGCTGATCTACTATCTGATGAAACGCACAATGGAGGTAACCGCTGATCGAATCGTTGTTTGATTAAAGAAACAATGACCACTTGATGGTGTACAAAGAAGTTAGCCTGTTGATGTTTTCGGTGGACCTTCAATGCAAAAAACTAAAAATCATTTATTCAGTCTAGGCTGTTACAAGCTCCTGTGAAGTCAACTATATAATAATAAATTTATTATATTGGACGAAACGTAGTAATATTTTATTTTATCGTATTATATTTATTTATTATATTTATCAGCTTTTTCATTCATTCATTCAACTTACATGAATCACGTTTAAGCGCACTGAGCGACATCTATTGTAAAGAAATCAACTTACACGAATCACATTTAAGCGCACCTAGCGACATCTATTGTAAAAAAATGCATATAGCGCAACGCAATAAAGCTGCCACGTTTATTTATTTCTTCTTAAAACAAATTAAGGCACATACAATAAAGGTTATGCAACACTTAAATAATATTATTAGGCGTTGTAAGAAGCTGGTGTCCGAAATAGGCGTTAACCTGTACTACGGATCACCAGGTCCTTACCCCTGGAAAATAATCTATACATTGTTCTTCATAACCATAATGACCCTGTATACGACTATATGCCATCGGTTCGTAAATCAACAGCGGCTCAATCAATCAATAATGGCAATGAAAATATGAAAGCCTCATTTTTAATTGCCTTCCGAATAAGTACAAAGAATGGAAGTAGTTGCCAATAGTCCCATGTAACTTTTATTAACTCTAAATTAATATTCTTCGTCAGATTTTAATTGTTAGTAGAATTTAGTTTCGAACATTAAGTACTGATTTAACCTGCTGGCTAACTTTATAAACGTACAATTGTAATCAGCAAAAAAATAAGAAATGGGTTTTACATGTATAACATTAAATTGAAATATCTGAATATAGTTGCGCAGTAGAGCCTCCCTAGAGCGGTTCGTTGGAAAGGTTTTTGCTGAAATTACATAAAAGTATGTATAATGTTGGCTTCAGTCTTTAATAAAGTATTATAATTGAAACAGGAAGCTCAATATACGGCATCATCATCATCAGCTTATTAATAACCCGACTGCTGGGGCACAGGCCTACCCTGGATGGAATAGGGAGATTGGGTCGTAATCGTAACCCACCACGCGGGCCCAGAGCAGATTGCCAACGACTGCAGATGCAGCCGGAACCAACTTCTTAACCTACCTTCCGAAGAACGGAAGAGTTCGTAATAATTAGTTTTTGGTCACCCACCAATCCCATGACCGACTATTGCGGAAGCTGCTTAACTTCCACGACCAAACGCGTTAGTCACCTGCACCATCAAGCTCCTCGTATAAGTAAAAATATATACATTTTATATCTACGCGCATTTTAAAAATCATAGCAGGTAGGTAGAAAAACTTTACTTTAAACTAGTTCAGTTACCCGAATATAACAGCACACTATTCTCAAAGTGTAACAGTGTTTGCTTAAGAAATATCCGTTGTTGATCTATAACGGATCATCTAGAAATCATAACGGTGTATAGAAAATCAAAAGTCCTTTCATCAGTGTTTACTCTTCTATAAGCTCGCACTAACACAGTAACTAAACACTTTTAGGTTTTACTTTGAGAAAGTTAAAGCTTTTAAAATTATGCGCATTTGTCTTCAATACAACAGGGAGTGAAAATAAACTTAGATTGTGCTAGCTGTGTCATTTTTTGAGCATATAATTAAAGATTATCGTTAGTTAGAGTTATTTCGCAAAGTATTATAGATGTCGAGCGGGCGACCTGTAATTTTTTTATTATACTTTTTCGTAAATTATTGTCTGGGATATAGAAGTGATATTCTAAACTGTATTTTTTTCGCAAAATTAGAAAGATTTGGCAGCCGGAGAAGCTCAAGATTTGCAATCAATAATGATATTAATCGCTTTCTGAAGGTAGATGATGTAAGATCTGCAAAACAGGCAGCGTTTATGAAAAGCGTTCCGATCGGGATACGGTGTTACAACATCAAGCATATTTTGTTTTATACGTCACATGATGTATTTTTCGACTCCCTGATGTCTGAACTTAATTACCTTATTCCGTGGACATTATGTAATTTTTACTACCAAGACCGTATATGACTATAAATAAAATGTTACTACATTGCTAAGTACATAAGTAAAGGTCACATCAGACACTCAAATTCAAACGCAAAATTTGCTGTTCCCTCCTACTTGTCATAAATTGTTGTCTGCTTTCCATATTCCATTCAAAGGGAAGACAACATTAATATTAATAAAGCAATGACGACTGCTACAGGCAAAAAAAAATTAGATCAAGGTGAATGAATACGACACACCAAAGCAGAACAAAAAAAACGTATCAGTAGCAAATAACATTCGATTTGAATATCAATCAAATTGCATAATAGTAACAGCAGTGTTTGATCTAACATAGATTCTCAAATCAGATAGTAATGTTATAGTAGTTACGGGCAGTGTAGGACGACCTTTGGTCCGCTCGACAAAAGGTGCTTCTACACTGGATTTAACGAAAGTTTTTGACATTTGAATATTGTCGGTTTTTTTTTGTGTTTGTGGCTTTCTCCGTTTCACACAGAAATTTCGCCAATGTCCCGTAGTGAGAGAGACACGAGAAAAACTGCTCGGTAGAAACAGATAATGGCGGTTTACACATGGCGGTTCGTATATTTGCTGTTTTGACAGCAGGTTGTCCTTATCATATTCTATAAGGAATGAAAGGGAAATACTGCCGTCAAGTTGACAAATAACAAACACGAATAGCCTTGTGAAAAGCATAACTAAATAAAAATCGGCATGACATCCGGAATTCGGAAATAATTAGACACATACGGAGACTTACCTATTTTTAAAAATAAGCAAGAAACTACATAATTATAATAAAAGAACATATAACCAGCCATTCAATTCTTTCATAAAACATAAAAAATACTTATATAATAATACACCATAATATATTTATAGCATGTAATTTTTAGGATTTTTTTAAGTTAGTGTTATTTGTCTATGAAAAACTTCTCTAAAGTGGTTCATAAAATATGTTAGCAGCTATTTTCGAAGACAATGAAGAACTTTGATGCAATTTCTCCAGAAAAAAAAAATATAGCGTTGGTTGGTTTACATGCGCATACGACGAGCACAGCGTTAGTGTTACTAAAATTATACTTTTCTTTATTGTATTTTGGTCTTCATGAAATAGAAACAGATCCATGTATTTGTGCCACAGCTTGACGAACACGGTACACCTAATCAGATAATACAAGCTCAAATACATAAAAACGATAGAAGGTATTACTAAAAGGTTATTATCCACTATTTATATATTATTTATAATAATCGAGCTTAAAATATATATTAATGTTCAAAATGTTCGCAAAACATAGCTTAAAAGTCGCGAACTCTAGTGTAACAGCTTCTTTATGTAACCTCTTTTGCTTATATTTAGAGTATATTTGAGTTCGGATGATATTGTGTTCTTAAAGCGTGGTAATAAGGTCGTTATTCCATTGTTTTAATCAGAGAAAGCCTGAGCTTGATGCACGGCAGTACTGATAAGTGTGCTTCCCGGTTTTCATGCAAATTATTATCACACCATGACCCGTCCATGAGCGGGGGAGTTGCGTAATGTTTGCGGTGCCATATCTGTCTACTCCTATTGTGATGATCTTTGTAGCGTGATAGCTTACGTCTTTAAATAATATCTTGATTATTGCTAGTAAGAAAGTAAACATAACGGAAGATGAAACGACTGATCATAAATTGTGCGAAATGTACGTAAAAACAAATATTTCATTAAGCTGACGAGCTTGGACTTCCCACAACTTCAGGTAGATAATTTATGTGAAAACCTATAAATGTCATAGTTACAGTTCAGTAAAAGGAACTTTTAGTTCTATGTAATATATATCTAGGCAATGTTTTGAATGAAAGTTGTGGGTCATAGAATATATTCCATTCCATTGTAACGCCCACATTTACCTCCACCTTATCAAAGATTTCAAATAGATAATACTATTATATAAAGGGCTGCTGACCCAGCTGGGGATCCGGGTTTCTCGTGGTAATGGCATGGGGATAATACTTTAATATTGACATTAGCTTACCATTTGAGACTGAGTAATGTATCGTTCTCGGAAATACTGGCAATATACGGGCAATATTCCCGGGTAATTCCCAATTGCAAATACCCTGAGATACATGAGAATATTCCTGGCTAAATCACTGGGATTTACGAATAATCTTAGCATCTAATCACTAATGAATCCAAATCATAAAAGTTTTTTCTTTCTTATCATAATAATTGTTTGTTCATCACACTTTTCACGCAAACACATTTATTAAAATATCATACAACTACATACGTGTTCCCTTGTTCCTATAAACGGGTCCTTAAAAAGAGGAGTGAAGAAGAGACTTGCAGGCCGGCAAGATGAGGATAACTGGTGGGGCAGGTTAACCTGCCGTACCAGCTATCAGTGCGTCTGGACTCCACTATCACATGACATCAGATCGAGTGGAGTAATTTATCGGAACTTTTTTTTTTATACGCTGGGGAAATGCATGAAATTGCATACCACATGGTGGTTATGTGGGGCTCTCCTCCCCAGAAGGGGGAGGCCTACCCACACCCAGGATCGAGTATCGCATCTTTGCTTTGCTTTGAGGACCCGCAGCCTTTGCTCCCCTGCTTCCACCAGGAGAGCCCTTCTCGGGGGAGTGTTCGCAACCTCCCTCATCCACCCTTCTACGACGACACCCCCCGGCCATGCGGGGGTGACGTCCCTCCCAGGTCGCTTCCATGAGCACAAGCTCCGTCGTGCTCACCAGCGACCCGCGGCGGCGCATCAGGCCATTATCTGCCCCGACGCCGCCTCCTTCGAGCGGGATCGGCCATTTCCCGATCCCGCTCGGCGGTAATTTATCGGACCTAGTTATAAAAAAACCACAGCAAAGTGATTAAAATGGTTTCTGTGCCTATTAATGTTAAACCTGAAAGTTATAGAATTGTTCGTTATTAATATGGTGGGTGGACAGACATGTCAGCATACAAGATCTAAAACGGTCATGAAATTAACCGCTAAACGGACAAAATGCTCTGCGTGTGGGTGTGTGAAATTGTCATTGCGAATGGACAAACAGCGGAGATTACGTTGTGCTTAAGCAGATTAAGTTATACTTAATGCAGTAAATGTTGTGACTTGACAATAAGAGTCAATTGTTTAGTTAGAATGTATACAACCTATTAAAATAAAGCTACGATATTAATCTTTCTTAGGTAAAAAACGATGTACAACCGATGATTTGGGATAGCGAATGACATACACATAAAACTGACCCATTTTGCAGTTAGGTATAGAATTATAATGATACTAGTTTATATTTGTTTCTTGGGTTTCCACGCACATCACTCATTAAATAAAACTAGTTTTTAACAGGTTAATGCACGAAACTTTATTTGTTTATTGACGTTTCGCAGCCTGATGATGGAATGATTTTTTATTTAATTTTGTCGAGCTACCTTCGAAAGACTTTTATTGAGCGTTCGGTTATTTCATTGTTCGATTTTTAAAGTTTTATTGTCTATGTATGAATTTATTACTTAATTTAGTTAATAAATTACTTTATTTAAAATTCCTTTTTGTAATTTTGAGTTTATTTATTTGAACCTAACTTCCGTAAACTACCACCGGTTCCAAAATTGGGAGACCTTTCTGAGAAGAACCGGCGAAACAAACTCAAGAGAGGCTTTCTATCTCCTTCTTATGTTAAATTATGCAAACAAAAAGAACTAATAATATCTGTTGGTCTTGCAGTGTGTGCTCGGGGTTGGGATTTTATCTCCTGTATAATGGGTTCCCAAGCTGGTGGTATATAATAACCATCTTCCCTATTGAAATTTGGATATTTTTTGATCTCAATAGCCTCGCGTATCATTCTAGGAATGAATCGTTGCTCAGTTGCAAGGATCTGTGGTTTATCAAATCTAATGTAATGGTTTGGTCCCCCTAATGCATATTCGAAGGTAGCTTGACAAAATTAAATAAAAAATTATTCCGACGAAGCAGCCTGTAAAGGCTGCGAAACGTCAATAAATAAATAAAGTTTCGTGCATTAACCCGTAAAAAACTAGTTTTATTTTAGATACTAGTTTATTATTATTTTTACAGTGAAACTACTTTAGGCACGCTTGACTTGGGGGATTAACTGGCGAATGTGTTAAGATTTCGCGTTACGATTATGTCATCGGTGACTCATCGGTAAACAATGAACAATACCCGTCACAAAATACATAAATCTAGTGCTTGGTGGGTGATAACGGACCCAGCGCGGATTAGTGGGTGATAACGGACCCAGTGCGGATTTGTGGATGATAACGAACCCAATGCGGATTGGTGGGTGATAACGGACCCAGCGCAGATTGGTGGGTGATAATGAACTCAGTACGGATAGGAGGCTGACAACGGACCCAGCTGGGATTGGTGGGTGATAATGGACCCAGCGCGGATTGGAGGGTGCTAACGGACCCAGCGCGGATTGGTTGATTTCTTTCCATCAACAAATTTTCAGTTTAGATTATGATTTTCAGATCATTAGAGCTAAAGAAGTTTCACTTCAGTCGTGTGGTCATAAGCACACTCGCTTTTTTTTTAGTTAGTTTTGTTCTCAGGCTTCTATTATACACAATTAATCTTTATTTAATTTAAACCTTCCATGAAAATTCGTTTGACTGATAGTGAAAATTTTGTTGCGTAGTTTAGGACACGTGGTAACGAATGCACAAATTTTTTGGTTTAACGCGCAAATCTCAGAAAGTAATTGTCCGATTTATTTATTTTTTGTGTTAGGTAGTGTATGTATTGAGGAAGGATTAAGGCTATATAATATTACACTACGACCAGTAGGAGCCAAGTATCAATGTAAAGTGTTGCAAAGACGAGTAATAATATTCATTCATTTGGAAGATTCCGTTGCGTGGGCTGCGTAAATGATTAAAGTTACACAAAAATCATGTATGACGGAACTGTTCCTCTTCAAAAGTTCTATAAAATAGTCTGCTACAGCATATGCCCATCTTTTAAGTTTGACTCACTATAACCTTCTTCCCCAAATTAAATTAACGCGGGTTAAACCGCAAGGAACTCTGTCTTGTTGCGACATAACTGTAATATTTAGTTAGACATATGGTATTGCGAACTTTTTTGTAGGTATTGATGTCCTGTATAAAACTTTTCTACATCACTTTGCTCTATTGTAAATGACTTCCGCAGCGTACGCAATATAAGGTTATTTAATTTACACATTGGGTTACATTATTGAAGTTTTCATACGGAACCCTAACTTTTTTAAAAGACTAAACCTATGTTTATCAGGGATAATGTATGATTCTAAATGTGAAAGAATTATTCAAATGGGCCCAGTAGTTTCTGAACCTATTCTTTACAAACAAATGATCAAATCTTCCTCTTTATGATATTAGTATAGATTAGTGGGTGCCCGCGTGAAAATATTGGTTTCCCATACAAACTTTTGCTCCCATTTTGTACCCCATATAGGATGATTTTGAGGATTTGCACCGCAAAAACGGGAAAAGTTACACAAAAATCATGTATGACGCAATTGTTCCGTTTTAAAAGTTGTATAACAATTCCGTGACAGCATATTATGTATTTTATTTAAGTTTTACTCACTATAATCTTTTTCCTCAAACCGCAGTGGACCACGAGTAGTGTTCTTATAATTGGTTCTTCTGTCTACGGTGCCGATTTTTATTTTGAATATCACATTTATATAAATATAATCTATCAATATATTTTTGTAACAAAGTACATGAAAATAACCAATACCTAAATAGGTTGCCGATGAATTAATAGCAAAATTTTATATATGTTTTAACTATAATAACTTCCTTGAGCAAAAGACATCAACGCGCCATTTTGCTATATTTTTTAGAAGACTGCAAAAAAAATACCCCAGAATAAAGGCAATTTTTACCAAAGTATTTATAAAGATTGTTTTTTTTGTATTGATTGAAAGTGGGCTTAAGCCCGCTGTGTGCGTTGACGCCTCTTGCCACATAATTATGTATTTTTTGGAAGACTCTTGCGACTCGTGTGTATGTGTGTGCGTGTGTCTAAGTGCATCGATAAAAAAGTTTCTAAATAAAGTTTTGAAAATATTAATGTATAAATCTTGAAAATCATATTTTGACTTTGACCTTCAATATCGCCATAATCATAAATTTCCCAGGCATGATCCAGAAGAAAAAAAATATCGTCATGATGTGGAAAAAACGTGGCCTTCGACTTCGTTATAGGTTTTTTTACACCCTGTAATTCTGAATGTGAATCTAAATGCAGGGAGGATTTGTATGTATTTTGGCGCTTAGTGCTAAAATACAACAAAAAATTTTTTCTGACGGTACGGACTTGGCGAATGCAGGCTAGTTGAAAAATAGTGTCGAATTTTTCTGTCACAACTGGCCGTCAGTTGTTTCGCAGTGTTGTGCGTTTAGTTGTGTCCTTATACTTATGGCGCCATTACACTTGATCCTTAGCCCGAATACGAGTGTCAATGGAATTCGGGTAAACGATTAAGGCCCGTATTATAGAAAAATTCTCAGTGATTGATCTAGTCTTGAGCATAGTTAGAAAGGGATGTCACTATATATAGCACACAGCGATATCCCTTTCTAACTGCACTCAAGTAAAGATCAACACTTAGTTGTCATTCCGTAATACGGACCTAAGTGTAAATGATCGGAGTCGAGTACGCCCATACTCAGGCAGATTTCCTTTTGTTTACCCGACATTATCTTCTCGCCTGTATTTGGGTATAAATATTGCTTTGGGTGCTCGAATTCGAGTAATGTTTCGGTGCACCCGAATACAGGCTAACGATCAAACGTAATTGCGGCATTATGTTAATTTTTAAATTCGTGCCAACCATGTGATTCACGACTTTGGCTATTCGACGTTTTTTCCTTTAGCGACAATAATAAATAGGCTGCAGGCAGATATAAGAATGAAATCCTGGATTTGATTCCTAGTCAGTTCATCGAGCAAAATAGTTTTCTCTATTTTTTGTCCTGTCTAAATTTTAAATAATGACATAGGCTTGCAATATCTATCATTTCTGTGTAAGTAAATCTCAGTCAACAATATTTATTTTTACTTGCAGAAACTTAACTAATCTTAATTTAAAAATAACAAAGAATTAGGTGATTTAGTGTATTTCTTTACAAAATTAGTTGTAATAGTATCAGTCTTTATCACCTTATTTTATCTTATTTTTGCACTAAAAATGCATCCAATGCAAAGCATTTGCAATAAAAAAAAACTTAATCACTAATACGAATTTGAGTCTTTTCTCAGATCCCAAAATGATTTCTCGGAGGCTCTTACGGAAAATCACAGGTCGTTCGCCCAAAGCCGCTCCGCGTTAGATATTATTGCTCCATAGCGAGTTCCTTGATCTGAAGTAACAAAACAATCAAAGCAACTTCGTAGACAATGTCTTAATTTGGTGTCCGTCCATTACGTCCGTATCATTAATTGGCGAGATCTGTATTATTAAACAAGTTTTGGTAAATTTATTGATAAATTGATAACACATTAATCTTTATCTACATTAAGTAGACAAATTACACATTTACATACATTATTCCTGCGTTATATAGAAAAATCATAAATGAGTTTTTTTCACGGATGTAAAGTAGGTTCCACGCCATAAATACCAATCCTTTATATGGGATTGACACAGCATGATAAGCGCAAAGACAACTTCACTTTAAAAAAATACAAAGTTCTTTATTATTTATACAAGGACATCAAATTACACCTATTAATAAGAAGAATCAGTGGAGTCAAGAGGCCCAACCACGAACGTTGACAGATCCTTGGGCCTTATTTTTTTTTAATCATGAAATGATGAAATCACTATTACGATACTAATAAATCATTTTCCTAAACTGGTCAGTCAATTGTACCTAGATTACAATCTTATAGTTTAATAAAGACTGCGTAAGTTACAAAACCAATCCGAAACTCGACATGCAATCCTCGTCGGCACATATAGTACCATATATCTTTATTCTTAATATATTCCGGCCCTCCTACGGATTATTATGAGTGCAGTGCTTATGCAGTCCGAATCATATTCAACATAACTTAATAACAAACGGTTACCTGCGCTTGCGCAACACAGTGAACGTCGGCTGTAACAATTTGTGCAATGTGCCACTTCGATTTGGACTCACACTTGAAAACAAATCATTTTGGTCTTGAGATTAAAAAATAAATAAAAAAAACCGGTTAAGTGCGTGTCGTGGCACGCGCACTGTAGGGTTCCGTAGTTTCCAGTAGTTACCACAATATATTAGAGCAGGAGTCTTTATTTTCTATATCGGAAATTATAAAACCTACCAATACATCCACATTATAATACCAATTAAAATCAATCTATGTATCTCAACTAAAATATCTAAATCAAAGTCAAACTTCGTCTCAAACTCAAACTCACTACGATTTATATATTTTTTAAATACGAATGATAATTGCCGATTTTTTTTCTTTCCTCCCAGGCGGGGGAGCGTTTGTGAAATCCTCATGGATACCCTACAGCCGGCTGCAAGGTTAAGTCAGACCAGTAAGAGTCTGAGCTCTGAGTCTAAAACCTTCATCTAAAGCGATCATCCATGAGAAAGGGATGATGCGGTATAACCGTCGATCTTTTCAAGTGCTTATATACTTTTTATAAAATCGTAACGTTAGCGCGACACAGAAGCCATTGCCGTTGGTACACCCTGTAGCGTTGTGAAACTAATGATATTTTATTGTGGTTTTTAAATAGTTTTTTTTAGGTTTTGTTGCAATGCATGGTTTTACGCTACAATAACTTCATCTATGTCACTATTAATGTTTTCTTCTAAGGAATTTTTAATAGGTAAGAAATTTTCTTTAACCGAAGTTGAACGACTATTACTCTTAAACTAAAAAATCTATCTTAACCGTTATAAGCTCATGAAAAGCACTATAATCATTAATTTTTCCAGGTTTTTCAAGCTAATAGTTTTTAGAGGGACGCTTTACTCGCTCAAAAATTAGCACTTTAAGGTTCAATATTTCGCAAATGGATCCCTAAATCGAAAAATAGTCTTAGGAACCCCTAAGTTATTTTAAAGGACTTATTCAAAGATACGATGGGGTAGATGATGAAAAAAATCATCCCCAGAATACAGGGGGGTGGGCTAACCTAAAAAAATATTTTTCAAAATTTTATTCTACTTTATGTCGGCGTGATCGATTTACATATCTCCATAAAATTACAGCTATCTAATGCTAATAGTCTCCAAGCAAAACTGGGGACGGACAGACAGACATGATAAAACTATAAGAATTCGTTGTCAGGACTACGGAACCCTAAAAAGGGCTGGGCTATAGGTATATGTATCAAACAAATTAGTTGTGAAAAATAATATTAAGCCAGTACGGCCTTAGTCTAATTTTGTTAGCTAAATTTTATAATTTGACTAGTTGACCCCGCGTACTTCGTACGGGTTAAAATAATTTGGAAGAAATGACAGAGCCGAGTCTACCGTACGAAAAGGGACGAACGTCAAATGTTTGACAGGAAAGAAGAGTTTATATGGGAGAATTAAATTGACTTTTTTACTATCTTCCTCGCAAATTTTTCCATACTTTCTCACCTTTTAAGCCTTCCCTAGACCCCCACGAACATTTCAAGCCGAGTTTTTCTCGAGTTTTAGCAAGACTAACGAACAGCATCATATATAGATTTTAGGTATTTATTATTTTTCAATATATTATCATTGCAATTATGAGTCTATTACTAGTTATCGTCCTGAAAAAGAGTTCCAAATGCCCATATTAGATATCAGGACCCTACCTCCTTACTATGTCATATAGCCGGAGAGCTGACAGCCATTTCTGAGTACATCCTTGAGGCACATTGAAAATATTATTGTTGATTAGTTGCGAATGTGTGGATGATGAAATGGCCGACCTGGCTGGGAGGTTGCGGGGCGTTAATGAGCTATGAATTTTTTAATTCGCAATTTTTCTCATGCAGAAAATGTTCTTGGGGCACTTTGAATCTTACAGCATTTTAAAGTCTGATGTTTAATTAAACAATATATCATAATGCCAGGCGATTTGGTTGGGATTTAAATGGTGACAGGCGATTTAAAGTTATATTTTTTTTTGCGCAAAAAATGTACTTGAGGCAAGCTGGGATTTATACACAATAATTGTTGTGTTGATAAGATGCCATATATCAAATGACAGGCCGTTCTGGCGGTTATTTAATCTTGCCAGGTGATATCATTTTATTATTATTTATTATAAAAAAATAAATTTTTACAAAAAAATTTTGATATACTTTTTATGTAATTTTTTTTATTCATCGATATCTGATGGAATCTTTTCGTCGCTTGTGAACTCGTCCATAGAGTTGAGTTCTATGAACTCTTCTTCATTGTCTGAAAATAAATAAAAAAAATTAACAAATGTGAAATACAATCAATAGTACGAGTATTTAACAAATTATTATTACATACCTGTAGCATTTTCATCAGAGTGTTCAAATGTCCCAGGATCAATTGCATCGATAACTAATTGCGGCATGCAATCCCCATCAAACCAATAAAAATCCAATTTATCCTCCTTCAGCTGCCATCCATGTTCAGTGGGTTCTAGGTTACTTGGAAAACGTAAATGTTCATTTCTCCAGATACTTGTAACATATTGAGCTCTTAAAAGCTGTTGGTGCAACTCTGCTTTACCTGGTGGTAACGTAGACGGATCATAGTTTTTGACAGTTTTTAAAAGATTAAATAACCGCTAGAACGGCCTGTCATTTGATATATGGCATCTTATCAACACAACAATTATTGTGTATAGATCCCAGATTGCCTCAAGTACATTTTTTGCGCAAAAAAAATATAGCTTTAAATCGCCTGTCACCATTTAAATCCCAACCAAATCGCCTGGCATTATGATATATCGTTTAATTATACATCAGACTTTAAAATGCTGTAAGATTCAAAGTGCCTCAAGAACATTTTCTGCATGAGAAAAATTGCGAATTAAAAAATTCATAGCTCATTAACGCCCCGCAACCTCCCAGCCAGGTCGGCCATTTCATCATCCACACATTCGCAACTAATCAACAATAATATTTTCAATGTGCCTCAAGGATGTACTCAAAAATAGCTGTCAGCTCTTGGGGTAATACTTCATTAGGTATAGGTAATATTATAAATTAAATGTTATGAAAATATATTTTATTCAAATTGACAATAATAAAGCTCATATTATTCTTAGCTGATAAGAAGAATGGACTAACGCGTAGGTCACATCAATAAGGAGGTAAAGTCCTATATGTTCATGTATTTCTTATATTTCATAATATCTAAAAACTATACTGAAAATGTTCACAAGTTCACAACTCAGAACAGTTTCCCTTAAAAGATTCTCGCTTTCTAAGTGACCAAAAACACTAAAAAAAGGAGCTTTCACTAAACAATATCGGTGTTCAGGCGTCTGTGCAGTTGAAATGAAACGAAACCAAATTGCGCCGGAGCAGGTTGTCTACCCCGACAGGAGGCGGGGTGGGTCGCGGGGTTGCGGGGAGAGATGGAGGGGGAGGAGGGGAAGAGCCGTCGACCTTGGAAAGGTCAGCGCGGCACCACAAGCACCGGTCCTTTTTTTAACCAAACCCATAAAAATTGCCCATGTTACGTTGAGCGGTAAGAGCACAGAGCAATGCGGGTCGCAGAGATTTCGTGGGAGCAAGTTTTAGCGTAGGTACTACATACTTAAAAGGTACTAACGAACCCGGCACGTAAGTTGAACCCAAATTTTAGTTTTCAGCGCATGTTTTTTTCACAGAAAAACGACACAAAACTAAATGTTTTTTTAAACAGAACGGTTGGTGTGTTTCATTAGATATTGTATTGTTAAAATTTCTTTAGTGCTATGATGTTTTTCTGTGAAAAAACATGCGCTGAAAACTAATATTTGGGTTGAACTAACGTGCCGGGCACTTTTGTACAATTGCACTCTTATGATGGCTTATGATTACTTAAATTATACTTTAAATGTTTGTGTAAAATGATAATAAATTCAATTGACTTATTAATGGACTTTTTCCTACTAACTGCGAAATCGCAAAAAAATAGAAATGAATTTTACAGCATGAATCAACATAATTTTCTCTAAGTGTCTTTTACGTTGCAATTCATTGGACAGACGTATTGGCTACCTGGAACTGTACTAAATGAAATTATATTTTTAAATCGGTTTATTTAAAATTTCATAATGTTTATGCATTTATGTCCCAAAAACACACCGGGGAAGAAACCTCCACCTTATAGAAGAAAAACAGAAGTCTATTCCTGCACAGTAACACTATATTTTGGTTTTGTTGTGTTTCTTAGATTCATAAGCATTTTATATCCCACCAGACTATGCTGAATAATATATTATACTTTGCTAATAGATAACGGAATATACCAGCACTAAAAATTAATGTTTATAGCTAATAAAATTATAACAACATTGTAGTTAACCGTTTTCCTGATCGTTAATTCCTTTAATATGTTTAGTCTCTATTAGCAGTGATTACACTGTAAAATTTATGCCTTGAAAGAGTGAGAGTGATAAGGATCGATGGTTATACGGTTTATTTTTTCGTTTTCTTGTACCGAAACCATCTGTTCAACGGTGGGATAGATACGTTAACTTTGTTATTATAACAACGCTATCTATTTTTCGATACTGTAATAAAAACAAGTCATACGCATCATAGTGTTTCACTTGACTGTATATTATTTAAGACTATTTTTAAAACTTTATACCAAGCAATATCGAATACGTAACAAAATTGAAGTTAAATTGATTTGGTACTTGTATTCAAGTATGTATTTATATCATTGTTATCTGTATATCGTCATTGTAAAATGTCAAAGCTCTGTATAAAAAAAGATTTGCATTGTTTTTCTGATGTTAAAGATGATACAATGATTGTAATCTAATTTAATTTTAAATTTTAAGATCAGGATTGGGACTTGATGTATAAAAAGCGGCATCTATTAAAGATATCTTCTGTAGAGTATTTATCTATTGGTAAACGCTCTTATGTTGCAGCAGAGCTTTAAGACATTGTGAAGATCCGGGATTATATCTATATCTTAACTAATTTAAAGCGTCAGCTATGTTTTTGATATATTATCATTATTCTCGTATACACAGCAAGTCTGTCTCAAGATTTGGTCTGTGAATATTATAGTAGCAGCAGCGGCAAAGTTTCGGCGCGCGCGCACCTGGGTTAGGGTAACAACCGCTTTATGTAGGCTCGTCTGTCTGTGGGTGCGCAGTCGCGATCATAGGATAGGACGACCGACCGACGTAGCGTCAACATAAAAGTTACTGCGTTTGTATTTAAAAAAAAATCTAGTTATATCTCATTTGTTTTATACCTACTAGAAATGTAAAAAAAGGATTTTGTTGAGTGTATGGAGCAGAAAAATACAAATCATCAATCATTGTTCTATTGAAATATATGGTTCTCTTTATGGGTTAAGTAAATGTCCCAAGTAGAAGTGCAAATTTCACTTTTAATAAACTGCGCTTTTTAATGAATTGTAAGTTTTAAATGTTTGAGAAAAAAAATAATTTGTTTTTATTAACTTATTTATTTTTTGGAGGTATATTTTATCAGAAGGTTATTTTTTTAAGGTATATTTTGTCATCATCACGCACTCGTGTCAACATTACACTCGTGCATTAATAACTCACTTTGCGCTCGATTCAACAATCTACTAATACTCTGTAATAAATAAGACGAATACATGGGTACAATATTGAGCGATAATATCGTGATCCTGTGAGTGCATATGGGATTCAGTGTTTCGGTCCTTTAAGAGTTGTCTATTCTTTATGTATGAAAAAGTTTAAAAGAAACATCAAAGTATATGCAAGAGTCCAGATAGCGAATTACGCTGATTTCCTTCTAGTTCTATATAGAGCAGTATGTAAGTTATGCTTTATTAAAAAAAATGGGTGCGTGTACTTATGTAGGCGCGTGAGAAGTTATCCTTCTTTGGCATCGTTTAAAATTAGTTTTTAAATGCATGCAAATAATTAATTACAATAAATTAATAAAAAGTCTGGAAAAGGACGAAGTCAATAAAGTTCAGTTTTAAGTTGAAAAAATAAATAAATAATCAAAATATTCAATTAAAATCGCTACTGAATATAATTTATTAGAACATATGTGATTTGCACTTGTATGAAACTCAAACACGTATTCCGAATATACAAACTAGAAACATGTGGATAAATATTATAAATATGAATACCTATAACTGTTACTTTATTACAAAAAATAAAGATGTGGTTTTTGGTTCTACTACACCAATGGTCAAGAGATGGCGCTGTAGTCTCCTGAATCGCGCTTTGGTTCCGTTGTTCCAGATTAATAAATACTTTTGATAGGCCTTCACAATGCAGTCGGTAGCACCCACTAAATAGAGATTCTATTTCTATTTTGTTGGTAGATTTTCTTAATGTGCGGTAAACACAAAAGTAACGCATAAAGTTGGTCGCTAAAGCGACCAACTTCATTATGTTAAAATTTTGTGTTACAGTGACATTTTTTCATAACGCGCCTAAAGAAGTATAACTTCAAAAGCATCAAGAATTGTATAGTGTTTGTACAGAACAGACGCCGCCCTAATTTAATAATTTAATAATCTTGTGTTGTAAATAGTAGTCATAGTTAGTTATAAGTGAAATGTAAATTTATTGTTATTTTAATAAAAGAGTTGCGCAACATTCATTTCACGATAGGTAGGTACACACATTCAGTAACACAACGCTGTGCGAGACAGCACTACAGTCTCTCTCGCACAGCGCTAGGATAGGCCCACGGCCGCTATAACGTCGCACAAAGCGAGAATAGAAATAACACCGTGAGAGAGACAGCATTATAGGCTGTCCCTCTCACATTGCTCCGATAGGCGCACTAGCGCAGCGATATAGCGCTAAGTGCGAACACTTGTGGCCTACATAGGTAGTGACCAAAATAGCCTCGACCTCTTTCATCATACACCACTGCACATGCAAACAAGCAACAAGCGCACTGAAGCTAGAAAAAGGGATTTCATTGAAGCTGCCAGCCCCATAGGCATCCGCACCCCACCGCACCGTTTCGAACGGTTACAGGGAAGAGCGCCACAGACGCCGTTCGAAACATTTGGTCCTTCGCATTGCCGGATATCACAGAAGCTTCAAGATGCCCATCACACGGTCAAGATCTGGCAGCACTCCGCTGCCGGAAACAGCTCCACAACCGACCGTCACAGAAACAGCTCCGCAACCGACCGCTACAACACCGGCTTCACAACCAACTGCTACAGCGACGACGGCTACGAAAAACACCGCCGCGACGGAAACCGAAACGAACACCTGGGATCAGACAGTCTTCTCTTCAACGACCGAAGCACCACAGACAGAACAGGCTACCGAAGGTCACCCCACAGTACAGAAGAGCAAGAGCGTCAAATCTCGTCGTTCGCAACGGCTGCAGAAGGCAAAAGAAGAGCTACTCCGTCTGCAAATGGAATACGCCGCCGCCAGAGTCAACGCATTAGAAGACGAAGCCAACAGCGACTCAGAACCGGACTCCGATGAAGGCACAATCACAGCTCGACAGGAAACGACGCATCGAGTCACAAACTGGTTGAACCACAGCACGTCACAGATCGCAATCGCCGAAAAGCCGCACGAAGCCACGCTACAGCAACAGAGCTTCGTCGAGCAACAGTCTACGCATCAAGCCCCGCTTCTAATACCGGCGGGAGAAGAAACCATGGCCATCGCAAAGCCTACACAGCAACAGATAAACATCTCGGAGCTCGCATCCGCGATCGCACTCGCCGCAAGATCCGGTCAACAGATGGCACCACGCTCCATACAAGAGCTACCGAGCTACAGCGGAACTTATCAAGAATGGCTTTCATTCAAAGCCGCCTACACAGAAACAGCCAGCATGCACAGCGAATATGAAAACCTCGCAAGACTACGCAGAAGCCTACGAGGAACAGCCAAAGAAGCCGTGGAAAGTCTACTCATGTACAACGCGAAAACAGAAGAAATAATGAAGACGTTGGAATCCCGTTTCGGCCGACCCGACGCAATCGCACTCGCCGAACTGGAACGACTACGAAGCCTCCAACGGCCAACAGACTCACCGAAGGAACTCTGCATCTTCGCCACCAGAGTAGGCAACATCATAGCAACATTGCAAGCTCTACAGAGGGTCTACTACTTATACAACCCGGAAGTCACCAAGCAAACCATAGAGAAGCTCACGCCTGCGCTACGCTACAGATGGTTCGACTTCGCCGCGGAAAACCAGACAGAAGAAGCAGACCTACTGAAACTCGCAAGATTCCTACGACGCGAAGCAGACAGGTGCGGTCCATACGCACAGCCCGAAGACTTCAAGCGCACAGTATACGAAACGCAAGCTCAGAGAAGACCGGCTCAGCGAACATACGCCACAGACGGCGACGAAACGCAAGCTCAGAGAAGACCGGCTCAGCGAACATACGCCACAGAAGAACAGAAGCCAGAGCGACGATGTCCAGTATGCGAGAAGACAGAGCATTCAATTACGAAATGCGACAAGTTCAAAGAAGCGGACTCCGACGCTAGATAGCAGTTAGCGAAAACGAAGGCGTTGTGCTACAGATGCCTGAGACCACGCGCTACCAAGCATACTTGCAAGCGCAAACAATGCAACGTCGACGGCTGCGACAGACTGCACCACTACCTACTGCATTTCAACCGCAAGAAAGAAAACGAAGAGAAAACAGAAGTCGTCACTTCGACATGGGCACCGACGAAATCGCAAGCTTATCTCAAGATCGTCCCGGTATGCATCTCCGGGCCAAAGGGCGACGTGAACACGTACGCACTCCTCGACGATGGCTCCACAGTAACATTGATAGACAGCGAGATAGCAAGACAAGCCGGCGCCGAGGGACCCGTCGACCCACTTCATATAGAAGCGATCGGAGACACAGAAGTAGAAGCCCACGAGTCCAAGCGAGTCACAGTTACACTCCGCGGATCAACCCACAGCTACAGCATACAAGCACGAACGCTCAACAACCTCAAGCTTTCGGCGCAACAGATAACAGATGAAGATATGAGAGGATGCCAGCACCTGTTCGACATACAGAAGAGACTGACGTACAGAAATGCAGTCCCAAAGCTGCTCATCGGACAAGACAATTGGCATTTGCTATTGGCCAAAGAAGTACGGCGCGGAAGACGAAGACAACCGGTAGCATCCCGCACACCACTCGGCTGGGTGCTACACGGTGCACACACGCGCACTCTGGGTCAACACGTCAACTACGTCAACCACGTCACCGATGCAGACGCAGACATGAACGAGCAACTAAGACAGTACTTCGCAATCGACTCCCTCACCATCGCACCGAAACAGCCACGAAACAGCGAGGAACAACGCGCGCTCGACACGTTACAGAAAAACACGCAACAGAGAGAAGACGGACACTACGAGACGGCGTTGCTATGGAAACAGACAGACTCATCGATGCCGCTCAATTATGAAAACGCACACAACAGACTTCTCAACATAGAAAAGAAAATAGACAGAAACCCACAGCTGAAAGAAAAATACACCGAACAAATGAACGCGCTGGTGAAGAAGGGGTACGCCGAGCCTGCTCCAGCACAGCCGACAAGAAACCGCACTTGGTATCTACCGCACTTCGCCGTACTCCACCCGATGAAACCGGACAAAGTACGAGTTGTACACGACGCGGCCGCCAAGACGAGAGGAGTGTGCCTAAACGACTACCTCCTCACCGGGCCCGATCTGCTGCAGTCTCTACCCGGCGTACTGATGCGATTCAGACAGCATCGAATAGCAGTCACTGCAGACATAGCGGAAATGTTCATGCAAGTAAAGATAAGGGAACAAGACAGAGATGCACTTCGCTACCTGTGGAGAGGCGAAGAGCGAGGCGGCACACAGCCGCAACAGTACCGCATGACATCGCTCATATTCGGAGCTACGTCATCGCCCGCAACAGCCATCTACGTAAAGAACAGAAACGCCGACAAGTACCAAGATACGCACCCGGCGGCGCACAGAGCAATAATCAAAAACCACTACGTTGATGATTATCTGCAGAGCTTCGACACAGAGAAGGAAGCCATACAAATAGCGAGCGACGTAAAGAAGATACAAAAAGAAGCCCATTACGAGTTAAGAAAATGGAAATCGAACTCGCGACGCGTACTTCAAGCACTCGACACTAGCGACACCACAGAACCACAAAGAACGGTTAGGTTACACGACGGGGGGTACACGTCTCTCGTACTCGGTACACTGTGGAATCCAAACACAGACAGTCTGAGTTTCAATCTCGACTCAACTCGGCTGCCTAAAGAAGAAGCCACGCCCACCAAACGCGAGATGCTCAAGATCATCATGTCACTATTCGACCCGCTCGGCCTCGCCTCACCGATCACCATTCGAGCGAAACAGATACTACAAGAAACGTGGCGCCGAGGCACTGGATGGGATGACGTCATAGATACCGATTTGGCACAGCAATGGGAAGAGTGGCTACAGCACCTGAAATCGTTAAAGAAGATAGCGATACCGCGCCACCACATCGGCTACAGCCGCGCCACGCGTCGAGAGCTACACGTATTCGTCGACGCGAGCGAAACCGCTTACGCAGCCGCACTCTACTGGAGGATGGTCGACGCCGAGGGAAAAGCGACCTTATCGCTCATAGTCGGAAAGGCGAGAGTCGCACCACTCAAGCTCACGTCCATACCGCGGCTGGAACTACAGGCGGCCGCCATGGGGAGCAGGATGGCTACGGCAGTCATAGAGGAACACGACGAGAAACCGGATGCAAAATTCTTTTGGACAGACAGCAGAACCGTGCTCACTTGGGTGAAAAACGGCGCACGCAACTATCGCCCATACGTCGCCCACAGGATAGCTGAAATAGAAGAAAACAGCGCGACAAACGAATGGCGCTGGATACCGACCAAACAGAACGTCGCCGACGACGCCACGCGAAACGTGCCAAGCAACATCGATATAACGCATCGCTGGTTTCGCGGGCCGGAGTTTTTATTCGGCGACCCATCCACATGGCCTACAGCGGACTTCGCGCTCACCAAAGAAACAGGCGAAGAAAGAACGCACACAGTAATAGAGCGCGAATCGACGCCCGCACTACGCAACGCACTCCCTAACAGCGAGCGATTTTCGAAGTGGGAAAAATTAGTACGCGCAACCGCCAGGGTACTGCAATTCGTCGAACTTTGCAAAACAAGAAAAAAGAAAAGCAAAGACGCAGTAAACTACAGAAGAAATAAGAAAAATAAAGAAAAGGACCCAGCCTGGCAGCAACGAAAACCGGCGGGAGCCCCGTGGAAGGGGACCGGACGTCAAGACAGGCGACGTCGTCCTTATCGCCGACGGGACGCTGCCACGCAACCTGTGGCCCCGGGGACTCATAACACACACGTACCCGGGGCCAGACGGCGTCACACGGGTGGTCGACGTGCGCACCAAAGGCGGCACACTCAGGAGACCGGTGAAGAAGCTCATCGTGCTACCGACGGGACAGCCCACTACAGAACCAGGATACCAAGACGGCGGCCTTCGTGAAGAAACTGGATGCGACGCCCGGCAAGCGGACGACGCACGGCGGGAGAGATGTACAGAACAGACGCCGCCCTAATTTAATAATTTAATAATCTTGTGTTGTAAATAGTAGTCATAGTTAGTTATAAGTGAAATGTAAATTTATTGTTATTTTAATAAAAGAGTTGCGCAACATTCATTTCACGATAGGTAGGTACACACATTCAGTAACACAACGCTGTGCGAGACAGCACTACAGTCTCTCTCGCACAGCGCTAGGATAGGCCCACGGCCGCTATAACGTCGCACAAAGCGAGAATAGAAATAACACCGTGAGAGAGACAGCATTATAGGCTGTCCCTCTCACATTGCTCCGATAGGCGCACTAGCGCAGCGATATAGCGCTAAGTGCGAACACTTGTGGCCTACATAGGTAGTGACCAAAATAGCCTCGACCTCGAGGACCGCACTCACGACGATCGCGCACGGACCTACCCTCCCACGTAAGTGCTCCAACGCAAAATTGGATTTTGCGCCCCGCGAGCACTGCCTGGCGCCATCGCGCCAGCGGGGACTACCGCGCCTCACAGCTGCAGGCCTGAGCACGCCGCAAGGCGCAGCTCGGCCAAGGTCGCGCCGACGTGAGCCCCACACGCTGCAATGGACGAAGACCAGCCCCAACCCATCCCAACCGAGGAGGACATGGCACGTAGCTGCGCCCGCTATTGTGCTTTGGTGTACGCGTGGCAATCACCGCGCGTCCAATATGAATTGGACGCGTCGATGGCCGCGCGGCTCATTGACTCCGGATTAATATCCGAAGGATTAGCGGGCTGGATACAATGCTATGTCCGCCTCATGGAGTGGGACGAACTTTCCTCCACCGACTACGGCCTCGGACAGAGAGTAACGGTCAACCACAACAATGAGGGCATGAAGCTGCCGCTCATTTTCCCGCCGCCACACGCACACTCCCTCGTGATGAAGCCCATCCGCACGAGGAGGTCGCCGAAACCGGAGGAGGCGCAACCCTGCGCCGGACGCCCGCGCGGTGAGCGCCCTTACCGCTCCCGCAGCTGCGGCGACACCCCGGTAACGTTCCGCACCTCCCTACCTGCACCGGTGAATACCCCTACGAAGGAGGAACACCAGCCCGAGCAACAGACTGCCCCCGCCGCCCAAGAACAAACAGAAATCGAGCCGCCCACTGCTTTACCGACACCCACCGAGTCGGTAAGCTACGCCCAGGCAGCGAAAATTTTCGCGCCTACCCACATCGCAGCAGAAAATTTCTCGCCTACCGCCGCACCACCCACCGCCGAGCCAACCGCGCAGCCGGCCCCCCGCAGCACTCCCACGCTCCCACGGGTTCGCAAACACCCGCCGATCGTGGTCGAGCAGCTGCGGGACTGGCCGAAGCACCTGCGCGCGATTCAAGAAAAACTCGGCCGCTCGCCTAGCGTGCGCCCGTTTGGAACGGGCATACGCTTTCTACCGACCGACGACGACGAGGGCCGGCTCGTCCTGGACTATCTCTCCGGACTGGAGGGACAACCGGGACTGAGCTGGTACTCGCACGCCCGGCCAGAGGACCGCAGCCTCAAGGTGGCAATCCGTGGATTGCCCCTGGACACCACCCCGCACGACGTCACCGAGGCCCTTGCTGAGAAGGGCTTCACCGTGGAGCACGCGAAGCAGATCCGGGCGCGAGCAGGCCGCCCCGGCTCGCTGTTCTACGCCGCACTCCGCCGCACCCCCGACATCATTCCGGCCATCTATTCGGTGAGTAAGCTCCTGAATGTGGCCGGAATCACAATCGAAGCCTGGAGAGGAAGGAGGAACGCCCCCGCGCAGTGCCACCGCTGCCAGGGGTTCCGCCACTCCAGCCATGGCTGTCACCGCGCGCTTGCTTGCGTGCGCTGCGGTGACCCGCACGCTGCCGCCGATTGCCCGCGCCCGCTCACGCAACCTGCGACTTGCGCAAACTGCGCAGGTGCGCATCCCGCAAACAACAGCGCGTGCCCCGCGCGACAGCGCGAGGCGCGCAACCGCCGCGCCACTACTGTGGCCCACACAGGCCGCCTGCCCACCGCACCCGTACAACACCCAGCCGAGGTGAGTGAGCACGCGCCGGCCACATTGATGGCCCCCGCGAACGCTCCTCCCTCGGACACCAGCAGCCCCAAACGACGCCGCCGTAGACGACGTCGAGCGAGCGATACCTCGCCGACGCATACGCCACCCGCAGCCCCACCACCCAATGATGGCAACCTAGCGACACCAACCTCGCCGCCGCCCACCCAAGATGCCACCACACGCCTGTTGCTCCAGCTTTCGGACTTGCTCACCGACTTTGCAAAAAAGTTCGGGCAGTCCGAAAAAATTTTTTCAACAACTACCCCCGGATACGACATTACCCCTGCCCGCTGAAGTCCGTCGCCCGCTCGCTGGTCGCTCACTGGGCCTCCCTCATGGGTCTCACCCGGTGGGCTTGACCGCGCCGAGGGCGATGAGTGAAGAAGCGGAGGCGGGGGTAAACAGCCCCACCGACAGTCTCGTTCGAAACGAGACGCGACCCCGACACCTCCATAGTGGCTCGCGCCAGAAAGGATTTCCCCGCACGCCGCGGCGCCTTCGGCGCCGGCGACGCGCGAGACGAAGAAAGAAGCCTCGACCTCTTTCATCATACACCACTGCACATGCAAACAAGCAACAAGCGCACTGAAGCTAGAAAAAGGGATTTCATTGAAGCTGCCAGCCCCATAGGCATCCGCACCCCACCGCACCGTTTCGAACGGTTACAGGGAAGAGCGCCACAGACGCCGTTCGAAACAGTGTTATTATCTTATTATATGTAGAGCTATTTTTTTCTGTCTGTACATTCGATTTATGTCCAGACCTGTGGCCCAGACGATTGCCTCTGCTCATTCGTAGTTAAAACATCTAAGCCTTAATATTCACATCGTTAATCTATAATAGTTTATTTAACATGAGCAGGCTTCGTGTTAAAGGCAAGGGAGACGAAGATATTTACGCACGCAAGCAGCGCATAGCACGACGCACAGATAGGGTATTGTGTTTTTAGATATGTACTTACATCCAATATCGGATAGAAATTGTAGATTGAATAATTCATGCTAATCACTGAGATTAGCAGGGTTAAAATAATAATAAATATTTTCAACACTCATACCAATTAGCCTAGCCCCAAAGTAAGCACTCTAAGGCTTGTGTTATTGAATGCTAGGGTAACAGATACAATTGTGACGCGGAAGAATCCCTAAACAGGGATCCCGTGGCTTCGCGCTAAGCAGGACTTTTTTAGCGGATATTATGCCGTAAAGCACCCGTAAGAGTTGCGGGGTCCTCGGTGGGCAGCCACTGGGGGGTTCGTAACAGATACAATAAATAAACTGATACATATATAAGTATATTTTATCTGCAAATATTTATAAAAATTCACGACTAAGGTACAAAGGCTCGTATTCATCATACTGTTGCCCTCACCGGGATTCGAACCGGGACCTCTCGAGTAGGCGACACCTTGAAATCCGATGTATAGACCACTCGGCCACGGAGGTCCTCGAGGAAAAAGGCAAGGCATTGCGATTTATTCCACTATCCTACTTAATATTATAAATGTGAAAGTTTGTATGCTTGTTACTCAATCATCCAAAAACTATTGCGCGGATTTGGATGAAATTTGGTACGCATATAGCTTATGACCTGGATTGAGGCATATGATAGTTTTCGTGCAAGAAAAGTGTTAGGGCCCTGCGGTATTTGTATAAAACTTACGGCCTAGGCCTACACAGAGAAAGTGAAATTGGCGTTATTTTTCCCTAATATGTTCATTTTATTCTTAACCTTAAAGAAGCCAGAAAGACAAATAATATTCTATTATTTTCAACAAACTGATTCCATCCATTGATGAAGAAAAGTCCACTTTTCAAGCGGTTTTAGCTGAGAGAGAGACAATGAGAAGGGTAAAAAATTTACGCAACCTGCATAATATGACGACAAGGTTGTCATTTGTTAATTTTATTACATAATAAAATTTGGGTACATGATTCTAAAGATTAAACTTTATTACGTCATTAATTTAAAATTTATTTCGAACAGGAACACATAAAGGAGCATGCATGCATTATAAAACAAAGCAACGAGACTACCTGTCTAATGGGGCACCAAATTCAGATCTTTTGTTTTATGATTTTTATACTGTCCGTATAGGTCGGACAGTATAATGGCCCATACGACGGACTTTTGTCCGCGTATAATGAATTATGAAAAAAATGTTCACCGAGGATTTGTCACCACAAAATAGACATTACCGAAGGTAATCTCATATATGTACTTCACTTTGTATATCTAGGCTCGGTGGTCGCGCTAGGATTGTAACATTGGCTTATTCACAAAAGACTTAGCACTCGGGTCATTCGTATCTAGTTGTTTGATTTATTGTCAAGAATGAAACAGAATGAACCAATAATAACTATAATATTTCAATTTAAATGTTATTGTTTAAATGCAAATTAAAAGAAATGACGATCCATCGTTTAATGATGGTTGTTCTTTTTTCAATTTCTTTTATTAAACGTTTTTATTCGATATCATGCACCATTGTGCATACGTAGGTACATCACTCTCGCGGACGTGGGCTAAAGTCCGCCGTGTGTGTTGCCGCCTCTTGTCGCATATGTTCTATTTTTTCGAGGACTCTCGCGTACTTTTGTCCTGTCCGGTCCCTCGGTATCCGCGGTAGTTCGGGGGACTTTTTATCCGCGGTGATTTTAATCCATCGCGTGCGCGTTTCTCGATGCAGTTGTAAGCGCTCTATTATGGCGGACAAAAGCCCCTCGTCTGCACAGGCTATAAACTTGAAAGTGATAATGTTTATTATCATAAATAAATAAATAAATATTTCCAACACTTACACCAATTTAGCCTAGCCCCATAGAAAGCATAGTAGGCTTGTGTTATGCTATACTAGGGTAACGAATAGAATACATATATAAGTATATATTTATATAAAAGTATATATTTAACAACCCATGACTGGAGTACAAATGCTCGAATTCATCACACAAGCATCCGCCCCCCCCGGGATTCGAACCCGGGACCTCTCGAGTAGGCAACACCTTGAAACCAGGCGTACAAACCGCTCTGCCACGGAAGTCGTCAATATTACGTATAAATTACGTACCTTACACATTTTCTATCAAATATCAATGTATTGATAAATCATATTATTTTATTTTTATTTTGCGTTTAAAACTTGTGCAGAAACCTGACTGTGTTAAATCGACTAAGCATTTTTTTAAATCTATACTTAAAATAAAATGTTAGGAAAGTCAAAACTGTACATTGAATATTTGTTTTTAAAAGAATACTTGGGGTGTGATCTACAATCGATACCAAGGAAAAATATAGTTTTTAGAATTTTTGTCTGTTTGTATATATCCGGCATAAACTCATAAAGTACTGCATGGATTTACTTCAAATTTGGCACGATATATTTTAAGAAGTCATGTCAACATATAGGCTACATATTATCACGCTATCTACGGGGAACGAGCAGTGAACCTTTATTTTTAACTAACTCCACGCGTACGAAGTCGCGGGCGGCCGCTAGTAAAGAATATAGTCGAAGACTAGTTTTAAACATATAAACTTACGATCGCGTCGTTGTCGCCATATTGGGAACACCATAGGGGAAACGGCCCATTGGTTTCCGTGAACATCGTAAATAAGTGGAGGTTAACTAGCCAAGTTAACCTTTAATTAAATCTGTTCTACTAAGGGTTAGTTTTTCACTTAGACTTTCAACAAGATACCACAGAATCTAAGTACCAGTTGAAGATCTAAGTACCAGCAGAATTTAAAATTGAATTTAACGACTGTCGTTGAAAATAGTAATTGCCTTGTCAAAATTAAGTACGTGTGTCTTTTCTCATCTTTAATTGGAATAAAGTGGAAGTTTAGGTACCGGATGGGTAAAAAATGGGTTGCACCATTGGGTAATATTGAGGTCATTATTTGGCAGTGACAATGACAATTAACTGTCCAAACGAAGCCAGTTAAAATTAAAGTAAAGTTTAACCTTAATTAGCTCTGTGTTTAGAAATTTTGCTTTAATCCTTTGATGTCTAAAACATCTATTGCGGCGGGGAGAGACAGGCTGTTGAATGGTGACGCTTAATGGCAAATACCAACAGGCTTGAGCAATGAGCTTTAAACATCCACCGTATTTAATCATTACTCTTAGCACGAACCAATATCGAATTCGAAAAGTTTGCGAGTCCGAAATGTCATTTTCAAATGTGTACTGATTTTTAGTTCTCGTCACTAAGTACGGCGCTGCTGTTCAAGTAGTTCAATACAAAATTTGACAATGACATTTCGGACTCGCTTACTATTCGAATTCGATAATGGTTCATGCTAAGGGTCGCAGCACTCCACCTGAATAATCGCATCAAGTAAAGATTTTGTTTTATTTAATAACATGAACAAATTATTATATTTTTATAATTTAGCCGCGATTATTTTTAATCGTTTTTAAAAAAATAACAATTACCTTTTTGTTTTAGTTTTTTGTCAAACAATTTACAATTAAGTGCACTACATGCCATAAAATTTTGGTGTCTACCGCAGACTGACTTCCACCCTCCATGCAAAATTAAACCGTCTGCTTTTCTTCTTTAATTCACTAGTTTGTGTTACAGTTAGAAACTTGATGTTAAGGATTTTATTAAAAACTAGTGGCCCGCCCTCGCTTCGCTTCCGTGTAGAGCTAGTGTAAACTATAGTTTTTGTTCTCAGGCTTGTGCTATAAACAATGACTTTATTTATATAATTACACGTGTTATTGTGAGTCAACCATAAAAGATAGACATATGCTGTTGCGGGATATTTTTTAGACAATTTTATGTAGAATATTTCCGTCGTACATGATTTTTATGTAACTTTAACCATTAAGGCTGCACACGCGACGGAAGCTTAAAAAATGGAGTAACTTCTCCCGTTTTCCCAACATTTCCCTTCACTACTCTGCTGCTATTGATTGTAGCGTGATGAAAAGTATACTATAACCTGCCCAGGAGTATGAAGAATAATTGTACCAAGTTTAGTTAAAATCCGTCGAGTAGTTTTTGTTTCTATAAGGAACATACACACAGACAGACAGACAAAAAATTTACTGATTGCATTTTTGGCATCAGTATCGATCACTAATCACCCCCTGATAGTTATTTTGAAAATAAATTTCATGTACAGAATTGACCTCTCTACAGATTTATTATAAGTATAGATAGATGTGACAAAACTCACTCACATAAATTACAGAGATTATTTTTTAATACAAATAACTATATAAAGTTATTAATAAAATATTTTTGTTATGCAAACGTATATGAACAAACCACAAAAGGTGTTACAGTGATAAATTTACTTCGCTCACTCCTCCAGTTGGTGTTACAGTTAGGAACCTGATGTTAACTATAAAATGTGACCGCAGGTAAGGATTTATCAAACAATAAATTTCCTGTGGCGATTTCCTATCTATCTACTGTTATCTTGCTTACGTACCGACTTAAATTTCACCGGTTGTCAACTGTCGAATCGAGTTTGCAACAACATTATAAAGTTTACAACTATTTGCTGATTGAATTACAACTCTTGTGGTTGTGGCACACTACCTTTGTCGCTAAGCCAAGCTATGAACTCTGGAGTCAAGACTATTTGATTTATTATGAGAGAATTTACTTTTTTTATAAAATGAGGAAACCTCAATAATAATTTTAAAACTGTATGTTTTATTGTATTAATGTTATTAAAAAAAATAAAATAAAAAAAGTCCATACGGTTAGGTGAAAAAAGTGTAAGATTTTTCGGCTACAATCATCAGTTGTTTCATAGAGCATCTCTTATCTATTAGACAAGTCCGTCCGTCCGTCCGTCCGTGGTGCTGTTTCAGCGGCCAAACCGTAAGAGATAGATAAAGAGAATGTTTAAGTTATAAGTTGAGAATAGTCTGATAAGACTACAAACCGGATGTGAGTAACGTAGCACTTCCGGTTTTCGAGAAATCACGTGATTTCTATTTCAAACGAAACCACACAAAATCTCCGAAGTTCTCAATTAATTAAATACATTTTTTTTTGGTGAACATTTGGTTCACTGGTTTGCTAGTTACGTGTTAATTGTATACTTTTATCTTTGAGTTTGTTCCAACCCAGTGTTTCACGACACACACGTTTGCTTTTTTATTCACACATATAATAGTCATTTATCAAGACTGTCCAAGACTGTCATATAAGAAGGGGTATTAAAACACGAGAGTTTGTTTATCGCATGAGGCGAAGTCGAATGCGATAACACAATGACACAAATGTCTTAATACCTAAATTATATGCAGTTGTATAAACTACTTTATCTTCACTCATAGTAACAAATGAATTTAAACAGAGTAACAAAGAAGTATTTTGCAAAACTTTTCTGAAATCCCGAAAACAAAACACGATCATCCGAAAATTGTATGGGAAGTGCGAGAATTTGATTTTACATTTAGCCTAAAATCTTAGCCTGAAAGATTAAATAAAAAAAACAAAGTGTACTGTAATGTTCAAAAAGTTAGTTTGCGATACAACTAGCAGTTCTGTAATGAGTTTATCATTTTTATTTTATGTATGTGCGTTTATAAAGCACGTCTTAATAAAACCATCTTTAAATTCGTAATTCTAATATTTCAACATGAATGTAGACAAATAAATATATTTTATCGTCGTTGTAGTTAGTCAAGAGGTTAGGGTTCTATTATTAGATGTCTTAAAATTATACGAAAAAAAACTAGAAGACACGAAATCCTAGTTTGGATGAAATGCTGTTGACATCTACTCTATTGAGTAAAAATCTGTAAAAAATTACGTATATTTCAGCCATCGATGCGACGGCCGTCATTCTTATGTAACCTTTTTTTTCCTTAAATAGCTTATTATGATATCATCATTTGTAGTTGAAGGTAAGTGTGCACAACTCTTATCAATAATCTCTGTCAAATAAAAACGGCACAAGCAATAAACGGCAGTAGTTTCACTATTACTAAATTTGCAATACCTAATTCTGTTTACAGTTTATTACATTTACGAGTGTTTCTGACTCAGGCTATTTTATCCTTAATATATTCAATACCATTTAATTTGTAGTTAGTGCAATTGTGAAAGAGTTACTTATACATTTTGTTCTCGTCTACAAAATATACTTACCTACATGAAAAAAAAACTGTAACATCACTACTAAAAACTTGGAATTATGTTAAAACTGAGACATTTCTGGAGGGCTAGGTGTTTGGATATATGTTTAAATAAACATTATTATCTTTTGCATTTTGGTGTTTTATAGGTATCTCAGTAGAACCACTTTCAACAATACACTCTTTGTTCAGACACAAATACACGCGCACACACACGTACACATACACTCACACACTCATACACCCACATACAGGCATGCATAAGCACAGACAAACATATTGACTTAAAGAAATATTGTAAAAAAATTTTTTTTTTGCTACTCTTTAGAGTTCATTATTATTAAAATATTAAGGTGATCAATAATTCAATGTACCATGTCTTTTAACACGGAGAGCGGAAATTTCTAATACAAGTATATATTTACTTAAAAGAAATTCCCAATCGCAATACTGTATCGGAAATTGTTGTATCAAATAAAGAATTTGTATTTGTATGAAAAAAAGTCACTTCTTTTACAATGCTGGGAAAAGCCTGGGAAGTAATCTCTCGTCTTATTATAATAATAGATTGAACAGAGATCACCATATAGATATGTCACAATGTAAATACCAAAACAAATAATGAGTATAATAAATCATCATCAGTCTATTAATATCCCACTGCAGGGGCACAGGCCTTTTCTATTAATAGAATAGGGAGACTGGGCCGTGACCCACCACCAGTGTGGGTTGTTGGGTGCTTACGACTGCAGATGCAGTTGGGACCAACGGCTTAACGTGCCTTCCTAAGCATGGAGGAGCTCGAGATAATAAGTTTTTGGCCACCCATCCAATGACCGACCTTTGCGAAAGTTGCTTAACTTCACTTTCGCAAGCATTCGGCATAACTACCTGCACCATCGAAATCCTCGAAAGTAAATATTATATTTAAAACGCAACATTGATGTTAATCATAAATTAGGCGATCAACGTCTCTGCTACTGATCCACATGTCTTTCCCATTGACATTTAAAGAAAACTGGCTATAACGACACTCCCAATGCAGACGGAAATGCTATAAAGATTTCACAATATTTTCAAAGTTTATCGTATATTACTTATGTGCCTGTAAGAGGTTTTTTTTGAAGTGAAAACTTCTTTAGCGACGTTGTACACTTTTCTGTAATGGGTAAAAAATGTTAAACTCGAGTCAGGACACGTGGTCTGATCGAAAATTCGTAAGACGAAAACAATAAAATTGGAAAGGTAGTTAACTTTCAATATGTTGGACGAAACAAAGCAATATTTTATTGTATTATAATAATAAGTCTCTAATTAGGACGTCCAGGTGGCAGCTTTATTGCGAAGAAAATGCATTTTTTTACAATAGATGTCGCTAGGTGCATTTAAATGTAATTCATGTAAGTTGATTTTTCTGAGAGATAAACTTTTTAATGTAATATAAATTGTCATGTTTGTGTACGATAGCGCAATAAATAAAGATTGTATTCTACCACATAAATGATAGTACTTTTATATTGATAAATTAAAGCAATTCGTGCAAAATTATTCCCTAACCATTCCAAAATATTAAAAATGCACAACGTTAACATTCAAGTTTTCACTTCTGCCGGCATTCCCGGAGTGCAACCCGTCGTTTTATAAGCAACCGATGAACATCCACTGTACCTCCGCACACATCGAACCTGCGCTTCCGCGGTGACTTGCTTGATGCCGCCAGTCTACCACAGTTGAAAGACCTACTGCTAGATGCTCCTACCAGTGCGAGGTTGCTATTAAAGCACACTGGGATCTAAACGTCCATGGGACCTCCGAACTCTGTGCTCCGCTTCAGATTGCGACCCGTTGAACTTAGATAAACACATAGCCCTTACTCGCTATTCTAAGCATTCTTATTTTCTGTGCGAGTATAAGTTTACTAGCAGATAAACATCAGTTGCCTAAGGCAGTCTTAAGGAGTGAACACATAGAACTTTATAGCTGCTATAACTTGATATGACAAACTACCTATCTATTTCATTGCTAACCGATAGCATGGACCAATAATATGCGATAGTATGCACGCAAAGGCGGTAAAGTTGAGGTTTCAGACTTTGAATTTCTGGCCTTTACCTCTAAAAATACTGTTAAGTCAGAACTTCAAAAACGCTTTCCGTGTTCCGAAACGACCACCTGACTTGCGCTTGCCTTTAAAAACCTAACTACGCTTTCGGAACCAGTTATATAAGAGTTAGGCTATAATCAGACGTTGATTGAGCATCATTAGTCATTATAAGTAGGTACCTAAGTACCTCTCCGTGTCTGAATGCGGTAAAGGTTGTTCTAATCTTTAATTAATATCGTTAAGTTCGATTGCGGCATAGCATTAGTTTAAGCAACTACCCTAGTCCCTGACCCCCACGACAACGGCTAACTAGAGCCGAGGTCCGAGTCTCAGGGACGCCCTCTAGTTGAGCCGGCTCCCTTAGGTTCGAGTGGTCTAGAGGCTCCAGACGGAGAGGAGACTCCCCCCGTAGGGAGATGTATTCCAGGCGGAATACCTCTAGAGGCAATCGCCAATTCTCGGCTTGAGAACCCCTAAGGATCTCGCCGTCCTCAAACCCGGTGACGTCATCTAAGACCAACAGCATATACAATCGAAAAAAAAACTACCCAAATGTTTCTACTATTACTATAGTTTAACAACTCCTATTACATAATGAATTTTCAACCAGGTATTTACGTGCATTTTTCCATTGGCAGGTTGGTTTTCGGCATGCGGTTGTCGCGGCGGCGCGCTGGCGTCCGCGCGCGGTTCGATTGCGGCATTGCTGCGCGCGCGGGCGTTTGCGCTTGTGTCACCTCGAGCCATTTCCGCTTATAGAGCTCGGCCAACGTCAGGTGATATAACACTTTAATACTTATATTTTTTAAGCATTTAACTGCTAGCTGTTGTGGGTTACCTACAATGCGAAGATATGGCGCTGCCTTGCAGCCTAAGGAATAATCGAGTAAATTCGTCACGGCCATCAGGGCCGCGGTAGCATAGTGGTCAGACCTGGATAGCGGCGTGAGGGTTCGAGTTTCGTCTGCTCCTTGGACCGCGTGGAATTTTTTCTAGTAAAATTTTCTTTAGACAGTAGTACTTATTCAACTTAAGACTAACTAACACAATACGCGATCTATACCCTGCCATCTGGAATTGGTGACAGGTTTATGTGGATTATTTTTATACCAAGGTCTGACAAATGACTCCGTCTCAGTGGTCCCGTTTGATGTCAAATGACAGTAGAGTCCAGACGCAAGGAAAGGTGGAGCAGATTTCACCTGCCACACCAGCCATCCTCCCCCTGCTGGCCTGCAAGTTGCTTCTTCACGCCTCTTTTAAAGGACACCTTTTTACAAACTTTAATTCGACTTCATCTAGGCTATAAAATTGGTTTTCCTTACAAACTTCCAACCTCCTTTTCATCCCCTTCAAGAATGAGTTCTAGGGTAAAACTATCCTATGGCCTTTCCCGGCACTTAAACTATCTCTATACCAAATTTTATCTTAATATGTTTAGCGGTTTAGACTTGAAGAGGTAACAGGCAGACAAGCTGACATGCAGCCAGAAAGACTGACACACTTTCCCATTTATAATATTAGCATGGACTAGTATGGATTGATTCGTTTTGATTATGGTTTCTTTGCATCTAGAATAAACATAATTTGATACAGCTTGACTGTGTAGCTCGGTTGTCTAGTAAAAATTGCTCATTTGCGATAACACCGCCCTTTGTGCACTTATTCTACTATATTTTTCTCTTGTTTTGTTACTGTGTTGTGCAATAAAGAATTTTTAGCTTATCTTATCTTATAGCTTGACTGTAGTGATCTATTGTCGTGTGACACAGATAGCGGCAGGGTGGGTGCACAGTACGAGCGGGCGGCGGCGCGGCCGGGCACGCCGCTGCGACTGGCGGGCGTGTTTGCGGACGGGAGCAAAGCGAAAGCGCCCAAATACGCGCAGCTCATCGATCCGCAGGGAAACGTGAGTTGAGATACTTGTTATAGTTCTGTTAATCGCATTATGTAACCTTTGTGGTGTATGCTGAACATCAGAGGAACAGCATTGGAGATAAGCATCGGGTCACTAACACTATAATGCCCTAAGAGTGAAACCTCATCACGTTGCGACGTCGCATCGTAAAAACGACGACGTATCCCACTGAACTCTGAACTGAAATGTTATAAACATAACATTAGTTTAAGCTACTACCCTAGTCCCCGACCCCCACGACAACGGCTAACTAGAGCCGAGATCTGAGTCTCAGAGACGCCCTCTAGTTGAGCCGACCCTCTCAGGTTCAAGTGGTCTAGAGGCTCCAGACGGAGAGGAGGCTCCCCCCGTAGGGAGATGCCATCCGCCTGGAATACCTCTAGAGGCACTCGCCAATTCTCGGCTTGAGGTTCCCTAAGGATCTCGGCCGTCCTGAAACCCGGTGACGCTCTTAAGGTCATCTGAGAACAACAACATATACACATAAAAAAAAACTACCCAAGTATTTCTACTATTACACACTACTATTTATTCATATTTTATCTGTGAGTGTTGAAACTACTTAAACGTGTTCATAATTCCAAAAGCGCTTAGGGGATAAATATTCGCAAATGGATCGATTAGTCAGTCATCAACTCAATGCCTTGAGGTATTATCTGTACGTCTAACGACAGGGTATCATATTAAAGACATAATACACATTCGCTTCGAGTTCGCCTCTCCCACCCTCCCCGCTTCACCGGACCGCGCTCCTGGACAGACTCCTTTTTTTATTACGCAAGCAAAACCTCTATTTACAGACGCCCTTAAGGGGCACACGAACAAATGGACCTCACACCTAGCCTCTCGCAAGTCACACGGGTGCAAAACGTAGAAGCCGTTAAGCAGTCCACGCGGCTTACGAGCGCTTGCGGCATACTATCCGCTAAAAACCTTGCAAATACCCTCAACGCTGTTAAGTGCGGAGCGGCGAGATCCCCGTTGAGGGACTTCACTCCGTCTCCGCACTCTTCCTAGACAGACCCTATTAGTCGAAAATACCAGTTGATATGTCTGTGATTTGTCTGTGACACATTTTGTAATGGTCATCGATGGTAGTATGTACTAAGGCATGCGTAAACCGGACGGTTTTAAAAAACCGGTTGAATAAGTGTTATCGGTTTTTTCGGGGTTGTGTCTTTATGCCAATAAAACTCAATAAAACAGTAAAAATACGTATTAATTGGATACTATATTGGATTGGATACGGATATTGGATTGGACTATAGCTTGGGATTATCGATAAGCGTTGAATGAGATGAGGTTCTGACTACCACATTCGGAGACTCGCTCAAAAGAATCCCACTTCGAAAATAATTCCGAATCTACAGCTGCAAGGATGTTTGGGACGCCGGTATACCGCGTGTCACACGTGCTGTTACCTTCATAGCAAATCATGCCGGGAACTAACAACATGTCATTGATATGTAGGATTACCAGCATCGGGGAGTGTGCCTAACCTTTTGGAACTCCAGCATTTATCATGGGTTCGGAGCAGCAGTCATCGATAACGAATTTAACACTCCTGCTGTTCAAGAACATGGATATCCCCTTGCAAAACCCCTTAAGTAGCCAATAAGATGGTAACTTCAATAAAAGTGCTCTATGCAAGCCCCTGTCAAACCAGATATCCAGACTCACTGCAAGGGCTTCACCTTTGCTATCGACGGATTTAGCCCAATGGTGAGTGGTTTAAACGAGAAGATCACTAGCTGAACGACCGTAGAGTTTCCACCACCGTTTCCCGTAGTGTCGGTAACTAATTAGCTGGTGCTCCTCAAGGTATCTCAAAAGGCAGGTGTTGATTACCAACTTCATCACCTCAGAGAGCCTGTGAGGCCTGTAATTTGCAGGATCAGATTGGTCACCACTTAAGTACACTATTTTAACACCTATAAACGTGACTCAAGAGACACTTGAGAGAGACTGATTGACAAAACAAAATGGCTGCGGGACTCGAACGACGATCGAGCGTAAAACGCTTTCCATTTTAGAAATAAGGTTTCTTTCTCCTAAAATAATCTATTTAAAAAATAATTGCTCCATAGTTTTAAAAAAATATGATTATAAAAGATTATTTTTATTATTAATAAAAACAATATAATTAATTTTATGAAGAGATTTAAAAAGAAATTAAACACCTAAAGCTAATACGGCTTCCCCAAGGCGCATTATTATTGCTCAAAAATATCGGATGCGTTATTGCGATATCTGTTTTTAGTACATTATTATGAGAACAGTTATGAAGTTAGATACTTCTGCGATAATAACGACGTAAAAGTAAGTATGGCAAAATATCGCTAAACTCATCCGATATTATCGACCGATAATTACGCGCCTATGGGCGGAAGACTTAATATTTAGCTCTACATCGACCATGCCGCAGATAATTTAAAAATACAACGCTGTAGAGCTTAATAAATGCGTTTAATTATACTTAAACTTTAGTATTTCTTTATTATTAAAATAAGTTATTGTCACGCCACTTTTAGCTATGGGCGGATGACGTAATTGCGCCGTATATAATTAAGATTATTTCCTGCGTAATGATGCTTTGATGCCTGTCAGAAAACCCTTATGCTTCTCCAGATCCGTGCTGTTAGTATAATTAAGGAAGTGTTTGACATCAGCCTCTATATTGCAATATAAAGAATAGCGGATTTTTCGCTCGAATTATAAGCACTGAAGTCTAGAGAGGTATTAGAAGAGAATAAAGTAAATATGTTTGCATAGAGTAATTTTTAAGTCGATAGTATTGTTTATAGCGGTTTGAGATGGTTAGTTTTATTTATGTTAAAAAAGTGGCAAAAAAAGCATGGAAGCCAAGGTAGGAATACCACAAATTTGACTACAGTACTCTTCAAAGGGGATTTGCGCTTCAATCTGAGCGATTCCTGCCTTAAAATGAAATTAAAATACGGCTTATCTAACGAAACTGTCTAATTAATATGCATAATAATAATTTTCTTTATAAACATACACCTCAGAGGACATATAAGACATTAATCATGACAGAGAAAACGTACAAATATACGCGGCCTTATTACTAAACAGCATTATCGTGCATATAAAAATAATATTAGGCAGTTTCGGACAGTATTCGGAGTATAGTTATAATACTGATATTTTATAAACAAATTATAATTCTGATCCTCTTTGTTTTTAAACACTGAATAGTTAAGTAAATATTGATTTTGTCAAATATATACAGGAACAATGAACCTTAAACTAAAAACCTTAAAAAATATAATAGAATAACTAAAATATATAACTAAAAGAAGTCCCTTTAGGCAAGGTTCCGAAGATACTGGCAGAGTTTCACCTTTGAATAGCTAGACTAATTATTTGTCCGAGGTAGCTCCCAGCTCTTCGGTCTCCAGTGATGTCGACTAACCTTTTTGATATTTACGTAACTGCAACTTTATTTTTATATGCATATATGTATTATTAATTGCTCTATAAAAATAATACGTAGGATACTAACAATGAAAATTAACACATTCTAGTCATATTATGGAAATAATTTTAAGAACCTGACAATAAATTAGAATTTCCTGTAAATTCCAAATACTCTATTAACTAGATACTAAACTGAATTGAGTTAAAGCTGAGGAAACTCAGTGTTTTTGCGACTTATAAGGATTTTTGAAATAAGTCTGCAACAAATATGAACTCTATTATCGAATACATTAAGACCGAACTATCGATAATCGTAAATAGTTACATCAACGACCGAGCCGAATCATAATAATGATGGAAACAATTAAATTTACATCCGACATTACGTGATCCTTCAACCCTATTTACGAGTTTTAATTTAAATTCCTGCCGGCTACCGCAACCCTTTTTGATTGAAAGTTGATTTCACACATAATACATAAATACTGCACAATGTTAAAGACATACTGCCTACATTGCTGATCTGATGTCGAGTAGAAAGAATGTTGCATTGATTTCATAGTCAAAGAACGTAATGAATTGCGGTGTAAGTAAAAGGATTTCAGCGATATAGAAATATATTTAAAATTCATAATATTATTTCGTTTTAAGAATTAAATTTTTTTGTTAATAACGTATACACTTACGTAACGTATACTCTTAGATGTTAGTAGTTTATTATATTGACGATTAAGTACATTATACCTTCACCAGTTTTTTTTTATTTATAATATTGGCTTCTCATTATTGCTGTGTCATGGTATAATAAACTTTAATCATAAACATAGCTGAAAAAAAGCAACAAAATTTTTAGTGCATATTAAATATTTAACTGTATTATTTTGTACGGATGTAAAATATCTTACAAGTAAAGGTGAACTTTAAATGAAAAAGACAAAAATACTTATAATAGTTTTTTTTTAATTACAAAGGAAATATTTGGAATTTAATGTAAACATCACTTGTAGTACTTAATCTTATTAATTAAAGAATGTAAATATGGATGTCCATACTTTTATCATAAAGCTTAAAGTTAAAGACGTCTGTGAGGGAATCCAATTATTTTACACAAGCGAAGACAAAAGAAATCCTTAGTAGATCTATAAGTGGCACTCTTAGACATATAACTTTGGTTGGCATACTAATAGCGATCGAAAGAAAAATATCGAGGCGATAACTTACTGAAATCTAGGAAATCGGAATGGGTGAGTTAGGAATCCTCAAGGAGCCTAATTTATAAGCGTTCTTCTAATTGACAGGCGCTTCCATGAACACGTAATACGAATAGTGCGATTAGAATGAAAAGTAATGTACTTGGTCGAATGAAGTTCAATTAGGATACTTACTGACTGGCTACTAAGAATATCGTCGCGCCGATAGTCCTTAATGGTCATAGTTAAATCACTATTCTATGTGCGATAATACCAAAAGTGCGTTAATGGAGGTAAATTATTATTATTCACTATTTTCTCGTTTTGTTGGTAATTCTGTTTCTTATTTCCTTATTTTTTGTTACCTCTACAATAAGCTTACAAAAAATCTACCGAATTGATTGGGCGTTCTCAAGGGATACTATCTTATTCATGTGGGATTACTTTTATCAATATATATATATATATAGATAATAATAGATGTATCCACAGCCAATCAACTTAGAATAAGAAAGGTACATTATAGCTATTTTCATACAATTAACATTTTGCATTGCAGTAATTAATTACTTTTGGTTATTTTAAACTTTGGTTTTGGTTGTTTAAACAACAAGCGTAATAAATAACCCGAAGTAATATTAGCATAATCCATTACGATACAAATATATTAAGATATATAAAAGATAATAGAAATGCAATTTACAATGCTGTCTCAATCTCATTCTAGTAACGTCTAAACATTCCAATGATAAAATTATGATACATATCATAATCAAAATAGTGAGGCCATATACAGCAAGTCCTCCCCCATTCAGATTCGTGGAGTATTCGGATTATAGTACCTACCCACAGACAATTAGTAGGATACTTTTATGAAATAAAATTAATACTATTGTGAAATTTCAAACGTATATTCATTCATCTATAAATATTGCATTTATATAACTCTTTTAAAGAAATCCAATACCTATATTAGTTTTATTTTATTTTATTAATTAATGACAAAATAAAAAGTCACTCTAAAAATATAGGTCCCGTTCTCGGCGAATGAAAAAGCGCGGGGGAGTGTGGGGCTTTCGGCTTCTGTACCAGCGTTGCCAGTATTTTTTGCCAAGTCGGTATTTAGGAACTTTTTAAGTGAAAAAAGCGGGATTCTTTCGTCGAATGCGGGACATGGTAAAGAAAACGTGTATAATCAAAAGTTTTTGAATATTTATCTTTTTATTTGAGTTTAAATTACATTTATACGTGACAATAGATAGGTACCTAGTAGAAATATCCATATAATATGTTTTTTAATAAAAATATGGTATTTTAAATTAGATTTACCCTATCGTTAAATAGTTGAGTCTTTGTTTGAAAGTTCTACATTACGCGCCGGGCAGGTGGCCAGTCCACACTTGTGGACTCTTACGCTGCACGCACGTTCGAGTTATTCCCGAAAAGTGGGATTGAGCCTGTCCCACGCGGGACATTTAATTTTGATATAAAAATCGGGACGTCCCGCCAACATCGGGAAGTCTGGCAACACTGTGCTGTACTTTTATTTCTCTTAATTTGTCGTTACCCGCTCCGCTTGTGGCTTGTACCACGCGCCGCTCGGGCGCATAGTCAGTGCTTTATTGCGGAGCTAATGTCGATTAATCAACGCTCGCCGGCCGAAGCGTCCGCGTCACGACGAGCGAAGTAAGCGGACAATGCAAAATGAAAAACTCAAAGCGTTACTAAGGAATCTCGAACTTAGATAGTCTCGGACCGGGGTAAACATACCCATTTGTGCTTGCGTAGGTAAGTCCAAGTAATAGCAAAACGAGTAGGTAAAACACAGTCAAATAAAAAAGACTACTTGAGTGTTGTTTTTAAAGACACTATAGAGTTTGAAGATATATTGTTTAAAACTTTCATGGTCACTGACATTATAGTATTTCTTTTTTTACTGGATTGTTACCATGTACCTTGTTTTATGCGAGTTTCTGATATTTCGGCACTGTTGCAAGTCATCCAGCGCCAGCGTTACTCCGTGATCATGGCGCTTGCAACAAATAAAATAACATAAATTACTAAAGAATTATAAGAGTTTTGCTTATGTTTTGGAATATTAAAGTGAAAAATATACATATAAATAAATATACATCTCCAAAAATTTTTTAAAGTAAAACTTCTTTACGCATGCTTGACTTGGGGAGGTAAGCTTGCGAATGCGTTACGCGTTACGAAAAGTGTGTTCGGGCGAGGCAAACGGGAGTTGAGTGGGGGATATAAGCGAGAGAAAGCAGCGCGCGCGCACATTTTCTTTCTGTCTTTCTCTTATAGCTAGTACATGAAATATGTATATGTATATATTGTACACACACACACTTATATATATATATATATATATCATCTTAAGCATATTTCATTACATTTTAATTGTTACCACAAAACTCAGACCTTACCAACAAGCAGCGGTGGTTCAATGGTAGAAAGCTCGCCTGCTACGCCGGCAGCTCGGATTCGTTTTCCAGCCGAGAAAGGACATTTTTTATAATTAGGTAATAACTTTAAAAGTTTCACTAGCACACTTATGTTTTGGAGTTAGAGAAAGAAGAGAGTTTGAAACAGATAGGTGAGGTAGGTATATACACTATAATTGGATATAAAAATCTAGCAGTGAAACTATTTTGGTTCAACAAAATATTGATAAAATTTATTCGTACAAAAGTCTAAAGTTTTTAAATGTCCTAAAAATTAACGTATTACGGACAACGGTTGAAAAAATGCAAAAAACGTCAATCTGAAGTAATTATACCGCCCGACAAACTTTTTAAGCATTATCCATATAGAAAACCAAGCCAATTTTACATACAAAAACTTCTACAGCGCAAGTTTATCTATGTTTTTTTTACTCAAGAAGTTTTTATCCCTACCTATTATAATTAGGTATCTACTTGCACATTCTTGATTTTCTTCACTGATCTACCACAATTTTAAAGATTACTACATTTTTTCTGTCACCGCCAAGAAAATGGTCGCACGACGCAATTAATTTTTTATTTTATTGATGTCAGGTTTAATTTATTCATAATTTATTACATTACAAACTTAAGTAGACACTCGTGGAAAAAAACTAGAAATAATTCAGACAAAAAATTACTATCAATATAGGTGAGTGCCATCCATGAACATAATACCATCTCATTAATGTCCTCCACGGTAATTTCGCTCCAAAAATAACTGAAAAGGAGGGAAAAATAAGTTTATTTAAAAAAGGAACATGTTCGTCGACCAGGCGTCTGCGCCGAAGAAATTAAATTCCAGTCACTGACACCGCACGATTATGAAGTCAAAAAAAATAAATTTAAAAATAGAATAAGGACGGGCCAAAGAACATCATATTCTCATCTATTTTTAATAGACAACCCTTGGTAACACAGCAGGACTCGACGGAGAACAACACAAATGTCTTCAGGCATCAAATTGAATAAAACTTACTCTTATCACTAAAGCATTAAAGGTATGCAGATGCGCAGTAACTTTTGGCGCGCGAAAGCAAAGCGAATATTTCATAGCGAAAGAAAATAGTTGAAAACAAACTCTAACATGAAGAGATAAAGTTGAGCGAAAGTGTTTTCAGTTTGACGCGGTGTACATATTTGCGGTGCGAGGTCAATGTCCTTGTGGTGACCATGGATCTACGTAATTGTGTACTTAGTGGTGAGTCGAGATATATCCCTTTTTGAGATGAACCTTTTTTTCGGACGGGGTGTAAACGGAAATATCCTATGGAAAAGATGAAACGGAAATGCGTCACGAGCGTCACACCACTATATATATATATATTATGTGTGTGTGTGTGGAATGCGTGCGCAGCTCTTCCCGACGAGCATGTAAGTTGGTTGGTAACTCGGCGAAGGCTGAAACGCTACGAGCGTCACACGCAACAATATATATGAGTGATTCATGCGCTGTTCCATTCCTCTTTGCCCTATGTACCGTCTATTGAAAGGTTATTTAAGAAAAAAGTTTCACTTCATTGTAGTCCGGGCACACATTTTTTTATCTAAGTAATTAGTAATTGTCAATATAATATACTATAAATATACCAATTATCTGTTTTTGTGTTCGTTAATAATAAATAGTAACTTAAATTTTAAAACCTACAGCTATAATCTAAAAATCCATCAGCCAAAATAAAATAAAATATTCTACAGCATTAAAGCTATGTTAGCGTAAGATGAACGATTACGGTACCTATTATGTCGAACTAAGTTACTTAATACGAAAGATAACACAATAAGTCATCTCTATTAGATGACTTTATCCACTTAATCATCTCTTCCCTCTCACTACACTTTATATATAGTCCGTTCAACATAACTTGTCCCTGGTAAAGAATCTTGGCACTCCTTTTTATTGAAAGTGCAGCATTAAAAATCACCTGATAACTAGATACAACAGGTTTCAGCCTATAATAACGATTGATTGGAATACATTATTGACTTTGTTATTATTTTATTTTTAAATTTGTGATTTTGGTTAAAAAGTTGTGCCAAGATTCTTCACCTAACAGGAGAAGTTAGAATGAACAGACTGCAAACGAGAAGCCTATAGCCGACGGTAGACTTTTTGACAGATGAAAGATGTGATGGCTGCCGTCAGCTGTTTTTTTTTTTGAGTGTTTATGCTATTGGTCTGAGATGACCTTTGCAGCGTCACCGGGTTTGGGGACGGCGAGACTCTAGAGGTAATCTAAGCGGATGGCATCTCCCTACGGGGGTAGTTCCCGTGGGGAGATCCTCCTCTACGTCTGGAGCCTCTAGACCACTCGAACCTGAAGGGATGCCGTCAGCTGCAAGCCGCTCGTGTATTTACCATTAGTAACATTCAAGTTGCTTTGTGGTAAGATTCTTCAAATTTTCCAGATGACTTTCCTTCCACAAGAGACGACACAAATACCAATTTGCATTTGCCTCTAAGAGGTTTTTTGTTTTTTTTTTTATGTTTAATAGGCAAGGCGTTTGACCAAAATCTCGCCTGATGGAAAGCGAAGATGAGGTATAGGATAGTACACGCCTGCCTAGTAATTTATATACATTATTATATTTTTTATTTTAAGCATTTTACTGCTACATATTTAAATCTAAAGAAAGTATATTACTAGGAAAATTTCCTCTAGGTTCAGGTCTTAGACGGGATTCGAAAAATTTTTTATCTAGTAATATAAATTCTCTAGATTTAGGTCATTTACATTACATGAATAAGGGCATGCCTTCCCTATGAATGGATTAGGGAGATCATCTCCATTCCACAATGGGCTGAGTGGTGGATCACGGCATGGCCTATCCTTCCTATATCACTTTCCTTCGATTTTCGATTTATCGTCATCGTCTTTCATCCTGTTCTAACTTACAAAAGTTTTGAATAGATCTCGACACGAACGAAGTAGTACACGACACTTTGTTCGTTCGTTAATGAGGACGACACACTGAACTAAGAATTTCACTACTTGTTATGTCCCATATTTGTTTGTTTGCGTATGGTCGAATCGCACTGGTGTGCTGAATGCGGTATCATCGAAGACGTTTGTTTGATATTGATGGAATGTGAACGAAACGAGCCACTAAGGTTTGAGTAGATCAGGGATTCCCAAACTCATTTTGTGTACTGTCCACTTTGAGAATAAATATTTTCTATCGTCCCATTTTTCACCTACATCAAAACCGCTATAACTTCAAATTGAATTAATTACTGTGAGCTATATTAGCGGAGATTAAACATTCATTTTAAACGCCCCTAACCCGCAAAACTAAATTTCAAACCTAAGCGCAGTAGGTAGTACACAACCCCCGTTTTTTTTCTGGGTCTCTTTCCGCCCACCTTTAGGCCTGCAGCGCCCACAAAGATGCATTATTTTTGGGAAAGGCTGGAGAGTAGATGATAAAAACGTTATAAGAATTTAACATATCTTCTAACAAGGAAAGCCAAAATTTCTGTTGTTTCGTTCTTAGACCGCGCCTTTGTTTTTTATTTAGTATTTATACCATTCTTGTCTGTATAGAGTGACATCTTCATTGTAAAATGACAAAACTCTCTAATAACGATAAAAAATTATATATATATTTATCTGTTCACAACGGTGACTACACACATAAACGTAACGACCGTAGAATTGAGCAATTACATACTGAATTTTGCACCGTTCACTATGATTACCTACGTACTTACGTTAAAACTAACTATAATTTGACTTTCCGACAAACCATCACCAATTTCCTGCAAACGTCGCCATTATAACATTCTTAAATTAGGTGATTCACAATCGTGTTTCTTTTTATATTATTTTAATGAAATAATGAAATCAACACCGACGCTGGGAAAAAACACTGACAAAGAATGAAAATTATCGAAAACAAAGCCCAAAGAAATATTAGTATTGTCTATAGCGTATTCAAGTTAAAGTAGTTATATCACAAATAACCATATGACAAACCAGTTTCCCACAGATCTTTAAAAAAATATATATTTTATGATCTGTTTTCATAATATTCGGCTTTTGCTTTGGGCAAGCATTTTACAAAAAATACCAAAATTTAAGTTCTGTGTCTTATTCCGTTTACGATCTAGAGACCCGTAACATACGGACATACAGACAGACGACATGCGACAGAGTTAGAGCAATAGGGTTCCGTTTTTACCATTCGGGTAATGTGCGGTACCCTAAAAAATATTCCTTATGATTAACCCTTTCGATGGTTATGATAAAATACATGTGGTTTTACATTTCACGAGTTCGATTCACGGTGGAGGCAGGTGATTTGAAAAAAGTAACTGTGAATGCAATTCTATTTATTATTAAAAATAAAACGATGTCTCCTTTCAGTATAATATCATATCTTCAATATTATTAATATACATACCCTCCATGTGGCATGACCGTGGTCCGCCTTGTATTGTATTCTAGCAAATGTCTATAAACACTAGAATGTTCTGGACGTTTATATATATATATTTGAAACAATTAAAGGAATGCTCCCTAAAAATTTGAGCCTTGTGCGAGCAGGTTCTGAATTACTATCCCGATGATATCTTTGCTATCTATCGTCTGGTACCTGCAACCCTCAGAATAGGTTGGCAATTTATATTTACGCTTAATTATATGCAAATTACGACATATTAATTTTACAGTCTTGTGGCAGCAGGTTAATTTTTTTTTGCGTTTTCAACATTTTAAGTGATGGCAACTGCGAGATGCCTGCCAGAACGGAAGGTACTCTATACGAGCTAGTGTGACCACGTTCACTTTTTAGATGTTGATAGATGGTAGTTGTTTGTAGTACGCAGGTAAATAGTCACCAAAGTTAGATATGTATATTTATTGCAGCCTTAGATCTAAGATTGCAGCCGAACGTAATTACAGAAAACTAGTTAGTATGTAATTCTTTGCTTGACTGTTTCGAATGCGCACCCTTAATGTACTCGTGTAATTAATATATAATATCAATAATATTAGCTTTTATGACGCGCAACCCGAAGTAGGTTGCTATGTCAACTCAGTATGTGCGGTGATGAGACTGTACATACTCTCTTTATTAACAGATAATAAACTAAATTTAAAACAAATAAGATTTGTGGGAAGCAAATTAGTCGGATGGATCAGTAGATCTCAGACTAGGAGTTAAGTAAACAAAATTCTATTTCGTCCGTGACTTAGATTATTAAAAAGTAATGGACACATATTTTTAAGCTATTGTATAGCTTTTATCGCAGGCTTTGAGCGCGGCGACCGAATCAAAAAATTTCGTAGCACAAATATGCTGACAAGAGTGCATAAGATACCAATTTTTGCCATTCCTGTATCGATCTAAATGGCGCAGTGTGTTAAATTTTTGCCACGGGACCAACGTTCTACGCATCACCGCGGTCGTCGGTTCAAATCCCGCACTCGTATTTTAATTTTTTATTATTTTTTCCCCTTTTTTTATATATTTGTTTTAGACCCTGTTGTTATTTTTATTTATTTTGTTAATCAACCAATAAATCGTTGTGATGTCGCTGCTAAGTCATACGCCATTTCAAAACAATATATCTCTCTTATGTTCTGATTATGAGATAAAAGAAAAATTCGTGTCCCAATACATTTTGATATATCTGCCTGATAGACTGAGAACAAAAAGTAGAGTGACGCTCGTTGCGTTTCAGCTTTCGCCGAGTTACCCTCCAATTTTCATGCTCGTCAGGAAGAGCTGCGCACGCATCCCACACAGACACACACACACACACACATATATAAAATATACATCCATAATATAAAAATGAATTGCTGAATGTGTTGCTAAGCTCAAATCTCGAGAACAACTGAACCGATTTCGATAATTTTTTTTTAGAATATTCCTTGAAGTATGAGGATGGTTCTTCCGCGGAGAAAAATTATAAAAATTGTCTGAAAAAGTCCAAAAACAGCACTTTCCTATACTCCCATACAAACAGTTCTTAACAATACTTAAAAGTCAATTTGAACTTTAATACCATTCCATAAATTTCAAATGTTAGTGGAGAGGTTCCAGGAAGGCAAAACAATTTGAGTGACGTGATGTCAATAGAAGTTTGGAAAAAGCAAATATACCATTTTCAGTTTTTTTTTTTTTTATAATTATATGAAGAGTGATTTTAGTCTACACTACAGCTCTACACCGAAGCGAAGCGAGGGCGGGCCACTGGTATAAAAATATAGCCGAGCTACGCTTGCGACACATTTCCTTTTCCATAGGATTTTTCTATTTAAAACCCGTACAAAAAGAAGTTTCACTTCAATAATTGAATTAGCTATGAATTTTAGGTCTCCCATCGAATGACCACCAATCTTCATACATTGCTAAAATTACCAAGTATTCTTATATTAACACTGGCTGAAAATGTCTAAATTACGAAACAATCAATTTCTGAGATTGAAAATTTATAGTCACGATTTTCCCACTTACTTTAAACAAAGAAACTAACTAAACATCTGCTATATATATACATTTTTTTATAATATAGGGCTTCTGATATAACTGACATCTAACCGTGGGCCATGACTTATACCTTGTGCAAAGCAAGACATGCCCAGTCAAAAACCTCTTTGCACAAACAAAAACACTCAACGTTTAACTTTAGCCAAACGCAATAAGTTGTATAAACCAATTTTCCGAATGCATACTTAAGTTTGCCATCCATGAGTTTGACACACTTGCCTTATGGAATTCGATCAAATGCTGTCGTTTGATTTTGACTTTTATGACTGTTGAAATAAAATTGTTTTGACGGAGGTTCAGGTGAAATATTAAAATGGTGGAAGTCAATACGATGGTTTTCGGTCCATAAGGTCAGGCCTGTACCTTATAAGGAGGAAACCAGTGTGTCACTTTTTTATCGCGCTGTTATATTTAAGTTTGAAAATTGTCTTCATAAATAAGGTCTGCAAATGAAATACTTATGAACGTTTGAAATAAGAATGTAAATGAAATTTCAGAGGAATTCAATAAGAAATGGAATCAACTTCAATCTACTTAATACTTTTAAGTATAAATGACTAGTGCTTGCTCTGGCTGTATGGAAATATTGTTTTCCCATACAAACTACCCTTTTCAGCCTCTTAAATGGTGAATTTATTACTAGGATAAAATTTGTTCCATGTCCTGAGACTCAAGCTATCACTGTACCAAATTTAATTCAAAATTAATCGTGAAGATGTAACAGACAGAAAAACAGGCAGACAGACACACTTTCGCATTTATAATATAACCATGGAAGTATGAACTAGCCAATGCTATCCCAACGACCTCCTCCCCCCCTCCTACTTACTCTAAAATCCTTATTAATAAATTAATAAACACGGAAAAGGCTTAGATTAGTTACGTCGTGTTTTGTTCATGTGGATTAAATGCAATTTGTCATTCAATAGCCAGACAAAACAAGGAGTAACTAATCCAAGCGTAGTCTTCGGTTTATTAATAATGAGTTATGTGATGATCTGTGAAGTATAAAAAAGTCTTTGGTAAGGCTGGAAAATGCATAGTATCATAGGGTTTACTAAAACGTTGAAACCTTTTTCGCCGGGACCTTTGTAAAACATTATCATACTTGTTAATTAAAAAAAATAAGTTACGTAATATCACTTGACGTTTAACCTATGACTCAATCTTGTCGACAGGTGCACTCGTACAATACTGTGAAAGAGTCCATAAATTGTTTCAAAATATAACTGTTGTCCAAAATCATGAGCTCAACGATACCTTTTCAAACTTACGACTGGCTCAAAAGCGCCTCGGTTTACAATAAAAGATTCGCAAATATACCATCGAAATGGATCAAGGAAAATACAGATGTCCTACTCTTACTTTTTAACAGCAAAGGGGCAGACAAGGACAGCGTACTTAAGAAGTTCTTCCATATTTACGAAACTGTGAAACATTCCAACATACCCATTGAAGTTATTTATGCATCCGTAGAAGAAACCGAAAAGGAAATGAGAGCAAGTTACGAAAATCAAGCGAATTGGTTTACTTTCAAGTTTGATGATGCCCTGGTACTCGATCTCATGTATATGTACGAAATTACGTCTGTTCCACACATTTTAGTGCTAAAACCGGATTGTACTGTAATATCACACCATGGTATAATAGATTTGGAACAATATGGTAAAAATGCAGTGATATCATGGCTCTCCACAGCTGCTTCGACGAAGCAAAGGGCGTTGAATAAGGAAATTGATATTTATGGACCCAAATGGAACTATTTAAAAACTAGCGGCGAGAAAAAAGAGTACCAAAGGAAGTTCAACTTCACGCAAAATTTTAAGAGATCATGATATTTTACTATCGGTGGAACAGTATAATGATGTACGCACCTTATCATCATTTATGTATTTTCTCAAGTTTGCATATTACTCGAAAACATCGCCGCTCATAGTTTTATTAAACGTGGGATGCAGACACCAGAAAGTAAAATATGTGGCATGATAAAAAAAAATGTTTGGTTAAATAGTGCCTTAACCAAATTTGTGTGTTCCATCCTTGTCAAGGGGAGTGCTAACCGTCTCTCCTTTCAATAGACACGTCGAAGCGAACAGTCATTTTTACTTATATACTTAAGAAGCTTAAAGGAAACTATATCGCGATTTAGAACAAACATGTTTTTAACACATTTTAATCAAAGATTTATCCTTAAAAGTTATACACGAGACATAATAACGGGTTGCAATAAAGTACATGATAAAAATAACAATTATTTTACCGCTTATCTCTCGATTTTTTTATTAATTCTGTAAAATAAAACTGAGCGGAGTTGGTGGTGCCATCTCTTGACAACTTAAATAAGTTATCAAATAAGTAACCTTTAACGTTAAGTTGTCTTTATTTATACATTTCAAATTTACAACAAGATAATGGTAACTATTTAATGCACAAAATTTTATTGCGTATATTTTTAATTAATCTATTAAATATTATCATAATACCTACTATGTATTTTGTAATGTTCAATGGAAACTAGGCGAGTGGCTACCTGCAAGGCTGCAACGACAAATCATCGATAAACAGTTTTATGTATCAACATAGATTCATAAATGTCAAAACATTGACAGATATTCTTGCGTGTGCGCCGCATTTTGTCCACGTAATAACACGGGGCGTCCACGTCCATACAATTGATTAAGCAACGTTTGAGCCAGTGAGACAAATAAACATGCGATCGATAAGATCTACAGCACACTAAATAAAATATACATTTATAACTTTAAAACTTTCTTCTGGTATATCTATCTGGTAATATTTATCTGTAATTTAACTTAAAACTGGAAGTCCATACATTTTTGGAATCTGTGCATTTTCCATTCATTATGTGGTAGTTAAATAACATTGGTGTCAATTCTGGCGTGTTTCTCTAAACTTAAAACTAAATTTAACATCAGTCTCTCCTTTTCATTCCGTATAGAGAATGACAGGGATGCACTGTTGCCAAATTTAAGTTTAGCTTTAGAGAATCATGCCAGAATCGACATCATTCTCTTTATTAAATAAGAAAGAACGTACTTGCGTAGTTACGTACGCCATAAAATGTCTGAATGATATATGAAATTGCAATAAACGACATGGACTATGTACATATTTAATGCGGTCAAACGACTCCCGTGGGATTTTCTGAAGTCCCAGCAAATGATTAAGGAGTCTATTAAATTGCTTTAATAAGCTTTTTCGTTCATTGGACTAGCGCCTCCAGATGCCAATAGCGGCGTACTAAGATCATTTCTAAAAAACGTGTATGACGGAATTGTACCCCTTCAAAAATTCTATAAAAAACATACATATATAGACTGTTAAACACTATACCCTGTCTGCGCGTCGCGCTTCGCGCTCTTGAATTGCGCAGGGTAAAAAAGGCCAATTATATCTATCTTTTAAAAGTGAACCACTTTTTCTTTTTTCCTTAAATTAATGAGGGTGAAACCGCAGGGCACCTCCAGTATTTTATAAGAGAAATTCTACATTAAGATTTCTGAATTAAAACAATAGATACTTACTTATTTATAAAAACTGAATAAAAATCGTAGCGGCTATAAGAATATAATTAGGTAGGTACTTACTTTAACCGTCTTCTAAGTTTCAACCAACACACTTTATTCTAAGCGTCTAGAACAACAGTTTAATCAAGCAAGATCAAAGGATAATGAGGTAGGCGTTAGGACTGTCGTAAAACAAAGTCGCGGGTAAGTATGTAACAAGAACAACCCGTAATTGCATCACAGATTTAATGTGGGTTAAAAGTAAACCAGTCTGAGGTGTCTAAACGGTTTTTTGTCAGGCGGTTATTAATCACATCGCAGAAAGCTGATGTGCTTTAATGAAATAACGTTCTGATAACATCACATAATGCATGCGGCCCCAATTGTCTTTGACATTATTCCGAGACAGGTACTTCATATTCTTTACAATCGAATGTTGAAACATACTTTTACCCATTGTGGCGATTTTTGTGCAATCATCGAGACAGGTAGCCCGGGATATGATTTGTGCATTGTGAACTACTAGCGCCATCTAGTGTTGGGTAGCAGAAGCATTGCTGACTCTTTCTTTTGGTATTTATCAACAAGATTACATTAAAAACCGCCAGTAATTAAATGTTCATGATTTTTTTTTAATCTAATTTATTTTTAATGAATGAAGCAACAACTTTAAATAACCTACTGTGTGCCGTCCAACACGTTTTCCTCGTCGCAGATGCACACTTTTGAATGTAATGTAATTATTACATACATTACTATTTTCTCTATTAAATCTATGCATTCCTTTTAATAGCTGCAGAGGAAGTGACCAATACTCGAAGATATATAATGTTAAAAGATGCGTCGGCGCAGACAATGCGGCGCTGCGTGTTGATGAATGCGTTAAAACGAACGGCCGCAATAAAAGACTGGTATGGCATACGCATACCAAAGTTAATTTTACACAGCACGATTTGAAACGGAATAACTCTATATAATTTGGAGCTACTTAATGAAGTTCCATCAGGTGTTGATGATAATAAAGAAATTTACGTTATGTTATGATCGACTGTAGCTAATTAAGTGATTATCATAATTTGTAAGAGTAGGTTCCATCTGATTGAATCTAAATTAGCAAATAAGTGGTGTCGTTTCTGGCATGATTCTCTAAACTTAAAACATCAGTCTCTCTTTTTCATTCTGTATAAAAATGTTGTCAAATTTAATTTTAGGTTTAGAGAATCATGTCAGAATCGAGACCAGTATCTACATAATTCAAATAATAATAATAAATAAATAAATATTTCCAACACTCACACCAATTAGTCTAGCCCCAAGCTAAGCACTATAAGGCTTGTGTTATGGGATACTAGGGTAACGGATAGAATACATATATTGTACATATATAAGTATATTTATATAGAAATACATATTAAACATCCATGACTGGTGTACAAATGATGAATACGAGATTCATCACACAAACATCTGCCCCCACCGGGATTCGAACCCGGGACCTCTCGAGTCGGCGACACCATGAAACGCGGCGTACAAACCACTCGGCCAAGGAGGTCGTCCATATAAAAAATACACTTAAGATTTGATACAAGAAATCATATTACCTTAGGTACTAAGATTTTGCGCGATGTTTAGATTAGAATAGGATTGCTTAATTTTTTTTTCTTCCTTCCACTTTAAAATATACGTTCATTTGTACCTTATTCCTATTCTTATAAGAAAAATATAACATTGGAATCGTGTTGTTTGGATAATATCGACTAGTTTGTACGGCTACAACAATAAGATAATCTTACAGCGTACCTATATAAAATTGAATTTGTGTCATCATCATCAACAGCCTATCCAAGTCCACTGCTGGACATAGGCCTCTCCAATTGCACGCCACCCAGATCGATCTTGGGCTACTCGCATCCAGCTCCTGCCAGCCACCTACACTACGTTTGCTTAGACGCGGTCTCCACTCCAGAACTCGCCTACCCCAACGGTTATCGGTTCTTCGGCAAATATGACCAGCCCACGGCCACTTCAACTTGCTATTCCAGTGGGCTATATCGATAACTAGCCTTGTCGATAAATACCTCGAATTTGTGTACCTCAAATAATTTTGATCAATCTTCACACTACGATCTATACGAAGCTGACTGTACCACTTTAGTAGGTAGGTATATTATTTAACAATATTATTATATTTATATTATTGTATTTTATTATATATTTATTGAGAATATTATATTGTATGAGAATCATTTAAAAAAAACTTATAATAACAGTCCGTCAGTCTTGCATTGTGAAGCGCCCTCGTCATAAGTCACTCTTCACTAGGAGGTCCTGTGTGCTAGCTGTAATGGCGGTCGAGGGCACGGCCCGCGGCTATTTGTTAGGTAAATGCTGGACCTAACAATACACGAGCCTATGTTTACGACCTTAGGACGGCGGAGTGAACACTAAGGCTGTATGTTGTTATGTTCGAGGCCATTATCATTGCTCAACCTCAAGGACTTATTTTATTCGCAGCGGATCTGGAGCTTAACTATATTTGAAACGAGTTATTTTGGCTGTATGGGCACTTTGCTTTCCCAGAAAGGGTAAAGAAATTTAAATAAAAATGAAACGAGTTAGGCTGTATAAACATTTTCGTTAGTCAGTAGTTTATAAAAAAAACGTGTGGTTTTAAGAAACCACGATGCGAGAGGAACTTTTTATATCATTAATAAAACAAAGTCCTATGTCGGCTGGGATTCGAACCCGGGCCGCCCGCGTAGCGAGCGAGCTGTCACTGAAACTGATAGTCTGATTTTTTAATAACCATCAAATATGTAACAAGACATGCTTAAGATAAACGCTACGCTTTGGGAAGCTAAGTCAAGTCCTGACATAGTCGATACCACAGTGCCTAAAGACGAAAGTCTTCAATTAGTGCGTCCTACCTGTAATGACATACGGAGCCGAGACGTGGACACTGACGGTACGGCTGGTCCACAAGTTGAAAGTTGCTTAGCGCGCTATGGAAAGCGCTATCTATGTTCGGCGTTTCTCTGAAGGATCGCATCAGAAATGAAGTAATCCAAGAGAGAGCCAGAGTTATCGACATAGCCCATCAGTTGAAGTGGCAGTGGGCTGGCCATACTTGCCGAAGAACCGATGACCGTTGGGGTAGACGAGTTCTGGAGTGGAGACCGCGTCTAGGCAAACGTAGGACGTCCTCAGGCACGATGGAGTGACGATTTGCGCAAGGTGGCTGGCCGGATCTGGATGCGAGTAGCCCGAGATCGATCTTAGTGGCGTGCAATGAGGGCTATCGTTTTTTGTCTCACCAGATGGCGCCACTGTTGAGTGAGGTCCTGAAGTGTAACTTTTAAAGTTAGTAAACACGCTCGTGATATCAAAGTTTACATTTTAATACAAATTAATCGTATCTTAAACATAATCGCCCATGCCACAGTGTTGCGCAGTCCCGTTTTGTTCGGAAAAAAGAAGGACAATATTTTTTCTTAGCTCCGCTTTTAAATAACTGACAATCATTGACACGTAACTCATATTTGCCATAATAAGTCTGATTTATTACCAAATATTCACAACTATTATTTTAATTAGAAAAAAACCGCGTAGTCAACCCGCAAGCACATTTTGACATTTCGGAGACCTCACGCAACACAAGCGCCTCTGGCGGCGGTTTCAGACGCGATAGCCTTCATTGGAGAGGCCTATGTCCAGCAGTGGACTAGGATAGGCTGTTGATTGATGAGGTTAAACGAATTAATTTGAAGCGATATAATAAAAGTTTCACTTCGAAAATCTTTATGAAAGGCGGGAATTTTTTTTGCCTATTGTAAAATAGATCTTTGTAAATCGTTTTATAAATTGATTAAAATTTATATTATTTTTTATATTTATAGTTTCAGTTTCACACTTGAGCCAAAGGCGATCACAATACATAATCCTATTGGTTGTTTTTTTTTTATTCAAACTTCCTTACGTTAGGTATTTAAAAAGAAAAATACAATTAACTTTATAGGTCGCAGAGAATGGCGAACATGAAAATGAGTTATAGTTAGACAATTAATCCCAGGCTTGCCACAGGTCTTAAAGAAGCGAAAATAACTGTTGTTTTGTCAGTGAACAATCGATTGTTTAATTATAGTGTAGTGATAATTCAAAACTTGAAAAACAAACACCTGCTCATTGCTTATTTAGGTGGTAGAAAAGCCAGAAAACTAAAAACTCCAGTGATTGTACACAAGGTGAACAAACTGCAGTAGTTTAATTTTTAGTTAAAAAATCTAGCGTCGTGTTTTAATTAAAAAAAAATGCACTTTATTTTGTACTTGTAGCGACCTATACTGTGAAGAGATGATGCAGTCTTTATCACCACTTAACAGCAAGTGGGGTAGAGTCATTTGCCTACCTGGCTTCAAATAATAAAAAAAAGTCTTGCAGAATTAAGAATACCTTTATTATCTAAAATCACTGGTATATATTCATTTGGCAAGATTACAATGCTAAGCGACCACAGCCTTTAAACGCCTTTACCATATAGCTACACCATCAAAAGGCGAGGATGCCGTATGTGGCAGGTAGAACTGTTAAAATTCGGTGGGGTGGAGTCATTTGTCAGACCTTTATAAGGTGCTAATCGTTCCAATTCGAGCGAGGAAATATGCTTTTTTATGTTTAAAGGGTGATAAACAAGCATATGGCCCGGTTGATGGGCCAAAACATAGCCTATAGACGCCTGCGATACAAAAACTATCACTCACGCCGTTGCCTACCCTGACTCACTGCCGGATTTAGGGGAGGGCAACCGGGGCGAAAGTCCAATAGAGACTTCGGAAAAAAAAATCTTTCAAATTCCAACTAGGAAACACTAGTAAACGTCTTTTCCTTTGATTTTTTTGCTCTTTTACCTTTACTCCGAGAACTCGATTTCAACGAAATCATCAACGATTTCTCGGCGAAAAAAGCTCGAAAGGTTCCGTTCGTTAACTCTAAGATTTAATTTCAGATAATTCTTGTTCCCGTTTATATTTATGTGTTTGTTCAATACTAAGGGAATCTACTTGGTTCACAACAAATTATTGAAAAACTCAGCTGAAAAAAAAATGTTTACTTTATTTGGGAAAATAATTTGGGGTGAGGGGGCCTCCGCTCTTCTGTTGCCCCGAGGCCTCTGGACCTCTAAATCCGGCCCTGCCCTGACTCCATCCCCTACTCCGTGGAGTCCTGGAACCTAACTCACCGACAGAAACATAACGCCACCTTAGTGTTATTTTACTGTGCTCTCTGTAAAGTGGAGATTACTTGTCCGTTTGCGTTCAAATTCCAGCGGAAAATCCACTATGCCCTACCTGTTTTAAAAATAATATAAGTATAGTAAATAGAAATAATTCAACATGTTTAGTAGCTACTAGTAAGTACTACATATCGGTAGCTTAAATTTTAGATCATTCGTTCGGACATCGAAGGATGTGAGTTCAAATCAACTCCCGCACAGTGCCTGAAAGACAAGACAAGAATTTAGTTCTTAACAAGCTCAATTAAACATATAAAATATAATTTAATTTTTCACAGGAGCTGTTCGTGCCAATCAATACAAAAGGCGAGTTGTACGAGGTGTGCCCTGAGGAGCTGACGCCCGCGGAATGGGACTCGGCGGGGGAGGGGCCGGCTACCCCCCCTCCTCCCGACGCAGGGACCAAGGCCCATCGCCTCCCCCACCTGTTGAGTCTGTGGCGACTACCCACCAGGGTCAGGCTGCTGGCAGGCACAGTGCCTATCGAGATGGCGCATGATGTTGGAGGTGAGATCATTATTCAATGCTAAAATTATAAGGAATGACCTTCCTACGCGGGGGCGATGTGCAGATTTTTGTAGGTCTTCTTTCGTTTCTTCGACTGGCCCTCGTAGCCCGCACAGATCTTGACGACTTGGTCTTTCTAGTAGTACTTGGGGTGCCCAACCGGCCTTCGCCAATAAAGCATTCCCATGTACGCACGTTTTGCGGCTCAAACCTCATCCATGAATTCTTTGTGGCTCAGCCAGCAGAGCCTATAAGCCAAAGTCCACCCAATAATGTTGTGCTACGCCACCAGAGCTTGACCCTGATGCTGGGACCATAACTCATGCACTAAACTCTGCGTAGACATTGTCGAAGGCTCTATTCAGTAGAAGGACTAGTTTAAAGATGTGATTAATAGAAAAAGACTTATATTGAAATACGTTTAAGCAAATATGTAAAGAAAAAATAAAAATACTAAAATTTTATACAGTATTACAGTTATTACGCAATTTAACATATGCTCATATCTATTATCTATGCAGATGTATCTCTATTCAGATGTATTTAATTTTCTAATTTCAGACGACCTTTTGCTGCGAGCATCAGTTACCGAGCCAGTTCTGGTGATGTGCACCCTTCCAGAATACAACGGGCTACCGTCTAGCCCGAGCAAGCAGGTGGACCCTCGCTACCACGCCAAGGAAGCTCTGCAACTCCTACCCCTGAACGGGAACATCAGGATACGCCGCACCCAGCTCGGCTTCGACAGCGAGAAGCGAATGTTCCTCTCCGCGCGCCTCCAAAAAGCTCTAACCTTCTGTCAACTTAACGTTGACAACTGGATCAGGCAAATCTCCTACGCCAACCACTCCGTTTTCGGCAAAGCGAAGACCACAGAAGAACATTTGAAGGAAGATCACGAACCTGTCAAGTTTGAAAAAGAGAAAAAGTTCACCTTACAAGGTCTAAAGATTGACACGTCTAGACTATTCGGGAAAAGCGATAAAGTGCTCAAAGATATTCCTGACGAAACGGAAGGGTCAATCATTTTCTTGAGTAAAAATGAACTTGAACACATGAACTATGACGTTTATAGCGACGACGAAGGAAAAGATGACCCGAAAAGTGATGAGAAAATAGAACAAGAGCTATTTTCTAATGACAAAATGCAGGTTTTTAGAGAAGATTCGGGGCAAAAGAAGAATAAATGGTTTAAAAACATAAAACTCTTAAAAAGCACTGAAAGACTAGATGAAAAAATTACGGCGATTGAAAACAACGATAAACATAGAGATTTTAAAGATCCCTTTGACCCCTCAGCTGAAAAGCATAGCTCAATAGAAAGATATCAAGATATGGCAAAGCTAATTGAAGATAGATTCGGTGGAACTCGAAAAAACGACGGTACAGCTGAAAAGAGTCACTCTTATAAGAGTCTCACTACGTCCTCATCAGATATGGGAACCAGCCAATGTAGTTCTAACCATAAAAAACCAATTCTAACCAAATCTGTTTCTGTTCAAACGGGTATGCCTGACGGTACTTACAATACTGATGAGGATTCTGGAATCAATATGAAACATGGTCGTAAAAATCTAAGCGTGGATCAAATAAATTACTGTGGTTCAATGGAAAGCGATACTAGTTCTGGTCGTAAATTGAAATCACTAGACGAAAATATGCTGAAGAAATCAATGGCAACAAAATCTTCAACAAACTTGGAAAGGAGGCAGAGGATACAACCTGATTTGATACCCGAAAAGGCTATAGTAAAATCGGAATCTTACAATCAGATCCAAAGTTGCGAAGACATAAACATGTTTGGAGTAGGTTCTCTTTACAACGATAGCGACTTTGAAATAAATTACAAACAACATTCCTTCATTACTGAAAAGCTCTGTTCAGAATTTCACGTTAAGACAAAAAGAGTTCTCAGTAAGTCTACATCCAATCTGCTTCATCCAAAAAAACCTAATGAAAAAAAAGAAGGAAATAACAGTAACAGTATGCCAACTAAAACTGAAAGGTCTAGTGATGGTGATAAACTATTAAACTTCAGGAAGAAAATAGACAAACCAAGAGCACCGACGCCAAAATCTGAAATCGAAGAAGATCTCATACCGGTTGATATATCAGAAGAAGAACCAAACGTTCAAGTAAGAATTAGGCGATCAATATCCTCAATACAAAAGCGTAAACTGCCTGTGATAGAAGACTTGCCATATGGTCAAGTCGCAGACGCTGTTCAAATCGAAGAAGAAAAAGTAGATTCGGATACCAGCTCTGACAATATTTACGCAGAAATTTGCACGCCCAACGGCCATAAAAATAGCGACGAAGAGAGTTACGACAACAATATAGACGTTTTAGCAACTGACCCTGTGATTTGTAATGTTAAGAAAGAAGTTATTATAAGGAACGATGAGAGAGCGAGGCAAATGATTGAAAATCAGGAGAATCCATTCCGACATATCGAAGTGGTAGTTATAGAGAAAACCACAGACTTCGATTTGGACAATTCCAGTATGGCTTCTAGTGATATAGAGGATTTAGGGAGTAAGAATGATGTGACGATAGCTATTGATTCTTGGGAGCGCCACAAAGCAAACAATTTTGAATCAAAAGTTCACGCTATTAGGTTAGAGATTACAAGTAACATGGATGATTATCCAAATGAAAACGAGAGGCAGATCATAGAGCCGACTGAAGTGGTGTTGACAAAAGACCATTTAAGTTTTAGCAACAGCATACATTTGAATGGTACATATCCCAGCGAGGCCATCTACGATACATTAAAGTAATTAGTCCTAATAAAATCATTATGTCACTATATGTTAATTAATTATTATAGTAACACCAAAAGTGTTAATATGCTTTTATGTAAGCATAAAATTTCGTCTAAAAAGTCGTGATGTTAAAATAATATTTCTCAAAGTGAGTCTCTCTATTTCGAATTTTATAATCATAATTTCGTTTATTTTTAATCATAGTTTAGTAAAAAGCCAGGCGACACCTGACTATTATTTAAGTATTCGAAAAAACCTTAATAATTGTGGTTTTAAATTCTATGTAGATGGATATCTACATCTACATTGTTAACTGTGTTGTATTGAATATTAGCGATAAATTATGACTTTTTAGACAGCTTTACCTACCTACCTATTTTATGATAGTTTTAATCAGTAATTAACGAAAACTTATTATTGACACAAAGTGTACCATGGTTATGTAAAAAGCACTTTATATAATAAGTAACTAATTTTATAGCACCTATCTAATAAAATATTCAGCCAAGAAACAGAATTAATAGGTGAATTGTATACGGGATAAATTATTTGGAATCTCTCTAAATTATTTTCTATGCGGTATTTACTTATAGAAAGTTTCAAAATCAAAATATACTTACGGACTCATCTATCTGCCCACTTAGTGTTATAAGTTACGGTCTGTAGCAACAACAACAGTTAAGTTGAGCAATAATAACATATTTATAAAAATACGAAAAAGATGGATAATAAATCAGCTTCAAAACTGCGTAAAAAGTTTTTGCTCAATGTAATTTTTTTTAGCTAGGGTACGACAAATCATTTAAGCCTAAACTTAAAATGCTAGGTTGGCCGATACCTGTGCCGTGTGTATATCCTTATTGAAATGGATGTATAGTACCTATAACTGTTTTGATCAAAATCAAGCCTAGTTTCGTTTGCATCAAAGTCAAGCTTCACAATTTTTACCATCACAGTTTACTGTTAAAATAGCAATAACATATCTCAAGATGAACCTTTGACTTTGTAAAAGCAGGGTTTATAAAAATCTGGATTGTTACATTCTCATTTTAATATATTGGGGGGGGCGAAATTCTATTTTTTCTGTCAGTTAGATTACCAAAAACTAACATTCACTTATTTTTTTATTTTGTCAACCGTACAAAATATTAGTAAGACCTGATGTCATGCATATCATGTCATACATATATGTCATGTTTTACATACTATATCAATGGTTTTGACTATGTGAAAAAAGAAAAAATATGTGTCCAATATTTTTTGATAAATCTATCTATTAGACGAAGAAAAAAAACTTGTCATCGTCTCTGTTACCAATCGTACATCACAGTCTTAATCACAAGAAGCAAACCGTTGCGATCAGTGGTTTAATAACTCGATAATTACCTACAGTTCAAAAATCAAATATCTGATCAAAACGATTAGGTATCTCAACCTCCATTATAATGTAACTTTCAATAATCTTTCGCAAAGGGCGTAGCAGTTAATTTAATAATTACTGGAAAATTGTTCGGTTGAAATATAGTTCGACATTTTGTTCAATAAAATCCGTTTCAAGTTTTGAATATAAACAAAATAGAATCATGCTCAGACGACACTATTCTTTTGAAAAATAGAATATCTGTCTCTGATCACAAAAGATAGACGATTTCCAAATTCAACAATCCACGTAAGGTAGTGGAACCAATGATCGACATATTTTTCTGTTATCGTTCAATTAAAATAAAAGTAGGGAACCTTAGAAAAACCAAATGTCAAATTCGAATAGTTCGCGAGTGCGAAATGTCTGTGTCATATGTATACTGATTTTTAGTTCTCGTTACGCACATTATGAGGCTGCTATTCAAATTTTCATACAACATTAGACAATGACAAAAAAAAATACAATGACAAAATTTTATGCTACTTATTTACTTTCGCGGGCCTGCTGGAAGAAATTTCAATATGAAGTAAGCAGTGTCCTTGTACAATTTTCTTGTTCCTGTTCTTCTTATCTATTTTATTGTGTGTGTGTACTAAATATATAAATAAATGACATTCCGCACTCGCAAACTATTCGAATTCGATATTGGTTAGTGTTAAGGATACTGATAGCTCGGTGTTCTACTCGGCTCTACAGAAAAAAATGACGATCATTGGTGTCACTACCTTAAATATGAGCAAAATACAGGAGTTTTTCAGCAAATAAGTAATTCTGCTTTCAATTAACATGCCTGTGGTCTAAAAACGAAGATAATTGTTAAACGCTACACAAAGTAAACGTTTTGCACATCACCAGTACCTAACAATTGGTGCTATATTTGGGTGCTCAAACTTGAATTATTAATTAGGTAGTGTTATTTGTCTATCTCACATATCACATGACAATTTGTAAATTATAATGTACCATATAGATTTAAAGTTTGTGTAAAATAAAAACGTTCGGTGTAAGTCTTAAAAATCGATGTCGAATTTTTATCAATTCATCGAAATATGAATATGGTGACGCAAATTAAAAAAACATCTTTAATTCGTTTGTTTCATTATTTGTCTTTTGAAACTGTGGCCCACGGCTGTAGTTGTGAGCTTCCCTAAATCATTTTTTTTGCGTTCTGAGGCACAAGCAATTGACAGATCTGTAAGCGTACCGTACAGAACTTCCGATCATTATTACACCTTTGGTTCCGATTTCGGCTTCAAAACTTTTAAATCGGAGGTTTTAATCTGAGATCGAAGCATAGCAAATAGCGAACTGGTCCAAACCCGTCGCGTTGGGAGTATGCGTTAATAATAAGTAAATTTAAACGAACAAAGTTAATTTTATAATTAAATGGAATGGTTGACTGAATAATGTTTTTGTTGTTGTTAAATGAAAAATATCTCTCTTGTGACCACTTTGACTCTGACCCGACTCTGTCTCCGACTCCGACAAATCAAATTTAAAAACTCCGACTCCGGTTCCTATAATTTACCTCCACTACATCCCTGGTATAAAGCATGGTTAGAGAGAAGGACAACGATCGCTACGTGCTAAAGCATTAGCCCGCCTGACCCTGAATATTTATAGTTCATTTTTCAGCCACCAGCCGCGCTGCAGTCGGTAAGTAGTATCTGTGAAGTTAGCTGTTTATGAGAATAAGTAGATGAAGTTAGTTGAATAATTTACAAATTTCAAATTAGCGCACAACAGCCCGTGTCTATTGAGACAACTTAGCGATCGCAGCGCCTCACTTATCTTGTTCATATTCCTGGGACACTATTTTCTACAGAGATCGTTATCTTTCTTTTTAACCTCCATGGTACAAAGTATGGAATGAAAGGAGTTAGTTTGTTCTTACGTCCGGTAGGGGCGCTGATTAATTTTCATAGAAACTTTGACGATGCGATACGATTACAGTACCCCTAGCACGAACCAATACCGAAGTCCGAAATGTCATTGTCAAATGTGTACTGATTTTAGTTCTCGTTACGTACTTTGTGCCGCTGCTGTTCAAGTTTCCATACAAAATTTGACATTGACATTTCGGTTTGCAAACTATTCGATTTCGATAATGGTTCGTGCTAGGGGTACAGAGATGTCCAAGTTCGTGCTTCAGCCTTTGTGCCCTAAGATGACAATGGTTACACCCTATCACTAAGGGCTGATTCACACCGGAATGGCAGCGGTCGGCCGAGCCGCGTATAAAATAATTTCAAACTTTATCTATGTATTAAAAGACCAGTATCGCTTGAAAAGCTGTTGAAACGTCTGCTCCCGATACTGCCATTAAAGTATGAATCAGCCCTAAGTCTCATCCACTGTCGTGTCTGTCAGGTGGTGTAAGATATTTACATAGTTGAAATTTCACCGACTTTTTTCTGTTATATCTGCAATATGATTTTTAAGTTTCTTTCATCAGCTCTTCTTCGCAGCTAAAATAAGTCCGAAAAGGAGGGAAGGAAATACATGATGGTATATTTAAAAGAGCTTTGTATGTCCTAAAAAGTCGAATATATCATTTATTTTAGAACAAAATAATATAAATTAAAGTTAAAAGTGGGCGTATCCATACATGAAATGTTGCCATAGCGATTTGCAATGGTATACATATTATAAGTTGGTACGAAACCCTTGACATGCAAGTCCTACTCGCACTTAACTGCTTTCTTGGTAAGCTCTGCTGCGAAGTTTAACAAACATTTTATTCAATATAATAAGTACCTAAATATAATTGCAGCTTTACGAAAACGGGCAAGGAAATTAAATGAAAAGAATCAAATAATTTATGACAAATATACTGTATTTATTTAGTTAAATAAATTACATTTAAAATTTAAAAAATAAGAGACAAACAATAATTATCGACATTGGCGCGGATTGAAATAATTTCATTTAAAATACGAACTTCACACAGTTCATTTAAAAAATAAAACAGATAAAATAAACATAATATGCTTGTTTTATATGTTTGTGCGTTTTTCAACACTATTTATTTGTCTAAAACAAACATCAGGAATGGTAAAAATAAAAAAAATATTACCTAAATGCTCGATTCCCCCTTAATATTAAAATTTGCATTTTTACAATATACAAGAATAAAGTACATACATGTTCTTTATTATTGAGATTATAATATAATTAATAAAACTGCACTTACATCAGCTAAACACATAATGATGCAACTTTGCAAGCTACACGCAATATGCGCAGTTGTTGTTGTCGTGTTAAGTGTTTATTAAAGGTAATTTTTCGTATTGTTACTAAAAAAACCTTTGATTCACATTTTGTATTATAATTATATGTTTGATGTGGCTTGAGATGTTCCTCTAGCATGATTTACTCCCTTAAAAAAAGTTACTAATACCTACTGTTATTTATCAAATATACAAACACTCTATGGAAAAGTTTATATTATAGTACAGATGACAGAATAAAGTGAAAATGAGTTTTTTATCTCGCGTAATTGGGAACGAGCTTAAGGGAAACACGTCAAGCCACAAGGATTTGGTCTTTTGGGCTTATGCGATCCTTATGGATTGAATAATTTGGAAGACAGCCGAGCCACACACTACGAAGATGAAGAGAGCTAATAGCCATGGACCGACAGGGTAAGAGTCTTCCTTTTCCTGAAAAACAAAAAACAATAATAAATAATGTTGCAATTCATTGAAAAAGTACTGATATATAGTAATTGTTATAAGTAAAATAAGGGATAGGATGTCCCATGGCAATAAATAATTATACATTTTTATAAAAAGTTACACTATAAAATTTGTTTCAACAGTATAAAGTAAAACAGAACTAGAAACATACTTATATTATAAAATAATAATTATATATTATATATTAATACATGTAGTATTAATTAATAAAAAAAAATCGATATTGTAGAACCTTCATACTAAAAAGGTGTTTTTAAAAATATTTAAAACATCTTGTTCAAAACCATAAGCATGCAGAATGTTTACAAGAAAGAAAGAATGCATGCTTTACATTTGCTTCTATGTTTCTAGAAAAATGAACTCTAAAGTCGTTCACATACAATTCAAATTAACAACTCCATATTACTTTGTTTTTTTCCAATGCCACAGGTGATTTAATCCATTCAAACAATGTATAACAGATTAATCAGTAATAATTGTATCAAATAAAAGATAAGTGCAAAATTTGTTTTTGTATTTCCAAGGACAGTTTTATCAATTAGCAAAATATAGTATGTTAATGATGTATGAAAGCTAGAGAACATATGAGTGGTGTTAAGCAGAATGCGACCAGTGGACATTTTTGAAGCAAGCAAACTATTGCTGCAGTTTGTACTGTGGACCGATAAAAAAGAAGAAAGCGATCATTGGTAATTTTTGGTATCAAACAGACTCAAACTTTAACAAGGGATTGTAGTACAAATTTATCGCTGGCTTCAAAAATGCTGGATCGTTGCGTTTTGCTTAACAATAAATTATACACATATAGTAGTAGCAACTGAAATTTGATACCAAGCATATAAAAAAGTAGCTCTAAGGAATTCCAATTCATCAATAAATATGATAACAGTCTCATAATTAACAGTTCACAGTGAATTTTTCTATTAAATAAGTAATGTCACAACAATAGAATCAAGATTGAGTACAAGATGGCACAACAGAATGCTTGAGTGAATTGTGATGAAATTACCTGTTTGAATAAAGTTACAGGCAATATTGGGACATAGTTTTATTACATAATTATTTCAACAAGCTTATAAGAATCCGTTTAAGAGCTTAAGTCAAACTTATTGCATAGATATGATGTTGAATGTTAATGACAAGTAAAATATACAAATTCAGATAAAATATTGGTTCACTTTAAGAATGATATCTGGAATAAAAACTATGTCCTCCCCGGGACTCAAACTATCTCTATGCCAAATTTCACCTTAATCAGTTCAGTGGTGCATGAAGAGGTTACAGACAACCAAACTTAATAAGGATAGTAAATCACACAAGTGCCTGGAAAGATTTGGATGAAATTTGGCCTGCATGTTAAGGAAAAATGTTAATTCCTTTGCGATTCTGAAAAAACTGTAATACACACAAAGTTGTGGGTAGAAGCCAGTATAGGTTTTTAAACTCTAAAGTTAGTTATAATGAGAAGTATTGATGGCTCATTAAATAAATATATATTATCCAACTAATATAATAAATGTGAAAGTTTGTATGTACAAACACACCTGTTTATATGTTTGTCTGTTTGTTATTCAATCACGCAAAAATGGCTGAAAGGATTTAGATGAAATTTGGTGCACATATAGTTTATTACCTGGATTGAGACTTAGGATACTTTTTATTCTGAAAAAATGTTAGGTTCTTGAGGAATTTTCAAAAAACTAAAGTTAACAAGGACGGAGTCAGGGAACACCACCAGCCACTAGTGAATAAAAATAATGTGTTATTTTTATTTACCTTGGTTGTCTTGGGTACATTGCCTCTCATGGTGATGTTTTTGCTGGCCATTTCGTTGGCAATGCGCATTCTCTGTTTTGGTGCCATTTTGTTTGATTAGAAAGTATATTTGTCCTGAAATAATAATAAAATACAACATCAATACACTGGATTTTATTTGTAATTAATCTTTACATTAATGTTATACATAATACTATATACAATTGACAGTTTATATAAGCAAGACCAATAATCACTGTATTAATATGTTGACTCAGGATTAGATGATTATCTTCTTTATTAAATAATAATTATTTTCAGAAAATCATAAAATAATTTTACCTTACAGAACTACACACAAAAAAAATAAGTTTTCTCTGTCGATTGAAAAGTATGACGTTTATGAGCGGTGATAAATTAAATGACGATACAATACGTGGCTATACGTACACAAGGGGTCAAGAATATTGACAGCTCCTACAGTAATGATACCAATTAACTAATAACCATAATAATAATACTTTCGCTGTTATAACTACTATAATATGGCACGTAGATGATACAATTCAAAAGAGAGGTAATACGCAAAAACAAACCAAATGTTTACACAGCTTGCAACGGTAACAATAATGTTTTTGTCGCCGTAGAAATTTCTGCGCAAAAATAAGTTACCAAGATAAACCATTTACGATTTAATGAAGTTTATTATCGGCACAAATTAGAATTTCACACGAAACGACGGTGCTTATCGAGAAAACTGGTATAGTTCACGTATTTAGAAGGTATTTTTCATACACAGTTAATCACTTTTTAACCACGGCAAATGGATTAACGAAGTGACTCTGATACTGTATGGACTTAAAATAATGGAAAATTAGGTGTACTTACAATTAAATCCTAAAATTAAAGGCTTAGCCTGAACGCGTAAGGCTTGACACGTAGTCGTAAGTAAAAGTGAACCAAACGTCAGTGTCAGTCAAGCAAAAAAGTCAACACGTCATTTGACAACGATAGTGCGCATGAGGAAAAAAGACACGCGTAAGTTTAATGTTACCAGTCGAAATTATAAAACATCAATATTTGATTTAAGTATTTCGCTGGGTTTATTTTATTTCTCTTTCCAAAAAAATAAGAAATAATCTCCAGTATGCACAAAAATAGTGACACTCATTTTCTAACAATTTCATCTGCAGCTTTGCCATCTGGTGTCTAGTAGCAAAAACAATTGCTATGAATGTAGAAGGCGTGCTGTACAGTGCGATCTTGCTGATGAAATATCGTTTTAATGATATACTACTAGATGTCGCTGTTATTATTATCGTATCTTAATCAACAGAGATGGCGCTTTTTGTTTCGGTGTTACTGGTTCTGGTTGAAATATTTTTAGTCATCATTTAAGACCGTGCTGTTTCATCTAAAGTTAAATATAACTATAGTTAGTTAAGGTAAATGCTATTATTATTGAATTATGTATTTATCTTTACTATAGTTAATGTTTTGATTCTTATAAAATGTATAAAATTTTAACAAATGGTTATTTTTTCTATAGGATTATACGCGGCCTTAGTTTATTAATAATGATAATAGTACTCCTGGACACAGCGTGCATTGTCAGGCGGTTTCTTTCTTTGCGATCCCCTAGGTCAGGTTTTTTATACTTTATTTATTTTTGTATTTTACTTTTTACGAAATAAAATAAATGAGAAAATAATAATAAAAAATATTAAATATATTATTTTTTAACACAATGCACTGATCAATGAAGTATGTTTGTATTTAGAAAGTAACTTATGTAGACTCGCTATGTGCACGACAGTAGCGCCACCTACAATGCGCAACTTTCCGGGATTATGCCAAATAATGACATCAGTTTGTATTTTATTGATTTCTAGTAACTATAGTAAATTAAAGATAAATAAAAAATATTATATATTGTATAATAATTTAAATACTGTCGGATTTCAATTCGGAATTCAGTACAGTCAATAATAACTCTTGTATTGATGTAATCTGGACTGAAACACTTGGGCATTGTTGCTTGTACGGTGGCTCTATTCCGCCAAAAGATTAAATTAACAGTTGAACAAGCTACATTTTGTAAGATCGAATGAAATATACGTGAGATTGTGGTTTTGTGTACACCAAATAACACACTCAATGCTGAAAATGTCAAGCCAGTTTTCATTGTTATCAAAAAAATCAGAAGTCGGTCTTTAGTGGAAACTGTACAGTTTTTTTATAGTTAATAAAAACTCAAAATTGCTAAATGACACACCAGCAAGATCTAGGAGTTCTTGATCATTTTTTATTGATGAAATACCAACAAATTCTTGACTTTTTGTTTCGGTAGATTGATCCTCATACGATTTTTTGTCAGTGCCACAGCTTTTATCTTTATTTCTTAAATTATTTGTCATTAAAATTCTTGATGTTGCTATATCTGCTTGGATTTCAGCATCACAGTGATCGTTGTAAATTAATCTAATACAAATAAAAATTGTATCTCTTAATTTCGATTCAGAAAACATATTGACTTGACATACTTGATCGACCATAAAAGGTTGAGTTTGATTTAATTATTATTTGACTTGATGTGGTATCTGAGACTTTGTGGTTCATCGTTTTGTCAAGTGTGTATATCTAGCTAGGACCTGTGAATCATTAACCTTCCTCTTTCGATATATTTCAGGGAATATTCGAAGGAGCATAACTCGGATTTTCTTCCTCGTCTGATTTTTTTTCCCATAAAATGTTCACTACAAATTGTGTCGTCAGGTTTGGGATACCATGGTGACCCATCTACACTAAAATAATAAAGAAAATAATGAATATCACATAAAATATAGCGCAAATAAAATTGATCATAATTTATGGTTATTTCGCTTACTTATTTCTTTTTATGGCATCTATCCACTTATTTCTTTGATTTAATTTCCAGTCCAATGTAGGAAATATAAACACAGACTATTTGTGCCGTTATTTTTGCAGTTCACAACACAACAACATCTATTATTAGGCTTTTTAAAAAATTTATTTATTACGAACTCCGTGCAAATTGACTTTACTTTCCCGGATTGTTGCGTATTTCTGCCACGATAAGCGCTGCGATCGTTTCACAATACCCCCACCATGTACTTCGCACATAGCGAATAGTCAATAATTTTTTTTTTAAGAATTCAAGATTTTTTTTTGTTAAATTGCCCAGATCTCTGCCATTTATACAGATGTTGTGTAAAACACTACCAGCCAAAATAAGCTTAGCTTTCTTTGGTTTTTAGTGTAGTGTCCTGTCTTTATGAAGACACCTTCATCGGTATTTTCTTTCTATTAACACTCAAACCTGAGAATGAAGATATGCCGAGCTTTGTTGAAGCGGTACGCGCAAAAAATTTTCGGGATATTCGTTTTTCGGATGAAAAATTTTTTGAAGTTATACTTCTTTAGGCGCGTTATGAAAAAATGATGAGAGTGAAATTTTAAGATGCGCGTGTTATGATTTCATTATCTATTTATTTTATAAACACTTTGAAACTTCTATAAAGTAATAAAAAGAAATAGAATTGAAATATAACTGTATAATAGACTCTGATTTCTTTACTTTATAAGAAAAATATCTACCTTCGAAATTATAAATATTAAAAAAAAACATTATTTATTCAATTCAATTCAAAAAATCATTTATTCAGTTTAAGCTTTTACAATTACATGTGAAAGTCGAAAACTACGCCATCGGTTCGCAAAACTACGGCGGGAGACCTTGTACTGAGAAGAACCGGCAAGAAACTCAGCAAGGGCTGTTCTTTTCTCCCTGTTTTATTTCATACAGATTATTTCAACTAAAATATCAAAACAAAGTATAAAATCTTTACTCACAAATAACTAAACTTCTTAGTACTAACTAGTTTGAATTTTGGCGCGAAAAAACATTGTAGGTTTCAGAATACTACGTTACAGGTGGACAACCATTATCAGTTAAGGAAATAGATAGTAGCCGATTTCCAGACCCACGGAATATGCATATAAAATTTCATAAAATCGGCGTTCCGGAGGAGTATGGTAACTAAGATATATGTGTACAATATATACATATTTCATTTAGCAGCTCCCGTTTGCCTCAACCGAACACACTTTTCGTAACGCGTAACGCATTCGCCAGCTCCCCCCCCCCCCCCCCAGTCAAGTGTGGGTAAAGAAGTTTCAATTTAAAAAAAAAATAACTAATTGAAGTTCCCTGGCTGGATACTGCTACAGTCGTTGGAACTCACTAATATTAATACTAGGCAAGCGTGGTGGGTCATTTTCCCTATTCCATCCACTATAGTATGCTGGTGTGGTTCGTGCTAGGGGTACAGTACCCCTAGCACGAACCATTATCGAATAGTTTGCAAACCGAAATGTCAATGTCAAATTTTGTATGGAAACTTGGAAGCAGCGGCACAAAACCGCGTGCTAGGGGTACTGTACCCTTAGCACGAACCAATATCGAATTTGAATAGTTTGCGCTTGCGAACAGCACACAAAGTACGTAACGAGAACTAAAAATCAGTACACATTTTACAATGACATTTTCCACTCGCAAACGTCACGAATTCGATATTGGTTCGTGCTAGGGGTACTGATTAAAATGGTGTTTTGTCTTACAACTCGCTTAATGTCTCTTAGTACATACTATAGTACCTACCTATGACCTTAAGAGTATAGGCGATTCGAAAAGGGACGATCAATATTTTTGATTACTACCTAATACAAAAAGGAGTGACCCTACCTAATATTTACATCTAAGTTTTTTCTGATGAAAAAAAAAATTGATTTCTAGACAGACCTATAAAATTAATATTGGATATGATGAGTAATCAGGATAAATTGTTAGTACTTGTTTCTTAGGTTTTCACGCACATCACTCATTAAATAAAAATAGTTTTAACGGGTTAATGCACGAAACTTTATTTATTTATTGACGTTTCGCAGCCTTTTCAGGTCTGCTTCGTCATTCGTAGCCTTTTTAGGTCTGCTTCGTCAGAATAATGTTGTTTTTCTTTTATTTAAGAAGAGGTTATTAATTTGTTAGTACTTACATAATTACCTTCCCAACAACAAAGCTTTAAAATAAATTTTATACTTTTTACTAAGACTGACCACTGTCCCTATGTCTGCCCGTCCGTCCGTCTGTGTGCCCGTCCGACCGTCTGTCTGTTTGTCTGTCTGTCACCAGGCTGTATCTCATGAGCAGCGCTAGCGTTGAAATTTTCACAGATAATGTATTTCTGTTGCCGCTATAACAACAAGAACTAAAAATATCTAGAATAAAATACATATTTAAGCTTTATAATAAAGGCAATAGGTTGCCGCTTGAAACATCACAGAATATTAAGTCGTATATCCACTTTAAAAACAAATCATTTAATTAAAATAAAATTATAGTGTCTAATGTTGTATAGATAATTGTAAATCCCTTCGTGCGTGAATCCGACTCGCACTTAGCCGGTTTTTTACGTAATTAAGTAGGAAGGTGCTTATTCTTTTTATAAGATGCACACACACACAAACACACATAGCAAACTCCTTTGGTCCATTGAATTAATAACTTAAGAACAGTTATCTGGATTAATAAATTGTTTACTAAATGGTACAGAACTTTATGAATAGAAAAGAAAGAAAGAAAGAAAGAAATAGGATGGAGGGTTGATTACCTGAGACACAGGATTCATCCTAGTTCAAGTGACAACCCACCATAATGAATGATGATACGTACCTTTTATTTTTGGTAAACAAATTGCATGTTTTTTATATCATTGTTTTTATGTAGCCTTTAATACCAACATTGCGAACATTGTGATTATGGTGAGAAATAAAAATTCTTATATATATATATATACTTAACAAATTTTTGAACTCTAAAAACGAATCAGTCTTTTTAGTTCGTGTTACTTCTTTATGTAGGGACTTTCTATAACTGTGGATGTCATTTCATTAAACGTATTGGAATTTGCTCATTAAACCATCACAAGTGGTAATGAAGATAACAAACAGCTTTAGCCGCAGCGCAGAACAAAGAATCACATCCATCGATACAGCCCGCATCCCTTTCTTTCTCTAAGCGGAGGAAGAAGACAGCACAACGAGGTGTTGAACAGAGACAGATCAGTCAAAGGATGCAAGGATAACCATTATCTTGTTTCGCTTTTCGACCAATCGCTGGGCAGGTTTATCCTTTGAGGGTGATCCTTGCGCTGTGATTGGCGGATCGAGATAACGCCTAGTTGGACGACGCCCCTAAATAGGATCCATTTGAATTTGAATTTCATAAAGGGAACATCGAATGCTGGAATTGGAATTCCAGAATGTCATGATGGTGTAACAATTCTTTTTTTAAATTCTTAGGTGGCTACGTATTATTTTACAGTGCCTAAGAAATTAATTAAGGTTGACTTTTTATTTTGGTGTTAGGTTAGGACATTCATTTTTATTTTGACTATTATAGAAATTAACAAAAACTTAGTATGTGGTACTTGTATTTACTAACTTATACAGGAAGCTAAATACTCTTGAAACGGTCGAATTGCGCTTATCCAAAGTAAGTAAGTATAAGTATAATTTTTTTTCAAACAGGTCCTAAGAAATTTTATTCTAAGAATTCCTTGTTAAACAACAACCCTTAATTTCAGTCTGTCTAAATTCGTAGAGTTTAGTAATTTAAACAAAAGTTCCAAAACGAGAATGAAAAGGTAACACTTTTCATTTCGTCAATTTGCGGTTAAAATTTCGAACAATTATAAATGTCAAATTCAACTTTTATTTTCAAAGTTTTGTGAATTAGAGTACCTAGGCTTGGAGAATTTAATTGTCCAACTATTTTCGGACGAACGAATTTTCGATATGAAAAGGAAACAGAGTAAGAAACGTGCGAAATTTCGATTGAAATTTAGTTTTTCGTTGAAATAGAGATTTCATAGGACCTCCAGGTCCTATTCTATTCCTATCCTATTCTAAGAATTCCTTGTTAAATAACAACCCTAAATTTCAGTCTGTCTAAATTCGTATAGTTATTCAAAGGTGTCAAGAAGATATTATAGTTAGTTAAATTTAATGTAACTTGATATTGTTACTGTAATTATAATAATGTGCTAGGTATATAGTCTACGCGCAGTGAAACGATTTGGTAATGTAACTCCACAGACTGTTTCGCTAAAGTATTGTAGGCGTAGAACTAAAAATACCTAAGTATATCTATAAACATTATCCGAACAACAAGTACCTATAAGTGCTTTGCAGCTTAAGGATAGGAAAATTTCGACGCGGCCGTCAGGGCCGCGGTAGTATAATTGGTCAGTGCATTCGCCCGGATTGCGAAGGGTGCGGGTTCGAGTCCCGTCTGCTGACTGGTCCGCGTGGATTTTTTATATTAAAACTTTTCTTTAGATTTAAACAAGTACTGTCTCAGATTACAGAACTATCTATGTTTTGCTTTTTTTGTAAATATTTGTTACATCTCCACACTAGACGTCTTTAGTGGTGATAGAAATTTGTTTATATTTGGCATTTTCGAGGGCTTCCAGTTTCTTTGAAACACAAGTTATCGAAAAAAGGAAGACATAGCGAGCACAGGAAACTTTTTTTTCGTAAGGTCTGCAAAAGAAATTAACAAACTAGTAACTTACCCCCAACTTGACTTATTTATAACTAAACCACAAATACTTAAAAATACCTTAGTCATATCTTGGTTTGCTGATTCTCAAACTACCTAGCTTAATTAATGCATGCTTTATGCGTCGCTTGCTATATTTCAATTATCTCTAGTCTTATTACTTTCCTGTATTTTTCACTTTGGCACTGCTTGTATGGTTTCAGCGACGAGCTTTGTATTGTAAGTCATATGCGAAAACGTGTTTGTAGTGTCTAGTTTTACATTTACTTATAATTGCTGTTAGAAAAACACTGTACGTTTTCCGAATAAAATTACAATAAAATGAAATAGATTTAGCAAAATTATAGTTTATGTATGAAAGGAGGAATTAGTCGAGAACGTCTGTATGGAAAAATATTGCCTGCCTCCCCTCTTAAGACATAGATAGAGGTACCTACTCAGATTACAAAAAAAGGCAGATGGGGCGCACGGAACATGCAATGCGTGCCACCAAAGCAAATACAAAGTCAAGAAGAAGTTTTTGTTATTATGACCAGTTGTTTTTTTATTTTTGATAGTAATTTGTATGCTTTCATTATTATTATTCTTGTTTTTTATGTAATTTATATGGCTAAATGGCTGAAATAAATGATACAAATACAAATTCTTTATTTGATACAATAATTTCCGATACAGTATTGCGATTGGGAATTTCTTTTAAGTAAATATATACTTGTATTAGAAATTCCCGCTTTCCGTGCTAAAAGACATGGTACATTGAATTATTGATCACCTTAATATTTTAATAATAATGAACTCTAAAAAGTAGCAGAAAATATAATAATATCATTTTAATAAATGAATTGAATTGAATTGAATTTACAATGTTTGAACAAAGCGGCACAGTTTTGTTAAAAACTTAATATTCGCAGGACGTATTCACAACACGATGCGTTGTTGTAATTTTGCTCAATCTATGCTCCTTATTATTCTTATTATTATTCTATGGGAAAAAATTCTTTTACATATGTTTAATTTTCGAGGAGGAAATCGTCAAGAGCCGAACCTCGAATTTTGCAATTTTTATACGCAATTTTCAGCATTGACTACAGTAGAGGTACTGTAGTCAACGCTGAAAAGTAAAATAAAATAATAAATAAAATTAAATTAAAAATAAATGTGCTAGGGGTAGCACGAACCATTATCGAATTCGAATAGTTTGCAAACCGAAATGTCAATGTCAAATTTTGTATGGAAACTGGAACAGCAGCGGCACAAAGTACGTAACGAGAACTAAAAATTAGTACACATTTGACAATGACATTTCGGACTCGCAAACGATACTAATTCGATATTGGTTCGTGCTAGGGGTACTGTTGTTCCTATCGCACGGTATGTATTTGCTAATGCGTGACAGCAATGAGTTTTTTCAAATACCTATTCAAATGTCTCTCTCTTTGCGTCCGCTCTTAATAGGGTGGCATATAAGCCTATGGCCTTCATGATGCTAAGCAACCACCATAGGCTTTAGACTTTGCGATTCCATAGCTATCCTATCACTCGCGCCGTTACCTACCCTAGGGGTCTAATCTCACTCTCCGAAACGAACTTTCGATAACGAAGTTCAAACGAAATTTAATTTCATCAATTAAGGTTATACTTAATTTGAACGACAAATTATCGAATTGAATCTTTCTTTGAGTAGGCTTAGAAAATGTACACCTGAATCTGTATATTCCGATGACGAACATTATTATAATTAAAAACGAACCAATAACATAGTAAGAAAAGTTTGAAGTTTCGAAAGCATGGTTATTTTTGTAGTGAATAATTAATTATTTTAGTGCAAGTAACTATAATAAGAACAGTGATAAAATAATAATAAAATGGTATCAATCGAATTCTAATCGAATATCGATATATTGTATCTGTCATGAAGCGATATCAATGTTGCTACTAGAAACATTTCATAAATGGCTAATCATTACACAATCTAATAGAATTATAAAACTACTAAGACAGCTGGCGGACTTTTAATAACTATTAAAAATGATATTAATGGAAATGTAATTTTGTGCAAAATTCATTTATTTTTTATAGTACTGTCCGCGGGTGGGCCAAAAATGGGCATTGCTCTTTCTTTTTTCGTTGAATTAGAGTAGGCCTCCTGTTCCGTTCTCCTACCCCGTGGTGCCTTGGAACCTTACCCACCGACAGAAATACAACACCACCAATGGTAGTGTTGTTTTACTGTGGTCTTCTAGTGCAGGTGGAGGTTACTTCCCCAGACTAGCGCTCCAATCCATTCTAAGAAATTCTTCACTGGTAGGGGATGGGGTCAAGGTAGCCAACGGCACAAGTGATACTCTCATAGAACACAATATAAGGATGCTCATAGACTGTTTGGACGGGAACCGATGTCACCGGCTCGCCCCCACTACACTTCTACCTTATAGATAATAGCCAATCAAACGACGCGACATCAAACAATAGACCCAATCAGCGCTCACAGCCGGGAGCAACGACGCAATCAGAACTAAATTTTGGTCAAGTTATGAGAATTTTGTAGGCAGTTGTGTACCATCTTAGGACCCATCATCGCTTTCCATTAGGCGAGATTGCGGTCAAACGCCTTGCCTATTAGGAATTAAAAAAAATTGCTCACACAATTTACTGTGGCGCGCCCCGCCCATAAGACTCTTCCAACCACTTTCTGTGTCCTGTGGATACTCTAGTAGGTATTGCAAACGTCTTAAGCTTATGGTGGTCATTTCCTATAAAGCAAGTCATATTCATATATCCTTGTTAGCCACCTATTTTACATTGAAAAATCCCGAAAAACTCTGTGTCCGTTGAATAGGTTTTTCCTACCATTTTCATGGAAAAGTTAATAGCTAAGGTGTTTTCATTAATTTTCGGTTGCTGCCAGTTCAGCATGGAAGAGTAACTATCAGTACCACTAGCACGAACCATTATCGAATTCGAATAGTTTGCGAGTGCGAAATGTCAATGTCAAATATGGTATGGAAACTTGAACAGTAGCGCCACAAAGTATGTAACGAGAACTTAAAAATCAGTACACATTTAACAATGACATTTTGGACTCGCAAACTATTCGAATTCGATATTGGTTCGTGCTAAGGGTACTGCACCTATAATTTTTCCATATACCTAATTATGGAAGATTTTGGGTGAGTAAGCTAAAGCCTTGGTAGTGAAACCGCACAAATATTTATATGGAATTAATTAGTTAATTGATACCGAGGTAGCAAGTTAATTGACTACGTTAAATCTTCTGATTAGATTAGATAGTACAGCTAAGATTATTAAATTGATTATACCTATTAAGTGGATATAACTTTATAGGTATAGAAGGTACGATTGATTATGAATGTGGAGCGATTTTCTCAGTATGGTTTAAGATGGGTGGCCGAAATATATAATTTTGCGTGGATTTTTGAAGTAAAACTTCTTTAGCCACGCTTGACTTGGGGGATAAACTGGCGAATGTGTGACGATTTTTGCGTAACGTGACGTCACCGGTGACTCATCTGTAAACAATACCCGTCACAAAATACATTAATCTAGTGCTTGGTGGGCGATAACGGACCCAGCGCGAATTGGTGGGTGATAACGGACCCAGCGCGGATTGGTGGCTTATAACGGACCCAGCGCGGATTGGTGGGTGATAACGGACCCAGCACGGATTGGTGAGTGATAACGGACCCAGCGCGGATTGGTGGGTGATAACGGACCCAGCACGGATTAGTGGGTGATATCGGACCCAGCTCGGATTGGTGGGTGATAATGGACCCAGTGCGGATTGGTGGGTGATAACGGACCCAGCGCGGATTGGTGGGTGATAATGGACTCAGTGCGGATTGGGGGGTGATAACGGACCCAGTGCGGATTGGTGGGTGATAACGGACGCAGCGCGGATTGGAGGGTGATAACGGACGCAGTGCAGATTGGTGGGTAATAACGGACCCAGTGCGGATTGGAGGTTTTTTTCTATCAACTAATCTTCAGGTTAAGTTTATGATTATCAGATCATTGGAGCTAAAAAAGTTTCACTTCAGTCGTGTGGTCATAAGCACACTCACTTTTTTTTCTAGCAAAATTTTCTTTAGTTTTAAACATCTAGCAGTACAATGCTTAAAGAATGAAAGGAGATTGCTCAGCTTCCATACATGTTTGGCCTAAAAACCAATAACCATGAAAAATTGTTTCCTAGATTCGAAATTATATATAAATTACCGTAGAAACGAATATTATCGACGGCCACTCCTGAGAACTTCTATAAACCATATACACTGAATGATTTTGAGGTTATGTTTGCAAATAGGCACATAGGTATTAGAATAATAAAAACCAAATAACTTATATAGGAAAATAGGGCAATCAAGCCAAGTACCGATATTATGTATTAGATTCAGGTATATAGAGCATGTAAAATAACAGATAATTGCCTGTTTTTAAAATTAATGCACAAGAATAAGTTTTAAAATCATGATTATGCCATTACGACTTTCAGAAGCAATCTTGTTTCATTTGACAAATGTCTAACACTAATTACACTAACAAAATGCATGTCAAGGAACTGGTACCTGCTTACCTATGTTATGAGAAACATGGAACTGTTATCATAATTTTATAAAAACCAATAGGATATTTTCTTAGTAATAATTAGGTTTATAATGGTAAAAGGTAATTCTAATGTAATAATATATTGCGTAGGTTCATGATAGTTCTGATCAATGTGTGAAATATGTATATTCCTGACATAGCTTAAATATTCTGATAAGGTAAATTAATGAAATAAAACAACTTAAGTACTTTTATGTTGCGTTTAATATTACATATCATCTACATTTTGAATTAAAATATCATCGAAATATTTTATCAATCTTTACAAAATAGATTTGTTTTGATGTTATATAAACAACCTAGATCAGTCTTTGTGAATGTTACTACACCCATAGCCAATAAAAATGATTCGTATGTTTTCCAAACCGGTAAAAATAGAAGTCCTTTTTTAAAATTAATATATTATTTAAAGGTGGCCGTTAAAATCTAATGACTGTAAAATAAAATATAAATTACGCCAAGAATTACTGTATATGTCAATATTTTATTTGCATTTAGGCCAATTTGACCAATCTCCTTTAACTATATATTTTGGATTGTGTTAATGAATACAACTACTGTCTTAATTTTGGTGTACTTTATCACTTGTAGTCAGATTTTACTTGGGTTTTACTAATGTAAAACATTGTATCAACACTCATGCTTAAAAGATCCAATGTCCTAATAACCATAATTTATCAATCAAACGGAATTCAAAACGAAAATTAAAAAAAAACACTATTTTTTTCAAGACCAGCTATTGCTTGTTAATAAATGGCACTAAAAAGTTTAAAATAATTTTAATCTTTTCATTTCTCTTGCCAACAAAATGTAACACGCTTTTATTAAGAATAATGCGATATAAGATATAACGTAGGTACCTATAAAATGGTATGTTTTAATCAGACTTGAATTATTTTTAACATTTTGGTCCTAATTAACAAGCAATAAAAGCTTGTTTAATAAAAGGTATTTTTATTTTCCCACTTTTAGTATTTATAATTGAGAATTTACTATATTTCGCCTTCTGTAGATATAGAAGCAACTCGATTGCTCAGTAGCTAACGCTTTCGATCAGTGATCGCATAGTCAAGCAAATTCCTCATAGGATGAGTGGGTAATTAAAGAAATATTTTATCTAAAGGAAGGAAGGCAAATGAAGCCTTTGGTTGTAGCTGAACCTGCAAGCCCCGTGGGTCATCCACACCACAGGAAAGGCGCTGTACCTTACCTTAGCCCCAACATCAGTAGCAATATAATGATTTTCTTTCTTTGGAAGAATCCTGGAATCACTTCTTACCAAATAGAACTTTCTGGATTTGACTTTCTGAATTTTTGGAAGAACGTACTTATTGGAGACTAGCGGCCGCCTGCGACTTCGTGAGCGATAACTTTTGAACGGCCGTTTTACCCCTAAAGGGGGTGGAAAATCCTTTTTTGTAGGAAGACCGAAGGGGAAGATCTTTCTCCGAGCTGGGTGATGGTAGCTCGGGGGCGCGGCCAGACTGATGTTGGTCGGGCATCGTATATATGGAGTGTTAGACTCCGAATATTACTTGCGCGATTTAGACTTCCATACTTATTGCTCGCAACGACGGTAGCGGCATCTCTTGAAGATGGCGAGTAATTGTTTCCTTCATTCGTTGGATAAATGAGGGGCATGTAGATGTCGCCGCAACACTTTCTTAACGCAGGCTTACATCATAATAGCTACATCTGTGCCAAATTTCAGTACAATCCGCTTAGTGCTTCTAGCTGTGTTTTCATGGATCAGTTAGTAACGGTTGCCCTTTTTTAAAGCAGAAGACTATAATTACTTGCCCACACGATAGACCCGGCACCCGCTCGGTGAATCCATGGATTGCTAAGAAGTTCGCCTCTAAATGTAAGTTTTTTTTTCCGCGCCGCTTATTAAAAAAAAAACTCACTTTCGCTCATCAAAGAAAGTGGCATTTGCAATGTTGTCTTAGGACCAGACTGGTGTGTTTGCGATCCGGCGCTGTGTCCGAAGGTCAAAAAGCAAATATTATGTGGAAAAAATTGAGACAACATCAAAATTAAGAGTATCGTTGCTTCAGTGGGTAAGTAAATAATATGAGAGAGAGAGAGAGAAACATTTTATTGACTACATTAATTTACAAAACAGCACACAAACAAAAAAAGAAAATTATAATTAATGGAGTAAAGAAAAAAAAATACATTAATCATAGTACCATTTGTGGTCAATCAGGACCCTGCCTCAGCATACTCTTCGTGTTGAAGGTACCTATGGGCGGCGGTAATTAGGTCCGTCTGCTCATATAACTATGGCTAGTATGGGGGCTAAAAAAATATATTGAATTTTCAATAATAAAAACGTATGTCATCCATCGAAGTCAAAATATCTTTATTCAATTCGGATGCTTATGTTTTATACAGTACAACTCTTTTGAATCGTCCAAAAAAAGTTTCCTTACAACTCGTTAAGGACATATTTTTTACTCCACAAAATTAAAAGAATAATGTAACTACATTTACTAACATATACAACAACATCTTTATATCACATGATCACATACTGAGTTAGCAACTTAACTTTCTTGAGAATTGAGTTGAGTATATCTGCAAATAAATTGGTTTACTTATAGATTATGAAAGTTCTACTATTTTGGTAAAACCACAAACTACGTATGGAAGGGCGGCTATTCGGAATTTTGGGTTTGATTTAGGTAACTATGGTGAATTATCCAAGCCGGGGGCAGACGCGGTGCAACCGGATACTGGCGATAGCGGGCTCATTTTGTCCCGCTCTTACAGAAAACGTATGCTCCCCATTGCCCGGATAGATAGGGATGTTGTATATAGTAGAGAATCATTTTTTTAATATTTATTTTTGATAATGAACAGTAGTTGCAGTAGTTCACCTGTACCCCTAGCACGAACCAATATCGAATTCGTATCGTTTGCAAGTCCGAAATGTCATTGTCAAATGTGTATTGATTTTTAGTTCCTGTTACATCCAAAGTGGCGCTGCTGTTCATGTTTCCATACAAAATTTGATATTGACATTTCGGTCAGCAAACTATTCGAATTCGATAATGGTTCGTGCTAGGGGTACTGCAAAGATTTTTTTTGCTAGGAAATATTCATATCCAGACACGAATCGAGTCTGCTGCCTGAACCGCGTGGATTTTTTTGTAGTAAAAATTTATTTTATATTTATAAATGTAGCAGTTAATGATTAAAATAAAAAAAATAAACTAGTTCATCCCCTTTTAATAATATATTTTAAAATTTTGCAATTGAAGTTGAATAATAAAAATAATATTCTTTATTGCACACAATAAAGTACACAAGACATAAACTTTAAAATGAAGAAGATTATACAAAAGGCGACCTTATTGCTAAACAGCAATCTCTTCCAGGCAACCTTAGTTCGTTTTTATTCATTAACAATCTTAAATGTGCGGAATTAAATAGCAAATTCTATTCTTATACTTCCCTTGGTACTCGTTAAAATGTAAAGTACCAAACACGTGTTAAGGTGATTAAATTGTAAGCAATAAAGGTATTAATTACAGCAACAAATTCATCTATACCTTGAAAAGTTTTCTACATAGATTTGACTCATCCGGGGACTTTCATTTTTAAACTGTGTTTGATTTATTGAAAGGAAAATAAATGTATCTATATTTTTACAAACATAATTTTTTTTACGAATAAATTCTTTTAATTTTGTCGACACATACTTTGTTTTTTTTTATATAAAACTAATCATTACTTCCTGCATAATGCCATCCAGCAAGGTGCAGATCCCGGCCCTTACAATCACTTACGCAATTGTTTAAACAAAGCGGCTATAAAATATCACGTTACCATACTAAATGAACAGCTCTTCCTTTGTCCTACCCTATGGGGGTAGGTACTGGTACGCTTCTGATGCGCTTTTGGATACGGTTTTTGTGATACGCTGTTATTAAAATGTGGTGTAATTAACTTGTTTGGATTTGCGTTTGAGCAAAAAAAATAAATAATAATAAATATACTTAAGTAGCATCGAGATCGTGAATATGTTGTAAGTTATTCTTTTAAAGTAAAAATTTTAGGAGTTTTGTCATTCCTGAATAACGCAAAACTATGTAGGGTTTTAATAGGATATATTTACACGCTTTATAAAAATATTCCTATTAGAAAGTTGTTTTAGTCTATTTTTTCTGCAAAATCAAAGTTTCATTGAAAAGTACTTACCAATTTATTTAAACTGCTTTTTCGTATTTCTTACAGTGACATCTTAGTGATTTATGCTTCATTACAAAGCAATTTCCTGCTTATGAACATTTTATTTGAACTTGAGTAATTTTCGAAATACAATTTCGAATTAGGAACAAAAACATGGCGTCACATTCCTATCCTGGCGCCAAGACGTGTATGCACGAATAGGTAGATAGGTACACATTATTTTGTGTTTACTCCGCAAGGATTAACCTAACACGGACAAACTTAACTATTACACCGGCGAAAATTGAATAAATATGAGATAGCAATGAAAAAAAAACAAAGAACACGCGAAATTCAACTTTATCCGCAAATTTTAGAATCGTAGAGACGTCATTTGAAAAATGGCAAATAAAAATGGTGGCGCTCTTGTAGGTGAAATGTGGGTTTCGAATTTTGAAATTTTTACGCTTCTTTTGTTGAGTGATTTTTAGTTATGAGTATTGGCAGGTTGTAGATAAACATTGGTCAATCGTACGGTTTTAGGGTTATGTTGATAAATTATTTGTTTGAAATGTACTTAAATATTGAAAATTAAAACCAACTTGTTTTATCCTGATTAGAAATTAGTTTAAAACTTTGTTTAATTACCTAGGTATCATAGGTTTAAGCTTTCAAACAATAAAAAATGAATATAGGTATACTATATTTATTTTTTCTCTCTCTTATTGTTAAACTTTAACTCGTATTTACTTGAAATTTAAGTTATAAGTTTAGTGTTATTAAGATATAAGTTTAGTGTGTAGCACAAACCATAATACCTAAAAGATGACATGCTGCATTGAAAACAATGATATTGATCGATACTAATCCAGTTCCCTTGCAATCAGTTTTAAGTGCAATTACGCATCATCATCATCATCATCAGCCTATTAATGTCCCCAGTACTGGGGCACAGGCCTTCCCTATGAATGGAATAGGGAGATTGGGCCATGATCCACCACACGGGCCCAGTGCGGATTGGTGGGTGCTAACGACTGCAGATGTAGCCGGGACCAACGGCTTAACGTGCCTTCCGAAGCACGGAGGAGCTCGAGATAGTAATTAATGGTCACCCATCCAATGACCGACCACTGCTAAAGTTGCTTAAGTTCAACGATCGCAGCCGAACGCGCTAACCACTTGCGCCTTCGAGCTCCTCAGTGCAATAACGCATTCTCTATAAAAAATATGTCTGTTTTGAGAAAGATATTCAACAAACTTTTATGCGAACAATATCGCGCTAATGGGTCTTGGATCATTTTCTTCGATAACAAATTAAATAAAAGCTCTCCAAAACATACCAAAGCTGTCTATAAATTAAAATCTCATGAAAAAATACAATGTAGAGCCGTGGGTTGCTTCTGTATATCGAAAACCTCATCATTCCACATCATTTGTTGCCTGATGCGATACAAGACGCGACGTATCGCGAAAAATCCTCAAAACCGACCACACGTACGGTGGCTGAGGCTTTTTGAAAATCGTATCACATATTAAACCAAAATCCAATTAGGAAGTATTGTGGCCAACTCATGTGTGAACAAACCATACGGGTGTTACCTATGTGTGGTATTCTTAAAACCGCAGATGCGTTTAACGAAACGCAAGTCGTTGCTTCTTTTTAGGATTTTAAATTTAGAACGTGGTATGTTACTTTTATTTATTTAATTTGGAATCGAAGAATTCTTATTTATTTTGTTAGGTGTAACTATTTTTTTTGGCGTGGGTCAAATGAAAGTGGATCTGACCTGGCTAAGGCCCGTATTACAGAATGACAACTAAATTGACGACCTCCGTGGCCGAGTGGTTTATACGCCGGATTTCATGGTGTCGCCGACTTGAGAGTTCCCGGGTTCGAATCCCGGTGGGGGCAGATGTTAGTGTGATAAACATGAGCATTTGTACTCTAGTCATGGATGTTTAATATGTATTTCTATATAAATATACTTATATATGTACAGTATATGTATCCTATCCGTTACCCTAGCATCCTATAACACAAGCCTTATAGTGCTTACTTTGGGGCTAGGCTAATTGGTGTGTGTTGGAAAAATTTATTATTATTATTAATTTTGATCTTTACTTGAGTACAGTTAGAAGGGGATGTCGCTATGTGGTATATAGCGGCATCCCTTTCTAACTATGCTCAAGACTAGATTAATTACTGAGAATCTTTCTATAATACGAGCCTAAGTATATGACTTATTATGTTATTTTATTAAGCATAACAAGTTGTCAGTTGTACCATGTTACTATGTTTAATATGGATTAAATTACTTTACCTTTAATTTATATAACATAAAACTTATTTTGATAATATTTATCTGTATTGTTTTAGAAATTGAATATGTCGTGTTTACGTAAAAAGTTCCATTCTAGCCTATTTAGAATCACATTTAAACACGCACGGATTCCACCAAACTACTTGAAAAAAATAACAAAAATACTGCATTTCCATTTCCCTTTCAAAATGCTCACTTTATCACGGAGCATCTATGATATTCGATATCATAGCATTGTACTTTCATTTTCGCAAAAAGGGACATTTATTGTTAGGGCTTGTTTGTATTGTGGCCGATGATTTCGTCTCATTGTCCCCATTCTTAATCTTTGTTGTTCGGTGCAGAGCTGCAGAAAATCTTTTTAAAGACGGTCCCAGATTCACTTTTTATAAGTTATCAGAGGTAGGAGAAGTATTTATTTGCATCAAACGTATCTAGGATCATTTTTTTTTGCAATAAATAGTTACTTTTACTGTATGTGTCGAAATCGAAATACAGAAAATAATGATTTACTGTGTGGAAATTGAAAATTTGTGATATAAATATAATTTTAAGTTATTATAACTGTTTCTTACTATGTATGCAATAAGTAAGATATGTCACTTTAAATTCGTAACAGTTATGCAATAAGGTTCTATTCTAATAGTACCTACTGTATGTGTCAAAATCGAAATACAGAAAATCATGATTTACTGTGTGAATATTGAAAATTTGTGATATAAATATAATTTTAGGTTAGGATAACTGTTTCTTACTATGTATGCAATAAGTAAGGGCTGGCACTTTAAATTCGAAACAGTTATGCAATAAAGGTTCTATTCTATTAGTATTAAAGTTTATTTTGCTTAATTTTTACTTGTCTACGATGACAATATCTTATTTGCGTCTGTTTTTGTCAACTTTCAATGTCTCGTTAATGTTTGTCTGGGACTTTAACTTTATACTGGTTTGTTTATCATTTTGACACAGTATTTAATTTTAATCCCTATATCATCACCCAATACACGCGCCCAGTGCGGATTGGCGGATGCTGACGACTGCAGATGCAGCCGGGACCAACGGCTTAACGTGCCTTCCGAAGCACGGAGGAACTCGAGATAGTAAATTTTTGGTCACCTAGCCAATGACCGACCACCGCGAAAGTTGCTTAACTTCAACGATCGCAGCCGAACGCGCTAACAACTTGCGCCATCGAGCTCCATATATGCCTAAAGTTAATAGGCATATACAACAACTAAAAGCTGTTAAAAGAGGGTAACTAATTATTAAGCTGGTGAATATTGGTAACAACCAGTGCAAGTAATAGATTCGCAGTTATTCATGAGTAAAAACAAACCAGACTATAAAAACAAAATTAGGCATGTCCTAAATAGAAATGTACTGGAATTTAATAGTAGCAAAAAATATTTCAAAGCTCAGACAAGCGTATGCCACGCGTCTCGAGTGACGCAAATTTTGGCGCCATCGGACAATGCCCGCCATTTTAGGATTTGCGTTTTGTTACTGCAATCATCGCATTACCCGGGTGAGTGACCTCGTTTGGACAACTTTACCATTTGCTGGTGGCATAAATAAGAAACTGGGTTACACTCTTAGTTTTAAAAGCAAATAACTCTGACAGTGGCTCCTCGTGTTCAATCTATATTAAAGTTCCTTATTTTATTCCACTTTTTTGTTTGCAGACTTATGGGTGAATTTATATTACGTTGAGTGTTTAGTTGGCGGAAAAGGTACTCGAGTAAGTCGAGTATTTGCTGAAGAGTGCTCCAAAACACTTTTACTGTATAGCCGATGGCATACGCATCATTTGATATGGAGAAGAGTGTCTTTTGCATTATTCCTTTTGTCGTGGTAACTCAATACGCGGATTCTTCGGTTGCGTCACTGGTATTTATTTGTTGCTTTCGTATAAGTACTTAGTTGCTTTGTTGCTCTGTATTCGCGTACAAGTGTACTCGGCCGTGTGTAATCACTTTCTTTTATAGGAGATTAGGAATTTTAGATAAAGACTGTCATATAAAAAGGACACCAAAAAGGTAGAATTTGGGGAAAAAAATCTTTTAGAAGACGATGATAAATTACATGTGTGAACTCGTACGTACCTTGTTTCTTTGTGATTCTCTGATATTAAGTAATAAAGAAAAATAAAGTTCATTATAGATAGTAGCAGTTCCACTCATTACTCTAATTTTAGTATAGTCATAGAGCGACACGAACGGATATCCAGGACAATGCAAGATATTTAAAATGTGTGTTTGTGGCGTAAGCAAGGGTATTCATAGAGGCTTTCTTAGGAAATTACGAAGAAATGTACAAAAAAATACACACCCAAATCCTTCTTCCTTCCTGTTTAGCTTACAATCGGAAAGCGCTTTAAAATTGTATTTACAAAACAAAGACAGAAGCGCGCTAATTTGTGCGGCTTCCCAAACCCTTTCCTTAGGGGAGGAAACTTGGTCGAAAACAAAGTAGAATGTACACCAACAGTGAAACCTTTTAGGAAGCACTTCCCCTAGCCATTAAAAACGAAAAGAAAAAAAGATTAAAAAGTCTACCATTTTATACGCGTTCGAAGTTCAAAAAGCAGTATCTATTTCAGAAGAAACACATAACATTGTAAGTTGTAAGAGTTTTGTCTGTCTGATAATGTGGTCTTAATAAAAGTACTTACCGTATTAAACAAAGGACAATGAATATAAAATATGCAATTTTATTTAATTAGGTACTTACTTATCCTTAAATTATAGCCTTTTAAAATATAAAGCTCCTCTCCTTTGTAACTTTAAGCCCTACTTTCATCTTATAACTATTTAATTAACTTAATTTATATCTAATCTATCTTATGTATTTGTAATAACACCACCCTCGCTCTGTCATGTCATGGCGCATATCCCGAAGAAAACAATTGACACAAGTTCTAATAATTAAAATCTCTGAAGATCGAACTCATTCAAATCTTGACAACCACCCCGTTCCTGTGGGCTATAATACACACATCAAAAGTGTCTAGGGATCAACATATATTTTTGCAATAACTTTTCTCCTGATTGATATTAATTAAAATTTTCTTTAAGGATTCATCAAATAAAGTGTTTTCGTTTGTCACAGTAACGATAAACCAAGTCACCTTTGCATTAATAAAGAAATTTGCCATTTTCCTAATAAAGGGATTTTTGACATTTGAACCACTAACACAAAAGTTCGAAAAAAAGACTGAAATAACAGTTTTCTCTAAAATTTTATTGGGTAACTTAAACAATTAATAATCCGTATTTCTACCGCGAACACTAACAACACAAGAACATCGGTTTGGCATACTCAAAATGAGTTCATCCAAATCACGCTGTGGAATGGCCGCCCATGTTCGTTGCAACAACAAAAAAAGGTCTTCTTGCGACTGGATACCCTCCATATTCGGCAGAGCTCTTCTCTGTAGCATATCCCATGCATGCTCAATCGGGTTCAAGTCTGGCGACTGAGCAGGGCAGGACATTGATGTTAGCTGCGGCGAGAGTCTGTCTTACAACTCTTGCGGTGTGCGGTCGTGCATTATCATGCATTAACTGAAATAAGGGACCGATTTGCACTTGTAGAGGAACGATGACGTCTGATACAATCGTCTCAGCATAAATTTGAGCGTTGAGGTTGCCTCTGATCCAAATCAACTCAGTTCTTCCGCCGATCCAAATACCCGCCCATACCATGATGGTTCCACCACTATAAGGATGGACTTCCTGGCAGGATTTTAATCGCTGTTGGCGTCCAGGGGTTCTCCAGTGTCGTATACGTCTTGTATCCGGTCTCATACCAAAACGAGACTCATCAGAAAAGCACACGAAACGCCATTGTTCTTCTGCCCAATTTCTGTGTTCAAGAGCCCATTGATATCGAATCCTACGATTGTGCATTGCTATAGGTGGTACCCGTAGCGGTCTTCGGGAATGAAGGTTCACTTCATGCAAGCGGTTTCTGACTGTTTGGTCGCTAATTAAGTTCCCTGAAGAGTGATGAAGCCTCACGGCTAACATCATGGCGGTTATTGTTGGAGCTCTTCGAGTTAAGATTTGAATGTATCGGTCTTGTCTCCGTGTGGTGCAGCGATACCGTCCTCCATGGCGCTCAGCCACGGTACCAGTGCTTCGGTATCGTGTCCAAAGTCGACTGATAACACTCTGACTTGTATTCAGAGCTAAAGCCACAGTACGTTGCCGGGAACCAGCTTCTATCATTCCCACGGCTCTGAGCATTTCTTCCCTGCTTAAATGACGTCGCCGCTCCATAATAACGTTGGTTTTAATCAGTAGTAGGGAAACAGTAGCACTAATAATGTCTTCAATGCGTTGTATGTTTTTATAGGGAAAATATTGACAGCTGATTTTCATCTTTTACTCGAATTTGATTCACAGTTCCTGATTCAAATTATGAAATGCACCAAAAAGGATCCATATAAATTTATAAAATCATAAATTTATTACAAAGCCACATCTCAATCTCAAGAAATCCGCATAAAAATGCTTGATCCCTAGACACTTTTGATGTGTGTATATACGTTCCTATATTCCCAAGCAGACAGTGTTTGTGTACAGGCAGTAATGTCGGACCGGCCACTCGGCACAGTTATGTCAACTCCTCAACGTAATACATTGGGTTCCAGTTTGAGAACAAACAGTCGGTTTGGGCGCGCAAACAACGCTACAACCCCGCACTGGTAACTAGCTCAACTTAAGAAGGAGCTTTATGTCACTTTGACTTGAAACTTATGGACATATTCTCTGTTTATTTATTTAATCTTTAATGCCTTTACATTGGATATGGCGGACCTAATGTCAGCATGGCATTCTCTACCAGTCAACCGAAAAGAACGTGCAGAGTTAATAAAAAGTCAGTTGTATAATATTGTTGATGTCGGTAGAAGTCTTTGTCTTTTTAAGGTTGTTTTTTTAGTCTCTTATATTTTTTATGAATACTATCTATAATAATTTATACTTACTAATATTGTAATGCTGAAGAGTGTGTTTGTTTCTTCGTTTGGTTGAACGCGCAATCTCAGGAACTACTGGTCTGATTTAAAAAAAATGTTTTTGTATTGGATAGTGCATGTATTAAAGAAGGATATAAGGCTTTATGAGGAGATAGATGGCGCAGGTGATTAGCGCGTTCGGATGTGATGGTTGAAGTTAAGCAACGTTCGCAGTGGTCGGTCATTGGATGGGTGACCAAAAACATCTATCTCGAGTTCCTCCGTGCTTCGGAAGGCACGTTAAGCCGTTGGTCCCGGCTGCATCTGCAGTCGTTAGCACCCGCCAATCCGCACTGAGCCCGCGTGGTGGGTCATGGCCCAATCTCCCTTTTCCATCCATAGGGAAGGCCTGTGCCCCAGCAGTGGGGACATTAATAGGCTGATGATGATGATGAATGCCAGCATGGCATTCTCTACCAGTCAACCGGAAAGAACGTGCAGAGTCAATAAAAAGTCTGTTGTATAATATTGTTGATGTAGGTAGAAGTCTTTAATACAACATAAGTCAAATAAATTTAAGCAACTAGTTATAAAATGGTTGGAACAATTTAACTATGACGATCTAGAACAATTAGTACAAACAATTACTAGCTTGTCTTAGATCTATACATAATTAAATATCCACACACGCACACACACACGCACACACACACGCACGCACACACGCACGCACATACACAGACACACCTAAACTATACATAATTGGTTGTTTGTAGATTTCAAGTAACATATGTAATAATTGCATGTTTATTATAATTTTATATTTATTTAATAAGGATGAGCCTGCCTCTCATAACACAGGGTAACCTTATATGAGAGCAGTTCTAAATTTGAACAAACAAAAAATATTTGGAATAAAGAAATTTTGGTTTTTATTTTTGTAGGGCGATTCTGTAAAATGAAATCTCACTTTTCGGTAGCTGCCATTTTAGACATTAGTTTGATATGCATTACGCCATTACACGGCAAAATGTCTACTGAAGCAGCCAGTATTCGATATTTGACATTTGTCAGAAGTCCGAATAGGTAAATTGGATCGTAACCTCACCTAACCCAACCCCAACTCAACGAATTCGGAGCATCAATTAAACTGCGGATAGAATGATTTCTCTATTTACATATTATAGTGAATTTTTTAGACAGATAATTTTTTTTTTAGGAAACTGTTTAATAAGTTGCACACTATTTAGTTAGGTAATCAGGAGCATGAATACTACATTTTGATTGTTGTTTAGTTTTAAGACTACTTGCAGTAATAAGAATTGCCGTTTAATCTCCAAAAGGTTTAAACAACTGATTTTTGCTGCTGATCAAAAAATGATTATTTCATTACAACTATTAGTGGGAGAGCTACCATGTAGGTACCTTGTGTTATGTGTGTCTCCAATATTTCCGCACTGTTGCAATCGCCATGATCACGGAGTAACTCATGAGTAACTGTTCCATTTCAGTACCTCTAGCACGAATCAATATCGAATTCGAATAGTTTTCGAATGCGAAATGTCATTGTCAAATTTTGTATGGAAACTTTAGAAAAAAAACAGCGCCATAACGGACGCAACGAGAAGTAAAAATCAGTAGACATTTGACAATGAAATTTCGCACTCGCAAACTATTCAAATTAGATATTTAATACATGGTAGCATGCCGCTAATAACTATGAACGTTTAAAACAAAAAATGATTCTTTTGTTATTCTGATTTTAGTGACCATGAACGTTTAAAACAATAAAATGATTATTTTGTTATTTTGATATTAGTGACCATGAACGTTTAAAACAATAAAATGATTATTTTTCTTTTAAAACAAATTATTAAAATAAGAGGTTAAATTTTTCTCTTTGGCCCAACAAGTACCCGAAAAATTAACTTAAGAATTACGATGGAAGCGGCACTTTCAAAATAGGTCCACTGGTCCATATTGTTTTTGTCTCGTCTAAACGGACCTAAGCCAACACGTTTGGATATCCACACCAACAATAATATTGTTTATGTACGGTCAGCCGCCGGCGGTATTGTCTGTGGTATTGTTTAGTGCGTTAATCTGTTTGGCGGGCGTACAGTCTCAGGTTTGAGTCCCGTTTACGTCAACAATGTACTGAACGACTTACCTGCAGCTGGTTCGAGTGGTTCTTAAAGTTATTTTTGGTGTTGTAGCTTTTTTAAGAATTATAATAATTATGGTGTCCTGTGATAGACCAGGGATGAAGGAAAAATGGAATGCATATTGTTGACTTTGCCAGTTTAATCTACCCAAAAATGTAGGTGATGAGAAAAGTTATATTTGTTGAGTATATTGCGAGTTCTTCGCAGTAAAGAACTTCCTGGCGAAGTTTTGCAACCCGTTGGCAAAGTCTTTCCAAAAGAACTGCTTCTAACAACCTTAAATAAATAGACAAATCTAAAGTTTTTAGTTTTAGTGCACTGGCAACTTGTTATAACTAAAAGGCATTGTTATTTCACTGTTGTCTTCCGTAAGCTGGAGGTTACTTCCAAAGACGTACTATGCAGGTACTACACTACAGAATAAAATTAAATAGCACACAAACATCAAAGTTTACTTTAAATTTTTTTCAAATAAATATTAGATGTTTATAAAACAGAAACTGCTTGTCTTTACGTTCTATTTGTATTGTAAAATCATAACAATAAGATCAGATAACGAAAGATGTTGTCTCCAAGCCGTTATTTAAATAAAACATCACACGGCAAAGTCTATTTCGTCTATGTAAAGTGATATCCACGTAGAATAAACGCTACGTGACGTTTCTACTACATATTTTGTTTAAATTTAGAATTTATTTGTTTTTTGTCTGTATAGAAAAACAAAAGGTTAAACATCGTCGTATTAAATTATAGTAGATATCTACGGTGAGTGTAAACAGAATTTACTTCCAGAATTAAATTTATAAACGTGGTGTGCTGGGCTCCGAGATCCGAGCCTGAAATAGGACTTTTTAAAAAGGTTTTGCTACGTTTATGCTTTTTTCATCTCTTCGTATTGTAGGTAATCTACAAAGCCACTTAAAAAAATAAATATAAGTAGAAAATTATGTTGTTCGTCATTGATTTTGAAATACATAAGTAGTACATTACTGCAGCGGCTAGCAAAATAGCCATACTTAGGAGGCGAGGATAATCTACTTGACTTATTGAATGAAATACGAAAATTGCTAATTATATTTTACTAATAAATAAAACAAGTTTCAATAGTATAGATGCACCGATTTATTTATTTATGACGTTTATGACGCATCCTTTTCAGGCTCCGTCGTCAGAATTGTACGTCGTCGTCAGAAATATCATAAATAAATAAATCAGTGCATTTGTACCGTTGAAACTTGTTTTATTTAATGAGTGATGTGAGTGAAAACCTAAGAAACATAATTATATTTTACTAATACTTTTATTCAGTTCGACATTTAATAGACAATACGAATTTGACATCATCGGTGAATAAACAAACTAATCTTTTATAAAAAACGAGTCGGCCAGTACTGCAGTCATAGACTTTATATCTATGGCTGCACTCACTACAGTATGAGGTATTGATGGTTAGCCTAATGCCTAGTTATAGTCAAGGCTTGTATGGTACCTACTTTTCTCAAATAATGCGCGGAAATTAAAACTAAGTAGTACCAAGGCAGAACTTTTTATTTGAAAATACAAAAAATACTTTTCCCTTCTTTAGAGTAAGTATTTAGCGCAAACTGTTTGCATGGACCGTTTACAAGCTCACTGACTTTAACTCGAGCTGAAAATCACTCAGTTATTTGCGGTAGCCATCTTGCAAATATTGGAACACGTACTTAAACTTACCGCGTTTTAAAAATACAACCTCCTTACTCCTTTTACACATATTAATGAGAAATAGGAGCCATAAGCCATATCACTGAACGTGCGTAATAGCTATCTTATTTACTTACTAAAAAGTGAACACTAACAATTTAATACCAAGTAAGTACATATTATTAGGTTCAATTTAATTTTGTCCTAATATTATTAATCAAATCATATTTTTATGAGTTTAAAAGTAGTTTATCGATCGTTGTATTAAAATTAAATAAAACCGGAAATGTCAAATGGCGCAAGAGAAGTATGGCCGACTGAATCATGGCCGACCAGGGAATTGACAGGGAGTATTCTGCTGATAGCCGTCGAAGTGTTTGGATGTGTTGTCTTTAAATATTATTATAAACAGTTTCTTTACATACTATTTTGAATATAAAAATTAGCATTAGCAAGCAATTCTTCTAAACATGAAATGATTAAACCAAAATTTTAAAATCTCTTTCCACCGGGAAATGATTTCAATTAGATACAGTTTATGTTTGTTTTAAAGAGAACATCGGAAATTGCTACTTTCGTAACAAAATCACAAGTCCACGCGGCTTATCTAAAGGACTTACCGGATAGTAAACACTAAGCTTATATTTAAGATTTTCTCATTCAATTAATAGGATTTCGGACATTAATGGCTGAAGGAAGTCACGTGGCCTAAACAGTGTTTGCAACCCCCAATGTCAAACAATTATTTTCTAGCAGAGAAAACTGCGCCCCTCTTATTTTAAGCTTCACAGTTTTGTGTTTAAGGTTCATAATCTCGGAAGAGGCGAACAAATAAATTGGTATTACAATGCATTACGGCATTGGGAAAGCTAAATGCGCGCCAAATCACCTGTCAAAATACAAAGGAGTCGCGTGGCCAGCATTAAAGTTCGGAATTCGAATACGTGGGGTCGCCGGTCGGTATGGATAGATGGGATGGACGTTGGTGTAATGAGTACCTTTATAAACTTTGAGATTCTTATGTGACAAAGATAGGATTTTTTTTAAATTAATTCTCAAAATATTTACGACAAATGTGTACAGACAACCACACATCAAGTTACCACAAACCGTCAAATTGTCTCAATAGATTGTCAATCTTGTTATTAGCAAAGCAATCTATAACTCAAAAAAAAATTTAAATATTTGTTAGTTTTGGGTATTTTTTTCTGTTTTTCTAGCTCAGATTAATGTACATTACCTATTTTTAAATATTAAGGTGCATCTTCACCGGGAGCATTCGCCTGTAATGTAACATTGTAGTTTCGATTTTGTGTACTATATAAATTAGATTTTCGTCCACGACACGACACTGACGAAAAGTAAATGTGCATTGATGTTACAAGTTGTATCAATTTATACAGATTGTATCATTACAGGTCGCGCACTGTAATGTTAAGTACCCTTAGCACGAAACAATATCGAATTCGAATAGTTTGCGAGTCCGAAATGTTATTGTCAAACGTGCACTGATTTTTAGTTCTCGTTACGTACTTTATGGCGCTGCTGTTCAAGTTTCCATACAAAATTTGACAATGACATTTCGCACTCGCAAACGTTACGAAGTCGATATTACCGGGTACAGTACCCTTAGCACGAAGCAACATCGTTTTTTTTTCGTATTTTGTATGGAAACTTGAACAGCAGAGCCACAAAGTACGTAACGAGAACTAAAAATCAGTACACTTGGCACGAACCAATAACGTAACGTTTGCAAGTCCGCAATGTCATTGTCAAATGTGTACTTTAATAATTTAACTAAAGAACAAATAGTAAGATATTTATAATTTTTATGTGTACTGATTTTAACTTCTCATTAGGTTCTTTGTGGCGCGCGGTTCGTGCTAGGGGTACTGTTCTGCTCCCTCACTGATGTACTGTTTGAACGTATGAGGGCTCAAAAGACGCGGAATTTGAAGGGCTTTATGAAGATGTAAAAGTTATTTTGGAAAAATCAAAAACTTTTTTGGCAATCGAAAGATACCGACTTTTTTCGATCGAAAAAGCGTGTGTTTTCACAGAAAATTTCCTATATCTCGAGAACGGGGCCAAAAAAATATTTTGTTTAGTTTTGAAAAGGATTTTTTTTTTTTTTTAATAATCTATAAAGTCTGTGCGGAAAGAGAATGGGATTTAGATTGGAGTGCGCTGTAGTGCTTTTGTAACGTATTTTTAAGGTTTATAAATGTTAAAAGGTCAAATCCGCAAGAAATCACAACAACAAACAAATCCGTATCCGTATAATACAAAACGACGTTTTACAGATTGCTGGGTTTGATTGCCAAATAAAAATCTTAATGTTAGTGCCGTTTTTCGCCACGCCCATTCTATTTCCGCACAGACTTCTAATGGGTAACTTTTGGTAGGCGATTGGAAGTCTACATGTTTATTCGTGTATCCGAGTAAATTTTTTCCCAGTATCATTATTATTAATATCACTTATTTAATGTTCTAACCACACTAATAACTAGGATAGGATAACCAGGAGATAACAAGGAGGTATATCAAATTAAATGTATAATGACGGCGCTATGCGAGGGGTTCCAAATTCGAATAATTTGCCTGCATCGAGAGAGGCGCGTGGCATAGATGGCGCGCGGTTGCTTGATTATAGGATATTTGGCATATCCTTTTAGCGAGAACGGCAAAATAAATAATACACGTAGGTAATTAATGTTGGCATTGCACTATTAATCATTGCGCTCCTAGGTATCCCTTGTTTATCTCAACTTTATTAATCCAGGGCAACCCACATAAATAAAAAATCCAACACACACCAATTAGCCCGTAAGGCTTGCGGGAGCAAGGTGTGAGGTCCGTTCGGCGGTGTGCCTCTTAAAGGCGCCGTCGTCTGTAAATAGAGGTTTCGCATGCGTCGAAAAAAAATCCTACCTACGTATATAGAACGCGTTCTAAGTTTCAGCACTTTTCAGTCACCGTAAGTACTTACATAAGCATAAATCATAATACTCTATTTACGCTTTATCGTCACGCAAAAAAACTTGACTCTCGACCATAATAAAGATCATAATTTGAATAAGTACGGAATACCAGGCAAGTATATTAGCAGTATAGGTAGCATAATCCATTTAGCCTTTAACATATTTGAAGAAACTCAACTTTAATTAGACCACTTAAAGCCTGAATTCGAATGCGTACCCGATTCGGGGTAAATACCTATGCCTATATACAGCATGTTCTAAGTTTCAGCCACCGTGACCGCAGGCCGTCGACGCGTCGCGCCGTAACCGCAGCGCGCCCGTCACACGCGGGCAGTGTGACTGCGGGTAAAAGTCGCTGGGAAAAAGGTTTTATTACAGCTTCCCTCGCCTAATTCGATAATCAAATCGGAGTTTTTTTGTTAAGTTTTTGAAATGAAACTGCTTTAAGCACGCTTGACGTGGGGTGTAAGCTGGCGAATGCGTTACGCGTTACGAAAAGTATGTTCTGGCGAGGCGAACGGGAGTTGAGTGGGAGATATAAGCAAAAGAGAACAGTGCGCGCGCACATTTTGTTTCTCTGTTTCTCTTATAGCTAGTAAATGAAATGTGTATACACATGTGCATACATTTATATATTGTACACACATATATGTATATTACATACAGATGGAGCTAAAGTAGTTTTACTTCTGTCGTGTGGTCATAGGCACACTCGTTTTTTTTAAGCATGGGAGTTTTAAAGTGTCATCGAAATGATTGTACCAATTTTGGATCTTTTTATGTCATAAGAGGTCTTATATTAATGTTTAAGAGTTATTACAAACAATGACATTTTTTTTCTTTTAACTACGCAGTATAATGTTATCATTAATCAAACACAACAGAACAGATCCAAAAGACGTATTTTATGCTTGGAACCTAAACAGTGTAGAAATGTTGTATGAAATCCAATTGTTTTAATTTATTTAAAGATTTAATTATTATTTTCTACTGTGCAATGTTGAGATTTTCATGATGTACCATTCTTATAGTGTAATAAAATTCAAGTATATGATGATTCACACTTTTGACAGTTGTATTATTTTGGGGGGCTTTTTTTAATGGCTGAATAAAACTGACTTGGTGAAAAACACAAACATAAGGAAGGGCGAATTTCACTTTTAGTAACTGCACATTTAATAATTAGTAAGTTTTAAATTTTTTAGGAGATAAAATAAACAAATTTTTGTTTTCATTAACTTTTATATTATCACGGTAGATAGATAAAATGTTAGTTTAAAGAAAAGTAGATTACGCACCTTACTAAAGTAAGTAATTAAAACACTCATGCATTAATAACTCTCTTTGCGCTCGATGCAATAAAATCAACTATTAAGCACTCGGAAAACATGACTACGTTTTCATTTTAAAGCCTACCGTTAACTGCCGGACTCAGAAAAGTCAATTAACTTTTAAGTTTTACTGAAGTTGACCCTGTCACTCCCTTTGCGATAACATATATAATGTAAAGCATTAAATCAATCTGTAGTTTCTGAGTACGGTTATAGGGAAATATTAGTATTTATTAAATATTTATTGGCATGAGCTATTTAGGGTTATCATTAACACTATTTATTCGTAACAATATAGCTTTTTAAAATCAGAATTTTTATTTTACCTATTAGTTGTAAACAGTTTGCTTGCGTCTGTACCATTGTGTGTAAGTAGCTAGAGCATAAAATGGTCAGTGGTCGCGACGACGCGGTCACGCTGTGAACTGACACCGCGTAGCGGGACCAGGAAGTTTCCTGTGGGACCCGAATGTAAGAAAAACAACACACAGGTCGTACTAAAACTCTTTTTCTATTTTTAAATAAATTAAAAAGGTTTCATACCATTTCTTCTGAAATCAAAGTAGGTTAACCTTTGCAAAGAACGTGTTTACAAATTAATTTTATTATTTGACATTATACGTATACTTTTACATTGTTATATCATTTGCATGGTTTCAAGGCACCATAAATGTGAAACTTGAGCATTTATCATACTCATATCCACACCTCAAGGACGGCACATTTAGCACAGGCTAGGTCGTAAATATTGTTGCGGTAAAAATAATAACACATTTCGTCAACGCAAAAATTAACTGGTCAATGATAATAAAAACTTTTCAAAACGCATTTCTTTACCGAAATATATCTTATAACTCTATGTTAAATTTATAGTTTTAAATTTAACATAGAGTTATAAGAATTACACACTATAAAAATGATAGTGTTTGCATAAAAATTAACACATAAAGCATAGTACCGAAACCTGTTACAGCAACAAAGTCGCAGCCGATCCGCACCGACTACTCAGAGCGAAAATAAAATCGAGCAAAAAGGTCCTCACGTTCGAAAGGCCGGTACATCCCGAACGGAAAGCACTTTCCGCGCGGGCAAACAAAAAACGAACACAGCCTGTATATCGGGTTACCGTACATCTGGTAGGTACGCGTGCTGAAGTCACTAATTGATTTCTTAGCACGTCTTGTTATATTTTATGTGTTTTTGTCCTCTTCGTAGTCTGTATAATAAAGGCAACCGTTACTGACTGACTGATCTAGCTACGCACAGCTCAAACCACAGAACGGATTGTGCTGTTTTTTTTTTTTGTATAGGTGCTTTTGTCCGATGACATGACAGCTCCATCAAACGCGCTGAAATTTGGCACACATATACCTATGTTGATGTAGGCGTTCGCTGAGAAAGGATTTTCTAAAACTCACCCCCTAAAAGGGTAAAACTGGGGTTCAAAGTTTGTATGGGAAACTAATATTTCCACACAAACGAAGTCGCGAGCATCCACTAGTTCTACAATGAGTGGCGGACAAAAACGGCAAAATTGATTAGATACCCTCATGACGATGGTTAAGTAAATAAATAAATAAACCAAGGAAAATCGCGGAAGGGAGTAGCCATAGCGACTTATGTCGCGTTTTATGTTTTATATGGATAGTATGATTACTATCCAATTCATTTTGCCATTTTATGCGGGTGGCGGGTGGGGGGATATGCACACAAATGCAGTTTAACGTACATGCGTAAGAAACAATACTGTAGCTACAACACTCACACATAAACAATGACGCAATACCCCACCAAATTGTGCACACATATATCGTGAGTATGCCCAATTTTTATGCCCAATGCGACAGACAGGAAAGCTATGTATGCCTACTCCTCTCCTGACTGAGTCGGTCGTGTTGCTCTATAAATCAAACAGGCAAATCAAACAAAATTAGAAAACTCCTAATTACTTTTTACTATCGATATCGCCTACGTTTTAAGATTTTAATTCATCCAATAAATTGTCAACGCCATTACAAGAAAAAAAAACATCATACATTATTTTTAATTATTATAATGGATTGGTAAAGTTCGTAAGAGATATTGTTAAAACTTCTTAGTTATGCTAGAGTACATTGAAAAACAGGTTTACTAAGTAAGTGTCTCACACTCTACTTACAGAAAACAAAACTTATGCTCTACTTATACAAAATACATAAAAAAAACATTATTGATTATACTAACGTATAAATTGAAAATAATATGGATAAAATATCCAAGTTGTTTTCAATTTATACGTAAGAATAATCAGTAATGGTTATTTTGTATAAGTAGAGCATAATTACGTATTTTCTGGGAAACAATATCAGTTAAAGCTACGGAGTAAATATTTAAGCATATTACTTTAAGCCATAGAGAATAATTCCAAAGCATATATATGAAATATGAACAAAATCTTCAAAGGTAATATCAAAAGATTTATCAAGAAATCTGTACTAGGAAGTCATAACTAGCAGACATTAAATTCCCGTTACCATTTAATAAATGCACATATCGAGTGGGCACTTACCAAATAAAGGGAGACGTCCTTGTTTGTTTCCTTTGCCCCTTTTAATAGAGCAAACAGCGTAATGGCGGCTTTCGGGGCTAGTACTGTGATTGATCGGTGAATATTCATTTGGTCTTCCATTAACGACTTGGAATCAAAATGCTATTATTAACTTGGTATATAAAAGGTAGTTAAGAAAATATGCGTAATTATTATATTTTTGTCTTTAGGTAGATACCTCTTGCACCAAAGTTTTTTTTTGTTCTGTGGCTGTTTCCGTTTTACACAGAAATTTCGCCAATATCCCGTAGTGAAAAGAGCACCAAAGTTCTACAAATGAATGCTGACTGTTAATAAATAATACAAGATATAGGTAGCAGCAAAATTCTTGAGCAAAACCATAGACATGTACACTTGCGCAGTAGACGTTTTTGTATGTAAAGTTGCTACTGTGCTGGTTTCCTTTTTTATGGTCGTTGCTTAAGAAGCTTTCCGGGATGTATACTATATGAAAATCAAGACTTGAGAAAAGATAGAGTGTGTCCTAAACAGGACTTAGATCTGATTTAAGACTGTTAGTGTGGGTTGTAGGTTTAAGATTTGTTTAAGCACCTATCGGTGTCAATTCTGGTATGATTCTCTAAATGTAAATTTGGTATCGTAATAGTGTATCCTTGTCATTTTCTATACAGAATGAAAAGGAAAGACTGCACTTCAATTAAATTTTAAGTTGTGAGAATTATGCTATAATCTACACCAATATCCTTTTATACAAAGTACACTGTGCGAGTTGCTCAAGTAAACCGATGCCCCATACATCACTGATGTATGGTACCTATTTGCTAGTAACTGGCAATGTATCGCATCAAATACAATCTTCTTCAATAGGAATATGAAAAAAGTTTCCTTTCTTTCGCTCTGTCGTCAGTTTTTTTGCATAAACTCCCCCCAATGTTTGCGCTCATCCCCCGAAAGTACCAGGGTGGCATGAGTACGGCGGCGGTCGGGAGTGGCGCGCAAACAGACGGCGCCGGCGAGGCGCGTCCGGCCACCTGCCAAAACCTCAGTCCAAGTATCTAGTACCTACTTACATAATAGCTCCTTTTCTATCAAGAAGGTAGTCCTAAGAATATCGACGTCATTAGACGGTCTTTGTTTCAATGTCAATCTGTGACCTTTAACTATTCATACGACGTTTATGTATGTAATAGGAAAATTATTGTCATCATTGAGCTCCTTAGTTCCAGCTTAATATCTAAACTCCCAAATCTTTGCATAATTAATACGATATTACCTCGTTGCTGAAACGTGAGAGCCAAACATTGTCGTCTGTAAAAAAATATTGTTCTGAAAAAGAAAATGTGTATGAAGAATTCTAAGATCAGTTAATGTGAGTTGTACCTACATGAGGAATTAGAACTTCCGTTATCTACTGGTGTGGAATATCGCCACTTCGTCGAACTAATTACTGCCAAAAACTTATCCGACCCTGTGCTATAAGGAGTTATTTCGTTCTAACTCATACTATCCTAGTTCTTGCAGCACTCGATGGTGTTGATTCTCATTAAGTATAAACTAACAGAATAGTACATTGTTCACCGAGAGGAGAAAGTGACCGATTAACAACGAGGGTGTAGACCCTTGGTTACGCAAGGGCCAACGCTTGGGTAATACACCCCAGTTGGGAATAGCTCTTATTTTCGAGGGATACATAGTGCTTTATACTATACCTCCGAGGAAATAAAAGACAAATTCTTTAATTGAAATTTATATTAACAAACTTTTGCATGGGAGCTATTTAATGGTTTCTTAATTTGACGGGTTCTCAATGACTGCTTCTTCATTATTTATCAATAATATGGCCGTCTCGAGTAGATAGGAAAACAAATGAAAAACAATAAAAATTCATCGCGCACTTTTTAATATTCGACAATTTTCAAAATTGACAGACAGATTCAGACAGCACACTGTATATTTTTAAAAATAGATTGCAAAATCTGCAAAATAATAATGACCACTTTTCGGAACACAAGCAAAAAAAAGAAATAAACAAAAACAGTACGTTAACAATGAATTTTCACGGACTTTTCTGATGATACAAGTGCGGTAAGTTGGTTATTACAAACGAGTAGATAAATGTAAAGTCACGAGTTTGTAATACCAATCAGCACGAATGTCATACGTTTTTCAACTATCTATCAATCCCCAGTGTCACCCACTAATCCCTTATTATCACCCATCAATCCCCTTATCACCGTCGAATCCATTTTTACCCTTCTCAATCTCGAATCTCTTTTCACCCTTGAATCCGCTTTAAACCCCGAAATCCCCTTTTCCACCCTCCTATCCCTTTTCACCCATCAATCCCCACTTTCACCCACCAATCCCTTATTACCACCCACCAATCCCCTTATCATCCTCGAATCCCTTTGCACTTATTGTTAGTAAATTCGTTGATTGTCTATTGTTACATATTTGACATTATGTGATGGAAGTTGACCTCAACACATGTTTGCAAGTTTGATGTCAACTTTCAATTGGACGACACTGTATGAAATAAAACAGGGTGAAAAAAGCAGCCCTTGCTGAATTTCTTGCCGGTTCTTCTCAGTACAAGGTCTCCCGCCGTAGATTTGCGAACCGATGGCGTAGCTTTTCGACATTCACAAGTGCTTGTAACAGCCTAGACTGAATAAACGATATTGAATTTGAATTTTTCCCCCTCGAATCCCTTTTCCCCACTCGAATCTTGTTTTCACCCTCGAATCCCTTTTCACCCCAAAATCCCCTTTTCAGCCTCCAATCCCTTTTCACGCTCGAATCCCCACTAATCCCCTATTATCACCCATCCATCTCTACTATCACCCACCAATCCCCTAATCACCCTCGAGTCCCTTTCACCCTCCAATCCCCCTTATCACCTTCAAATCTGTTTTTCGCATTCGAATACCTTTTCATCTACCAATCTCCACTATCACCCACCAATCCTTAATTATCACCCATCAATCTCTACTATCACCCTCCAATCCCTTATTATCACCCACCAATCCTCTTATCACCCTCAAATCCTATTCACCCTTCAATCCCCTTTTCACCTTTTTTTTTTTTGTGACGAGGGGAAATGCATTTACACCCCATACCGTGACGCTGACTAGACGCACGGCGTGTGTGGGACTCGCCGGCACGGGAAACAGTGCCGATCCTACTGAAGCAGGACCAGTGCGGAAGGCCACACTGATCCTACTCCACTAAAACCCCCCGGTACCCTCCTACGCCCATATGGGGGCTTCTCAGGATCGACGCACCTCAGTGTGCGCCACTTCACTGGGACGCCCCCGGGACAATTCCCTTTTCACCTACCAATCTCCTGTACTCATTTAGTTTAACAACATTCAGATGAAGATAGTCCTCCTCTCTTACTTTAACCCGCAGCGACGCTTAGATTAGTAAGTTCCGACCGAAATTAAACAAAAAACCGTAAAGAATACGCATGGTGCCAAGTATGGAAGCGTGTGTAATGAATTTTACCGTACGCTTTGCTGTATCGGTCCGTAATTTTGAACTTACGAACAATGTATACAAACTCCGTAAATATTTTTTTTAAGCAAATGTGTTGAAAAATAGATTTCAATACACTTTTCCAGCCCGCTTGCAACAAAAGTACAATAGTAATGAGGTCTTATTTGCTTGATTTTTAAAACAAAATAAAGTACTCTTCGAGCAGGTATAGCATAAAACCAATATCTACTTTGTTCCATTCCTATAGAGATCCATGATGCACAGTTTCAAAACTGAGGCAGGGCATGTCACCGAGTGATTAAGGGGCCCGGGCAGGGCAGGAAATGCTTGGTAGCGCGTTGTCGCACAGGAGCACCACCGCATGACCTGCGCTAGACTACCAAATAGTGACCATCATTTTTTAGGAATCAGTTTTCGTTTGGGGCCTTCTTTAGGTGCTGAACCAGGATCTAACCACTATGACGACGCATTCCTGCAAAGGATGCGAAACGTCAATAAATAAATAAATTCAGTGCATATAACTCGTTAAAAAATTTATATTAAAGGTTACATCCTTGTCTACTGTTTTATAATGAAAATAATTTTGTACTGAATGTTTGTCACCTGTTTGTACATCAAATAAATAAATAAAAAAAACTTGTTGTATCTAACCAACTTGCTGAGCGGTTACGGTTTGAGAACAGAATCCATTTTTCTTAGTTTTTAGTGAGTTCGACGATGTCCAGATCCTGCCTAGTCAGGTCATCGCGCTTTTTGCCATTCCAATCCGGTTCCGAACGTCCGGTTCGCATGAGCCATCGCTGCATATGGTAGAGCCCAGGTATACAAAGCTGTCCACATATTGGACATCGAGTATCCAACTGAGCTACAGTTGCTATCTATGACCATGACTTTAGTTTTCGTTTTTTTTGATCGACAAACCTACTGGTTCTCCGGTCGCTCGTTTCAATCGTTCCAGCAGTTTTTCTATCTCAGCTTCATCAGTTGAAACGAGTGTGGTGTCATCAACGTAGTGCAAGTGGGTAATTTTGACTCCACCGATGAAAACTACGCCTCCCCAATCTTTGAGGGAAGGCTTCTTATATATTCCCCATAAGCGTTAAATAGGATGGGAGATATAATACAACCCTGTCTCACTCCTTTACCGGATTTAAACGGTTTTGAAAGAGTTTGGTCCACCCTCACAACTCCACGGTTATTGGTATATAGTGATCGAAGAAGAAAAATAAATAGAAGAAAAGATGTTGAGGTACACCCAGGTCAGATATCACATTCCATATGCTGTTCCAATTAACGCAGTCGCATGCCTTGCTATAGTCGATAAAATACAGGACCAAGGGGGTGGTAAATTCGTAGGATTTTCGTTTTGTTTAGTATTTGTTCTCTAGTACCCTTTAACTTCATGAAACCAGCTTGATCAGGTGGGATTTGCAAATCCATATAGTGACGGATCTTGTTGTTTAAGATGTACAGGAGAACTTTGCTTCCGTGAGATATAAGGATCAGAGTCCGGTAGTTCGACTCTGTCCGATCATTCGGCCATTTCCCGTGTATCCAGACATAATTCCAGATTCTATACAAAATTTGTACACTCTTATCGCCCAAAGCTTTCAGAACCTCAGCCATGATTTGGTGCCATCCTGCTCTTTAGCAAGTTAATGGCTGCAATTACCTCTGAGCGTAGAATAGATGGTTCAAGGCTGAGATATTAAAAACTTTCGTTCCTATCTTCCGGGTAAGTGGTGATGTCCTGGAACATTTTCTCACAGTATTCGCGCCATCTGTCCACAACGCAATCCTTCTCATGTTTCCGTCTTTATCTTCAATGACCCACGCCTTAGGCATAAATTTGCTACAGAGGATGCGTACTTTCTTGAACAGGTCGTGCGTTTGGTACTTGATAGAGTGCTCCTCGATGTCTTTGCATATGGTTATTATAAAGCTATTTTTGTCCCGACGACAAGATTTCTTGACTGACTTGCACAGTTTAGAGTACTCCTCTGACTTGATTGCCTTGCAGATCCTTTACCTAGAGAGCCTTCCTGTGTTCACGCGCTTATGTTCTAAAAAAAACATAAGAAGAAAATGTAAGACTTTAAATAAAACCATGTTTTTAAGTAAATTAAGTATATAATTCCATTTTTTTGTTTTTCCAATGTTACGAGTACATACCATTCACACCACGGAGGTCGTCATAAAATGTTTAAAACTTTCACCCGCCTAAAACTAAAGTGCTAAAAAAGTTTACAACAGAAAAAAAGAAGTTAAGTTTTAAAAAGTTTTTCGCGAGTTGTTTGTTGCGATTACGTAGAGTTCGATGTTGTTGAATGTTTAAACTATAAGAAGAAACTGCAAGACTTTAATTTTTTTTTAAAGTTAATTAAGTATACATCGCGAATTTGAGTTACCTGAGAAACAGTTGAAATTAGTGCGAATAACGGTAAACGTACATGTGGTGCGTACCCAGTACAAAAAAAAAATTATACTGGTTACAAAATTTCCTAAAACATACCTCTAACATAGAATTTATATCATTTGAAGTGCTTATGTAGATTCTAAAAGTAGGTTTGTTTGAGTCAATTTATAACAATTTAAATTGATAAGGTTTAATAATTTCAAAATAAGTGAGTTAACGTGGAGATATTTTTCGAAAAAAATAATTAAAGGAAACACCTTTTTTGTGGAAATGTCACCTGAATAGTTATTTGAATTACCTAGTAAAGTTTTTCAGGTAACTCCAAAATCACGGTGTATAATTAAAACTTTTGCAATTTGGTTGTTACATACCATTCAAACAACGGAAGTAGTCATCAAATGATTATAATATAACTTTCATCCGCTTAATACTTAAAGTTCTATAAAATCTATTAGAAGACAATGTGAAATTATAAATTAAACAATGTTTGTATTATTCCAATTCTTTGCCATTTCATCGTAGGTACCAGGTATTATAGTACACATCAAAAATATCGCAATCCTGATGTATACATTCGTCCACAGAATTTCTTTAGACATCCATCCCAAGAACGAATTTTGATATCTCCGTAATCGTATCGTTAACGTCAAATTTTCTATGGAAAAAGCTAGTTTTTTCTTACGTCCGTTTTTTGATAAGGGGCGCTGCTTTTAGCCGGGTAATCATTAGCGAGCTGTAACCGTAACATGCGTGATACAGTACAAGGTTCTAGTGTGTACGCTTGTAGCTAAGTTGTAAACGTCAGCTTGCTGCAAACCGCACGCGTACCGCTCGCAGCAGGTTAGCGAACCCCGTACACACTATGCTTTTTGGTTACAGTACCCCTAGCACAAACCAATATCGAATTCGTATCGTTTGCGAGTCCGAAATGTCATCGTCAAATGTGTACTGATTTTTAGTTCTCGTTAAGTACTTTGTGCCGCTGCTGTTCAAGTTTCCATACAAAATTTGTCATTGACATTTCGGTTTGGAAACTATTCGAATTCGATAATTGTTCGTGCTAGGGGTACAGTACATGCAATGGTTATGGTTACAGTTCGCTAATGAGTATCCGGCTGTACTAATGCGATTCAAATTAGAATAGGAAAGCCAATGACCTCCGTCTGTCAAAAGTTGTTTGAAAAGTACGGCTTGCAAAAAAACTTGGAAAACTTTTTTTAGTCCTGAGCTAATATTTTAATAAATACCAAACATTTGTAAACAAAAGAAGGAAATAAATCATATAAAACGTATAGAAAATGAGTACTGGAAAAGGGAAATATAAGAACTTTAGTTTTATTATAAATACAGGTAATAAAAAGACCGTTTCAATTTTAAATAAAATTGGGGTTTTAAAACCTACAACTATCGATATTTTATTTTATAGCCGAAAACATCAGTGATGATGCAGACTACTCCGATGGTAGTGCCGAGATGAGCGGAATTAAAGAGCTAGATTCTGATTAATAATTTTTCACACTCAGTCTTAATAAATAAATACTTATTATTAAAAATCTGATATTTTTTCTTACTTAATCTTGGTAAATAAGTTTTATTAAAGAAAAACTTTTTTGCTCACTCTACCTAACTGGTTTGAATTGACAGCTATGACGTCACATTATGGCGCCCAATCGGTCCTGTTCTTAGTTGAATCGCATTGTATGTTGCTTTTTGTTATTACGGAACAGTGAAAATTAGTGCTTGGGTCACTGCTGTTCTGTCTTTATTATTATTGTTCATGCGACTCAAGGTTTACAAAAAAGTTGGTTTGTTTTAAATGATTTATTCATTTGTGATGTTCTCGAGAAGATCGTCGTAAGTACATTGTCCTACATGTTTCAATTTCAGGTTATTGCACTGCAGCCTGAAATAAACAATAATTTGTAAATTATAAGGTTACGAAAAAAAAGACGAGATTTTTTTCGCAATACATTTTGAACTTTGGAATAATATTCATTTGATTAAAAATCGATTGGAATACTTAGCGTTGTTTCATCTAGAGAAAAAATAACCATATGTCAAAACGTTACACATTTACTATGTATTTGACGCGAGATTATCTTAAGTAAAAATTGCCTATAGATGAAACAACACGGCCTAAATATTTTTATATAAACTAAAAAGCATGTGTACACAATTGCAGTTTAAAATATCATCCACTCTAAATGCGGTGTAAATTTTTGTATAAGTTAGAATACTATTTTATGAGAAACCACAACCACCAAAACCTGCTTCTGTCAATTTTATTCCAATTCAATGCACACTAAAATTATTTTCATAACGTACATATGAAGAAAAAGGAATATTGCTACTTTATGTATGACCTTACAGACAATAACAGCACAAAAAGGTTTTTTTGTCGTGTTATTTTGCCAAAAGTAGGGTTTTCAAGACTCCATGGCTTAGGGATTGGTTTCAGGCCACCATGTGAGGACAAGATAGATAGTAGCTTAATTTGCTGTGCTTTATTTTAAGATTAATGTATAAAATTTGCAAATGCAACCAAATTTGAACCTTTGCAGGGGAGAAGAAAATACATACTATTGAACTTTCGGGGCTAAGCTAAGTGGTTTGGAGATTAGGTCAAGTATATAATGCGAGAGTCATGTTACTCTGGTATCACAAGAGTCTATGCTTTGTTATTAATAGGCTTTTGGGCCGCTTAGGAACATTTGCTTGTTTGCAGACTTTAAAAAATAATGGAACTAAACAAATTTTGGTATGAGCATAAGTTAAATATTAAAATCATACGTAATGCCTATGTAAATAACCACTACAATATAATTCATTTCCGAGGAGAACAATTGACCTCAATCAAATTATTCCAATAAAAGTAAATGTATGAAAGCACAGTTTGTTTACCTTTTAAACAAATTTGGTTGAAACAGATGTTAGCAACCTTATACTAACCTGCCGTTGCATATTTTTTTTATTACAATATTTTGCGTACTGTTTTATTGTTCTAAGCACGAAAAAGTTCAACAATGTTTTTAATAACGCTTATGCTAAAATATGATGATACCTGGGTCATGAGAGCCCAGTGGGGTATTTTTTATATATTTTTTTTTATTTCCAACACTCACACCAATTTGCCTAGCCCCAAAGTAAGCACTGTAAGGCTTGTGTTATTGGATACTAGAGTAACGGATAGAATACATATTTTGTACATATATAAGTATATTTATATAGAAATACATATTAAAAATCCATGACTGGAGTACAAATGCGCGTATTCAACACACAAACATTTGCACCCACCGGGATTCGAATCTTGGACCTCTCGAGTCGGCGTCAATTTGGTCGGAAGTCGGATTGGTGGATGTATGGATAATGAGTAAGATACTAGGGCTCCACGGGGTAGGTAACAGTGGTATTTAGTTTGGTATCGCAAGTGTCTATAGACTATGGTGGCAGTTTACCATCAGGCGAGCCATGTGGCGGCGACATCTATATGCCCCACGCTAGTTTAACATATAAAAAATTGTACTCACTCGCACATGTTCCAGTAGGTTCCCCTTCCTACAGCGCAGACTGGGCAATGGGGTTCGGCATAACAATAATCACATTTGCTGGGATTCAGAACAAAATCTGATGATGATGGATACACCAGCATCGCCACTAACCAGAGTAAAAGTGAAACTGGAAAAAAAAATTTTTTTTTAATTTTTTCGTCAGAAAATTTAATCTAATCCTCATGCACCTTTCTCTGCCCATGGTCCGGCTGGCATGGTATTTCACCTGGGTGTACCAGGGGCATTTATATCTTCCTTTCAACTTAAGATAACTGGGTGTACCCAGGTGCTATTCGAGTGGATTTCAACTACTATAAAATTTTGCTAATTTTGGTGGAATTTTTATTTTTAAAAAATAAAAAAAGTGATACAATTAAATGCGAAAACAATATATTACAATATATTCTGGATTACCTACAATACGAAGAGATGGCGCTGCCTTGCAGCTTAAGGCTAGAAAAATTTCGACGCGGCGAAAAGGGCCGTGGTAGCATAATGGTCAGTGCATTCGCCCGGATAGCGAAAAAATCCATGAACATAAACAATTTACAGCCTTAGATGTTATACAAAGTGAATAAAATGCACTAGCATTCACAATCCAATTTAATGATTAACAATTAAATTTAAGCTTGATGTAGTTAAGAACATCAATTAATTGTTGTCTACTAATTGAATTTAATAGTAATGGAATGAAGCTTATACTTGGTTTTGTCCCTCAGGAGCACAACTTCTGTTTCCAAAATCTATATTTATTTTGTAGGAGACTCTATACTCGTAATTAAAAATATTTGAAACTTTGTAACATTGCTTTAAGTTTACAATCACCCTATTTGATTCCTGACCCACCATAAGCTTATTTTGTTACAACCATTTTAAATAATCATTTTAAATATACGTATCACTGTAAATAAACTTATTTTCTGAACAAATCATATTTGACGTGACAGATTTGCCGTCTTCCTGTGACCAAGGAACTTATATAAGTTCCTTGCTGTGACTAGCAGTCTTCAAAGCAAGAGTGAACCGGTTTTTATTAGGTAAGCGCGCTCCATCGTAGACCATAATATTGCTTTCCATCAGGCGAATTATGGTCAAGCGCTTACCTATTACCGAATAAAAAAAAAAGACATAATTTTGACATAAAATTATTTGGAGTTTTGTCCATGGTCTGTGGATTTCCCAATTGCCTAATTGACCAAGATTTAAATAATGTCAAGATACCTATTGAAAGAGTTTCTATTACATTTAAGGTTTTAAAAGTGATTTCGAAATTCTAACTGCTTTTCCAATTTTTATATATATAATTCTTCTGTGAGTGTGTATGTCACTGAACTTCTCTTAAACGACTGGACCGATTTTGATGAAATTTTTTGTGTGTGTTCAAGGGGATCTGAGAATGGTTTAGATTCACAATTTTGTCCGCTGGACAACCCCTATTTTTTTAGGGCGGTACGAAGTTCGCTGGGTCAGCTAGTTTTATCTATAACATGATCATTGCATTGGAGATAAAGGGCAAATTTCAAATATCTTTGTGCATATTATAGTTTCCTTGTCATTAGAAGGTCCTTAGTGCAGTTAAGTACTCTCTAAAGTAGAAAATAAATAAAAATAAAATAAAATAAATATTTCCAACACTCACACCAATTAGCCTAGCCCCAAAGTAAGCACTGTAAGGCTTGTGTTATGGGATACTAGGGTAACGGATAGAATACATATACTGTACATATATAAGTATATTTATATAGAAATACATAATAAACATCCATGACAAGAGTACAAATGCTCGTATTCATCACACAAACATCTGCCCCCACAGGGATTCGAACCCAGGACCTCTCGAGTCGGCGACACCATGAAACCTGGCGTACAAACCACTCGGCCAAGGAGGTCGTCAAAACTTGTCTGTTTTGACATTTTTAAGCAAATTATCAGGCAACTAGAACTTAAGCTTTGATTTATGCAATCGGTTTTTAATTTCGATAAGAGTTCTGATTGATGCGAAAACAGCGGCAACAGAAATACACACTGGGTATCCTATGGACCTTAGATTTCAGCTTCCTTTAAGGGCATCTAATGTAACATATTAGGCAGGAAGATTAACAAAGAGATTCTTTTGAAACATTTCTAATAGATTTAGAAAAAAAAACCTTTGTTTGTCATCTACATTATCTAGATTTTATCTTCGAACGATTACAGGCATTCTATTAGCCCAACACTGATGTCGATTCTGACATGATTCTATAAACCCAAAATTAAATTTAGCAAAAATGTAGGTAGGTATCCATGTCATTCTCTGTGCAGAATAAAAAGGAGAAAATAATGTTTGATTAAGTTTTAATTTAAAGAATCATGCCAGAATCGCCACAAATTTCTCTTCAATATGGAGTATATTATATAACACATCTATCGACTCACCTAGTGTTTAACTTTTGACGGTCCCTAGCTAAAAATAAATGTTAGTAGGTACACTGAGCAAAATGTTTTTACTCACTTTTGAAGCTGATTTATTAACCATCTTTTTAATGTGTTTTTAAAAATATATTATTACAACACATATATTTTTGCTTCATACCGTTAAAGCTTTGTAACGCTGCGTGTGCCGATGGATGTGTTTGGAAGTGAAGTTTGGCAGGCCTATTGTCAAAGATAGAATATAGAAAGAAACATGAAAAATTAAAAAAAGAACTCACTAGAAATCCTCATTTTTTGCAGATACAACGAAAACCGAATACTGTGCCGCCGTCGCCGCAATGGAATAGACACAAAATGACGCTTTGAAACATCACGACGTACGGTTAAATTAAACGGGTATTATAATTTACATCTGAATAAATAGATGGCTAGCGTGCATCGCCAATTTTTTGCAGTTTATTTTTTTTCAGCACAAAGGATAATGACAGCTAAGCAGACCTGACAAGGATTACGAAACTGAAGCTTCTTTTCTGTGAACCGTTTCAATATGTTGGTACTCAAATGTTGTTTACTGTGATATTTCTTTTAAAATTTTGCATGCAAATGGCGATTTTGCACGGGCAAACCTCGTTTTGCTACCGCTGTCACAAGTACGTCGTCACTAAATGTTCCATGTTATTGACGATTGTTTAAAGAACACTGTAGGATTTACGTAAAGTGGTGAAATAATAAAATACGTAAGTACTTAGGTAGGTGCTAAAAAAATTAAATATGTATAAATACAAAAGCGTGTTCATTTACAATGTGACGTGCCATAATGGCCGAAACAGAATATTTGAAACACGATGCCACCCGAAGCCACGCGACGCGTGGTGATTCAAATCAGATGTACTATTTTCTATGATCAGAATCACATTAGGAACATCCAACGCGAAGCGATGCGCATAAAATTGGTCATAGTAAATACGCGTCGCGTGACGTCAGGTGGCGTCGCGTTTCAAAAAGTCACTTTCGGCCATTATAGTAATTTAAAACTTCATCTTTTATATAAACAAAAATTTATCAACGAAATGTTTATATTATAGACTTCTCATGATGCGACTGGATCTGGATATTAAAACCACAATCTAGTTCTATTTCTTAGGTGCACTTAATTGAGGACGGAAGATGCGGGTTCGAATTCCGTCTGAAACCTGCACTCTAGTAAAATTTTCTTTCATCAACTGCCTATCCTAGTCCACTGCTGGACATAGGCCTCTCCAATTGCACGCCACTTAGATCGATCTTGAGCTACTCGCATCCAACTCCTGCCAGCCACCTTGCGTAAATCGTCACTCCATCGTGCCTAAGGACGTCCTACACTACAAGTACGTTTGCCTAGACGCGGTCTCCACTCCAGAACTCGTCTACCCCAACGGTTATCGGTTCTTCGGCAAATTTATATTAAATTTATCTATTTTCTTTAGATTATTATAACATATAGCAGTTAAATACTTAAAATTATGTACATAATTATGGCCATAATTAGTTGAGCTACAATTTTTTTATTTTAATATAATGCAAGAATTACACTTGCTGTACGTGGGAAACTTTTTTTTCGAAAGAAACCTTTCTTTTTTACGAATTACACATACAAAATCGAAATGGCAAGAAGCATTAATTCCATATAATTTCTTGGGAAATCTGTGCTGTATTGTAATGCAATTATAAATCAGTCTTTCTTTTCTTAAAATCAGACTTTTTTTTACTCACACAAAAAGTTGACCTTTTTTACTTATTGCGTAAAATGGGTCATTGTAACTTACTGAACCCTTGAGAAATTTGTCGTAACCTTTAACCCTTTTCATTTTTTTTAATATTGTAGTTGAGTAATATATATTATGCGATGTTACTTTTTATTACAATTTGCCTTTAACTTTTTTAACGTTTACAAATTAATAATAATTCGAATAGTGTACCGTTTTAAAATACTCCATTGAGTATGAAGTGCACTTTTCGCTATAAGGCACTGTGAATACATAGAAAATAAAGAAATACTTTAAATTATATTAAACAGATTAAGTGCATAAGATAAACATAAAACGCTACTTAGTTTCTTCGACTAACCTTCTTTTGTACTCCCAGCGTCATTTGTTTTTTTCTGTTATTATCAAATGACGCTATTACTAGTTTAGATTTTTTTTTATAGCCAGGTAGGCAAATGACACTATCCCACCTGATGTTAAGTGGTGATAAAGTCCAAACGCGAAGATAGCTGGTACAGCAGTTCTAAACTGCTACCTACACCAACCAACCTCACCTTGCCGGCCTGCAAAAAAGCTTCTTCTCGCCTTTCTTAAAGGACCCCTGATTGTAGGAAAGAGGGAACACGTGCACGGGCAAAGAATTCCACTTACGAATAGTACGACAAAGAAATGAGCCACCAAATCTCATTTAAAGTAGGTATAACAGCTTCATTTCTATTTTTATTTTTAAAGGATAATATAGGTGTCAATTCTGGCATGATTCTCTAAACTTAAAACTAAATTTAACATCAGTCTCTCCCTTTCATATTGTGTAGAGAATGACAATAATACACTGTTGTCAAATTTAAGTTTAGCTTTAGAGAATCATGCCAGAATCGACACCATTGTTTTTATAATCTGAGTACTTACTTACTTACTTAGAAGAGGTAGGGCATAGCGGCTTTTGAACTTGACTTTGAGCGCCCGTCTGGGGAAGTAACCTCCAGCTTACCACAGTAAAATAACACTACCTTATGGTGGTGTTATAAACATAGATTTTTTAAGGATATAAGTTTAACGAACTTTGGTCGCATTCGGGGGAAAAGTAAAATAAAAAACCACGTAAGCGAGATGACTTTATCTTGTCCAAATATTTTTATGTCCTTTAAATAAGCTTTTCAGGTATAAATAAATAATTTTGTATTTGTTTAAATTGTAAATTGTCGCTAGGTATATTCTTACCTTAATTATTATAAATGCTCTTTGAATTATTATAAATTATTATTCTAAAGAAAAGTTTACTAGAAAAAAATCCACGCGGACCAGGCAGCGGACGGGACTCGAACCTGCACCCTTCGCTATCCGGCCGAATGCACTGACCATTATGCTACCACGGCCCTTTTCGCCGCGTCGAAATTTTCCTAGCCTTAAGCTGCAAGGCAGCGCCATCCCTTCGCATTGTAGGTAACCCACAATGTCAAATAAATACTTTTTCAAGTATTAAACATTTGAAAGAAATGTTAGAATCGCCCGGATAGCGAAGGATGCGGGTTCGAGTCCTATCCGCTGCCTGGTCCGCGTGGATTTTTTTCTAGTAAACTTTGCTTTAGATTTAAACATCTAGCAGTTAATGCTTAAAAAATAAATAAAATCATAATTATTATTCTATTTATAATAAAATTATTATTCCCATACTCTATATTATTTATTGAGTCTGATATTGAGCTCAGGGACAAACATGATATGACTTACTGCTTGTAAGGAAATGTTAAGTATATTTAGCTCGTATCCCATAAATGCTATATTATTATGTACATTTCCACTATCGCACTTTTCAGAGAAGGTGGTGTTACTCTTGGTGCTAATGGGCAATGGGTGGCAGTGACTACTTACCGTCAGGTGGACTACCAGCTCATTTGCCTACATAAACATAACAAATTAGGAAACTTTGGACACAAACTACTAAAGGATCCAAGCTTTGACCTTCAAAATGGGACGAAGTTTATTTTAGATACTGGTATCTCAAAAAAATACATTTATAAAAAATTATTGATTCATTAAATGCATTTACTTTATTATTCAACCTGTCACGCACATACAAACGACCTGAAAAACATTCAATTTGTAATACTTCTTACATTTAACATTTTGATGTACCAGGAGCGCATAGGAAGTCGGGACATGATGTTGACAGCTGATTGACATCTCACTCGCGCGGCACCGTCCACATTGGAACCTTGCCAGCCAGTATTTACGGCACAGAAAAAAGCAGCAAGCTTTTATACCGAAGGTTTAAAGCATAGAATGGAACTAGTTCTGGCGGCAAAGCGTTTTGTTATTGCTGCATGACATTAGTAATGTAATGAATGACTAACAAGACAGAACTAAACTAAATAGTGCTAAGAAGCATCCCAGCTGTGTCCGGTGAGGATTGCTTTAGTTTTAATTCGAAATGGGCACTAATTGAAAACTGCCAGGCGTGAAGATGCGTTTAGAAAATGTCACACAATATTAAAAGCAAGTTACATCCTGTGGAGCGTCACTATTAATAAAATACAACTAATAGGTCCTTAGAATATTAAGTTACTATCTTATGTCCGCGACTTCGTCTCTCGTAGTCGTAGATTAATTGGCTGAATTTTATTTCTTATTTCGACCCTTATAACATTATTTAACCCGACTTAAAGTACGTTGAATCCTTCACAATTTGTTCTACCTTCATAACAAACTTCGCCAAAATCGGTTTACTTTCGTAAATATGTTTTTTTTTTGTAGTTTTTTCATATTTCTCTTACCAGGTAAAACTGATTATATAATAAAAAAATATAACATTCCCATGACCTTTAACAATGATGTTAATTTATAAAAAGTAAAATTTTAAAAGGTCACAATAATATTGATTAATCGAGTTACAATACACTTTATTGTGAATTCCAGAAAGGGTCACTCGATACGGAAGGGTTAACACAAGCGATAATAATTTTTGACACTAAAAAAAAACAATGAGCGCTGACCCTTTCTACGATTCGTCCATAAATTCACAGGAAAAGGTGGCGGTTTACAGAAAAAAGAACGGATAAGTGCGAGTCGGACTCACCCACCGAGGATTCCATACAAATTTGTATGTATGCGACATAAACGGGCGTTTTTCTCTCGTTAACTTAAAAGTTTGATATTTTCACAGTTTTAAGATCTGTATATAGTTTTTTCAACTCAATACATCAACACGTTCCCAAAATAAAGGGTCTTGACAGACAGACAGACGGATGGACAGACGCACAATAAAGTGATGCTGTAAGAGTTCAGCTTTTCATTTTGAGGTACGGAACCCTAAAAAATATCCTCTTTCTCTTTCTCTCTCTTTCGATTGTGTAATTTAAAACCGCAGCGCACATGCGCGAACGATTTGTAAGAAAAATACGATTTTTTTTCACAATATTTCCAAATTTTTGGTGCAAAAATATCGGATTTCCAACATACTCCCGGCTCGTTACACTTTTCGCTTGCTGGTTCCATTTTGACATGTGTTTCTGATATAGGTGGCGGCTGAATAAATTTCCTCTGCCTATTGGGAAAAAATGTTGAGAAAAAAATATGAAGCTCCATAAAAAATAATTCGTTTCCTTTATAAAATAGAGGAAAAATGATTTTTGAACTTACACAAACTTGAAACTCAAAGCACCATTTTGTTTAAGTACATATAGCTTTTATAAAAATGTGCAAATTTTTGCTGAGTGTGTTAGATCTTGGAATCAGTAGTATGTTTGAATTGGTAAGCCTTTTACATAAGACAAGACAGACCTATTTCGCTAAAATTTAGGGAAAATATTATTTTAACGTGATTTATAGAAAAACTATTTTTTACATTTGGTTTTTCTACGAAAACTTCTTTTAATTTTAACACGCTTTTATTAGGTCCACTTGTATGTAACTATGTAAAGAAATCTAAGAATCTGAATTATACGCACTTCTAATTCTTGTATCATCATGAAACTTGGGAATTATATGTAGATCAGATTACAAATCAATATTATGGTACCATCGAGCTGGTCTGATGATGGGACTGGAAGGTGGCTGATGGAACCTTGAACTGCCTACTAGTAAACATATCGAGTTTGGGTTCATTAGATCCGTCTTAACATGTTCTGTTCATTTTTTCCGATGATTGAAACTAAAAAGAGTAAAATAAATTAAAAGTTAAAAAACTAAAACACGCTTTATTAACTGCAGAGATTTAGAAGAAATTAAGAAATTGAAAATGGAGTTACAATATGCATTTGATAATATAGCGGACCTTAAAATTGAAAACACTAAACTAAAGGGAAAAGTTGAAGAATGCGAAAAACAGCTCAAAAAGTCTACAAACACCATACATAAACCGAGTACACAAACAACCCAACAAGACGGAAAAAGTGAGCAGTTCAGCCACTGCACACTAGATGGCGTTACGGATACCCTTATTCAAAAAAGTGATAACTTGGTATTATCTTCTACTTCAACATTAATTAAAAAGTATATTCCCAAAAAACAGCCTTCAACCAAAAGACTGTGCATAATCAGTAGTAATACTAAAAACAAAGTATTAAACATTGTCAAGCGAGTTTGTGATGAACGATTCAATGTATGTCATTTTTTATCGCCGGGGGTAGGAATGGAACAACTGCTTGATAGAATTGATCATAAAGTGCATGAGTTTACTATGGATGATTTTTGCGTTGTTTTTGTTGGAGAGGATGATTTCCACGTAACTAAAGACCATTCCTTGATTGTTAAAACAATGCAAGAAAAACTTTCTAAGTTAAGTCATACCAACATTATAATTGTAACACCAACTTTTAGAATAAATCCTAATGCTACTTTGTATAATTATAGAATTGAAACTTTTAATAAATTATTGTATTTAAGCAATCAACAGCATGAGTATGCATATTTATTAGACTCCAATAACTTTCTCGAGTATACTAGGAAAAATTTTTCTTTCTACCTTGGTAAAATAAATAACTTTGGGTTTTTAAATATTGTTGAACGACTAAAGATATTTATGACAGAAATAAGTCAGTATAATCTTGAAAATGAAAAACGAATGACAACAGACGATATCCATTCTATGCCTAATGTTCAGGTGATTGAAGAATCAGATTTTTTTCGTCTCTAATTATTTAAGAATATTTCACCAAAATATATGTGGATTGATAAATAAATTGGATTTACTGACTGTCGCCATTTGTGATTTATGTTTAGAAAATAAGGAGACTGACATTATATGCATCACGGAACACTTCATGAAAGAAGTAGATAATTGTAATTTTCATCTAAATAACTATATACTGGCCACAAGTTATTTCAGAGACACTCGTAGAGGTGGTTCGTGTATATTGGTTCGGCAAGGCTTTGAGTACGAAATTGTTGATGTCTCGAAATTTTGTATTAAATCTGTATTTGAATGTTGTGCATTGAAGTTGACGCTTGAACACCTGATTATAGTTTGTATATATAGACCACCAAATACTGACATAGAATTATTTCTTAATAAATTTGAATTACTTTTAAATAATTTGACTAAAAATAATAATGATTTTAAATGTATAATTTGTGGTGATTTTAATGTAAATATTTTAAAAAGGACCAAATTGACTGACTATTTTGAGAATTTACTTTTAAGCTATAATTTTAAGTTACAAATCAGACAACCCACAAGGCTCAGTAGTCAAACATGTCTTGATAATTTTGCCGTAAACTATAGAGGTTGTAGGAGCGAAGTAGTTGAGCTAGCCTTGTCAGATCACACTGCGCAGTTATTAAATTGTCCTGTGAAGAGGACATGTCCGATTAATTATTGGCGCATAAGAAAACGTGATTATTCTGTAGAAAATATGATTAAATTTCAGGAGGCTATTCAAGCATTAAGTTTTAGTGAAGTCTATACATCAGACGATGTTAATGTTGCCTGTAATATTTTTATTGAGACTGTCAAATTATTTCATAACTTATGTTTTCCCTATAAGCAAATATTAATAAAAAGTAAGAAAAAAGTAAAATGGGTATCTAGAGGTGTTAGGACTTGTAGCAAAAAGAAGCGAGAATTGCTGTGGAGATATAGGTGTTGTCCAACTGAAGCAAATAAACTGATTCTCAAGAACTATTGCCAGCGGTACAAAATATTATTAATTTAACAAAGAGGGCACAAAACGATCACTTCATAAAAGCAGCTATTAATAAGTCAAAAGCGACCTGGCAAATAATAAATAAGAATAAAAATCAGTATCCTCAGGAAACGATCCAACATTTACTTAGAGATAGAATGCGAATCTCTGATCCTTTGCATGTGGCCAATATGTTTAACAACCATTTCGTAGACTCTACATTAAAACAAAAAAATGTAATTCTACGTACAAAATACATACAAAACTTGAAAATTCAATATTCTTGCCTGAAATTACACCAGAAACTGTTAAAAAAACCATAAGATCATTAAAGAATACATCTAGTGTAGGTATTGATGGTATCCTCACTAAAGTAATTAAAGAAAATTTAGACTCTTTGGCTCTTCCTTTAACATTTCTAATTAATTTAAGTATTAACTGTGGAATATTCCCTGAAGTATTTAAAACTTCAATTATTAAGCCGATCTTTAAAAAAGGAGATAAGTCGGATATAAAAAACTATAGGCCTATTGCTCAGTTACCAATATTCTCTAAAGTATTTGAAAAAATAATACATGATATGATATATAATTTCTTTGAAAAATATAATGTGTTAGTAAATGAGCAGTTTGGTTTCCGTAAAAATAGAAATACTCAAAAGGCAATATATAGTTTACTTGATATAATAAAGACCTCTGTGGACAAAAGACAACATGTTTGTGCCATTTTTATGGACATGACCTGTGCTTTTGACAACGTTGATCATAAGTTACTATTGGCCAAACTCTATGCTTATGGGTTAAGAGGCGTAGCTCTTAAATTAATAGATTCGTATTTGAGTAACAGGAAACAATATACTGTTATAACATGATTCTGCAAAAAAAACAAAATTATTAGGGAATTTATGTCTCTATGTAGAGATGTAGAGGCTGGTGTGCCTCAAGGTAGTATATTAGGACCTTTGTTCTTTAATGCATTTATAAATGACTTTCCAAATTCTATTGACCATCCCATGATTTTATTTGCTGACGACAGTACTGCTGTGATTCAATGTAATAATGAACAAGACTATGAAAGTGACATTAATAATGCTATGGAAAAACTTAACAATTGGATAGTTCAAAATAACTTGTGCCTGAATAATAAAAAAACAAAAGTAATACACTTCATACAAAAGATTGAAATACCCTCAGTAGCTTTAAAGTGCAATGGTGAGGAAATTGAATCTGTTACTGAAACGAATTTTTTAGGTCTGCAAATGGATTATCAGGTTAATTGGAAATCTCACATTGAGAAATTATGTAAGAGAGTGAGTAGTTCAATTTACGCTCTATACAAACTCTCCAAGGTATCTAATAGGGACACTGTTTTGACTGCATACCGAGGTTATGTTGAATGTATCTTACGGTATGGAATAATTTTCTGGGGAAATTCTGTGAATAAAACTCTTCTATTCAAACATCAAAAAAGGTGTATAAGAGCGATAAATTGCCTCAAATCGACGGATAGCTGCAAACCATTTTTCATAAGCATGAAAATCCTGACTCTGCCTTCGCTGTACATTTATGAAGTAGCTGTTTTTGTGTTATGTAACAATTCTCTGTTTCCGACACTCTCAGAAAGGAACCCAGATAGAAATCATCGTCACTGGAATAGGATTTGCGCTCCTTCATTTAAAACTGTACATGTTAGTAGTAGCTTCTTTGGGATGGCTCACAGAATATTCAACAAGGTTCCGAGTTGTCTTAAATCACTACCGATAAATACTTTTAAGAAGCGTCTGTTAGCATTATTAGTTGAAAAAGCCTACTATACAGTTGAGGAATTTTTAAATGACAAATCTTGTAATTAAATCGGACATGTCTTTTATAAAAGCAGTTCTCTATTATAAAATTTAGCCATATTAAAATTGACAATTCAGAAATGTGTTTTTATTGCTATTTTGGACATTTTGCTTATTTTTCTATTAAAATTTTGACTATTAGTATGACAACTTTATGGCTTATCAAATTTATAATTATTCTATAATCTACTTTGACCCTATCTATTTGTATACCTTAATTAAGGTGGAAATGTAGTGATACTAACAAAAATTTTATATACCATGTATACTAACCTATGTGTCACAAATAAAATTCTGATTCTGATTCTGCACTAAAAAGCCAAAAATATACTCTCTGTTTACTTCATTGGGGCCTCAGAATAAGCCATGTTTATAGTTTATATATAAATATATATATATAATCAACCTTTCACGGTAAATGTTGATCCAGTACTGATTTAGAACAAATGTTGATCCACCTATTTCGTGTGTACATTCAGCTCTGGATTCAGATACGGCTGTATAGATCGAATATATGAATTCAGCGTCTGACGTCAGTGGATGTGCTCTTACCCGTTTTTAATTTACTCGTCATAAAATTTTAAGGTTTTTGTTGATCCAATAACGGTCAAAAATATGATATGCAAGCGCAATATGTGGCTCCGATTTATATCCGACTTTTAGTGGTAAATGTGGCTCCATAGTTGAATATGAAGAGTACGGCAACGTCGCGCTATTCGGCAAATGAAGCAAGCATACGTTCCATTAAAAGTGAATGTGAGACAACATTCTGTCGAGTATTTCTGCATTTTGAATTGTAGAGATGTGTTTTACACGAGTCCAGCATAAGCACTTCTAATAGATTTCTACTTTTTTAGCAAATTTGAGGCAAAGAGAACGATGTTATGTCATATGGCCTTTTCTTGTGAGGCTCAGCTGCCAATATCGAAAGTATTTTCATACTGCAAAAGAGGGCTAGCTGTTCGCGCCATATACAACTTAAAAGCAAGAGAATCTCTTAGGGAAAATTTTAATCAAATTAATATTTTAACACTGGCATCGCAACACATTTATAAAAATATGTAAAATATACTAGCTGTGCCCCGCGGTGTTACCCGCGGTTTATTAGGGATTTTATTCCGCAGTGAAACGTAGCTTATGTGGTAATCCAGGGTGTCAGCTAACTCCATACCAAATTTTATTAAAATCGCTCCAGGTGTTTATACGTGAAGAAGTAACAAACATACACACGCACACAAACTTTCGCCTTTATAATATTAGTGTAGGTAATATAAGAAAAAACTATGACGCATTTGCAAAAAAAATCAAACCCATAACTTTAACTGGAGATTTAAGAAGAAGCTTGCCGTTCCATGTTTCAGACTCCAAAATCAAGAGGTTTATTTCTGGGTTGTAGTATTGCACTGCTTAAAAAAGTTCCCCAAGATCTAATTGAGCTTCCACTGACCAAATTTAAATCTCAGATCAAGAATAATGTTTTAATAAGGGCTATTATAAAGTTGATGATTATCGAAATGCTCGTAATGCATGGACATAGTGTTTCTTGTAATTTGATGGGTATTAGTAATTTTTCATAACAGTAATATGGTGCCTATCTAATGCCGCTTCCTATATACTAAATATAAAGTTAACTATAAAATTTATTGTTACTATATCCTAAATGATGTAATGGAAAGGCGACTTCAGAAGTAGCTTTGAAGTAATTTTTCAACTTGACGATTCTGTATATAACAATACAGGGAGAAAAAAACAGCCCTTGCTGAGTTTCTTGCCGGTTCTTCTAAGTACAAGGTCTCCCGCCGTAGTTTTGCGAACCGATGGCGTAGCTTCTTGACCTTCACAAGTGCTTCTAACAGCCTAGACTGAATAAATGATTTATGATTTTGATGATCTAGTAGTAATTTCAGTAGAAAATCGGTATAGTTTAGTAGATTCGGCAGAAAATCGATTAATTTACGACATTCTGAAAAATGGTCATCCAAAACATTATACCAGAAAATGAAATACAATAAATGAAACTGGAGCAATGAATTTGAAGCACTGTAACTTGACATATCCAGCGTCGGTCAACCTTAACTGGCTCATTCTTCCCTGTAAGGGGGGTAAGTTCTCGAGGTCTCCTGTTCCCAGCACCGTCGAGCCGCCCGAACCCCTCTCGCTCGGAGAGGAGCGTGAGACACAGGGCGCCGGGGCGCAGGGAAGCACAGAGTCAGGTTGGGTCGTGGAGGGAGGCGCCACTCGGGGCAGGCCACGCGCACGGCGCACTCAACCTCGATTCAGTCATACACAGGGATTGAGAGAACTAAGGATGTGCCAACTACCTATGGATGCGCATACAGGCATCTTCTCCTTCTTTCGCTCCGACGGCGCAAGGGGTCAGCTCTAGCGTCCACCTCGTGAGCCCTCTCCGTTGCTTCCTTTTGCGAGATGACGTCCTCACAAAATGAGACCACGGCACGCCAAGACCTGTCGCCGCTCAGCATAGCGTTGACTTGGCTAGGCAGAGAGTCGTCGTTAGGGTGTGACACCGCTGACCCACGCGCTACGCACCTCTAGAGTAAGCTGCGCAGTGTCCTCAGTAGCGTCGCCCTCATGACATGACGGGGTCGCCTTCCTTCGCATTATGTGCAGGTAATTTCCAAAGCAGCTATGCCCGGACGCATCTCTTCCTGTCCTCACCAGAGCCTCAATGGCGGGTCGTTCACCTCGCTCTTTGGGGTCGGCGCGCTCATTGTAAACAACCGTCAAGATCTAAGCATCAAGCTTCCAAGACACCCGTCTTGGAAGCTTGATGCTTAGATCTGGCGGCTAGGATACATGTTACAGCCCAGGCGATCATTCGAGAGCCATCAACTGCGCAATCGGCCACGGTTCTCACGGTTCGCAGCATAGCTCTATTCTCTGTGTTAAGGGCGTCCACCCAGAACGGCACACTATACAGGGCCATATTGTGGAGGACACCCACATATAGCCTTCGACAGGTGGCATTAGATCCTTCCAAGTTGGGCACAAGTCTGCCTAGGGCAGCTGCCGCTCCCTCTAGCTTGGGGCTCAGGCGCCGGAAGTGCTCACTACCTTCCAGTAAGAGTCAAGCCAGAGCCCCAAGGTACTTGATTGAGGGTTTTAATGGAACCTTTACCTCGTCCACTTGAATGTGGATGTTACTCCTGCTCTGGCGAAACTGATGGTCACCATACGCCGCGTATGGTGACCATAGTGTCGTCTGCATAGCAGATAACCCCTTTATGGGGCAGCAAATCTCCGCGAATCGCCCAATCAAAACACACCTTCCACAGGAGCGGTCCGAGGACCGACCCCTGTAGAATCACGTACGTCGTATTGCGAACAACTGCGCGCCGAATAGAATCTGTATAGAGCACTTCTCTGTCTTGGAGATAGTGCTCCATTATGACCATCAAATATGTGGGGAGCCGATGGTGGTAGAGGGACTTCCTAATACAGCTGTAGGGAAGGGTGCTAAATGCGTTTGCTATGTCAAGCGATATCGCTATGACAACCTCCCCTCTGCTAAATGTCTGTTGGGACAGCCGCTTTAGTCTGAGTATCGCGTCTACGGTGGACAGCCTTCTTCGGACGCCGGTTGGGCCGGGAGCCTTTATCTTCCCTCTGAGACATTCCATGGCGTCCTGTCTCTTCGTCAGTCAAATCCTACTCATGTAATAACTGACCGCATTTAAACTCAATTCAAACGAAAGCGTTCTTATATTAAAACTAGCTGTCCCAGCGAATATCGTACCGCCATAAAAAAGGGGTTGGTGGTAGAAGGGCGAAAATTTAGGGTTGTATGTATTTTTGTATGATGTATCATAAAAAAATAAAAACAAAAAAAATATTTAAGGGTGGACCTTAAAAAACTCTTAACATTTATGGGAATGAAAAAAAGATGTTGTCCGATTTTCAGACCTACTGAATATGCATATAAAATGTCACGAAAATCAGTCGAGCCGTTTCGGAGTAGTTCAATTACGCACACGCATAGATTAAAAGTTAAATTTTCGATTCTCAATGGACCAACTACTGTAGTAAGCGGAACGGCAACTTTGTATTGACCTCCATCGGCCAATCACGGTGGAAGTAATAAAGTGCTTCATCCTCATTGGTCCGTTTGAATCGGATCAACATTTATCGGAGCGGATTTGTATATTGGAGCCACATTTGACAAGAGTAATTTGCAGCCAAGTCACGTGACAAAAATACCAAATGTTGATCCGATCGGAGCCACATCAGTATGAGAAATAGCGTAATGGATCAACATAAAGCCTCCGGATCAACATTTGTTTTCGGATCAACAATTAACTGATCGTACGTCTCGAAAGATCAACATTCACCGTGTTGGTATCTCTATATATATATATATATATATATATATATATATATATATATATATATATATATATGTAATTGAAAAAGCGTGAGGCGCTTCATTATTAAATTTTTACTGAATTGTTAAGCATTATGAATCACGTTATATATTAATTGATTTGATAAATATTGCAATGAATAGCGCCCTACGCTTGTTAAGTTATATATGTATATGTTAAATTAAACTATAAACATGGCTTACTCTAAGGCCCTAATGAAGTAAACATAGAGTATATTTTGTTTATTTTTGGCTTTTTAGTGCAGTGAATAAAGCGTGTTTTTTAAACTATTATTTTTTTCGTAGAAGGATACGAAGTATAACGTAAAGAAAACTTTTCCTATATAAAATTGGAATAAATGTCTAAGTTTCATTTATCAATGTTTAAATTTTAATAATAAAAACCGCAAGTGCCGTGGAGCACTTGGTTGGAACAAAGTTGAAAATAAACATAAAGCTGAAACAGCAGACGGTCGTGTCGGAACATCGTGACCTTCGATCAATAATATAATTGTACATCGAAGATCGTGACGGAAAAATCTTACACCTGTTTTTTCACCTAGCCTTAAGTCTGTACTTTTCCAAAACAAAGGTTAATTCACGAATCTTGAACTATCTTGGAAATTTAATAAAGCAAAAGACATAATGAAAGATTGATAGGTACAGTGGCAAAAAAGACTATTCTTTTTGTATGTTAGTACCATTGGTTAGTACCTACGTCACACTAAGGTAATAGAAAAGTGACTTTTCTTACAATTTCATAGCGATGGACCTTCGATAATCTGCCAGCCCCAAAATGGATATGGCTTGAATTATCCACGAATGTACATCTATTTTCGTAACTTGTAAGTTACTTCGGAAAACATTCATTCAGCCAACACAAATAACGACTCCTTAAAAATAGCCCAAACGTCAAATTAAAAAGTTTTATTTTAGAAATGATCATTAAAAAGGATACTCGTAACTTTGAAAGGGCGCGAGCGGTGTCGAGTGGCGAAAATATTTTACGTGTCAAAAAGGGTTCGTCGCGTCGTTACGGAATGACAGACAGACAAACATTGTGGAGTTTGTTCGGTGTCGTTACGCGTGTTACGGGCTATTACAATAATTCAAGTTTTAAATTTCCTTGTAAATCAATTAGGAAAATTATTTTTCTCGCTTTTTACATTTGCTGGCTTATGATATATTCACAAGGCAAAACTATTTTACAGAATAGAAATTCTAAATGTTTCCCGTTATTTGATAAATTTTGATATCATTTCAGTTATAAGCTGTCTGTTTACGTACGTATAGCACGCTCGTCCATAAACAGTAATAAACACTGCCGACTCCCGGTCCATTATTCACTGCTCCCAGTTCATCACACATCGCTCCCGGTCCATAACTATCGTTCCCTGTTCATCATTCACGGCTTCCGGTCCATCACACACTGCTCCCAGTTAATCATTCACCACTCCTAGTTTATCACCCCCGCTCCCGGTTCAAAACTTTAAACCAAGTCCTCCTGGGTGGCAACCGTCAGTAGCTACCCACCCAGCTGCCTAGCTACCTGCCACGCTAGGTTGTGACGGAAAAATCTAACTTAAGTTTCTTCTAGCCTGCATCCGCCATACCGTCCGAAAAGGGACTTACTTACTTAATTCCAATATTTACGAGATTGACATAACTTTACATCAAACAGACGCAACGTACCAGGCAAGCATAAAAAGCAAGTAGGCATCCATCCAACTACCGATATCGACAGGCGCATCCGCTTCGTCAATTCTTTCCAGAATCGATTCAAAAGCACCAAAACAATTCGTCCGTCAACCGTTGAGATCACACACGTTACAAAAAGGTCCGTTTCAAAAAAACATATTAAAACACAACACGCACCGAGATAAAAGTCCTTTAACTTTTTCTACAAAAGGGAAAAAAAGAAGCAGAAAAATTAAAAAGAAAACTTAAGGCCGCGCCATACTGTCTGCTATCCGGTTTCCGAACGTATTGGGTTACGTACGGCTCACTCGATGGTTTATACTTTATTTAGAGAATATAAAAATAATATATACTTAATTTTTAATTTCAATAGGTTGTGGGAGATATTCTAAGAAGTTTTGAATAGCAAAATATTAATTTGATAATGAGATATGAGTTGGACTTATAAAATAAGTCGTTATTTAAATGAACTTACCACTTATTCATTGAAAGGGTATAATGATCTGATATTAAAAGATATGTATTACCAACTAACTAATCTTCGAACTCCGGACAAATATTTTTCTGTTCGATTTTTATTTTTTCAATTCGGTGCAGTGTTTCGGAAGTTATACGCGTACCATTCATTTTTATTAATACAAATAGCACTATTCACTGTTAATATTTCCTGTAGTGTGCAAGTTGCTATGACTTCCCATGACAGGAGATGAGGCAGGGTATTCAACTTGCGAATGTTGCACTACGATATCGCAAGCGTATAATATATGATTTTTGTGACTGTATACTATCAGAGAGTATACCGTCATATACCACGTAACTGTATTTCCATAAAATTATGCAAATTTTGACCCATCATTATAATTTTTATGAATTGTAATGTAATTCAATTATAAGCGAACTTCATAATTGATGTATGTACATACATTTTAATTAATTTAAGAGTTTCAAGCTATTTATGAGACCCAAAATTCAACCTAAATGGATTGGAAATGTCAAATTTTGTAGGTTTTTTGGGGTCTGCCTTTAACTTTTAATATCGCAAAATATATAACATATATATTTTTTATGATCTTTCTATTAAATCACTTAAAGACGAATTTCCAAAATATGTAACAGTTTCTTTTTGCAATATTTCATGTTTCTATTCCCAGGGTTTTGAATAGTTGTTCAGTTTCTTCTTTTATAAACCTGTACATTATTAGTTTACACATTACATTACAATGAAGTCACCTTTCGCATTGGCTGAATCGTTGAATTTTTTTGGTAAAATTTTCTTCGGATTGGTAGAATCAAAAACCAGGAATTAACTTTTGCAATAATCCATATTTTAAAGTTCGTGAGTAGTTCATTTTCGGAAATCTATTTTAGACGCATCTACGCAGGATATCTAGTTGTTACACTTAAATAGCTAGTCATATATAACTTAGTCAATACATACATTCTAAGCTTCGTAATAATTGTAATAAATATTACGGTCTTATTCAGAGACGACGGCGAGTTGTCTAAAATGTCTTATACATTTTCGATCTCTAGGACTGCATCATTTTTAACTTATTTGACTTCTCTGATAATGTAGATGTACATTTGCCCAAATTTTTTATACAGAATGCCTAAATTCAAAAGTTACGAATTCAAACCTTTTAAAAAGCATCGGCAAACAATTTCTGAACAAGCACATTGTTTAAAATTTCTCATTAAAAAAGCACGCGAGTCTAAACAAAATATTTTTAATTAAAAACAACATGCAGAGGTAGGTACCAGGCTTACATAAGTAAGAGAATGTTTTTACGATGAAACTGAGTCAGCGCTGACCGCGCGGCGCCTGCTGGCCGCGCGGTACTACATTGCACTCGCACAATCGTTAGGTATTTATGATATCCCAATGCAAAATGAATTATAACGATGAACCTATTTGTTATTAAACTAAACAAACATAGTCTACATGGTATTGTGAAAAAAAACTTCTTTAGCTCCATCTGTATGTATGTATATATGTGTGTACAATATATACATGTATGTACATATACATATTTCATTTACTAGCTATAGGAGAAAGAGAGAAAGAAAAGTGCGCGCGCACTGCTTTCTCTTGCTTATATCCCCCATTCAACTCCCATTCGTCTCGCTCGATCACACTTTTCGTAACGCGTTCGCCAGCTTACTCCCCAAGTCAAGTGTGCATAAAGAACTTTCCTTCATTCCTTTCCCAGAAAAGCATGATGCAGGAGCTTTTAATTATCCAATTACTAATGAGTTTATGATTTTTTAATATTTTTGGTATTATACAAATACAAATTTTAGCTTGGTTATAGACTTTCAATAGGTATTCCTAAAAAAACCTTCTATTTACGGTATTCTAATTCTGTAAAAATATTTTCCTCGTAATATAACTACAACTAGTATTTTAGTAGTATTTTCTACATAAAACAGCAGTGCGAGTTTCTGTAAAACAAAATCTCTATAACTAATATTTTAGTAAATTTTTCCTCCATAAAACAGCAGTGCGTAATTCTGTCAAATAAAATCTGATTTCCGAAATCGATAACTACCATTTTAAACATTAGTTTGCCATGCATTACTTCATTACATGGTAAAATGTCCTAATGACTGTCTGTTGACGTAGCCAGTACCTGCACGGAATCGATATGCTATTCTATCTAATCAGATGATTCTAAATATGTTAACTTTTTCATGATTATCGTAACTCTCTTTAGGCTATATGATTGAGGAAACAGAAAATACGTCATCAAATAACTATAAACAAAAGAAATCAATGCTTATTACTTCTTTGATGTGCAAAATTCAATATTGAAACTAACTACGCAGAAGAATAGATACTGAATATGTAGGTAACAACATAAGGCAGTATTCCTGGAAAACCTTTGTTCCTTTCATGTGCCGATGTGATATGCGCGAGCGTTGTTCTAGTTTTGCAATAATAATTGTGTTAACAAGACAATTACAATTTTTAATGCCTCATTGACACGACGTCATATGTTTTGTGTCAATACGAGTTGTTTTGCTCTCACCTTGACCATGGCTCTTGACGCATGTTAGGAAAAGACTAATTGCTAATACAGAGGTGACAATTCCATTGATTTTTAACCTCTGTTGGTTGGTGAACCTTTCGGATGAAATACACTTTGATTGTATTTTCACATATAATAATATAAGTAAAATGTTTTTTTTATACTTGGCGCAATAAAATTCCCACTCATAGATGATGCCGGCAAAAGCTGTGCTGCTCCAGTCACCTTGCTGGCCTGCACCCAATCTCCTACCCTGTGAAGCCCTGTGAACCCTTCTCACCAGCAGAAACACAACACCACCAAAATATAGTGCTATTTGACTGTGGTTTTCTGTAAGGTGGAAGTTGCTTCCCCAATTCGAGCGAATTGGAGCGCCGTATCTCTCTTAATCTTAGGATCGATTAATGAAAAAACTAATATAAAAAAAGTGAAAAAACGGATGAAATTAAAATTACTAAATAATGAAGGAAGTCTATCTGATGGGTTTATTTGGATAAGACATAAGACTGAGGAAAATATTCAATATTCCATACCAAAATCAGTATACAACATCTTTTATTTCTGTACCTTTACTATCGTAATATTTAGATCAACATTGTAAGCTAAGCTAGGTAGGGCATAGCAGCTTTTTCGCTCGAATTGGAAGAAAGAAGAATGAGTAATACATCAAGAGCACTATACGGGCTGTCTTCTCTGCAATCACACAGTCTTTGTCCATTTTCTGCCGATTCGCCAATGCTTCGTACACCGTACAATCAGTTTCAGTACAGTAGGTAACTAAAACATCGTACTCAGCATAACCGTGGGAATATTTTAACTGTTGTTGTTCTTGAATTATGTTGTAAAATCGGATTCGTTGTCTTTTCTTTAACCATTTATTAAACTTTAGATTCATTCAACACTTTTTCCGTGCAATTTTTTTTTTGTTTATTAATTTAGGTTGTAATCATTTATCTTGATATTGAAATAGGTGATGTGAAGGCACTACGTAGCATTAAATGTAAATGCAGATCAAATATAACTCATTATTTAAATAATTTCTTAATCATATTGCGCGTAGATAAGAATAAATAATACAATAACTCGACAAGTAGGTGTAATTAGATTTTATTTTCTTCGTTATACAATACGATGCAAATCGTCCATAGAATTAATTATGATATATCTACTATACAAAGAGTATTAAATAAATTGAATGTCTTTGGTACTATATAGTACTAGTACTAAGCTGAATCAATAACCAGTTCAAAAAGTTAGGTATTGCTTCAGATTGTTTTTAATGCAAAAAACTTTCGTTATACGTATTACGTACATAACCGTAAATACCCATAATAAATGTTAAAAATTTGCACGAACCCGGTTTTAGGGGCATATTTTTTTGGACAGTATCCAGAAATTGTGGATCTAATCATAGATTCAAACCTATTTTGATTGAAATTATATCATTTCTAATCAGTAAAATAGTACTATTTTATCTATCCTAGATTTATATAAAACATACGAGTATTATAAAAATGTGAAATGTTGGAATGTTTGTTACTCAATCACACAAAAAACTACTGCACGGATTTGTATGAAATTTTATATGCATATAGTTTATGACCTGGATTGAGACATAGGCTACTTTTTTTCCCAGATAAACATTAAGTTCCTTAGGGATTCTCAAAAAACTTTATAAGTTAACGAAGTCACGGGCGGTCAGCTAAATAAAGCTATATTATAAATGAGAAAGTTTATATGTTTGCTACTCAATCATGCAAAACGGCTGAACAGATTTGGATGAAATTTGGCACACATATAGTTTATTACCTAGTTTGACACACAGGATACTTTTATCCCGGAGAAACTTTCGGTTCCCGAGGGATACCTAAAAACAAGTTAACGCGGACGATGTCGCTTGTTGATAACTCGCAACATACTCAACACCTCCCCTTTTAAAGAGTAAAACACACATATCGTAGAATGTTGAACCCGGGGCTTCACGTCAGTTCTCCTTAACCACAATTCATCACGGGTGCGCACTGGAAACGGGGAAACCAAGCAAATGCCAGCGAGGAACATTAAGCAGGATGTGGTACTTTAGACCAACGGACAGGTTCGAAAGGGATCTTATGGGAAACGCTGGCAGTATAACCAAATTTTATTATATTTTTTTAAGCATTAAACTGCTAGATGTTTGAAATCTAAATCCTATTTATATTGTTTATTTGTGGATGATGAACAAATTTGGTTATTTACATGGAAACATTTAAATTTTATTTAACTGTTAATAATAACTTAAATAATACAAACTTATGGATTTAAAAATAAAATAAAAATATATACTTGAACAATGAAATTAAAACTAAAAAACCTTAAAAAATATAATATAATAACTAAAATACACACATCAAAAGTCTCTAGGGATCAAGCATTTTTATGCGGATTTCTTGAGATTGAAATGTGGCTTTGTAATAAATTTATGATTTTATAAATTTATATGGATCCTTTTTGGTGCATTTCATAATTTGAATCAGGAACTGTGAATCAAATTCGAGTAAAAGATGAAAATCAGCTGTCAATATTTTCCCTATAAAAACATACAACGCATTGAAGACATTATTAGTGCTACTGTTTCCCTACTACTGATTAAAACCAACGTTATTATGGAGCGGCGACGTCATTTAAGCAGGGAAGAAATGCTCAGAGCCGTGGGAATGATAGAAGCTGGTTCCCGGCAACGTACTGTGGCTTTAGCTCTGAATACAAGTCAGAGTGTTATCAGTCGACTTTGGACACGATACCGAAGCACTGGTACCGTGGCTGAGCGCCATGGAGGACGGTATCGCTGCACCACACGGAGACAAGACCGATACATTCAAATCTTAACTCGAAGAGCTCCAACAATAACCGCCATGATGTTAGCCGTGAGGCTTCATCACTCTTCAGGGAACTTAATTAGCGACCAAACAGTCAGAAACCGCTTGCATGAAGTGAACCTTCATTCCCGAAGACCGCTACGGGTACCACCACCACAATGCACAATCGTAGGATTCGATATCAATGGGCTCTTGAACACAGAAATTGGGCAGAAGAACAATGGCGTTTCGTGTGCTTTTCTGATGAGTCTCGTTTTGGTATGAGACCGGATACAAGACGTATACGACACTGGAGAACCCCTGGACGCCAACAGCGATTAAAATCCTGCCAGGAAGTCCATCCTTATAGTGGTGGAACCATCATGGTATGGGCGGGTATTTGGATCGGCGGAAGAACTGAGTTGATTTGGATCAGAGGCAACCTCAACGCTCAAATTTATGCTGAGACGATTGTATCAGACGTCATCGTTCCTCTACAAGTGCAAATCGGTCCCTTATTTCAGTTAATGCATGATAATGCACGACCGCACACCGCAAGAGTTGTAAGACAGACTCTCGCCGCAGCTAACATCAATGTCCTGCCCTGGCCTGCTCAGTCGCCAGACTTGAACCCGATTGAGCATGCATGGGATATGCTACAGAGAAGAGCTCTGCCGAATATGGAGGGTATCCAGTCGCAAGAAGACCTTTTTTTGTTGTTGCAACGAACATGGGCGGCCATTCCACAGCGTGATTTGGATGAACTCATTTTGAGTATGCCAAACCGATGTTCTTGTGTTGTTAGTGTTCGCGGTAGAAATACGGATTATTAATTGTTTAAGTTACCCAATAAAATTTTAGAGAAAACTGTTATTTCAGTCTTTTTTTCGAATTTTTGTGTTAGTGGTTCAAATGTCAAAAATCCCTTTATTAGGAAAATGGCAAATTTCTTTATTAATGCAAAGGTGACTTGGTTTATCGTTACTGTGACAAACGAAAACACTTTATTTGATGAATCCTTAAAGAAAATTTTAATTAATATCAATCAGGAGAAAAGTTATTGCAAAAATATATGTTGATCCCTAGACACTTTTGATGTGTGTAAATTATTAAAAGGAGTCCCTTTATTTCCAATGCGACACGACCATTAAGGTCGTAGCATAATTTGGTCAGTGCATCCGCCCGGATAGCGGAGAGTCTTCTGCCTGGACCACGTTAAATTTTTTCTAGCAAAAAAAATATCTAGATGCCTAACAAACAAAAAAGAAATAACATAAACAAATAAATACCTGGAAGAAATTGCTGCTTATAGCAATAGTTTTATGTAACACTAGCTGACTGAAACGAACTTCTTACATCATAAAAATAGGGGTTGATAAAGTGGAAGGGTCCAAATTTAGGGTAGTATCTATTTTTTGAAAATGTTCCAAATCTTAAAAATATGAAACAAAATGATATAAAACAAATGATATTAAAATCTGGAGAAGGAATCAATCTTATCTCCTTGGGGTATAAAAAACAATCTACGATTTAAGTATTTATTTATCGGAAAAAATGGAATATCGTTTTGTTACATATAATTAACTTTTCATCAGTGTTTCTACAAATAAGTTATTACGAATATACTTTATACTTTGATCTGTTTTATCTATAGATATACAAAGCAAAGGGTACTGAGAGATTAAGGGACAGCTGTTTTTGGAGATTATTGGGCAAAACCTGGCAACTGATATACCCACCATTGAAGTACACGTTATTGAATTTAATTTTTCTTTATATTTTTACCCTGATAATTTTTGATGTGTAACATCTATCGTCTCGCTTTCCTGCAATTTGTGGGAGTGATTTCGTGAAATGGGACGGAAGTGTGTAACAGGCAGTCGCGAAAGCGCGTGCTATTTGGTTTGATTTTAGAACATAATGTTCAAATGGCTTATTCCTTTTGTAGTAGGTTTTATTTCTTTTTTTACTAATATAAGGTGATTTTTTAAATATTACACATCATACGCGAATACCGTAAAGCTCGCTCGTTTTTTTTACATTACTTTCATTACGACTGTAAAATAATTACTTTTATTAAGCTTAAAAATATTAATATCACTCGCCGGGTCAAGCGTTAATATAATTTGATCATTTGAAAAATCTACTTGCATTGAAAACCATTTAATATACCATAATTTATAAATCATTAGTCCCTTTTTTTGCACCATGGGCGTTTCATGAGCCCACAGCATGGCAACACTTAGTAATCAAGCACTTATCTATCAGACCACATGGCCTGTCTGATAAATATTATAATTAGTCGAATGAATTAACGTGTGTAAACATTCACAGATAAAACACGCTGATGCTGATGAGTGACCAGAACTGCTACAGTAACTATAGGTATTAAATTGAAAAGTTTGTTATTAATTAGAAATATTAGATTATCTTATCAGACAGAGGCGGTCGATTTTATTTTTTATCGTCACAATGTAATTTTATGACTAATATTTTTTTGGATTTTTTTTCTAACATTGAGATATGCTCAATGATTAAGCCAGACTGAAACATTTATATAATAAATAGAATTCGAAAATATTTCTTTTGACATAATTTTATTTTACGAACAAACTGCTGGAAATAGATATAAAAAAAAACTACAAGATCCATGCGTGTCAGACCAGATCTAGTTAAACCTATATATTTTTATTTAAACCGTTTTATTTTTAACCGACTTTAAAAAGTAGGAGGTTCTCAATTGTTTCGGTATATATTTTTTTCTTTTTTCTTATGTGTGTACACCAATTATCCTGACATTTCTGATCCTATATCGTGTTTTTTTCGTTCGATGCAGAATAATTGCCATTTGGTCGCATAAAATTTTTATCCAGATTGGTTCAGAAGTTTTAATTTTTTAAGGATCTTAAATCAATGCATAAACCACGATGATACCACTAACACCATCTTATGACTATATTTTTTTGTTTAAGCAGGCAGTCCACTAAGGTAAGATAAGTCTATCTTACCATCATGTGGACTAGCGGCTCGTTTGCCTGGTATATAAAAGTTGGATTTTCACTTCAGCACAGCTTCTTGCTTAAAAAAATCCCTCCTTTAGAAGAGTTCTTTGATAGTTACAACAAAAAAATATTGGACACTTCTATCGGCCTATGAAACCACGAAGCAAAATCAAACATCTTAACTCTATGTTATTACAAAACTTAATGCTATGCCATACGCAAACATTATTTCAATTCACTTTATTACAAACGAATTTAATATGCCATAATTTACACCTCACTATAATATAGACCAAATTTAATAATCGTACATAAACTCGAACCCTTGGTCCCGGGAGACGCCAGCGCCACCTACCATGATGGTGTGCGATAAAACTTCACTAATTTATTCCCATATCGCGAGGTGTGAGGTTACAGCGAACAAATCGCCTTGGCCCTTGGGACTGTCGAATGGTCAGAGTTAGAACTGGGTAAGTGACATTTTTAGACGCTTTTTTTTGACTTTCAAAAATAAAAACCGGACAAGTGTGAGTCGGATTAACTCACCGAGTGTTCCGTACTAATTTATAGGTACGCAACATTGAATTTATCGACTCCCACAACAAAATCGCTAGTCAAGCTATCGTGTAGCGTCTATATACCCGCACCCAGACAATTCATTACGATTTACGATAGAACTAAATTAAAATTTCGATCGCAAATTTTAGTGCTAAAAAAATATATTTTATTTAATACCATGCTTCGTCGTGCAAGTGTGGGAGAAGCAATAACAAGCAACCACTATAGATTAACGACATTTATTATTTTAAAAGACAAAGTGTTCAGTACATTATTAATTTAACAATTACTCAGTTTTAGGTCAGAGCAGCACATCGTATCGTGTTAAGCTAAGAAGGGGCGGAGTGTCAGAGTCGAACGATAAACGCGATAACGTAAGCTATATGCGGCGACAAATCGCATTACGATCGCGTTGATATGCGAACACAAGATAATAATAGAATACAGCGGAAATAAATTTTCGCAAAAATAATATTTTTTTGTTATAACTTTTTTTTACAAATTTCCGACGAAATGCGATCTGAATACATATAACATTTATACATTAACATAATACTTAGTTTTCTTACAAAGATTTTTAAAAACTCGCAAATCAAGTCTTTCTGTTGATTAACAAAACCGTTTGAGTTTGCTTTTTCGCAAATGGCCATGGTAACGTTTCAGTGAAGGGGACGCCTTCATAGATCATGCCTGTTTCTCTTAACTTAGGAGGTTCCTTAACGCATTCTTATTAGGGGACTCCCAAACGTTTGGTTTGCATCAAACTTTAAAAGTTCAGTACATCTAGGTAATCTAGCCTAAAATTGAGCTAATTTTTATGGCAGCGAATACGAGATGCGTAACCTTAACAAAGCCCAACACAGTGATGAATACAAATTCATTATTTATTTGATTAAATTATTAACTAGCTGACCCGGCGTCCTTTGTGTCGCCTAGAACTGTCGATGAATGTGGTTAATTAGAGAAAAAAAACGGTGTTTGGTCTCTAGAATGCCACAAAGGAACAGACATACTTATATAGACTGTTAAAACTATATATATATACACACATCAAAAGTGTCTAGGGATCAAGCATTTTTATGCGGATTTCTTGAGATTGAGATGTGGCTTTGTAATAAATTTATGATTTTATAAATTTATATGGATCCTTTTTGGTGCATTTCATAATTTGAATCAGGAACTGTGAATCAAATTCGTGTAAAAGATGAAAATCAGCTGTCAATATTTTCCCTATAAAAACATACAACGCATTGAAGACATTATTAGTGCTACTGTTTCCCTACTACTGATTAAAACCAACGTTATTATGGAGCGGCGACGTCATTTAAGCAGGGAAGAAATGCTCAGAGCCGTGGGAATGATAGAAGCTGGTTCCCGGCAACGTACTGTGGCTTTAGCTCTGAATACAAGTCAGTGTTATGAATCGACTTTGGACACGATACCGAAGCACTGGTACCGTGGCTGAGCGCCATGGAGGACGGTATCGCTGCACCACACGGAGACAAGACCGATACATTCAAATCTTAACTCGAAGAGCTCCAACAATAACCGCCATGATGTTAGCCGTGAGGCTTCATCACTCTTCAGGGAACTTAATTAGCGACCAAACAGTCAGAAACCGCTTGCATGAAGTGAACCTTCATTCCCGAAGACCGCTACGGGTACCACCTATAGCAATGCACAATCGTAGGATTCGATATCAATGGGCTCTTGAACACAGAAATTGGGCAGAAGAACAATGGCGTTTCGTGTGCTTTTCTGATGAGTCTCGTTTTGATATGAGACCGGATACAAGACGTATACGACACTGGAGAACCCCTGGACGCCAACAGCGATTAAAATCCTGCCAGGAAGTCCATCCTTATAGTGGTGGAACCATCATGGTATGGGCGGGTATTTGGATCGGCGGAAGAACTGAGTTGATTTGGATCAGAGGCAACCTCAACGCTCAAATTTATGCTGAGACGATTGTATCAGACGTCATCGTTCCTCTACAAGTGCAAATCGGTCCCTTATTTCAGTTAATGCATGATAATGCACGACCGCACACCGCAAGAGTTGTAAGACAGACTCTCGCCGCAGCTAACATCAATGTCCTGCCCTGGCCTGCTCAGTCGCCAGACTTGAACCCGATTGAGCATGCATGGGATATGCTACAGAGAAGAGCTCTGCCGAATATGGAGGGTATCCAGTCGCAAGAAGACCTTTTTTTGTTGTTGCAACGAACATGGGCGGCCATTCCACAGCGTGATTTGGATGAACTCATTTTGAGTATGCCAAACCGATGTTCTTGTGTTGTTAGTGTTCGCGGTAGAAATACGGATTATTAATTGTTTAAGTTACCCAATAAAATTTTAGAGAAAACTGTTATTTCAGTCTTTTTTTCGAACTTTTGTGTTAGTGGTTCAAATGTCAAAAATCCCTGTATTAGGAAAATGGCAAATTTCTTTATTAATGCAAAGGTGACTTGGTTTATCGTTACTGTGACAAACGAAAACACTTTATTTGATGAATCCTTAAAGAAAATTTTAATTAATATCAATCAGGAGAAAAGTTAATGCAAAAATATATGTTGATCCCTAGACACTTTTGATGTGTGTTATATAGTTTTAACAGCTTCGCGCTCTTACATTGCGCAGACGGGTAAAAAGGTTATTGTGAATCAAACTCAACAGATATGCTGTCGTGGATTTTTTATAGAACTTTTAAGGGAGAACAATTCCGTTATTCATGTTTTTTATGTAACTTTAACAATTTACGCAGTGCGCGTAACGAAAGCTTTGAAATGGAATATTTTTACCCGATTTTCTTCGTTTTAGCAACATTTTTCATTGATGCTCCGCTCCTACTTCAAAAATATTTCAAAACAATTTGAAATATTTTTTCAAATTGAACTTGAAGTTCCTGAGATTAGCTTGTCCAACCACACAACCAAAGAAATAAAGTCCTTAACATTATAATATTAGTATAGATTCCCAACGGTAACACTGAGATGAAAATAGAGGCTTACCCACCTTCACACTGAACTTTGAGAGTATGGCAGTGCATTGTTTTAAACTTACATGGTCACTAACATTATAGCTATTGACGGGATTATTACCATGAAGTTTGTTTTTTATGAGTCACCGATATATCGGCACTGTTGCAAGCGCCATGATCACGGAGTGTCTACGAGCTTGGAACAGTGCCGAAGTGTGACAGTGTGATGTGAGTGCGTGTCGGGAATGAAACTGGTGTTAATGTTTTTTGTGATGGTTAGGAATGCATGGATGAAAGCCGCATTATTTTTCTCGAAAGAATCACAATCATAAATATATATACTTAATTTTTGCTTAAGTTATAGAATATTTGACCTCCGTGGCCGAGTGGTTTGTACGCCGGGTTTCATGGTGTCGCCGACTCGAGAGGTCCCGGGTTTGAGTCACGGTGGGGGCAGATGTTTGTGTGATGAATACGAGCATTTTTACTCCCGTCATGGATGTTTAAATATGTATAAATATACTTATATATGTACAGTATATCTATTCTATCCGTTACCCTAGTATCCCATAACACAAGCCGTACAGTGCTTACTTTGAGGCTAGGCTAATTGCTGGGAGTGTTGGAAATATTTATTTAATTATATATTGTCTTATGTGTATGTTCCAACTTAATTTACATTAGGAGGCATCTCTTTGCTACGGATCGCCTAAGTACAGGTTGGTATACAAACGATCATCAGTTACTTCCAGATTTATTCCAATATGCACTTCACTTGGCATTTGCTTTTTGTAAATTTAGCAACAATCTATCCTTATCATGCTTTTTAAGGAATGAAAAGGACAAGTTTACAAATAGCAAATACGAATAGCCAAGTAAAGTGCCACTAATAAGCTTACCATTATTTTTTGTGCCGATGTCACCAAACTATCATTAACGACCATGAACATAATAAATATAATCACGTCAGGGTTTGCGTGAAAACGAGAGGGGTGCCACTATCTGTCTCATCTCTTGCGATCACAATCGGACAAATTGTTTGAATAACAAGTGGCTTAATTAAACTAATGAGCTTTACAAAGGGTACATAATAATGGCGCGTCATCAATGATTTGTTGGAATGGGTTAATGTAAGAGCTTTTGACAAAATACGCAGAGTTGTTATGGATAATATTTTAATGTCGATATTTTATTTTATCTTTATTTGGGAAACAAACAATGAACTATATTTACACTTATAAATGAAATAAGACTTATAACTCATATTTGTATTAGTAGGAATGTATGGATGTATATGTGTATAAAATCCTTTTATATAAAGTAACTAACTAAGCTGAATTTACACAATACCATTTTTGTTATTTGAATGATGTAAGTAAGGTTAAGTTACTAGGTACTACTTTGGAGAAACACTGAAAACTCACGACATATCACCTAACAAGAACTACGCAGCGCAACAAAAATTTTAATAAGTCTAATCATAAAACACAATTCACCATATCGGATTGATTCAATCGCAACAATCCCCCTTTCCTCGGGGACACGGATCATTATGTGCGATGATTTTGACACATGCCCACAACCCACCGACATTATTCTATTAAGGATATTGCTTGTTATTCTTCATAGTTAACGCCTAATTTGTCGGATTAGATCATTGATAAGAATTACTATTACTAGCGGTGTGTGTTCACGATACTACAAATGATAAGTGCGGTTTTAAATTGAGTTGAATTCACGCCGAAAAGATGATAAAAGTAATCATTCTTATTAACTTCATTTATTTATTCGTTCACCCTGTACTTTGAGTTACATATTATATATTATATATATATATATATATAAACATCCATGATCTTTAAAAAAAATGGGTGCGTGTACTTATGTAGGCGCGTGAGAAGTTATCCTTCTTTGGCATCGTTTAAAATTAGTTTTTATTGCATGCAAATAATTAATTACAATAAATTAATAAAAAGTCTGGAAAAGGACACAGTCAATAAAGTTCAGTTTTAATTTGAAAAAATAAATAAATAATCAAAATATTCAATTAAAATCGCTACTGAATATAATTTATTAGAACATATGTGATTTGCACTTGTATGAAACTCAAACACGTATTCCGAATATACAAACTAGAAACATGTGGATAAATATTATAAATATGAATACCTATAACTGTTACTTTATTACAAAAAATAAAGATGTGGTTTTTGGTTCTACTACACCAATGGTTAAGAGATGGCGCTGTAGTCTCCTGAATCGCGCTTTGGTTCCGTTGTTCCAGATTAATAAATACTTTTTGTTACTTTTTTACAAAAAATAAAGATGTGGTTTTTGGTTCTATATTTTTCACACTGTCCAATGCAGTCCAATGTATCAAATTAAATAATGAAGAAGTGTCAACATGTTCACAAATCATTTGCGAGTAGGGGCTCCGGAGACGTCTCTCACTCGCTTCTTCAGAAAAAGAAAACTAAATTAGACAGACATACTTATTTAGATTTATTATTAATTGCATTCGTCCTAGTATCGGAAATGGTATTTTCAATTTTGTTTTGCGCCGTTCCGCCGTGGTCACGGCTGGTGCTCAGGAGAGTGACGGTAACCGGACGCCATCTTGCGATGCCGTGACGCCATTTTGACAGCTGTCATTTGACGGATGGACATTCAAATTTAGAATGTTCGTACGAGTCGTGTTCTAATAGGCTCTCGGAATAATGCTAGTGGTGATTGATTTTTTAATGTGGACCGTTTACTGAAAATAAATTAGCCTGTGGAATCTCATGTGGCTTTGTCTGCGCTAATAATCTAGTATATAAAATTCTCGTGTCGCGGTGTTTGTGGTTAAACTCCTCCGAAACGGCTTTCCCGATTCTTATGAAATTTTGTGTGCATATTGGGTAGGTCTGAGAATCGGACAACATCTTAGCCACTTATACCAGCAACTAAAAGATAATACAAGCAAACATTTTAGAAATTTGAACAAACTTGTATTGAGTAACAATCCGAAAACTTCGCGTTTTAATAAAAATGGTTATACAATGGCTATAAAAATATATAATAAAGTACCTGACAATATTAAGCAACTACCCTACAACAGGTTCAGAATAGTATTAAAAAATTGGCTATTGGATAAAAGCTTTTATTCTGTAGAGGAATTTTTAAAAAATAAGTACTGAATATTGAAATGAATGTCGATTTTGGATTAATTTTATTTTAAATGCATATAATATATTGACATGAATATTACTTTTTAATTGACATCAGGAATCGAATTAATATTTACATTGAATTGAATAATAATCTTAAATTGTCATACTAAAAAATTTTGTTATTATAGGTATATCACACTAAATTGACATAAAATATTTTTATTTTGAACTGACATTGAGAATTGTAATTAATATTGACATAAATTTGAATTTAAATTATAAAGATAAAATACTTGTTATTAAATGAATGATTAGTAAATTTAATATGACTGTTATGTTTTAATATATTAGAATTTTTTGCATGCTATTAATATGGCTAAATAGGTTTAAGATTCTTAGCTTTTAACATATGCTTTATATGCAAACACCTTTTGTCAACCCTATTTAATGCAAATAAAGATTATTCTATTCTATTCTATTCTATTTTTCATCCCCCTAAATGTTAAGGGTAATCCACCCCTAAATTTTTCTTTGCAATTTTAGATAAAGATTTTTTTTATTTTTTTTTATGATACATCATACAAAAATACATACATCCCTAAATTTTCAACTTTCTACCACCAACCCCTATTTTTTTATGGCGGTACGAAGTTCGCTGGGTCAGCTAGTAATAGTATATGCGAATCACAATGCGAATTGTAGACGTAGCAATAACAGTGTAGTTTTAAGACTCACTTCCACCAAATTTGATAAATCTCGATTTAATCAAAACTAGATTACAAGCCCATACAAAAAATTCAAAACATCAGTGTCAATTTGACATTCTTGTATGGGCTTAAACTAGTTTTAGTAAATTCAATATTCAGCAAACTTGCTGCAAGTGGACTTCAATGTATTATGCAAAGGTGTCGACTATATTGATTACAGAAAACAGCATGACAGGCTGTTACAAAATATCGAGGTTCTGCATTTAACTTGAACTTAAAGCCTATCAACTTTTGAATATTAATTGTAATTGTAAATGTACCTGCATAAAAATAACTACCAGATATAATATTCAGCATAATCACTAGCCTATAAATTTTATCAGTCACTAAAGAGAGAACGTATTATAACAACATTTGAAATTAATTTTATTTCTATAAGCATCCGGCTCGAGGGACCATAATTTTCGACGATAAAGGAAACAAAGACAAATTAATTGTAGCATAGGACTTTTTTGCAGAATGCTGACAACCTACTTTCGTATATGCATGAATATGTTTTACGTTACTCCTGGTTGTCATAGAGAAACATACTGAGAAGAAGAATAGAAAAAAAATCGACATTTCTTTGAAGGCCATAAGTAGGACAATAAAAAAAACCTTTATATGTAACTTCTACCCGATGTCCATACCGAACAAAAAAAGACAAAAAGTACAAGTCCTGAAAATTCAGATTAACATATTGAAAAAACCTTATTTATATTATAAACTAACTGTCATGCTGTGCTGTTGCGTCTGCGCAGGTAATATGAGCCCAGTGTTTCTAGACATTGATTTCACTAAACAGCCGGACCGTGACTTCGTCAACTGTGTTAATGCAGCCAGCATGACCTGATCACAGACAAATGGAAAGTCTCACGAATGCTCTAAAGGTTCATACTTATTTTTAGGATTCCGCATTTCAAAGGAAACCTCAATTTTGAATCACTTTGGAGTTCATCTGTCTTTTTTTGTCCGTTTTTTGAGGAACGCATGGAATATTCCATTAGATAAGCAATAAGCGGGGACTGTACATCTCTGCTTTCGGTTCCAAACATCATCTATGTGAAGTTCTAACGGCATTACTTATTACAGAAATGAGCAAATCAATACTAGTGTTCTTTGGTTGCTAATGTAGTTTATTAAAATTCGCCGTCGTATATCATTTTACTTTAATTGCAATAAAATATTACTTCCGCTGTATTTTGAAACCAGTAGTGCTTGAAAAGCAATCTGGTAATACTTCGTCAACATCATTGATCATCCACTGGGTCTCTGCCACAAGTCAAGTTTGAAACTGCCTGATTCGTCCACTTACTTCTTCAACATCATTGATCATTCACTGCGTCCCTGCTATAAGTTAAGTTTGAAACTGCCTGATTAGTCCACTTACTTCGTCAACTTCATCGATCATCCACTGGGTCCCTGCCACAAGTCAAGTTTAAAACTGCCTGATTAGTCCACTTGCTTCGTCAACATCATCGATCATCCACTGGGGCTCTGCCACAAGTCAAGTTTGAAACTGCCTGATTAGTCCACTTACTTCGCCAACATCATCGATCATCCACTGGGGCTCTGCCACAAGTCAAGTTTGAAACTGCCTGATTAGTCCACTTACTTCGTCAACATCATCGATCATCCACTGGGGCTCTGCCACAAGTCAAGTTTGAAACTGCCTGATTAGTCCACTTACTTCGTCAACATCATCGATCATCCACTGGGGCTCTGCCACAAGTCAAGTTTGAAACTGCCTGATTAGTCCACTTACTTCGCCAACATCATCGATCATCCACTGGGGCTCTGCCACAAGTCAAGTTTGAAACTGCCTGATTAGTCCACTTACTTCGCCAACATCATCGATCATCCACTGGGGCTCTGCCACAAGTCAAGTTTGAAACTGCTTGATTAGTCCACTTACTTCGCCAACATCATCGATCATCCACTGGGTCCCTGCCACAAGTCAAGTTTAAAACTGCCGGATTAGTCCACTTACTTCGTCAACATCATCGATCATCCACTGGGTCCCTGCCACAAGTCAAGTTTAAAACTGCCGGATTAGTCCACTTACTTCGTCAACATCATCGATCATCCACTGGGTCCCTGCCACAAGTCAAGTTTAAAACTGCCGGATTAGTCCACTTACTTCGTCAACGTCATCGATCATCCACTGGGTCTCTGCCACAAGTCAAGTTTGAAACTGCCTGATTAGTCCACTTACTTCGTCAACATCATCGATCATCCACTGGGTCCCTGCCACAAGTCAAGTTTAAAACTGCCGGATTAGTCCACTTACTTCGTCAACGTCATCGATCATCCACTGGGTCTCTGCCACAAGTCAAGTTTAAAACTGCCGGATTAGTCCACTTACTTCGTCAACATCATCGATCATCCACTGGGTCCCTGCCACAAGTCAAGTTTAAAACTGCCTGATTAGTCCACTTACTTCGTCAACATCATCGATCATCCACTGAGTCCCTGCCACAAGTCAAGTTTGAAACTGCCGGATTAGTCCACTTACTTCGTCAACATCATCGATCATCCACTGAGTCCCTGCCACAAGTCAAGTTTAAAACTGCCGGATTAGTCCACTTACTTCGTCAACATCATCGATCATCCACTGGGTCCCTGCCACAAGTCAAGTTTAAAACTGCCGGATTAGTCCACTTACTTCGTCAACATCATCGATCATCCACTGAGTCCCTGCCACAAGTCAAGTTTAAAACTGCCGGATTAGTCCACTTACTTCGTCAACATCATCGATCATCCACTGAGTCCCTGCCACAAGTCAAGTTTAAAACTGCCGGATTAGTCCACTTACTTCGTCAACATCATCGATCATCCACTGGGTCCCTGCCACAAGTCAAGTTTAAAACTGCCGGATTAGTCCACTTACTTCGTCAACATCATCGATCATCCACTGGGTCTCTGTCACAGGTCAAGTTTAAAACTGCCAGATTAATCCACTCAAATTATTTTCATAGTGTAATGTCTTACGGTATTTTACTGTGGGGAAATGCCGCCGATATTTAAACTATATTTGTGTTGCAGAAGAGGGCTTTTCGATCAATTTATAATCTTAAAATTAAGGAATCCTTAAGAGAAAAGTTTTAATAAATAGGCATAATGATACTTGGTAATTGTAAAAAAAATATTAATTTATTTACTAAAAATAGTGAAATACATACATTTAATACTAGAAGTAAAATTATTTAACTTTACCTGCTACTAGGCTCCACAAAAATAGTTAACAGGTCTCTGTGTTCTCTTTACCAATAAAGACACAAGCAATATTCAAGAGTTAAGCCTGATTTCATTTAAATCGACCATTAAAAAATCATATATAGCATATTATAAAGTGTCTGCTTATATTACAGACAAAAATGCTTGGGTTTGAACTGTTCCAACCATTCCAACGGGTATTTCTATATAATATATATGTGTATTATGAATCAATAATTGAATTTAAAAGCTGTGTTTAAAGTTGATTACTTAAGGAAGAATATCAGACTATTTAAGAAAATTTGAATGACAAAACGGCGTGGTTGATTTCTCCATTGCTTTTGTAATTGTTTACAGTTTCCTAAAGATAAATGAGGTCATTTAATTTTTTTTAATTAAGGTTAATTTTAAGTAAATATGTTGTAGTCGGTTGTTCTGGGTAAAAGTCTCTTCGGTGGTGTTATGTGAGGCGGATCGTTATGTACCTTAAGATATGGTTGAGCGAAGCGATGGCTGGTTCATGCGACATGCGTTCATGCGTAAAGGGGTGCTGCCAGATGATTTGAATTTGCCCTAACTACTTTGATATTGAAGATATATAATATCGATAAGATATATAATATCTAGTTACACTTAATAATAATAGCACTATTTTTACTGTACCACACGGCAATCAAAATGCAGGTGAACAAATAATTTATTTTACATAGTATGAAGTAAAATGTGGCTTCATATATCATCTCTGAAGTAATTTTTCAACTTGATGACTCTTTAAATAATAAAACAGGGCGAAAAGGGGAGAAACAACCCTTGCTTCTTCTTGCCGATACTTCTTAGTACAATGTCTCCTGTAGATGTTCCTGTGGAGGTTGTAGATTTACGAACCGATGGCGTAGCTTCTAGATATTCATGAGTGCTTGGAACAGCTTAAACTAAATCAATAATTTTGATTATGATTATTAAGATTGATTAGTGCACCCACCAGGTAAATTGTAGATATCAAGCGAGTTAGGGGGGCCCACTGGATGCGAAATTCGCAAGTCCGTTGTATAGAAAAGTCCCTAGAGGAGACCTATCGACGGATGGATGATTTGGAATGCATAATGCATTTCTTCTTCCTGTCATCGATAAAAAAAGACCTGCTAAATATCCTTCGAAAGATTATGATGATGACTGCTCTTTAAAAAGAAAAATAAAAACGACTGAACCTACAAGTAGTCGCATGTGGTGTATAAGGTCTGATATAACACTTTCAGAACTTTTAGTCCTTAAAATGTAGGCGAAAAGTTACACAATATAGAATACATCTTCATCTTACATTCCCCTTCTCAGTCCGGTGCCTAAGTAATTCGATGAAAATGGAAAAGATTTTTAAACTCCTCGAAAAACGTTCCATTTAACCGCAACGACGCAGTTTAATCTAAAAACTGACCAAAATCGTAAACAAAACGCTTTATAAATAGGTGGTGCGATTCCCGGATCCCGTGACGAACAAAACGACAGGCGGTGTTTTGGTTTCGGGGCTAATTTGTTTGCTTAGCGGGTAATTCAGCGACAATGTAAACTAGGGCTGATGCTATTGAAAAAATAAATAAATTGCGATTTGATTTGCTCGAAAAGCCAAAGTTGGGTAAAAGTTTATGAAAAGCGTAAACCATAGGTGGGATTACGAATCCCTCAAGAGAATTCTCAATTATTAAAAGGAAAGCAATCTGGAATGTATTTCTGAGGATTTCAGTATCAAATAGTAATATTACATCATATCTTTTAACACCGAATGTACTCACTTTTTGTAAAATATTTGTTCCTTTGTAATAAGCTACAAAATAAATGATTACACCGTGTTTTAAGATTAAAAAGCTAGAATGAGGATAACATAAGTATATTACCTATCTCTTTGAAACAAAGTTCAAAGAGCCTGAGGCTATTTTTTTAAATATTTATTTATTTAATATTTACTAAATAGTAGTAGTACACACACAATAAAACAGAAGAACAGAAACAAGAAATTTGTATAAAAGCACTTACATGTTTATTACGTTTTTTCACTATCGATTTTGATGTCTCTGCTAGATTTATAAATCTAAAAAAAAATATTAGAAAATAAATCCACTCAGAGTCCTGGAAATCCTGTCTAATGCCTGGTTATGAAATGATTTTTTTCCAGTAAAAAATATTTTGAACATTTTCATTATAATCTTGTACATCTAACAATCAACGCCAGAATCCAAATCATACATCCTTTTCTATACATCAATCGATCGCAGAAATAAGTATTTCAGCGCCGACAACTCAATACGTGGCTATTTTCAAAGCTAGCTTCAATAAGATTGTTTATGGGTACATTTCTGAGAAGTACGGTGTATAAAGACTTCTTTTTAAGGCAATTAACGATACGCCAAACAATAATAATGATTGATTACCTTTCGCTTTACTAATTGATGTCTTTTTAGGGTCCCGAATACATACAAACTGACAAAAAGTTGTGTGATACGTTAATGAAATAGATAGTTAAAATTGTTATATAGCTATCCATTGCTACGATAACAAGAAATAATTAAAATAAATATAATGCGATTCAACTAAGAAAAGGACTGACTGGGCGCCATATTTTGACGTCATAGCTGTCAATTCAAACCAAATAGGTAGAGTGAGCAAAAAAAGTTTCTATTTAATAAAACTTATTTACTTAGCTTAAGTAAGAAAAAACATCAGCTTTTTTAATAAAATTAATTTACTAAGATTGAGAGAAAAAGCAAATCATTTTTAATAATATTTCTTTACTAAGACTGTGTGAGAAAAAACATTAATCAGAATCTAGCTCTTCAAATTGCGCGCATCTTTGCATTACCGCAGGTCACATACGAACATGCATCCTATAGGTAATCGATAGTATTAAATCGAGTTTCTGAACGCAACATAAAGTGACATTTGGTTGACGATTTACGTTATCAACCATTCATAGCTAAATAAATGAAAAAAAAAAATTTCAACAAATATTAATTATCAATATTTGTTAATGTTTGTTTAAAAATGTTTGATTTTTATTCTAGAATTAGCCGAGTACTAAAAAAGTGTTCCGAGATTTTTTTGCAAACTGTACTTTTCAAGCGACATTTGACAGATGAAGGTCATTGGCTTTCTTATTCTTATTTGAATCGCATTATATAAGACTTACTTTGACTTAAAACTCCCTCCATATGATAAACGTTATATTTTCGGCTACTTTTTCTCGACTTCAACTTTCGTTGAAGTTGAACATGGATTACAATGACCATAAATATATATCTTTAGAAGGTTTCGTATACAACATTTCATCCCTTTATTCCGTCGCTTATTTTTATTACCATATTTAGTTTCCAACGACCTTATCTCAATTACCAAATTTTAGCACACGCCCGCCGATTTACTACGTCACCTTACTTCAGAATGCGATTAGTTTGATTGTGATAGTATGAATAGCGTCGTATGTCTGTTTCGTCATCCACTCGTTTGAAATTCTTTCAACGCAGCATGCCTCTCTTAGGTTTTTTGTCCCTCTCTAATGGCCTACGCAGACGAAGGTCTTTTTTCCGTGGAGGACATAGTCCCTGAATCGTGTAAAAACCGCCTAGGACTAGTCGCGGACTCAACGAGCATGGTGAATATTCGTATGAATATTTGTGGTCTGGACATTTAGAGAAGCGTCCGATATGGAAGTTAATATTCTCAGATTACATTGTGCTGCAATTAACATAGAGTTTGAGACAAAGAGAAGACGTTTTAGAGGAGAATACTGGCGTCATCCTTTTAAATCAGATCGAGCGCGCAACGCGAACTAAAGTTCTCTGTCTGCGTTGCTGCGGCCCAACTATACGTAGACCGCTTAACTAAGTCCTCACTTGCTGCACCCAACTATAGGTAGGCCGCTGAACTGAGTCCTCGCCTGCTGCGCCCAACTATAGTTAGATCGCTAAAATGAGTCCTCGCCTGCTGCGCTCAACTATAGATAGACCGCTTAACTGAGTCAAAATTACAAACGCCCTCCGCCTGCACCTCTCACGGTCCCCGTTCTTGTCCTCCCCCACACCCTTTACTCCGCAGGCGAGGAACTTAGTTATGCGGTCTATAGTCACATGAGTTCGTTTTTTCGAGGGCACACCCGACTTTCGTCTAGTCCAGTCTCTCGGTGACCTCGGTTGTTCCGGGGGATTTTTGTATCCGGTACTTTTAATCCGTCGTGTGCGTTACTCGAAGCAATTGTAACCCCTCGTTCCACCAAGAAACAAGTCATATACTAGTTTTAAACAAAACTTGTACAATACTTGTTGCACTGTTTAAAACATTATTTCGTTTACACTACATAGACAACTAGTATCTGACAAGTATAAATCATTTATTTACTTCACATTTTTTGGTTATCCTACAAGTTTGATGTAAGTATTGTATACTACATGTTTAATACATGTATATGAGTGTGAACAAAAAATTAACACATTGCAGAAAATTTGTTAATTATACAAGTATAATACCTTGGTATAACGGAGGGGTAAGCGATTTATTTTGGTGAACAAAAGTCTCCTCGTCTGCGCAGGCCATAAATATATAGAACCTTGTCAATTGTTACAATTTAAATACGCAATAGCGGAGTAGAGTTCGCTAGCGCATGCATTAATAAATTAATTTCGGACCAATTGAGTGCAACACGTCCCGGCTAATTGCAATTGCATCATGATGTCATGAGCAGATGGCAGGACAATTGTATACTTCTACTGCATAGCTTAATACATACCGTGAGACTATCAAAAATTAGATTGGTATACGCCATATATATGTGTGTGTACGTTATATACATGTATATACAAATTTCATTTACTAGCTATAAGAGAAAGAGAGAAAGAAACTGTGCGCACGCACTGCATCCTCTTGCTTACATCCCCCACTCAACTCCCGTTCGCCTCGCCCAAATACACTTTTCGTAACGCGTAAGGCATTCGCAAGCTTATCCCCCAAGTCAAGCGGGCGTTAAGAAGTTTCAATGCAAAAATATTTGGTTAATAAAGCACATATAAAAATCGAAAAGATAGCTACGACATTGTTACCTTATAAATATATTATATTATTTATTTTTCTTTCTGTGAGAGTACTGAGAAGAATCAGCAAGAAAGTCAGAAGAGATTTCTCTCCCTGTATTATCTGTACTATATTATAAAGAGGAAAGATTTGTTTGTTTATTTGTATTGAATAGGCTTCGAAACTACTAGACCGATTTGAAAAATTATTTCACATTTAGAATCATACATTATCCCTGATGAACATAGGCTATAGAGCCATTGGTTTAAACTTTAATGGTCACTATAAGGTTAGATAGTGTATTCATATATCGTAAGTTAGGGTTCCGTATGAAAAACTTCGATAATGTAACCCAACTTCTTAATTTTTACCTTTATTTATGAGTTTCATTTTTTGTTGTTTAATTGTTGAAATTCGATTTATATATTTTTCTTTAGTGTAAACTTCAGCCCATAAAATTTAATCCTGTTATGCCCACATATTTAGAGTTACAGTTTGGTTTTCTATTATTGTAATTGCTTTGTTTTTTTTTTAATATAATTGTACTTGTTTTGTGAGCTAATAATACTAAAAAAAAGTTACCCTAGTATCCAATTCCAAAAGCCTTACAGTGCTTACTTTGGGGCTAGGCTACTTGGTGTGTTTTAAAAAAAAAGTTATTATATATAGAGAAAGAAGGAAGACGTCATTAATAATACAGAATATTACAAATGTATATTATTCACAATCTATATTTACGTAGGTGCAAATTAGCGTACGTAAATATAGATTGTGAATATCATTGGCATACTATGTGCATTGAAGTTATATAAAGTGAATTGGTAAATAGAAATCTAGTAGGTACTGGTATAACTAGAATCATCTCCTCTTTCTGCATACTAAAATGTTATCGTAGATTAAGACTCTGTTCAGTTATGCTTATCAGAAATTCAAACATCGTTGATATTTTTCCAAAGTCCAGCAAACACATCATGTCAAGAAAAACGGAAAAATAATAGCAGAATCACTCGTTGTTAACAATTCAAAGAAAGCTTCATACTCATGCGAAGATGGTAAGGCAAAATAGGCTAGGGCCGATATTTTTCAGTACAAAAAAAATCAGAACAGCATAGAAACCATTTCAAATGGAAGAGAACGCATTAAAAAAGGGGGGGAAATTATTTACGGTCGAGATTTGAGTTTTTTTAATTATTTTTCATCTCTTTACTTGAGCAAGAAAGGGATGCCGCTATATATAGCACATAGCGACAACCCTTTCTAACTGTGCTCAAGTAAAGATCAACACTTAGTTGTCATTCTGTAATACGAGCCTAAGATAACAAATATTCAAAATGTAAATGAATTGACAGCAATATCGATCCCAAATAAAACAGTAACAATAACTTTTAATAATTGCGCTAGCGTATCCAATATAAATATGTAATTATTTTTACTTCATTTTACATGTCTTCTTTTAATTATATATATTCATTATTACATAACACCGTCTCTTATTTATTTTCTCATAGAAAGGGGATGAAAAGTAGAGAATATGACTCGAGAGCAAATTATTTTTCCCTCGGGCGATGTACTTTGAATCCTTCGCGCCCTCGCCATAAAAATACTATTTTGTTCCCTTGTCCTACAATCTACTATTTGTTTACATTTGGGGGGGCGTTTGGGCATTTTTTGAATTATTTTTCTTTCGTCATGATATTTGAGTTTACACTTCTTACACTCGGATTACTTTAGCCTTTTCTCTGAAAAAGGTAAAAAAACCCGCCTTGGCCTATAATATTAAAGCTCCCTATAGTATTTTGGGGTTGTTATTTGTTTGTATTAAAAAATAGGTAATTCATTTTAAGCAGTTTCCTGCAATCTTCACATTTTAATCGCAACATGGTTTCTATTGACTGTCCAATCAATTTATAAATTCTGCATTGGCTTATTCAGAAATTCAATTAATATTGCTTTGAATATTTTCTTTATCTTAAAAGAAGACAGGGCGGTACCTAGGCTGATTGTAAGTAAAGTAGGTCTAAGGGACAAAGGTTGACAACAAAGTACCAGGCAGCCAGACGCGTACAAGAGGAAGCTTAAATATGTGTGAGACTGAGACCATCCGGCCCGACGATGCGCTAATGGCTGTCGCGTGGCCCAAGCCAACACAATCTAATTAACACTCATTAGTTTTTTGTCTTAAACATTATAATGATGCATTTGGAACCCAAGCATGGAATTTATTATTACATTAATCTCTCACCACAGCATATTTGGGATGCCGGAACCAACTAACACTATGCATTCCTAGCGTTCCTATAGGGTTAGTCTATAAGGTTCAAAGTTCACTGAGTAAAAAGGTAGTCTTAGCCTTTTAATTAATTCATCGCAAGTTGACGATGGATAATTATGGTGATATCTTTACCAAATAGATAGATAACCCAAGTTATAGTGATGTTGGAATTCTCTCTTGAAAAGAATAGAAAAGAGAGGCATACTTTATAAAAAAAATGTGTTTTGATATTCCTAACTTGAGTCTTTCTCTCACAGTCCCAAGTCGGTCACGATTCAAAGGTCATCCCAGCTACACAAAAAAAAACAAAATTTTTATTCATAACTGAAAAACTTGAGACCATGCTGCAAAACTGACTGTAACCTATTTCTAACCTGTGTGTCTTTTGCTCATCATTGCCTAGCATTTTTTTTATGAGGCGCAAAAAATGACCTCTAAGAGGTAGCGGAGTCCAGTCCTGAAGATAAATAATGCGGTAGGAGGTGTGTCGCTCTAGCCATCCTGAACCCAAAACTGGCCTGAACCCAATCCCCTACCTCACAAAGCCCTGGAACTCTTATCACCAGCAGAAACACAACACCACCAAAAGGTTGGTAGTGTTATTTTACTGTGATCAGTAAAATGTGAGGTGGAGGTACAGTGATCTGTAAGGTGAAGGTTAGTTCACCTTACGGATCACTGTACCTCCAATTCGAGCGAAAAATCCGCTTTGCCCTGCCCCGGTATAAATCTTATCTTACTAATATTATAATTATGAAATTTTGTATGTTTTTGTGTTTGCCAGTTTGTATGTTTGTTACCCAATCACGCAAAAACTGCTGAATGGTTTGGATCGAATTTGGTACGCATATAGTTTATGTCCTGGATTGAAACATAGGACACTTTTTGTCATGGAAGAATGACAGGTTCCAGAACTTTCTTCTTCTTCTTCTTGCTACGGGCGTTTCTGCAATTCGACGTCCTTATGGCGCCTGTTTTGCGTGAGGAGGGTGTATGGCCGGAATCACTCCAGCCAGCCCAGCTCCACCAGGAACGCCCCCAGAGCCTTCACATTGGTGACTGCCTCTTGAAGGTTTCCTGGTGAGCCGAGGTATTTCGCCCGGTATTCGGCCACTCCGTTGCATTCCAGCAAAACGTGAGTAGCTGTTTCTTCTGCCTCCATGCATCCTCTGCATAGGGGGCTGCCCGTGACACCTAAGTTGAAAAGATGTCTGGTAAAATGTGCATGTCCAGTAATAGCCCCTGTTACCATGCGCAATGTAGATTTGCTTAGCTGTAGGAGAGTTTTGGAGAAGGCAGCGTTCACCCGTGGCAAAGCGAGCTTGGTTTGCCTGCACGTCTCCAGGGCGAGCCAGTGTAGTTAAAGTACCTTAAGCACGAACCAATATCGAATTCGTAACGTTTGTGTCAAATGTATACTGCTTTTTAGTTCTCGTTACGTACTTTGTGGCGCTGCTGTGCAAGTTTCCATACAAAATTTGATAATGACATTTCGGACTTGCAAACTTTTCGAATTCGATAATGTTTCGTGCTAAGGGTACTGGAACCTGTCATTGTCCCGTGACAAAAAGTTTGCTTAGTAGACCGGATATTGCGAAAGACACTGGTTGAAACATTTTCTTAATAAACATTATTTTTACATATAAACAAATGACCCGCTCCAGTTATACACTCTTGGACATAATTTTAAAGCAATAAGTCTATGTTATTCAAGGTAAATGTACCTTTCTGATTTAGTTAGCGCTATGTGCGAAGTACATGGTGGGGGTATTGTGAAACGATCGCAGCGCTTATCGTGGCAGAAATACGCAACAATCCGGGAAAGTAAAGTCAATTTGCACGGAGTTCGTAATAAATAAATTTTTTAAAAAGCCTAATAATAGATGTTGTTGTGTTGTGAACTGCAAAAATAACGGCACAAATAGTCTGTGTTTATATTTCCTACATTGGACTGGAAATTAAATCAAAGAAATAAGTGGATAGATGCCATAAAAAGAAATAAGTAAGCGAAATAACCATAAATTATGATCAATTTTATTTGCGCTATATTTTATGTGATATTCATTATTTTCTTTATTATTTTAGTGTAGATGGGTCACCATGGTATCCCAAACCTGACGACACAATTTGTAGTGAACATTTTATGGGAAAAAAAATCAGACGAGGAAGAAAATCCGAGTTATGCTCCTTCGAATATTCCCTGAAATATATCGAAAGAGGAAGGTTAATGATTCACAGGTCCTAGCTAGATATACACACTTGACAAAACGATGAACCACAAAGTCTCAGATACCACATCAAGTCAAATAATAATTAAATCAAACTCAACCTTTTATGGTCGATCAAGTATGTCAAGTCAATATGTTTTCTGAATCGAAATTAAGAGATACAATTTTTATTTGTATTAGATTAATTTACAACGATCACTGTGATGCTGAAATCCAAGCAGATATAGCAACATCAAGAATTTTAATGACAAATAATTTAAGAAATAAAGATAAAAGCTGTGGCACTGACAAAAAATCGTATGAGGATCAATCTACCGAAACAAAAAGTCAAGAATTTGTTGGTATTTCATCAATAAAAAATGATCAAGAACTCCTAGATCTTGCTGGTGTGTCATTTAGCAATTTTGAGTTTTTATTAACTATAAAAAAACTGTACAGTTTCCACTAAAGACCGACTTCTGATTTTTTTGATAACAATGAAAACTGGCTTGACATTTTCAGCATTGAGTGTGTTATTTGGTGTACACAAAACCACAATCTCACGTATATTTCATTCGATCTTACAAAATGTAGCTTGTTCAACTGCTAATTTAATCTTTTGGCGGAATAGAGCCACCGTACAAGCAACAATGCCCAAGTGTTTCAGTCCAGATTACATCAATACAAGAGTTATTATTGACTGTACTGAATTCCGAATTGAAATCCGACAGTATTTAAATTATTATACAATATATAATATTTTTTATTTATCTTTAATTTACTATAGTTACTAGAAATCAATAAAATACAAACTGATGTCATTATTTGGCATAATCCCGGAAAGTTGCGCATTGTAGGTGGCGCTACTGTCGTGCACATAGCGATTATATACAGTTTAAATACAAGCATCTTTTTTGTTTCTAACTAATAATAGTATATAATATACCAGGATCTCATATGTTATAAAGAAGTAACTTTGTCCCGCTGTCGCTAGCTCCTGTAGTTTAGCTGTTGTTTTGGACAAATTAATCGCTCCGTTCATGCCTGATGAGCCGACTAGACGGTCCGATAGACAGACGGTGGTCACGTGCAATGCAAATGGAAACGTCCTCACTACGCTAATTCACGCTAATATGGCCTGCTCTGGTCTAGATCGCCCACTGTTTGAGGACCCGTGATGTACGAAATGGAACGATATTTTTTTATAATATTTCCTACATTCATCCTAGCCCCAAAGTAAGCACTGTAAGGCTTGTGTTATGCTATACAAGGGTAACAAATAGAATACATAATATATTTGACACTTAAATAAGTATATTTGTAAAGAAATATAATTATTTGAACATCCATGGCTAAGGTACAAATGCTCGTATTCATCATACTAACATTTGCCTTCTCCGGGATTTGAACCCGGAACCTTACGCGTAGAAGACACCTTTAAACCCGGCGTATATGTCGCATGTATGATTCCGCGTTTTACAAAAGGCGTCGCCCGTTTTTAAATGCTCGCTGTTTTAAAATATGCCGAAGGCAAAATGTGAATTGTCTTATCACTTTATAAAATGTTTCGCCACATTTGATAGACAATCCAATCAGCGTTTACAAAATGCCGCGGCAAATTGAAGAATATAGTTCTTTATCGTACCACGCGTGGAGCATAAATCAAAACAAAAAAAATGGCATCGAGTTTTATGACACATGAAAATATTGAAAACATTGCAAATTCTACCTGTTGAAAGGACTTTTCACAAAAACAGTATTGGAATAGGGAGAACGAGCTACGTCGGATTGGTAAGTGCTAACGACTACAGATGCAGCCGGGACCAACGGCTCAACGCGCCTTCCGAAGCACGGAGTCGGAACTTATGACAAACCGCGATAAACGCATTAATCAATGCGCCATTGGAGTCCACAAAACTTCAGCCAGATAAGATTATTGGGAAGTCCCAATAATGTTATTCTGCTGAATTTTTGTGTAGGTAAGGAGCAAAAAACTTCCTCAGATGTTCGCTCCGTGGCCTGCTTCCATAAAAAAAGATCTTTTTATATTTAATAAAGATAACACTTTTAAACAGGATTTAACTGCGCTATCAGTATTTTTACATATTCAATAAAAGTATTGTAATTTGCCAATGACTTATAATATATAGACAGGTCATACACCAACATTATTGCATTTTAAAATGTGTGCCATTTTATTCGCCGCGTATTCCCCGCGCCACCTTCCCTTGGCAACAGCCGCCAATCATTATCAGCCTTTTAATGTCCCCACTGCTGGGGCCCAGGCCTTCCCTATGAATGGAACAGGAGGGAGGGGGCGGGTGCTAACGACTGCAGATGCAGCCGGGACCAACGGCTTAACGTGCCTTCCGAAGCACGGAGGAACTCGAAAAGATTTTTGGTCACCCATCCAATGACCACTGCGAAAGTTGCTTAACTTCAACGATAGCAGCCGAACGCGCTATCCACCTGCACCATCGAGTTCCTCCAGCCGCCAATAGAGCGCACTAAAGTAGTCTCTTTCACTCTCATTCATAAAACAATTGCGTCTCGCTCTTTAGCCACCACGTGTCAACGGTGTCAGCAATTGTCAAAATAAGTTATCACTAAATATTTTTACATTAATATCACTAAAACTGTACTTATGAATAAAATGACACGTTTTTCTTGTCTCTAATAGTTCCAGAGTATTTTGTGTACTATCTAAAAATATAAAATAAGTATAGGGCTTTTTGTCTGGAAAAACGGTAAAATATTTACACGTTGTACCGAAGTGTAGCCGCGGCGAGAAAGCGTGCCCGACTGAATGCAAGTCGGGCAATTCCCTGACTTTCGTATTGCCAAACTAGAAGCGTGTATGACGTTTCTATAACTATAAAACATCATAGTAATTTACTTTATTTTTATTTGAAGCATTTAACAAACAAAGAAAATTTAAATAGAAAAATAAATCTTTTCAATTCTTTCATGTAAATAATCTGTACGTCAATCACTTAATTTGTATTATTTAACGACCAAAAACTATAAAATCAGGAAACGGCGGGTACGAGGTCCGCAATAAAAACACCATTTACGACGCACATTATTATTAATTGTTGTCGACAATTAGAATTAATTAACACGACAGCAACGCGATTTGGACCGGGACCAACCGACCGACCGACACGTTCCATTTCCAACCATTATGTGACGACAAAATGAGAAACAAATATCCTCTAAATTTATGTAAACAGCACAAATTCCACATGCCGAAAGACGGATCTCGGAAGTAGTGATTAAGCTGCGTATAGGTAGCGGCAAATTGTTTGAGAAAAACCAAATAGAAGATCATTGAAACCCACAGACAAACTTGCGCAGTAAACGTTTTTGTACGTTTTTGACGTGACAACGTCTTATAATTCGATGGAGCCGGCTGCAAGCACGAAAAAACATGACTCGTACGGCGTTACCTCGCTCTGAGGCGTTCCATTTAGGCTTGAAGTGCAAGCGAGAGCGCGCAACGAGCGACAAAGAGGCACAATCGGCCTCCGCGTTCGGCAGCGTTCGACATCTGTCTCTGTCCTACTTGAGTGAGCGATGCGTCCGCGTGGACAGCTGCTGTACAATAATATATTTACATGTTTTCGTCAAGTATGAAGTGCAGTGAAAAGTGAATGTGGTGTCAATTGTTTATAGCAACGATAATTGCGGCAATAAAGGTATATGATATCACACATGTTTAAAAGCTGTAAATTAAAGTTGTAAAACAATTGCTCAAAGCACATTGATAATTGTAAAGACTATGTACATTGTAAAAAAACGTTGTCACGTTTAACTATCGTCAGTAAACCGCCTTTACAGACAACCGTTTTTTTTTCTTAAACGTACATGTGGACTAAATAATTACTTCATGACAATCATAATGTAAGTTGTAACGTTGGCTTGGCTGAGCATCAAAAGTGCAGCCTGGTGAACATGACAAGAGTTTGTTTTAAAGGGTAGCAAACAGTGCCGTCTTTGACCTATTGGAGGCCCTGGGCATATTAGGATAATGGCTATGACTTCCGTTTGGTGATTTAACAGGAACTAGGGACTATGCATTTTATCTGAGGGGCCCCCCTATCGATCGTGGGGCCCTGGGACTGGGAAAGACGGGTCTGGTAGCAAATAAGCGTATGGCCAACTTGATGGTAAGCGGCCACCATAGATAGCGTATAGACGCTTGCGATTGCTTGCGATACCTAAAAAATCACTCACACCGTTGCCTACCCTGACCCATTCCCCTACCTCGTAGAGCCCAAAAACCTTACTTACCTACAGTAATACAACACCACCAATAGGTAGTTATTTTATTGTGATCTTCTGTTAGGTGGTTCCCCAGCCATGCGCTCCAATTCCAGCGGGAAATCCGCTATACCCTATCTGTCATAGGTTTTTTTGCTAGTCTATTTATCGTCGTCGTCTGCGTTTCAAATCTTTTAAATAATAATAATATTTTTCCATGTTATTTGAAAGATTTAAAGCCAATAAGTAAAACACAATCAGACACGACAATATGTTTCAGGAGTATCTGGGTAATAATAATAAATTCGTTTCACTGACGGATAAGGAATTCGGTCAGTGATTATAAATTTTAAGTAATTACTCATCATAAGTATATACGAATCAAGTTCGTTTTGCAATAAAAAAAACAATAAATTTTACCAAATCTAATCTTCCAGATTCTTTTTTAAGAAGTTAGCAAAATCCAAAATTAATCTGGAAAAGCTTTTATGGATTGGATGGAAGAGCTCAATGGCGCAGGTGGTTAGCGCGTTCAGCTGCGATCGTTGAAGATAAGCAACTTTCGCAGTGGTCGGTCATTAGATGGGTGGCCAAATATTTTCTATCTCGAGTTCCTCCGTGCTTCGGAAGGCACGTTAAGCCGTTGGTCCCGGCTGCATCTGCAGTCGTTAGCACCCGCCAATCCGCATTGGGCCCGTATGGTGGGTCATAGTCCAATCTTCCTATTCCATCCATAGGGAAGGCCTGTGCCCCAGCAGTGGGGACATTAATAGGCTGATGATGATGATGATGATGATGGCGCTTTTCCAGTCCAGTTTTTGTAATAGTCGAAAATCAATCATACCTACTTGCATTTGCGTTCTTGACTGCTAGACCTAGTAGACACTTGAAAATGAAAGGATGTACTAGTAGTTTTTTTAGCCTTTCTCCCTTTTTGTTTAAACTAATACTAGCAGCCGCCCGCGACTTCTTCCGCATGAACTTTAGCTTTTTGAGAATCATTTCTCCGAGTAAAAAAATATCCTGTCTCGATGCAGGTCATAAACTATATGCTAACCAAATGTTTTCCAAATCCGTTTAGTAATTTTTGCGTGTTTGAGTAAGAAACATCCAAACTTTCACATTTATAATATTAGTAGGAAGTAGGATGCAATGAGAAATAAATAGGTATAAAAATAACTGGAAACAAAGATAGTGTATTTAAAAGAGGAAACTGTCTCTGATGGAATAGGAGACCCCAATTCAGAAAACGCAATTGAAATCAGAACTATACTTCCATATACTTCAGCTTATTTCTTCGGTCCAATACAATGTACTTATATTTTTTCTGTTTAAACATTCATTTAAAATGTTCTACTATTATCCGTTCAATTCTAAATTTGTTTGCCAATAAATCAGACGGGCTTTAATTACAAAAGACAATCCCCACACAAAATTACGTGTAATTCGTTCGGAAATGGCGGCGGACGGCAACAGACATTATCGGCGCGGTTCGAATTTCAAATTACGCGCCCGTGTCGGATGGCGCCCTCCGGCCGTCGTCATGGTAACGCACAGGTGTCGTATCGATCTTATTGATACTCTTGCGGCGTTATGTCTGCCTGGTATATTTTTTTTTTCGAAGACACCTTTTGTTTTTTTTGCGATTGGCAAACAATATTAATAAAAATTAATCAACTTTACCATTAGTAAAAACTTTTTTTTTTTAATTACAATCTGAATAATGCCCAGAATTTGAAAACCTATTCAAAAACTCGTGTTTTGTTAAATTCCGAATCAAATGTTAACCAAAACCATATGAATGGCTGTGCATTCATATTTTTTAATAAAATAAGAACATATCAACACACATTCATGTTAATTTATCTGTAAACCATTATCTAATCGTCTTTGCTTACTACTTACAAAAGGTAAATTCCGATAATTTAAACAGTTAACTGGTCCCGCGAGTAAAGTAGCACATGTTATGCAACTATCAATATTTTATTTCTGTACTGTGTAAACAAGTCCGATTTACGAATAAAAACTGTATCTCAAAGGTGTTAAAGTATGGTTAAGTATGATTACTGCGTCTATAAAAAGTAATTCATAAAGAATTAAACAATGGAGATGTTCTTTAACTACAAATACCTGAGCAAAAAACATCTCAAAGGTTTTGACACTTACAAGGTAAATATAAAAATAACTACACTTCTTTAAATCTTATCATAACTTTTATTAATAGCTATCTAACCCGGCGAAATTCGTATTGCCTTATTTTTTTCGTGAAAATTTTCTATAAATTTGAAAGACTTTTATAACTAATGCCGACAATGTTTTGTCAACATATTGAAGATGTATCACAGTCATCGGGCTAATTCACTTACTCAATGTTCATATTACGAGATTCAAAAAAGCTGTTAGATTTTATAAATTGTTTTTATACAAACAAATCCTTGAATTTTATTTATATATTTATGGACAGTTTACAAGACATGCACTGGAACATGTTAAAATTACATGGTTGTACAATAAAAACTGTAATGTGACCTTAATTACACTAATCACTTAAAAGGATCTTTTTTATAAATAATTAATAAAATCACAAAAGTTATTTAAGTACCTACGCAAAAAGCATCACAGAGAAAAATCATATAATAATTGGGTTATTTATGCTTCTTAACAATATAGCATACAACAAAGAAATAATTTCGATGTAGTCATTCCAAAGTTATGCGTATAATCATACATTTCGGCGATAAAAGATTAATCTTTTTTATTTTGTTTGCAGTATAGTGCAATAGACACCAGTCCCCTGAGTAATTATGTGATGCACCCTCTTTGGAACGTCAGTGTTAAGGTATACATACAACACTTATCAACAAAAACATCAACATAAACAAGTTCCGAAACGTTGGTGAAAATTTGTTACACAACCTTTAAGAACTTTGTGATAGTGCTCTTTTCTGAACTTTTACCGCGCCTTTGCACCCTTGTACCGAATCAACGATATAATATCGTTGTACCGAATGCACAATCGCATTGTTTTATTTGCACCATTAATATGGACACTACTATGTAACTTCATATTCATAAATGGACGATGGAAAGGAATGAGCTCAGTTGGGATTGGCATCTTACTTTAGTAGTAAATTTTTTTTAATGCAGAATACAGTTTAGACAGCGAGTCGAACTCGCCCGCCGTGGGTACCGTACAAATTTGTAGGTACGCAACATAAACGAACGGACAACAAATATACCCTATAAGGGTTCTGTTTTTCCTTTTGAGACTGGAGACTTGAGTACAGTTAGAAAAGGATGGCGCTATGTGCTACATATAGCGACATCCCTTTCTATTTATGCTCAACACTAGATTCATTAGGTACTGAGAATCTTTCTATAATACGGGCCTTAGGCCCGTCAACACTAGATTCATTACTGAGAATCTTTCTATAATACGGGCCTTAGGCCCGTCAACACTAGATTCATTACTGAGAATCTTTCTATAATACGGGCCTTAGGCCCGTATTACAGAATGAAAACTAAGTGTTGATTTGTACTTGGGTACAGTTAGAAAGGGATGTCGCTATGTGCTATATATGTGATCCCAAAAGGGTTCGTTTTTCCTTCTGAGGTAAGGAGCCGTATAATTGAATAAAGAATTGCAGGTAATTAATTCTCTTTGTCTAAGGCCCGTATTATAGAAAGATATGTTTCTGACTATGCTCAAGACTAGATCAATCACTGAGAATCTTTCTATAATACGGGCCTAAGACAAAGAGAATTAATTACCTCAATTCTTTATTCATTTAGACGGCTCCTTACCTCAGAAGGAAAATCGAACCCTTTTAGGATCACTTTGTTGTCAGTCCGTTTATTTTGCGTTTGCGTACCTAAAACTTTATACGGAACTCTCGGAGGGCGAGTCCGACTCGCAGTTTTTGCATTCGATTTGACTGTGCGATGTAACTGTACTTTCACAGCTTCTACCAAAATGGATAGCTCCTAACCTCCTCACGTTCGCTGGGTTCCTGTTGATGGTTGCAGCGGTGGTGCTGCTTGGAATTTACGACTACGGCTGCTATGGCCCGTTACGTGCCACCGTACAAGTGGTACCCGATTGGGTGTTTACGGCTTGTGCTGTATTCATCTTTGTATCTTATAACTTAGGTTAGTATAAGCTTGGATGAAAGTCATTGATTTCTTATACATATTTGCTTGAACGTATCAAGAAAAATGCTTAGTTAAGAACTTAGTCTCGGTGACTCTGGATAATGGGGAACTGCGGCTTTGTGTTTTCAAAGCGACTGCTCTCATCACTGAGCTACCACACACCTTCAAAACACATTTTCTGAAACTGACGAATCCCAGTAGTTTTAAAAATTCATCAAAAATTGTTTACCTATAGAAAAATATTCCGTATTCTATGCATTTTGGAAGGTGTAAAAAATATGTTAAAAATATGTATTTGCAACATACGATAGCCTTGGGAGTTCCCGGCTTCATTAGCTTTTTAATGCAAAATAATAGTATATTTTTCACCCTTACCTCTTCCAGAATGCATCGATTACAGGTTTTTTTTCTGTTTGTCTTCCAATGGAGAAACTTTTGTGCAATCAGGAAAAACTACATAAATGATTGATACTTAATTACGTGTTATAATACCATTTAGTCCAGGCAACGAATGCTCAAAAACAGGTATAGAGGGAAATGCTTGGAACACAATTTTTGACTTCGTAACTTTGTTAGGACTAGTTAGGAGGTAAACATATCAAAAGTCCCCGCCCGTAGCCCTTAAGCCGGGGGGTAGGGGGGGGATTGAAGGTGCCATTTTTAGGTTTTTCGCATATATCTCGGAAACTATGCATCCTAGCGACATGAGACTCAGTCCCCCCCCCCCTTCCCCCCGGCTTAAGGGCTACGGGCGGGGACTTTTGATATGTTTACCTCCTAACTAGTCCTAACAAAGTTACGAAGTCAAAAATTGTGTTCTAAGCATTTCCCTCTATACCTTTTCGTTGCCTGGACTAATTATTTAAGAGGTTAGTTTCATTACAAATAAATTAAAATTTCCAACCAGACACCTGCAACACCAGGAGTATCACAAATGCGATGCCGCCCTTTAGTAAGGAGTACGCTCTTTCTTTGAAGGTTTCGAATTCTTAGCGAGTTTTCTGACTAATTATGATCGTTTGTCTGTTCAGATGGTATGGATGGCAAGCAAGCCCGTCGCATAGGACTTTCAGGGCCACTTGGGGAGATGTTCGACCACGGCTTGGACTCATATGTGGTGTTCTTCATACCATACGCCCTAGTGACGGTCTTTGGAAGGGATCATGGGTATACCATCAGCGTGTTTCGGTAGGCATCAACACTTTTAATAAATAAATAATAAATTTTACTAGAATAAATTTCACGAGGTCCAGGCAGCAGACGGGACTCGAACCCGCACCCTCGATTTTGTCATTGTGAGTTACCTACTATGCGAAGAGATGGCTCTGCTTTACAGCCTAAGAAATACTAGAAGAAATTCATTAGTTAGTCCGAACATGTCCGGACTTCTAGACTATAGTCCGGACTTTGTCCGGATCTTTAAATTGTTCGGATTCTTTAAATTACATTGAATATGCATAATATAAGAGCAAAATTTACAGTGTCGCTTTACCAGCCTTCCTATCTTCTGTCCATAATTCAGCAAATCTCACGAGTAAAACTTTAAGGGCATCCCCTTCAAAGTTTGAGATTGCTGGCTTGGAAGAAGCTAGAAACGCTTTTTTAATTGCATGCCCAGGTCAAAATTTTCCAGTTTCTCCAAATTTACAGAGGAGCTGGGACGACATAAATTGCAAATTAACTTAGGTCGTGGGTGCGCATGAGGTGGGCTACTGGCTTCACGCGTACCCCTCTTCAAATACAGGAACATTTCTTGAGCCAGTCACACTCCGAATGGCAACCTGTCTACGATTTGGGGTTCCGGTCTGCGCTCCTCATACATGTCCCTGTGGCAGTGATGTCGACAAGCTAGGACATCACGGACTGTCTTGCCAAAAAAGTGCAGGCCGCTTCTCGAGGCACGCCGCACTTAACGATATCATACGACGGTCTCTTGCCACCGTCAACGTGCCAAGTCTACTTGAGCCAACTGGTATTGCAAGAGACGATGGCAAGAGACCGGACGGTATGAGTTTGATTCCATGGAAGATGGGTCGGGTGCTAGTATGGGATGCAACCTGTTCAGACACGCTGGCCCCTTCCCATCTACATGGAACCAACAACAGAGCTAGTGCGGCTTGTGAAGCGGCTGAAAAAGCTAAGGCATGCAAATACAGGGGTCTAGGCTCCGAATATGATTTTGTCCTGCTATAAGGTTTGCTTACTACATATATATATTTGACTATATGTTTTAACTATATGATGCAATAAAGATTAGTCGACATCACAGGAGACCGAAGAGCTGGCAGCTACCTCGGACAAAGAATTAGTCTAGCTATCCAAAGGGGGAACGCTGCAAGTATCTTCGAAACCTTGCCTGAAGGGACTCCTTTTAATAATGTCTTTTAGTTATTATATTTTATTTTTTTAATGTTTTTAGTTTTAGGTTCATTGTTAGTCAAGTATAGTATTTTTTTTGTTTTAAACTAGTATTAGATAAGAGCATATTGATTTAAATACCATACCATTGCAACTAAGTGCGTAATAGTACCATTTTGTGGCTAAAAAGTCCGGACTTTTTTCGAAATATCAGGAATTTTGTCAGGACTTCTGAAATTCCTAAATAGATACCCTAAGTGTAACAGAAAGGTTTGGGTTCAGACCGGCAAGGTGAGAATGCCTAGAGCGGCACACTTTCTGCCGCGTCATCTGTCATTGCGACCAAAATGTTGCGCCTCGTATAAAAAAAAAATCTTAGGGAATATGGTAAGCCTACACAGAGACACTGGGATAAAATAAACACTGCAAAAGCAACCGGAAACAACGGTTTGATCATAAACATAATTGATATACTTGAGCTTCATATACTTACCTTCCGAATCACGACGAAGCTGGATTTAATATGAAATTCCTTTGTACCAAATATCTATTTAAAAATAAATACTTAATGTTTTTCAGTAAAAACTGAAAAAAATCCTACAAATTTTTCATTATTTAATCATAAAATATTTTTTTATATTTTCCATTTCTACACCCATGTTGGTATCATGATTTAATTCTCATCACTTTTATTACAGTGGTTTCCTATTGGTAATGAGTGTTTCGCTAAATTTCTACGTCAGCCATTGCGAAAAATACAACACTGGCACCCTGTACCTACCTTGGGGATATGACATCAGCATGTGGGTAAGGGAATTATTTATATATATATGACTTATGTAAAATGAATGGAGACCCAGAGTATGATTGGTCTAACGGTAATTGACTGACATAACCTACAGACGCTTTTATGACACCGAACAGTATCACTCACGTATTATGGTCTTAGAAGAAATAGCAACTCAGAAAGAGATCCTCACCGTATCAACTCGAACCGCTCAGTACCTTTAGCACGAACCGTATCGAATTCGAATAGTTTGCGAGTCCGACATGTCATTGTCAAATTTTGTATGGAAACTTCAACAGCAGCACCATAACGGACGTAACGGGAACTAAAAATCAGTACATATTCCAATAACATTTCGCACTTACGAATTCGATAATGGTTCGTACTAGGGGTACAGTATTCTTTGTATGAAACTCCCTGCTGGAACGCACACTAATCGAAATCGTAACGTAATCGCCTCGCCTCGGGACAAGTTCATGTTTCTTCGTGGAGGCAGTTCTGAGCAAAAATGCACGTGCGCGTTCTGTCAGCCAAGCCAGCATCGTTGAGCGAGTATTATCTTAGATAGCTCTTGTCGGTCAGCGACAAACTAGTGGAGCAAGTTCTCGCCGGGCACTGTCAGCGATCAAAAATTAATATATTCCTCTCTTTTGTTTACACGGAATGTATCTATTGTACGTTTCTTGAGCAAGAAAATAGCCGATAGGTAGGGCAACTATAATAATAATTTATTTTAATAAAAAAGTTATAGAAGTACACTAGTAAATTATCAATATACATATAACAATAACACAGCAACATTAATGTTAATTATAGAGCATATGTCACCGAACTAGGTAAAAACCTGTATTTTTGTATCCAGCGCCGCTATCCTCAGACACACCGATAAATATTACGATCTTATTCTCAGTTTCGTTCTCAAAAACTGATAACAATTAAACAAGTATTTACATATATGTTAACAGATTAATTATTAGGTATACTATAAACAAACTTTAAGATTGTTCGGTAGTTAATAATCTTTATTCTGATCACACTAATATTATAAAGGCGAAAGTTTGTGAGTGTGTATGTTTGTTACTTCTTCACGTCTAAACGGCTGTAGCGATATTTATTAAAATTTGGTATGGAGTTAGCTGACAACCTGGATTAACACATAGGCTACGTTTTACTGCGGGAAAATATCCCTAATTAAACGCGGGTAACACCGCAAGGCACAGCTAGTATCCCAAATAGTAAACAATTGTGCGGGTGACCTCTCTGTGTGTAGCATGAAAATGAATGTATGAATGTGAGAGAGTAGAATCACAAAAATCTATGGTCGTGTGTGTGTGCTAAAGACTTACGTACAATAGGGATGATGACTATTTTTCTTCGTTTATCAGATAGATTGTCAAAAAGTATTGGACACGTAATTTTTTTTTCACATAATATAAACATTGCAGAGATATATTGATTTGAAAAGTCGCATGACGTCACGTTTTGGTACAATTTTCACTTAAAAGTGACGTCACGAGCTCCTCCAGCCACTCCCAAACTTTGACGCGCTATAACTTTGTCATTTTTTGGTTGATTGTCCGAAGAAAAAATTCGTGTCCATTATTTTTTGAAACTGACGGACTAAATGGAATTTCGTTTACATCACCCCTATTGCTTCACGTGCCTTCCGAAGCACGTAGGAACCTGGTGCTAAAAATTTTGGATCCGATGACTTCGCCACAGTTACCTTCGCTAACACAAGCAAACCCATAGTCAAAGTAGAGCTTTTCGTTACGTTTTCGAATGACTAATTACTGTAAATCACTTACAGGTATCGTCACTCCTATTCCTGATGCCAGGTTTGTACGGGCCTCGGGTATACCATACGTATCTATTCGGTTACAAGTTCGTAAATCTACTAGAGATAGTGGTTCATGCCACTGGACTCTTCACTACATTGCCTATAACTATCTATAATATTTATATGTAAGTAACCCGTTCTTTCTTATATTCGATTATGTATTAATTGCATATTAAATAAAAGCATACTAGTGTAGATTCTGGCATGAGTCACTAAACTGAAAATTAATTTAACATCAGTCTTTTCTTTTCTGTTGTAAAGAGAATGACAAGGATACACTGCTGACAAATTTAAGTTTAGAGAATCATGTCAGATTCGACACCACTCTCATACTATGTTGCTAGTGAAAGAAAACATGAAACACACTAGCTATTAACTTTTCTTCGCAATCAGTTTATCCATGGACAGCAGCAAGTTATACATCATTTCGTTGATGAACAGGGAATTCAATTCATATATAAAAACTGTTAGAAGTATTAAAGTGGCAGCAAATTTTTAGAAGCAAAATGGTGATCATAATATGGTTTGCATACAAGACGCAGCTAGCATCAAATCACTGCACCTGATGTCAGTGTAAGTGAACTCCTGCAGTGAAGACAATCTTTAAATCAGAGACTGCTAATCACTGCGCAACCAAGTCTTTTTCATTAATGTCCCACTACTGCAGGGGCACAGGCCTTCCCTATGAATGGAATAGGGAGATTTGGCCGTGACCCACCACGCTGGCCCAGTGTAGTTGCTAACGACTGCAAATGCAGCCAGAACCAACGGCTTCACATGCTTTCCGAAGCACAGAGGAGCTCGAGTTAATAAGTTTTTGGTCATCCATCCAATGCCCTACCATTGTGAAAGTTGCTTAACTTTTACAATCGCATGCTTCTCAAGTACATCTTACTAAACATTCTTGATTCCTGGCCATATTTTTTATAGAGCAAAAAGAAATCGCACTATCCTGAACAAGTCAGTGATAGGCATGGTTCGTCCGGTGTGGTCAATGCTCCTCATGAACGCTGCTATACTGGTATGGGTGATCAAATCACCGAACAATATCCTCGAATACGACCCGAAAGCCTTCATCCTGGTATATGGCACCTTCTTCAGCAATATCTCCGTAAGACTTCAAGATTTTTATCATCATTATAATATCATCTCATCTTTTAGGACTCGGAACTTCATTATGATCAAATTTACCTGAATAAAGTCCTCTACGCACTATCTATCTTGCTGGATCCAGTAAATGGGACAGCACCATACACGTAAATCATCATCATCATCCTATCAATGTCCCCACTGCTGGGGCACAGGCCTTCCCTATGGATGGAATAGGGAGATTGGGTCACGACCCAATACACGGGCCCAGTGCGGATTGGCGGGAGCTAACGACTGCAGACACAGACGGAATCAACGGCTTAACGTGTCTTCCGAAGCACGAAGGAACTCGAGATAGAAGATTTTTGATCACCCATCCAATGACCGACCACTGCGAAAGTGGCTTAACTTCAACGATCGCAGCCGATCGCTCTAACCATCTGCGGCCTTCAAGCTCCTCATAAACAGCAAACACCTATCCTATATCCCCGTCTCTGTTACGCGTACAGCGATCCAGCAAGATGGACAATGCGTAGTGGAATAAGTCACTGGTAGACATCGTACGTCCGGTATGGTCAATCCTTCTCATGAACGCTGCTATCCTGGTAGGTATGGGTGTTCAAATCCCCGAATACATCTGGAATACGTCTCGAAAGCCTTCATAGGGCCTTTTTCAGTATTCAATATTATCACGATCAGAGTACTCACATCATCATCTTATTGTTTTAGCTTTTAGGGCTTACAACTTCTCTATGAACAAAGTTTAGTTTTTTCTGTATCGCCATAGATCTTGGTGTTTATAGTTCCGTCATCATTTCTCCCTAACTTTTTTGTCATTGGAGCTACATAACTATACAGGCATTTTCCCCGTATTCGAAATGGTATTTAATAATGAAGTAAAAAAATACTCACAACTTTAGCCATAGCTTTTTCACTCAAAGTTGTATAAAGTGACAGATTTTTTTAAAAAGTTATGAGGGCATTAAAAACAACTTTCAGACCTATTTCATTAAGTAGATATCGTTGCTTAGAACTCGTTGAAATAAAAAATACTGTTTCTATTTTGTTGTAAGTAAATGAACATACAATAAAGGCAAAACCACCTTTTTTTAAACCAAAGTCCACAGCTTTTACAAAATGCTGTTCCGTTTCTCTTTACTATCTAATAATCTATGAACTTGACATTTTACGATTATATTGCAATGTCCTGAAACACTAAGGAGTGAGGGATTTGGCACTGTGCGGGACACAATTTTCTGTCACATCATCAATATTTGCTACTAAACTCCACATACACTTATCATCAAATACCTTATTGTGCTTTGTAGGTAAAAACAAAAGTTCTATATCTTTCACAGTGCCGCCTCATAGTGGCAGAAATGAGCAAGCAGCGTTGTGACGTAATCACCTGGATGTGCTGGCCTCTACTCGCAGGTGTATCTGTCTCACTCTACCTACCGCACCTGGAGATAGCCGTCCTGTATATCATATTCGTTTTGAGTTTGGCCGCTCATATACACTATGGAGTTTGCGTGGTAACTATCTTTTTATGCCTTTTCTGGTAAATAAAATGGGTATTGGATTCAAACCGGATAGGTTTTCTGTCATTAAAATGTCATGTCAATTCAAACCTCAAAATTCATTCTTATCGAGAGCAAATATTATATTTAGCACTGTTACTTGCTTGATTGTGAGACTACATTTTATACTAGTATTATATGAAAACTGTTATAAAATATATCCAACAGGCACCAGACGGGTAAATTTTATAACATATACCCGTCTGCTAGCTGGACCACGAGGATTTTTTTCTAGTAAACTTTTCTTTAGATTTAAACATCTAGCAGTTAAATAGTTAAAAAAATGTAACTATAATTGACATTTCTTCTTTCAAATGCTTAATACTTGTAAGGGTTTTTATTTGACATTGTGGGTTACCTACAATGCGAAGAGATAGCGCTGCCTTGCAGCTTAAGAAACACTAGAGAGAATTCGACGCGGCTATTAGAGTCGCGGTAGTATAATGGTTAGTTCATTCGCCCAGATAGCGAAGGGTGCTGGTTCGAGTCCCGTCTGCTGCCTGGTCTGCAAAGAATTTTTTCTAGTAAACTTTTCTTTAGATTTACTTAAGATTTAAATATATCAGTTAAATACTTAAAAAAAATAAAAATGTAATACACACTTTATAATCACAATCGAAAAATCAACTACGACTGGATGCCTGTTGATTGTTATTTTAATAAGATAAAAGTTATTTTATTAAAAACTATAATAATAACTATTTCTTTTCAGGTGCGTCAAATGTGTCGTCATTTCAAGATACAGTGCTTCACTGTACCAAAGAACAAATGGAAATAATCGACATAAGTGTTTAATGTTTTACGTTTATTAAATACTGACATATTTGTAAATAATCCTTGTTTGGCTAATTTATATCCGAATTTAATAAGTTTTTCTAACAGTTAAACTTTAGAAGAGAAACATCAAACAACGTATCATCAATAGAGAACTCAAACACAAAAATAGGTTTATTTGATAAAACAAAGATAATTTAAAGTAATTCCAAACAACCTGCTTCCAGAAGCATCCTGCTTGTCAGGTACTAAGCGAAAATTTGACACCGCAACTGAATCTAATTCACAAAATAATACGTAACATAACACGGGATAGCGAAAAAATGAGCAATACGACGAAAAGCTGCGGAGCGGTCGCGGTTCGAATGAAAAGGACAGCTATAGTCACTCGGTTGGGCTCGCAACTCCGTCTTTAAATTATACGTTCTCATAGCCTTGTAGCGTTCACCCTTCTTCCAAAAAGGTTTGTTGTTCCAACAAAAGACAACCGAACGTCGCACTTGTGACGACGCTAACAAAGTTTCAATCGTTTCGAATCCATCTGGAGTTAAGTCGTTTTGGTAATCACACGAAATTTAGTAATGGGGGGTGCGCGATATGGACACCGAAGTCAGGGTTTAGAATTTCAGTACAGCTTCGGATAGCTACGAAGCGCAGCTTTGTTAGTTGTCCAATTGTTTACCGATATTTTTTTTTAATTTCCCTCGCGCTCTTTATGTACGATACGTAAATTTCAAAACCGGAATTCGACAAAACCTCTTTGTAGAACGTTTGAATATTCAAATTTTGAATTAAGAACAGTGACTGACAGTGGTGTGCTTTTTTAAATTGTGTTTTAAAAAAGGGGCGTTACAATAAAAAATAAAAGGTGTTTTAAAAATTGGAGATAAATAAAAAATTGATAATTAGGTAAGTGAGGTGTATGAGAATGAAAAATTAACAATTTAATGGCGAATTTTGTGGTGGTGTGGAAATTAAACCTTGAGCATGACGGTACATTTAAAAAGCATGTTTTGGATAATGTATGTGTTAGGTTTTTTCTAATGAGAAACTATAATGTACGATGAAGCGGAGTCGCAAATGCAGGTAAATATTGACTTGATTAATAAAGCTCTACATGACTCTACAAATATATTTAGACATACTCAAGAAAATTGGCACGTTGCAAAAAGTTTTATTAGAAAAAGACTGTATAATTATCCTTAAAATTATTTGAGTTCTTCGTAGCATTAACTGAAATTAACGCATGGAAAAATCAACGGAAGATAAAAAGAAATTAGTAGGATAAGCTATGCTGATTTAGGAAAATAATTATGAATACTTACCTAATACTTTTTTAAATACCTATATACTGGCAAATTCGAAACGTAAAAGTTTACTTAGAGTTTGTAGTATAAATAAATAAATAAACTATTACATTGTAAATTTACGTGTGTAGGAAAACAGAAGTAAATTTAAAAACTTTATTTTTTATTTTAGTAAAAATTTATTTTCTGCCAAAAAAAATCACTTGTTTATTTGAAAATCAACGGCTTTCACAAAAGTTTTTAAATACAGTATAAACCAATAGTAAGGCTAATTACAGATTTTCCATAAATTAAACTTTAGTATCTTGTGTTCACGGTCAAAAATATTCAACTTCCTCTAAGCTAAATGAAATCCATACTTTGAAACAAAACTAATTAATAATAATTCTATCTCAAGTGAGAAAAATGTTTTTTTTATATTAAAACTAATTATTCAAATATCCTCAGTGCTATATCTCACAGAGGCAAGAACACATTGTCTACATTGGTTAGTTAATAGGCTTAACATTTCATAACCAGTCCTTGTATGCTTTTATAGAACTTACGTTGTCATTATTACTGTGAAAGCCTTTTTTTGATAATGGGCAAACAAGCATTTATTATTTTTGAAGTGAAACTTCTTTACGCACTCTTGACTGGGGGGGTAAGCTGGCGAAAGCTTTACGCGTTACGAAAAGTGTGTTCGGGCGAGGCGAACGGGAGTTGAGTGAGGGATATAAGCAAGGGAAAGCAGTGCGCGCGCAAATTTTCTTACTCACATACATGTATATATATATATACAAGCTAAAGAAGTTTCACTCGAGTCGTCATAAGCACACTCATTTTTTTATGTTAAAAGGATGACAAATATGCGTATAGCCCGCCGGATGATAAGCGGCCACCATAGACTAAACTTAGACGCTACGATACCAAAAATATTACTCGCACCATTTCCTACCCTGACCCAATTCCTTACCCCATGGAGCCCTTACCTTACTCACCGTCAGAAATACACTACCAAAAGGTAGTGTTATTTTACTGTGCTCTTCTGTAAGGTAAAGGTTAATTCCCCAAACAGGCGCTCCAATTACAGCTGAAAATAATTCGCTATGCCTTACCCCATCGAGCCCTTACCTTACTCACCGGCAGAAATACACTACCAAAAGGTAGTTTTATTTTACTGTGCTCTTCTGTAATGTGGAGGTTACTTACACGGGCTCTCCAATTACAGCGGAAAATCCGCTATGCCCTACCTCTCTTGAAAAAATATGGTCAACCTTGTGATAAGCAGTCAGCCATATTAGCCTATAAAGGCTTGCAATAACAGAGTATTTCTTGTTCGTCCCTTACTCCAATTTCACCTCCTTACCCCATGTAGATCTGGAAACCTTACCCACTAACAGCAACAACAACAGTGTCATTTCACTGCAGTCTCGTGTGCTAAACTGGAGATTGCATACCCAGACGGGCGCTCTTATACGAGCGATAAATCCCCTTATGATCTAACACTCTTTACCTACTTCATACTTAAACCTCGTTATTAATAAATAAGGAATAAGCTGTGACTATTTACGCCGTGTTTTATTCATATCACTCAAATACCGTTTGTCATTCAACGGAAAGAGACAAAACATGGAATAACTAGTCCAAGCTTATTCTCTGTTTATTAATGGGGGTAGGTGTCTCCCCAAAGTAAACTAAATACAATGGATATTAAATTTGTTTCATCATCATCATCATCAGCCTATTAATGTCCCCACTGCTGGGGCACAGGCCTTCCCTATGGATGGATTAGGGAGATTGGGCCATGACCCACCACGCGGGCCCAGTGCGGGTTGGTGGGTGCTAACGACTGCAGATGCAGCCGGGACGAACGGCTTAACGTGCCTTCCGAAGCACGGAGGAGCTCGAGATAGTAAATTTTTGGTCACCCATCCAATGACCTACCACTGCGAAAGTTGCTCAACTTTAACGACCGCAACCGAACGCACTAACCATTGGCGCCATCGAGCTCCTCAAAGAAACTTTATGATTTTGTTGAACAGACTTTGTTGATTGTACTAATGTGACTGGAAACGATTTTATAGCAATTCACATTTTAATGTTTGATTCCCGGTTATGTCAATTAAATCTTATTTGACCACACATCGGTGATAAGGTGTATCACCAGTTAAGAGTATAAAATCGAAACTTATAGAACCTATTCATTTTCATTTATTTGATTAAAAATATTGGTTAAATGAGTGTTGAATAATTAAAAAAAAATAAAAATTAAATACCTCGTAAACTTGGACCAAGTGCATTTATTTCTAGTAAAATTTTCTTTAGATTTAAACATCTAGCGGTTAAATGTCTAAAAATATAAATAAAATAATCAAAAATATATTCATAATAGGAAAAATATTTTTTGGTTACATGCCTACCAAACATTGTTAATTGTTACAAATACTAGGAAAACTGTTATTCCTATCATTTTTAACAAATAAAAGAAACATCAATTAATTCATTTTTTTAGAGAATTCGATATGTCACATTAATAATATAAAATATATAGCTGATGAAACACAAATTATATTCCTATGTGTATTCAAATATGTTGTTAGTAGTAAGTTTTAGCTAATGTTATACATTAATTGATGAAAGATAAAATTGATAGTTATTTTTTTTATTTTGTAAGCATGTAACTGCTCGATGTTAAAATCCAAAGAAAATATTACTTGAAAAAATCCAAGTGGGTTTGAGTCTCGTCTGCTGCCTGGTCCACGTGGAATTTTTCTAGTAATATTTTCTTAAGATAAAATACGAATAAGATAAAATGTAAAAAAAAACTTGAGTTAAGATGTAGGTAACATTTTTTTTTTGTTATATAGATTTTATCACAGGATTGTTTTACTTACATTTTAAAATCTCACAATTAACGGCAGAAATAAAACAAATCAATTTACTCCTCACAGAATAACTAACAAAATGCTATTAGAAATCAGTAAGTCAGTAGTACCGAAAGTCGTCTTGTAAGAAGTCTACCATTAATCATTTTGTTATTAAAACGATAACAAATTTTTAGTTAATATTGTTAGTTAATTTCACTTAAAACATAGAAAGAAATAAAATGCAGTTGCCCGTACAAAATAAAGCTTTAGCTTATTACAAAGAATTGTCATTTTTCCTATAGACAATGAGCGTTTAGTGCACATTCATTTATTTCATCTTGTTGTATACATAGGTGTTACAAGTATGGTTAGGTTACAAACAAGAGCCCTGTAAGGGCACGGAAAATTTATAGATATAGAGATTATTATTACAATTTAATATTTTATACAAAATTAATACTTATTAATATTGTTTATAAATTAATAGTAAAATTTAAATGTAAAAATAGCTTTGTTTATATTAATATTATGGGTTTATGTCATGTTTATTTACCTAAGCTATTTTTTGGTCAATATATTCGTTTACAGAATAGCCTTACTGATTACATACAGCCTAGTGAAGACTACACTGAATAGTCTTGATTTCTTTTAATATTGATTTGCTACACCAACACTTTATTATTTCTTATTTATGGCGTAGGTGGTTAGCACGTTCGGCAGCGATCGTTAAAGTTAAGCAACTCGCGCAGTGGTCGGTCATTGGATGGGTGACCAAAAATTGTCTAACTCGAGTTCCTTCGTGCTTCGGAAGGCACGTTAAGCCGTGTGTCCCGGCTGCATCTGCAGTCGCTAGCCCTCGACAATCCGCACTTTTGGCCCGCGTGGTGGGTCATAGCCCAATCTCCCTATTCCATCCATAGGAAAGGCCTGTGCCCCAACAGTGGGGACATTAATACGCTGATGATAATGATGAATACAATACACCTATTATATGCTACGGTATGATATAGTATACTTATACTATGATATGGTATATTAACAAATATGAAGTACAGTCTTGTAGAGGGTTTTAAACGTAAATAAAAAATACTTAAAATCTAATACAACGGCTTCCTTCAGTTCATTGAAACACCGCGTTCTTCGTGTTTACGAACTCCGTACCGTGTTTTAATTTGAACATGGGCATCTACGAGTTGAAGTTTCCAAAATACAGTTATATTTGACAAACACGCCTTTTAATATTTAATTGTTTAGATTCCGTCCGCGTCGCCGCTGCCGTTATTTCTACTATAAACCATTTTTGCTTTAGTTGATTTTTAAAGTGAAATTTAGAGATTCAGAGAGCGTTAATAGCTATAAATCAGTCAAAAGTTCAACTTCGACTATTTTAATGAGGATATTTTTATGACTCTATTAAATGGAATAACTGTCAAACTAAACGAGAAAGACTTTTTTTCCGAGTGTGTATGCTGTTGGTCGCAGGTGACTTTTACAGCGTCACCGGGTTTGGGGACGGCGATATCTTAAGGAGACCTCAAGCCGAGAATTGGCGTGTGCCTGTGGAGGTATTCCAGGCAGATGGCATCTCCCCACGGAGGGAGTCTCCTCTCTGTCTGGAGCCTCTAGACCACTCGAACCTGAGGGGATCGGCTCAACTCGAGGGCATCTCTGAGGCCCGTATTATAGAAAGATTCTCAGTGATTAATCTAGTCTTGAGCATAGTTGAGCTCAACTCGAGGGCGTCTCTGAGGCCCGTATTATAGAAAGATTCTCAGTGATTGATCTAGTCTTGAGTATAGTTAAGAAAGGGATGTCGCTATATATAGCACATAGCGATATCCCGTTCTAACTGTACTCAAGTAAAGATCACCATTTAGTTGTCATTCTGTAATACGGGCCTGAGACTCGGACCTCGGCTCTAGTTAGCCGTTGTCGTGGGGGGCAGGCGAAAGACTGCTAACAGTACCTACTTATAAAGACATTAGTTGGTGCAGGTAGCCATGACTTCTTCTAATATTAGAAGAGACAGTTATTTTCATTATAAGTACCTTTTTTTCGATGACGGGAAGAAAAAATGCATGATACACACGTACTATTATAATAATAAATATATCTTTATCAAATAGATTTCCGAAAGGTACCGTCACCGTATCAACTCGAGCCGTTTAGTATTCTTTATATGAAACTCCATATTGCAACGCAAACTAATAATTATAATTTCTCGTTTAAGTACATCATTTAATTGCCTTTTCATGTGCTGAAATCCATCCAACCTTCGCCATATTCTCAAAGTTTTCTAAACTTTTTATTCATACCATAATTAATTCGGCGGTTTAGACCAGGTATTTCGCAGTCGCTTATTAATTGTATATTTTATGACAAATAAATCGACAAGTCCCCGACTGGCCGTCCTTATGGTGCGACGAGGCGTGCCATGGTGGCATTTCTCCGAACCACGCGTAGCTCCAGCATCCAGCCACCATCCCGGGGCGTCGGGATCGCTTAGCTCATTCAAGCATAGCATAAGAACCTGGGCCAGTAGGGTTGGGAGATAGTGCTATCGATGTATTTTCAATAGTGTAAAATAACGTAAAATATAATTTAAAATTGTTAAGATCTTATGATATTATTTCATGAATTATGATCCGAATGGTGAGGTGACTAATTTTAGGGATTCGTCTATTTATTTAATCCACTCACAATAAATTAGTACCTAGTAATACAAATAAGTTTCCGCCATTTCTTAGTAAAGATTAAGAATTCATTGTGAAAGAACGATACACTTTTATTTTGAGTATTGTCCATCATAAGCCACTGCTTTTTCCTATCTTTGAAGCAGCATCCGGATACTACGCCACATTGACCTCTTCATCCTTTGAGAGTATCCACAAATCAATCCATTTTTTTGTATCTTCATATGAAGTAAAGCACTGCTCCTAAAAATCATGTGCCATCGATCGGAATAAATGATTGGCAGATAGCACAAGATCAGGTGAATACAGCGAGTGTGTAACACTTACCAATTAAGTTATTTAAAAAGTTTTTGACCGGTACATCAACATGCGGACAAGCATTATCATGTAAGAGTAACTACCTCTTGTGTCTGGTGTAGTTATGAGAGCGATTTTCTCTTAGAGCTCGGCTCAATCTCATCAATTGTGTTCGGTAGAGGTTATGTTGTTACTAAATAATTAAACTTACTTGACCTTTAGAAAAAAAAAACAACATCTTCGTTTGCCAAGATACAATAACAAATTAACAAATAACCAAACAGTTTAAAAATACAAGATTATTATTAGACTACTTGTTACTATGCTAATTTATTAAAGATTTACTAGAATTCTAGTTTTTTTCAAACAAATCATCCAAATTATCTTAATGTAAATTCTAATAGAAGATTTGACTACACAATTACTTATACATACAGTTTTTAACTGGCAACAGATCCATATCTGTTCCTAATAACAGCTTAAAAACGGCACAATGTCTAAGTCTTCAGTCGCGTGTGATTCATCGTCACAACATGTCCGAACTCGAGGATCCAGTTACGTGGTTCTACACGTTGACGTCTCGCGTATCTATAAATTACGAGTGAACGGATCAAATGGCTCGTCACAAACCGACTGTAAATCGTTAATTATATTCTACTTCTTTTTTGTCTTGGCTCTAGACTAGTTAATTTGTGTATTCGTAATTTAGAAAAATAGTATGATTCACTTATATTGCAATATCTATTGTAGACCGCTAAATTATTTATTTACTGTCACTAAGACATTTTGATTCCACCTCACCTAATCAAGTGGCGGTAGATTCCAGACGCGAAGATAATTAATAATAACGATATTAGTTTTATCAGCAGTCTTTCATTTTTACCTATCCTCTTAGAAAAAGTTTTTTGATTAACTTTGGACTTGTACTTAAACAATTCCCAGGCTGGACACGATCGGACTGCTCTTATCGATAAAATCAATGTCCCAACCTTATGCAGCTCGTGCCGTAAAAAGAGGACACAGCACACTTCATTAATAAAAGGTTAAATAATGTCGAAGCAGCCATTTTGCGGGGCCTCAGGTTACACTACCCACTGGTGGGCTAAATCATATTTGCTGTAACCGTAAACTTTAACCGTGTAGTTAAAGATAAGGAAGTTTTTTTACAATTGTTTTAATTCATCTTACTTCTCGTTATTTTTATACACACTCTTATTCTTCTTCTCTTCAATAGATTATTGTTAATAATTTCTGGTAATTAATTTATATGGGCCCCATTATCCTAATATGGCCAGGGCCTCCAATAAGTCAAAGACGGCACTGCTTGTAGTGTTGTATTGTTATTGGTAAGTAACGTAAAGTTCCAATGTTTCATCACATATTAGAGGATAGAGTCAGAGTGGGAATCGGGAGAGTTATACTCTGTTATCAGCATTTTATGCGAATTTTCCGCTCGTTGCAACGCGCCCGTCTGGGGAAGTAACCTCCTCCTTAAAGAAGATCACAATAAAATAATACTACCTTTTGGTGGTGTTGTGTTTCGGTCGGTGAATAAGGTTTCAGTACTCCACGTGGTAGGGGATTGGGTCAGGGCGGGAAACCGTGAGTGATATTTTTGATATTGCAAGCGTCTAAATACGCTAATGCTGAAGGTGGCCGCTTACCATCAGAAGGGTTACGCTTACACACGCTTGTTTGCCACCCTATGAACATAAAAAAACTTACTGACGGAATTTGCTTATTAAGGCAGGTCATATAATTTATAATGTTCAAAAACAAAAAGGGACTTTGTGCAAGCACCTTTTTTAGGTTTAACACGAAGCCCAACGAACCGACTGCTAATACGGAGGTCTTGTATAATAATTTTAAGAATCCATAGAGAACAAAAGCTAAGATTAACCTTTAAAATATTAATTTAAAACGAAAAAAATACCCGCCCTAACCTTTCACGTCAATTTACCCATATGCTAATAGAAATTAAACCGAAACGATTTGGCACAAACGGACTGCCATGCGTGCCGTTCCTTTTTTTCGAATTTCGAATCCGTGCGCACAACACCAGCATTGTGCGCGTGCGCCGACCGCCACTTCCAGGAATGATTTCGTTGAGAGACCGAAAGGGATGCATATATCAATTTCGCACCTACAGGAGCGGGATGGGGACTGGATATTAATTTTGTTTTTCTTTTCGTTAATCTGTGGCCACATGTGGCTTGCGGACCCTATGGTCATTCGTCGCGATGGGTCGTTTATTTCTATAGAGGTATGTATGGTTAGTGAACTTTCTGGTGTTGTTTTAATTGATACGTTGCCTCTTGGATGTTCATGACATTCTGGTATTTATGATTTAAAATACTTTTCTCATTTCAAAGGCCTCTAAGAAATATTGTTATTATTTAAGTAGGTTTAATAATAGTTTAATGTGGTTGTGGTTTAAGGTTAATAACAACTATTGCTAAAAACGATACCAGAATTACATGAGATTGATCTATTGGAACTGGACTTAAAGTGTTCTTTCCTACATCCTTTCCTTCCTTTTCGACTTCTACAACAGATTACAATTATGGCGACGTATAGAACTAAAGCAAACAGAAAGAATATAATAAGTATATTCTCAGTAAACACAATATTGAAGTCGATTCTGGCGTGATTCTCTAAACTAAATTTAACATCAGTCTCTCCTTTGTATTCTGTATAGAGAATGAAAAGGATTCACTGTTGTCAAATTTAAGTTTAGCTTTAGAGAATCATGCCAGAATCGACATCATTATCTATCTAAATTGTCTTAGAATTGTGATGAGGATAACTGACATATAACCACCTAATTAATAAACGAAGAATAAGCTTGGATTAGTTACTCCATGTTTGTCTCTGTTCACATGAACATGAACAAAACACGGCGTAATTAGTCCAAGCTAATTGCTTGTTTATTATTATAGGGGTTGTATTTTTCTCCGTGCTGCATATAATCACATCAACTTTTAACTTACAACAAATATCATCAGTTAAATAATAACCACCTAATTATCATTGTAATACAGATGAATAGTGTATTTTTTTCCTTATTTTTCATTAGTATTTTACCACAACCATCAGAGTAGTACTTGAATCAATCAAAAAACCACAATGAAAATGGAAATGCAAACAACGTCAATAAACTTTGCAAAACTCCTTGATTCACTTAACAGGCAAAAATTTTTAAGTACACATTTATCGTAAATAGCTGCCATAGCTAATGGACCTAAAAAAGAAGGCCTTTTTTGAACGTCCATGGCCATAATACCTATTAGCATAACTTTGTGACATCATGGAGTACTACTCGCCCCTAACACGATTTTAATCCTTACCCTTATCAAATACCCACTACATCATACAGCTCTGGCAATACACAACACGAATAAGGCTTTTGGCTATATAGCAGCAACAATGCTTCTTCTATTCAGCAACGGTTCCCACAAGCTGCGCTCGTAAATCCTAATAAATGGAATAAGTAATGTTTTTCTTGGTGGACATGCTCGCAAAAGTACGATAAGAGCGGATGTGTTTGTTTTAACTCAGCGGTATTCAAATTCACAACACACCGTTTATTTCGTGACTAATGCGTGTGTACTTTTTTTTTTTATATGTAGTTCTGGTACAATTCCAATCGGGTTTTTTTAGTTTCTCATAATATGTATATCCATCTACAGTCGTCTCTGGAACGGATATGGTATAATTTTTATCCCAAAAATCATCTTTTAAGAGGGTGGAAAAGGGGTACTTTTTTGTATAGAGAATTTTTTTTTCCACGGTGATGAATTTGCCGGGCGTCTGCACACGTATCATTAATAGAAATAGTTATATAATTTCCTATTTCTTGTTCTTTTCTTTACGTATTTATGAGTAGCCTATACCGTGCAAAAGATAGTAAAATAATACCACCTTTTGGTGTTATGTTTTTGTTTGTGAGTAAGTAATGCCATAATCATAGTTCCACGGGTCGAGAGACTAGTTTCAGGGTCGATAAGGCCAGCAAAGTAGATCGTGCTGCAGCAGATATGACAGTTAATTTGAGAGAGACTTAATGTTCTGTAAATTACAGAAAAAACATTGAAAAATCAATGAAATCACCCAAAAAAAATAAAGATTTTGGTTTTTGTACTGTGGTTGAGTTTTCATGTCCGTCAAATAATTATAAATTCATACAATGTACCAGGCTCCCAAAAATGTGTAAGAGGTGACTGGTACGATAAACATCTGGGTCCCTTTCAACGTGACTAGTTATCTACATCTGATTCATTCTTCGTTTTTGTACGCGTACCCCGATGTTAATCTTGATTTTAGTTATTTACAACACCCAGTTAGATAAGATTTGGATTAAGGAGATATTAGGCGTACGTGTTTGCTTACAGTGAACATTTTGTTCGTAATTAGTGATCTTGGCAACAATCTCTTTAGAATTAAGTACTTATTCTTTTTTTTTGGAATAATCATTTTTGTTAAGTAGCCTCAGAAGTTTAAAGGTTGTATAAATAGTAAACATATATCTGAATTCATAAAAAAAATGTAATTTATAAAAGAATGCGTTTCGATTGTTATATAATTTTCTTGCCATGTCAACATCTCGAGTTGAATGAGATGTTATAAACAAAACCTTTACGATACTAAAATAGATTTATACTTATTATATTATATATATATTTTTTGGAATAATCATATTTGTTAAGTAGCCTCAGAAGTTTGAAGGTTGTATAAATAGTAAACATATATCTGAATTCATAAAAAAAATGTAATTTATAAAAAAATGCGTTTCTTTTTTTTTAGTTTATTTAGGAAAACAAACAACTGTACAATAATTGTAATTTTGATAGCAAAGAAATTGATATAAACTTACTAATTGTACAATCAACACCGTTATCCTTAGTTTATTTATAAAAAAGAAAACATCTCAAAAATATAAAAATAACTAAAAAGTATTTTTGCAAATAGTGTAATTTAAGTGCATATTATTCTTCTTTATATAATACTTTCCTTCCCTTCAAACCAAGCATTCAAATGCATTATACATTTAAATACTTAGCTTAAAAAAATAACAATAATTATTTTAGGGCACCAAACCCAGCGATGAAACCATGAATTCACGAGACAAGTAGGGAACTACCAAATAAATTTTTATATATTATATTTACATAGGCTTCTAAGTTTTGTAATAACTTCCTTTTTAAATGAGCGCGGTGATACGCAAATAATATCGAGATTGTACAGGCAGTCATTGTATAGGGACGCTATTTAGAAGTGGTGCACGTTTTCCTGCATTAGTCCTTGTGTATTTGATATGAAAAAGTTTATGTGGGCGGGCATTGCGTATTCTTACAGAACGTTTCGATTGTTATATAATTTTCTTGCCATGTCAACATCTCCAGTTGAATGACATGTTATAAACAAAACCTTTACGATACTAGATAAAATAGATTTATACGCAAGCTCATACGTGCTGAGGTATGACATTACAGAAGTGTGACATCACCATATTTAAGTTATCGCGACCACCAGGCGAGCATTAGTCGTAAGCGTTAGGTGTCTGGGTGTCTCAGTCTCAGCCCGATATGGATTCGTGTTGTAAACAACAAATCGTGCACTGCCTAGCAGGTTCTGCGAGCCCGGTATTAAAATGCAAAAGTACTAGTCTCGTTCAACAGTGACATACCACTTACCAGTAAATAACGACATATTATGAGTATATTGTGGATTGGTAATAAATTAAGAGATTTAATCTGACGCCAATCCAAATTAATCCTCATCTTGAGAAAACCTTTTCATATAAGAACTTTTGGAATCACTGAAAAGTCAAGTATGATGTTAGCCCCATATTAGGGCTTCTGCTGAAATGTAAATTAATTTTGTATTTTATAATTTATTAAGTTTCTGTACTAAGTGCAATGTGAGTTGACTGTTGTGTTTGGTATCTAAAAAAAAATGGATGCGTGTAACTTATGTACGCGCGTGAGAAGTTATACTTCTTTAGCATCATTAAAAATATTTTTAATAATTACAATAAAATAATAAAAGGACTGGAAAATGATAGTTAACACAGTCAATTAAGTTCAGTTTTAATTTGAAAAATTAAATAAATATTCAAAATATTCAATTAAAATCGCTACTGAATTTAAGTTATTAGTCCATATGTAATTAGCACTTGTAAGTAACTAAAACACGTTGTGTCTATATAGAAACTAGAAAGATGTGGATAAATATTATAAATATGAAAATAGTGATCAGAGGCGACGAGCGTGCCAACATTGTTTTTGAGAACGCGATCATCTTATGGAGCTCCGTGGATCGTTCAAAGTACCTTTCGAACAGATGTCTAATAATGGTGGATTATTAACCACTAAGTGGTTAATAATCCACCATTATTAGACACTAACATTCATAACGCGCCCGCGGCCAACTTCATGGTGTTACTATTGTGTTACAGTGATGCGCGCGCATCTCGAAATTTCACTCACATGATTTTTTCATAACGCGCCCGCGGCCAACTTCATGCTGTTACTTTTGGGTTACAGTGATGCGTGCGCATCTAAAAATTTCACTCTCATCATTTTTTCATAACGCGCCTAAAGAAGTATAACTTCAAAAACAATATTTTTAAAACAGTATACCAGTTTCCGCAACTTATTCCACTTTAAATAATTCATGTCCTACATAAATCATTCACCCTTTTCTTTACCATCATCAAACTTTCTTTTACAGTAGTGTCCTACTGCAATATTCATCTAAATATTTAATCGTTTAGGCGGAAACGGTCCAACAGGAGGCAGACAGGTTATTTTCATATATCTATCTGTTACTGAAGCATTAACAATATTTAAATAAATACATGAAGAAGTTAGCAAAGCATTACAATCTTTGTTGTATTTCTAGTTTACGAAGTTCCGTCACCATCTGCATTCATGATGTTCATTCTAAAGCCAACTCAATATGTACCTACTGACAGCTTAACGAATCTCTACCTATATATTCTCTAAAATATCTCATAGGACTGCTATTCATTTTGTCACACGAGTCAACGAACTGAAAACCGGCCTATTTGAATACCTATATTTTCCATATTCATTCAATATAAATACAAGTGAGACTTACATACAGTGTACGGATTTTACAAAGTCGCAAATGTATCACATCTACCAGGATAGCATAACATAGCAAGGCTAATAAATGTCAAGTGGAAACAAACTCATTCAATAGACACCCACGTTGCAATAGTGAAGCGTAAACAATGCTTTAACAAGATCTTGTAAATATCAAAGGTTCCTACCATGATGTGTCAGATTACATTTATTTGACTGCCGCCAAACTGATAAATTTTCAGATTCTTAAAAATATAGATAGTTGTAACAATCGTACTTTACGAAAATATTTTAGAGCGCCTTATTCAAATTCTTAAGAAAAAATACTTAACTAGAGGTCTCTGTATATAAAAACTGATTGACTCTAGCATCACTCAAGAAAGCCTCTACAAATTCAACTATCTTTGATTTCTTCGTAACAAGACAAACTATTCTCAACAAAGATGTATAAAAAAGTACTCATTTTGTGAATCAGTAAATTAGCATACGTGCAAAGACATAGACCACATAGCCGACACATAGCTGCCTACCTACTATATAGTTATTAAATTGCAATATCTTTTAAAAGTTTACCAAAAATAAAGAAGCCAAGATACAATATTTGGGGTTACTTGGATTAAAATGGAGAAATACAGAATACACAGCAATGATCCTAGGAGTGATTCGAATTCGGTTTTCAAATTTAGTTTGGCAGACGGAAGAGGCGTGGCAGCGGGTAGGCGGGGCGCGGGAGGGAGATAGGACGATGTTCCACATTCAAATCGTACAGCTGTCCGCGCAGCAAATTTCGGCGCGCTATTGTATTGTAGAGATATTTCAACCATTTTTTGTGTTGAATTTTTCAAAGGTTGTTTGTGGCGTACATAAAAATGTAGTACACTATATAGTGACATGACAACAGATAATATATTCAAGATATCTTTATTATTAATAGTTTTATAATTCCACCACAGATTAATCATAATTGGGTCGTTATTTTTTTCTATGAACTACTTTGAACTCTTTAAATAACTAGTTTGAATTTAAATTACATTTTTTTTAATTATCTTAATTTAATATCATGTTATCATAAAATTATCTTAGGTTCCGAAAACAATACAATGCATCACAGTTTTAGCAATTATTCGCAATTTTAATTTTTATCATAATTTGCTGTCTCTTGAAGACCTCGATCACAAGCTATTAATATGCACCTAATATAGCTATATATTAGGTGCATATTTGAAATAAAAATTCAGGTCTTTTAAATGATATTACTTTTTCAATAAATTACAGTATAGTATTATTAGTATGGTATTATTACGAAATCGTGCTTAAAAAGCAGAGCTCTCTTACAAGCATTTTTTATGAAACATTATCAAAAAAACAAAAATTAAAAAAAAACTAGGCCTTGTTTCCCTATCTGGACGATTGCAAAGGACTTCATCATCATCAACCTATAAATATAACCTATAAACAAGCATTTCAGAAAGCAGACATTCTAGGGCCAAAACATTATAAGAGACGAAAGCCCAGGTTGTTGGAAAGTATACATTTGAGAAAAGCACATTTTAGGAAACAACAACTGAAATTTTACTCCTGAGAGAGTAATTGTAATAGGTCAGTCTAAACCCATACAAGTTGGCTAGGGAAATGCTATCTGATTTCTAGAGAATTATTTTTTCTCGGAAATTTATCGCAGATTTACGCTAGTAAGTTTTCTTCGTCAAGTTTTATTTTTATTAAATTTCTTTAAACTTATGTCCTGCCTTAGGAAAGGCTTGTGTGTCAAATATTCCCATGTATGCTTCCTAAAATTGTTGTTTCCTAAAATTATTGGTTCCTAAACTTGTTGTTACCTAATATGTTTGATAATCAAGATTCACTTTAAACTCATGAAGTTATTCATCATGAAGTTAGTCATTAGTACCACAACGGGACGGGAAATAAATAAAGATCTCTTGACACAGTGTTTGTTATCGAACTCCTCCGAAACGGCTTCATTGATTTTATGAAGATTGATTTTGGACGACCTCCGTGGCCGAGTGGTTTGTACGCAGGGTTTCATAATGTCGCCCCGGCTTGACCGGGAGGCTGCTGGGTGCGGAGACGCGGAAGAATCCCTTACGGGGATCCCGTGGTTTCGCACTAAGCAGCTTAGAGTGTATTCTCAGGGATTTTTAGCGTATATTATGCCTTACAGCGCCCGTAAGAGTTACGGGGTCCTCAGTGGGCAGCCATTGTGGGGGCTCGTAAGGCTTGCGGGAGCCAGGTCCGTTCGGCGGTGTGCCTATTAAAGGCGCCGTCGTGTGTAAATAGAGATAAAAAATGGTTTTCATGGTGTCGCTGACTCGAGAGGTCTTGGTTTGAATCCCGGTGAGGGCGATGAATACGTACTCATGGATGTTTGATATGTATTTCTATATAAATATACTTATATATGTACAGTACACGTATTCTATGCGTTGCCCTAGTAACCCATAACACAAGCCTTACAGAGCTTACTTTGGGGCTAGGCTAATTCGTGTGTGTTGGATAAAAAAAAATGATTTTATGTATAACTGTAAATTCTGAAAAAAGATGACTGATCTCCAGATTGTATAATTAGTCTACTAGTCCAGGTAAACTGTGAACTGATCCAGAATTTTAATAAATCTAATATATATTGTTTTAAACTTTCATGGTCACTAACATTATAGCTATTAACGGGATTGTTACCATGTACCTTGTTTTTTATGAGTCTCCGATATTTCGGCACTGTTGCAAGCGCCATGATCACGGAGTCACTCGGAGTAACTTCTCAAATGTATACTTTCCAACAACATGGGCTTTCGCCTCTTATAATGTATTCGTCCTAGAATGTCTGTTTCCTAAAATGCTCCGTGTGTAACTCCGTGTTCATGGCGCTTGCAACAGTGCCGAATTATCGGAGACTCATAAAAAACAAGGTCCATGATAACAAGCCCATTAATATCTTTAATCTAATATATATCGCAAATACTGTATTTAAATGGCTAAATTCATTCCTGATTATCGATTAGAAACGTATTTTATAATAGGTGTACAAGCATATCCGATGTTTTGATGTTAATCGATAAATTTATGCCCAATATAGGCCCGTGTGTTGATTGTATCGGTTATATCGAACCACGACCGGTCCGGTCTACCTTATAGGCGGTTATAGGCCTTGTTCGAGCAATGTTTATATATTAAAATTATGAGATACTAGCCAGAGTTCGAGCTTACGTCTGCTGAGGGAATGATTGGATTGCATCGGCAGTGCTATTCTGTAAGAACAAACTCACATTTCACCTTGGATTCCGCGGTGTGATTTAAAGATGAAAGATAAAATGAGACAGATATGATAACTCTTTATTATAACACCATAATACAATATGAGGAGCTCGATGGCGCGGGTTGTTAGCGCGTTCGGCTGCGATCGTTGAAGTTAAGCAAGTTTCGCAGTGGTCGGTCATTGGATGGGTGACCAAAAATCTTCTATCTCGAGTTCCTCCGTGCTTCGGAAGGCACGTAAAGCCTTTGGTCCCGGCTGCATATGCAGTCGTTAGCACCCGCCAATCCGCACTGGGCCTGCGTGGTGGGTAATGGCCCATTCTCCCTTTTCCATCCATGTGTGCCTGTGCCCCAGCATTGGGGACATTAATAGGCTGATGATGATGATGATGAATACAATATAAGCATTAACAATAACATTTGCTACTGCGAGAACCCAGAAAAAGTATGAATGCATTGCTGCGTGTATGAAAATTAATAATGTTCTTCTCTTCGAGAGGCCCCTATGGAAAACGTAGGTTTCGTATAGGTACATGAAAATTTAGCAAGAGCTTTAAAAAAAAGTTGTAGGCTGAACGATAATTCTTTTCAATTGTACTCAAACGATTTGGCATACTTTATTTATACAATGTACAGTAATTTTAGAACAAAGTTTGTTCTAGAGAAGATAATAAAAATGAATAGTCCCACTTTTGGATGACCTCCGTGGCCGAGTGGTTTGAACGCCAGGTTTCATGGTGCCGCCGACTCGAGAGGTCCCGGGTTCGAATCCCGGTGGGGGCAGATGTTTGTATGATGAATACGAGCATTTGTACTCCAGTCATGGATGTTTAATATATATTTCTATCCGTTACCCTAGCATTCCATAACACAAGCCTTACAGTGCTTACTTTGGGGCTAGGCTAATTGGTGTGTGTTCGAAATATTTATATTTATTTATTTTATTTTACCTATGATACCAAAGAGCCTTGGTTCACACTATGTAGGTACCACAAAAGCCTCATTAAAATGTATGTTCGAAGTTAATCTCAGTAAATCAGTTGAGCAGTACAATATTCTACAAACAATCGAGTTTAATTCGATCGTAAACACAGTCAAATTATCGATCGACGTGGACGATCGGACGGAAGGTGCGCGGGCGCATGCGATTTTATTTGACGAATAATAATATTTGATATGCATTTGCATTCCATCGTTTAGATTGTGTAGTATTTAGTATCGGTGATTGTGATAAACAGACTGACTAAAGGATACCTTATTAGTTAAATGTTCAAATAACATTTAATTGGCAATTAGAGGGCGCTGGCGAACAAAACGGTATAATTACGGTTTCGGGCCCGTCGAATTTGAATCTCAAACAAGTTTCAATCAAAACCACCTAAAACAGTGTTAAAATCACTAAATTTATAAATTAGTAACCATGCCAAAACCTCACTGTAGATTTTACACAGCTCCTGTAAAATTTAATTTTATGTAATGCATTTAATTATTGGAATAAAAGATATGAGTTTACAAAAGCTTAAAACTACCTAATGTCTAAAAACGTAAAAACCAGAAATAACTAAGAACATTAATAAAATACAATTTACAAAATAAAAAAAATATATCACCCCCAGCGCCGCTGTCAGGAATGGTGCCCAATAGGCTGGCAGCATTTCCACGTTGGATAGCGAGGCTAATCCGTTGGCCGAGGTAGCTGCCAGCCTTTTGATCACCGGTCACCTCGGTGAGTCTCTTAGACAATTCCTTAAAGAAGGAACGAGCGCTTGGACCCCATGGTCCCATAGTCTCCATACCAAACGGCACAAATATGTAGCTCTCATTGAGAGCTGAATATGTAATTATATCATTTTTGAGAGTAAGGATTTAGCGTTTTTTTTTTAATGAACCGGAGGTATTAACTTAAACCTCAAGCTTACAAGATCACTGTGGTGTAACTACCCTTTGTTTAGCGGTGTTGTGCTAGTGACTAAGGTTTGTTGCACCCATGAGGTGAAATGGAGGTCTTTACAAGTTGCCGCTTCCCTTTACACGGCATATTAGGCAAACGACACCAAGTAATGACAAGGCAAGAAAAATATGCTGTCTTTACGTTGGTATTGACCAGATAGACAATGCGCCATCAGCGGGTCATTATGATTAATTGCAAATGATTTCTTTACATAAAAAAATACTTAATTGCAGGTGGTGGTGTAGGTTTGATAGTATTTTGGGAATGTTAAAGCTGTTGTCACGTCTCTTCACATATTTTTTTATCAGAACCTTTAGCGAAACCAACTGACAAGACTTCTATGATGCTGAATAAGTCTAACTATAATAAACACATTTTCACGGTATTATATACCTACAACCCTTTCGTGGGAGCAGAATTTTATGGTGCTACAAAATAAAAAGTGGGAACATTGTAATATTCGTTTATCTACAGACATGGTATTATATAAATAAATTTTGTTAAATACATACCATATAGGTACTATCTTCGCAATAAAATTTGAAATTGAAGTTTTTTGGAATTGCGCTCCAGTTATTACTTGTGATATTTTATCACTGCTATTAGACCAAATATTGTATTAAACTATTTAAACCGTAAAATAGTAATTATAACCAATACTGTCACCACTATTGTTAACATCTTTACGTAATCCACAAAATTAATTAATTCAGAATTACTACGAATTAAAAAAGCCGAATGATGTCAGAAAAATATTGGTTATAATAACAATAATTAATTAAATATACTCAAAACAGAATAATGACTGATTTGTGAAATGTGTTTTTTGTGTTCGACAATTTTTAATTTGTATCTGTAGAAATGCTTTAAAAGCAATTATAGACTTTATATTTGGTGGTCTAAAGGTGTTGATTATAAAACTCGAACGCAATCCGTGTTGTCGTGTGCCAAACGATAATATAAGTGTTGTTTGCCCCCCGTTGCGATGGTAGACCTTGGGGGAAGGTAGCTCGCCAACACTAGGAAATTGGGATAAATTAAATACTGAATTGATATAAAAACTATTTGGAATTCTATTGCAACTACCTACTTAAAAAAGAACAGCAAAAATTGCTAATCCGAAATGAAACAAAGCTTTTTTAAACACATACTAGTGGTTAAATGTGGTATTCTACACTGTGATAATAGTAACAACGTCAAATGTGTTATTGTGTAAGAAGAAACTCACTTTTCAGCTCGGATCCCGCGGTGTGATTTAAAATTAGAACACGAATTTCAAATAAATTTCAAATCACACCGGCGAATTCCGCGGTGAAGTGTTTTTTTTTTTGTTCTTACCGAATAGCACTGTATGTTATGTGGGTGTTTTCTCGTATCAAACCTTAGTCATATTATTATGTGAAAAGTACCTAACAAATAGGTTATAAAAAAGTTTTTTTTAATTGTTTGACAAAGTGCAATATGATCTATTTTGCTGATAGGAGAGACAGAAGCAATACAATTAAATTAGGAGATAAGGATGGACGTTTGAGGATATTCTTTCTCATGATCATTGTAATGATATAAATCACAGATTTATTCTTAAGATTAACGTGAAATCCAGGGTTGACTAGGTGGCATTCGCGTGGACACCCTACCGTTTCGTATCACGCGGCGATACCGACGCTACTGTGTAGCCCCCTACCGGCTCAAAACAAACACCCACTTGTTTAATAAACCATATTTTATTTTAATATCATCTACATTTTTAATATGGTAGCGTGGAACGGAACGTAAACTTTATATTTTTTTTTACTCTTTTTAAATCGGACAAGCCGTTTAATTGAAGTGGACAGTCCAGCTTCTTGATAACAAAAAATGTTTTAAACGGAAGGATTGATTTTGCTTTTAATTAAATCTGGTAAAGGTATTGAAGTAACGTAAATGTATGATGGCTGTTTAGTGATTGCAATACTGCATGCATTTAGCATGAAATTATTACGAGAGATTTTTAGTGATATGTTACTAAACGAGGAAAGAGAGGAATTCTGTATGAATGTAATGAATAAGTATTTATAAACCTAAAAGCTTTATAAATACTTATTTAATGTTTGGTGCAATTAAAAGCTACATAAACAAAATTCTTATTTATTCACCATTAGGTACTATCTGTTCTAATGAAGGTATAGGTATGCTGTGTTTAATGAGATTGGTATTTTTCTTGTCCGCTGAAATTACGTCTGTATTATTTACTTACTTATTTATTGTTGGATTAGACATCCTTTTTTAAATTTAACAGTAGCAGCGATGAAGCCGCGAAATACGATAAAAAAAGGTCTATTCCCAATTACGTCAAACTCAATTTGACAAGTTGATGAACGCGTTCTTGGTTCGACATTCGATTTTGACGGACCTACGCGGGTGGTCCGGCTGGGAGTTAGTTTTTATTTTATTTTAGTTCTTTTTCAAAAGTTTATTTTTTTACTCTTGACCGCTGTAGGGCGATGACTAACAGCCATTCAATAACTAGCTGCCAGTCTAGCGTGATAATTAGCGCTGACAACTTTTTAGGTTATTCACTTTGTTAAATTTTATTATATAAATAAAAACAATCGACATTACGTACTTTAAAATTTTACTCGTAAATAAAACTCAAGCATATTCAACTAAAATATAATCATTTGCATTGTAGATTCCAGTAAAATATGGATGTGAAATCAAAACATTGGAAAACTCTAAGTACTATGTGCTCAAAAAACAAAAAATAAGCGCAAAATGTCAGCTCAAAATCTGCATCTATCTCAAAAGACTCTCGGTGTGACATTTGGACTGTCGTCAGTGTGTTGTGTGTGAGTGTCGGGATGTACGGCTAACAACATGGTGACGCTGATGCCGTGCTCCTACCTCGGCGGTGGAACTTCGCCAAGATGCAGTCTGGACCCAGAGCCGAAGGTCAGAAATAACATTAAACCTCAATCATACACAAAAAAGTAAAATCTAAAGACGAGGCTGTATGAGCATTGTTCCCTTTGCTTTCCCTGAAAAGGGAGAACTACAAAAAAAAAGTAAAACGTTCTCTAACTGAAAGAAGATATAATTTTTGGAACACCCAATTCGGAATTTAGATAAAATCAAATTAAAAAATTGTTTTACACTTCGAAATTCAAATTGTGCAAACAGTTTTTCAAGTAAAATATCTGTAGGATTAAAAGTAAATCGTATGATTGAGGTACAAGTTATGTAGAGTAGTAGCACCACCCAGAATCGATTCTGCACCTCGTAAAGCATGTGTTTGCACGCAAAGCTTTGGAATGTACATTTTGGCCACACAAGCGTAGTTATTAATTAACCCTTATCTCGCCGTGGTGTCCATCGTAACTAACACCAAATTTTATTGTTCCAAGCATAAGGTCGGACAAAATGTTTATGTTTGTCCATGTTGGACGGCGTCAGATCTCATGTTTCCCATTCATGCGTTAATCTTTAGGGGCCATTAAAAAGTCGTAATGCGCGAGTGTGGTGTCGTACCTACGGGACAGTGTGTCGTTAGCCACCTGATACCAGGCTATCATAATCGTCGAAGAGGAGTAGGTTTACAGAGCGTGGAACGTCGCGGATGGCTGTGCTGAGACCTAGGCAATGACAGTTACTGCGGCTAAAAAACAGGAAATGTGTCCTGTGTAGTAGCTGATAGAAGCAAAGTTTTACGGATTATGAGATGCCTGTGATTTAATGTACTTACATATGTATTCCTAGTCCATATTGGCGTAACACATGAACAATACAAAGAAGAAAAGGTCATTCCACTCATCTAAGCAGTTTTTTGAAAATAGGCATCTCTAAATGGAAGTGATAGCAGTTAATTAAGAAGGTGCGCCTCTAAAGTCGTTGTCTGATTTACATCATTAAATTACATCTTTTTCCCCTTAAAAATAAAAATCACTTATTAAATGTAAGTATTTAAATAAGTACACGAAAAACTACGTTTTCTTTCCTCCTAATTTCAATTTAATTTACCATTACTACTCATTATTAACTAATAAAATTTGTCAGAAAAAAGGGTAAAATAAAAGTGGTTTTCTCTAAACGGTTCTAGTTTTAAATATCTGTAAACTCTATCGTGTTAACAAATTGCTTTCATAGTCCAGAACGACTGGTACAAAGTAAGCGTACGATGTTGCACCACCCAGCGTTGGTACCGATAAAAACGATTTTGTCCGCCGGACAAACGATTTATCGGAGAAGATTTTACTCGATAGGTTTATAAATCGAATAAACCAGCCAGCATGCTATTGGTCTTGTTCGAAACCCCGCGACAAAACGTTTAAAATAGGAAGATTAGATTTTTAAATTTAAAGCTCATAGTTCTTTATTCAAATTTGAAAGTTCTGATCGTGTTTAACTTCGTTCTGTCTCAATTTGATTTAATCGAATGACGAAAACGAAATGATGTGATTTGATTTTATAATGTTGATGGAAGTGGGCTTACAAACCCTTTTTTACTTAGTTCAACTTGCAGTAATTTTGCTAAAGCATAGATAATGCCAAAGTATTGACGATTCGATTTTTTTTTATGGTTAAAATCTAGTTTTAGTTGAATCAATATTAGCATATTTACTGCAAGTGGATGATATGAGGAGGTTAACGCTTGCGTCTTGCATTTGTAGAAGAGAAGCAACTTCTGTCATTCAATGGTTGACCTGAAAACAAGTATTATCTCAAACATATTGAAACATTATCATAGCTAGCGGGAAACTTTTTATAAATTAATAAAATTGCGCAGTAGACGGCTTTTGTGAGTAAAATTACTTTCGGCTTACATGGTCTATGTCTATGATTGGCCGGGGTAAGATTAAATTAGGAAGACAGTCTTAATTGTTGCACCTGCTTCCGTTAACATCCACCAATCAGCACTGGGTCCGTGTAGTCCCTTGTTCCTTTTCCATTCATATGTATTTGCCATCGTACATCGCGACCACCAGAACACAGGAAGAGTTTAGAAGGGTGATCATTGACCGTTTGTACGGGAACCGATGTCGCCGGCAAGCCCCCACTACACTTCCACTTAAATGACAAAAGCCAATCAAACAACGTGACCATCGGCGCTCACACCTGAGAGCAACGTAATCAGAACCAAGTTTTGGTCAAGTTGCGAGCATTTGCTCACACATGCCACAGTTATGTGCCTGCCCCGCCCACAAGACCCTTCTAACCTCTGTCTGTGTTCTGTGATCGAGACATCAATTTCATCCCCATCATCTTGATGCGTCGCTATCTATAATCGTGCGAGTTTGTCAAAAAAAAATGCCACATACGACAAAACTGTGAAATATATTGTCGCCAGCAGTGTTTTCAAACCAATACGACCAGAAAACCTTAAAAAATAAAGCTTACTCCTTCCTTAAAGGGTGTTGCAGGCTGTGCCCCATCAGTGAGTATAAAACCTGATAAAGATAATGACCTTTTGGGCTTCGTTGTGGTGCTACCGTTCGTGGAATTTTGGAAAAAAAATGTTAAGAAAATCTTTTACTCGATATTTTTTTTTATTAAAAAAACAGTTTTACTCGGTAACGCTGTATCGAAACCGCAATCCCCTTTCGGAGTAGTTAAGCAAACCAAATATAGCAAACTTTATAATTTATTTAGATAAGTATACCATAATAAGTATAACTTTCATCCCCTATTCCAAACTCTTCGAGGATGAATTTAAAGAAATCCTTTCTTAGTGCATAGGGATACATGCAACATCTTAAGGAACCTACGTTGCTACCCAAATTTGGAGCCTCTAAACCCAGCGGTTTGGCCTGTGCGTTGATTGTCAGTACACGACTAGTTAGTTTCTTAAATTCATTCTGTAATCATATTTACTCCTTCCCCTCTTTTAAGAAAATAAACAATCTTCTATATATAAAACTCAAAGGTGACTGACTGATTGACATAGTGATCTATCAACGCACAGCCCAAACCACTGGACGGATCGGGCTGAAATTTGGCATGCAGGTAGATGTTATTCTACCCCAAGTGGTTAAAATAGGGAATGAAAGTTTGTATGAAACTTTATCAATTTTAAACCGATCGGGCTGAGACTTTGCATGCAGATATAAGAAGAATCATAGATGAATGTCATTGTGTTTAATACAAGCCTGAGAACAAAAACTGTAGTCTACACTTCAGCTCTACACCGAAGTGAAGCGAGGGCGGGCCGCTAGTATATTTATATTATTGGATTCCTGTTGTTCTCCAACAAGAACATAGCATATATATGCATAGGAATAGTCACAATATTTGTAGACTTTATTTATTACTCTTATATGAGATAAAGTTAGAGTAACTACCTGTTGTGGATCTCATTGTGAGTTCGCTTGCAGTAGATTCCATAATGATGATAGATTATGAACTGATTAGATCGATGATGACACAGAATGTCTTCCTGAAACCGGAAAATGATAAACGTCGCTTTTTGCATATTTTTTTTTTGGAACGACGTTCCGTTTTAGATGTACCATCTATTTGGCGAATGCGAAAAAAAACTTTTTCGTCACAACCGTCATAATTATGGAATCTTTATTATGCAAGCGAACTCTCAATGAGATCCACTTAGTAGCGTTGTAATATTTTTGCTTTCCGAGCCTGTTTGAAAAACACGTGGCTCCGAGTACAACTTTTTACTCTGACGTTTCAAATATGACATAAAATGTAGGAAACTTCAGTCAAACAGTGTTTGTGACCTTTGTTGCACCTGAACGTAGTTTTTAAACGTAGAACTGTGTATTTTGTGTACGATAGCCACGTGAGCATTAGATGGCGTGTGTAGAGAAACATGTTTCAGAAACAAAGTTTTATGTATGTGGTTTTATTGAATGTTTTCCAGATTTAAATGTCATTATTACCCAAGGGAACATTCATCCAACTATAGCTTCCTCGGACTTTAATAGTCTATTTTGAATTGAGAATACTCGACATATTGTACACGCTGCAAATGATAAAGAACTTCATAGACCTTGCCTTAAGCGGTAGGCAAACAAATAATATTATGTATTAATCTTCTCTTGTTTCTATTTTTCTCTGGCCAGCTTCGACATAATTTCGTTATAATTATTTCAAAATCGCAAACGAGCAAGGTGAAATCGCCAACTCGGAAAGCTCACCGTGATTACAGAAACGTCAAAAAAAAACAAAACACAACCATACCACACTCCAAACAAATGACGGGCGCATGAAACAATAAAAAGTGTCGTCATTAAAATAAATCAGAATTCAAAATTGACACTTCACACGATTCGAAGGGGTCCGAATTAATATTGCCGTGTATCTGTGGTATTATCGGGCATAACACATAAATATGTGGGCAGATAAATTTGAAAATTTATTTGTCGCTCGACATGGACCGGCCGACTCGAGCAGAAGTCCCCGATCGTAAATATAAAGTAAGATAAAACAATAAACGAATTACATATAAATAAAGGAGCGTTTTGTCTTGATGCTTGTTTAGAATATAGGGTGTTCTGATTTGATATCTTATTTTACATTTATGATGCATGTTTCAGCATGTTACTTTGTAATCCCATTACAATACTTTGAAATAAAAGAAAATAAAAACATGAATTTTTACCGAAAAATATATTTGAAAAATACCACTCCGTCCAGTTTTTTGACGGGAACATCTAACAGTTAAATACTTAAAAATATAAATGTAATAATCTAAATAGGTATTGGAATTCTGATTCGTAAAATCGCCTTGTTAATCACTGTCATGTGGGATTTCTTAAGTATAAACAATAACTGAAATAAAAAAAAATACCTAGAAATATTTAAATATACACCTTGAATTTTGAGTTACTTGAGAAACTTCACTAACTAATTGTGACCACAATTTAGGTTATATTTCCTCAAAACAAAACATTTTATTAAAAAAATCCTTTTCGAAAAATGTCTCCGCGTTAACTCACTAATTGTGCAATTTTGAAACCTTAACAAATTATAATTATAATAAGTTGATTTAAAAAAACTTACTTTAAGGATTTACGTACTTTAAATGGATAATAATTCCATAGTAGGCATGGTATTTCCAAATTTGCGCCCTTTTTTGGATATTTTGTTAACGATATTACCAATATTTTTATATGGGGGTGTAGTGCATTTACTGTTTATAACTGTTTGCACTATATTTATATAGCTGATGTATAGTTACGTACAAGTACATACGCCAATAATGTATTCGTTTAAACGGACCAGTAAAACGGACTACTGCATATATTGTCAGATCTGTATTTTTTATTGGATCTAGGATACTGTATTGTGTGTGAACTCACACTTACACACATAAAACAACATAGACATTAAAAAAAGCGAGTGTGCTTATGAACACACGACTGAAGTGAAACTTCTTTAGCTCCAATGATCTGAAAATCATAAACTTAACCTGAAGATTAGTTGATAAAAAAAATAACCACCAATCCGCGCCGGGTCCGTTATCACCGTCCAATCTGCACTGGGTCCAGTATCACCCACCAATCCGCGCTGGGTCCGTTATCTTCCACCAATCCGCACTGGGTCCGTTAACACCCACCAATTAGTATTAATTAGTATTGTATGTATTGTTCATTGTTTACCGATAAGTCACCGGTGCGCGTAACGCAAAAATCGTCACACATTCGCCAGTTTACACCCCAAGTCAAAAGTATGTAAAGAAGTTTCACTTAAAAAATCTCCATCAAATAACGAACACCCCGTAGCGGCGTGCGCTACGAAAGCGCGCAGGCGCGTTGTCGCCGCGTAAAACGTATAAATTAGCCAGCGCTATCGCGATCGGCCGGCCTCACACCTCGCGTGGAATGCGGTGATTTACTCCCTTTCTCACACGCGTCTCCTCTGACATATGCTGCCCTGGTACCATCGGTGAACTGCTGAACTTTGACATGGCAATATTGTTTTAAATCTCTCTATTGAAATTTAATGCAATTTAGACTTCCCGTTCAAATTAATCCCCTATTGCCCTATCATCATCGGCCTATTGATGTCCCCACTGCTGGGGCACAGGCTTTCCCAATGGATGGTATGAATAATATCTTCTATGTGTAACCGAAAACAAAACGGAGGAAGTTCTCATGTAGCTTTATATTCCTATAGTACTATACTACTCCTATTTAAGGTTTGAAGAGCTCTGCGAGTTAGTAAAATACGATGCTAGTCGGCCAAAGACTTGACTCCCTTTCTCACACGCATGCCCTCCTATAGTACACCTGGTGAACTGAAGAACTTTAACATGGCAATATTGGTTCAAATACTATCTTCATTTGAAATGAAATGAACAGACTTCCCGCTCAAATACGGAAGAAGTATTCTACTTACACCTAACTAAAAATAACAGCCGAATATCGCTATTTTGAAGCTATAGTAAAAAGGATGCAAGAACTCTCCGAAGTAGAAGAATCGGATTGAAGCCGGCAAATATATGGTGGCAGGCTAATACTTATATAATCCTGCGACGACTCTTAATAAATATTCACTTACAACATTATGATTAATTAAGAAACAGTGTAAAATTATATCTTTTATTCGTCCTGTTCGTCATCTTCCTCTTTTATTTCTGTGAATTTTCTATGCTGAACTGCTGAACAATCAATGCATTGTGATAACTAGACATTTCTAGTCTCTTTATAAGAAAAATCAAGACAGTGGCCAGGGGGCCAATCGCCTAGCGGAATTTCTATGACTACCCCTATCGCTTACGATTTCATTTCGTTATTTCTGACCGCCGAAGGTTTTCAAATGTCTGCCGCTCTTTTTTTCTTTTGCATTAGTCATAGCAATATTAAAGAAATAACAAATTAAATCTTTAGCGAAAGGGATAGCTATAGCAATCTCGTTAGGAAATTAGCACCCAGAAATTGGTTTCAAAGTCAAGAGCATAAGTTTGATACATAGCGTTCGGTACCCTCGTGAAATCGACTTGATTAATTCCTTTACTTTTATATAAATAAGAATAATCAAAACAGTGGCCAGAAATAGGTTTAGCTGTCTGTAACGGTCCCGCTGCTGGATGAGTCTGCTTCAATGTCTGCTAGTTTCAGCTTCATCACTTATAGATTAGTCAATTTCGTACAGTCTACAGTCTTAGAAATATTAATTCAATTTATTTGCATTAAATAGGGTACAATTAATGATGTTACATTTAAATCAAATTGTATCTTAGTTTAGTCATAAAAAGATAACATGCAAATTTTCTATTCCATTACCTATATAAGTAAACGTCAGTAATTCTTATTATAACATTATTTTTATTCAATGTTGTCAATTTATTGGTGACAAAATTGTAATGAGTTTAATATTTAAACCCATTAAGCATGTCCTTAACCCGTGCATCAACTCTTACCATACTTCATGAACTCAAAATACTGTAAAATGTGTTTTCATTTAACCACTTTCGAAGTTTTGACTTGAAGTTCTTAAAGGTATGGCTTTGAATTTCTTCTGGAATTTGATTATAAATTTTAATTGTCAGCGACATCGACATTTACCACTTGAGATCCAACAGTGTTTGTTACAGACGACCAATACTCCAAAAATACGTTCCAGTCCAGCGGCCAGGCTTTAGTAATACCTAAATCTTGTAAACAGCTCAAGTTGATAAGAACTTATTCTAAAGAACATGCAACAAGAATCGCTATTACTTAACAAAACCTAATAAAAATTTAAAACCGATATCATACAAATCTGTAAGTAAGTATGTATTCAAAATGAAGACAGTGGCGCCCGGGCTAAGAAATCCGGACCGATTTTATTAATGTCGTTACCATATCTTGATCTGGGGAGAAGTTTAGGACCTTTATTATTTATAACAAGGCTGTTATCGGCCATCTTGTTAGAGAGCTCAGTTTTGTCAACCGTTACCAACATTTATTGTGGAATTTAAATTGGTTATATGGGGATTTCGTTTTGTACATTTTCGAGTTAAATTTTCTCGTCTTATATTTGTCATGATATTTTTAGGTGCCTACGTAGTTGTTAATTTAAGTGATGGATTGTACGTGGTGCGACTCGTCCTTGACCGGTATTTTTATAAATGTCTTGGTACTAGCATGATTTTAGGTATTGCGTGGCAAAACTTAGCAAAAAGCATGTTATTTCAATCATTATTCCGACGATTTTTTTTTGAGTATGAATGCTGTTGGTCGCAGATGACCTTTACAGCGTCCTGAGGGGACCTCAAGCCGAGAATTGGCGAGTGCCTCTAGAGGTATTCCAGGCGGATGGCATCTCCCCAGTCGGGGGGAGTCTCCTCTCCGTCTGGAGCCTCTAGACCATTTGAACCTGAGAGGGTCGGCTCAACTAGAGGGCGTCTCTGAGACTCGAACCTCGGTTCCGTGGCCGAGTGGTTTGTACGCCGGATTTCAAGGTGACGCCTACTCGAGAGGTTCGAATCCCGGTGGGGGCAGATGTTTGTATGATAAATACGAACATTTGTTCTCCAGTCATGGATGTTTATCACGCAAAATACAACTGAACGGTTTGGTTGAAATTTGGTTGTGATTGTGACATCACATATTTTGCTATATTGTATCTAGAATTATTAAATTAAAATAGCAGTTCCGAAAATTAGATAACAAAACAAATTACCATTTGTTTACCCACAAACAAACCCATATAGATAATTTAAATACTAATTTTTGCGTCTCTGAGCGAATGCCCGGCTCGCCCCCCCAAGAACCAAGTTCGGCTCCATTCTAAGTTCACAAGTTGCAAATGGTGTTATTAAGAACTGCCTGTGACTTCGTTTTCTTCGTAACTTTAGTTTTGTAGAGAATCCCACAGGATCCTTACTTTTACTGGGCTAACAAGTACCCATGTCTCAATCCAGGTCATAAACTATATGCATACCAAATTCATCCAGATCCGTTCAGTACTTTTTGCATGATTGAGTAACAAACACACAAATACACAAACATACAAACTTCACATTTCTAATATTAGTAGGATTATTCCCCTATATGAACCAAACCCCAGTAAAAGTCGTAAACACGATTCAATTCTTTAGACATTCAACAGTGATTCCTAGAAGGTTGCACAATGTTTGGAAATATCCCGTAAATACTAGCATTGTCATTACACAGGTACGTGTAACCTATTTCTTTTTTATAATCTACTAACGCTTTCCAATTAGGTACATACTACCATTTTTATAAAGTTCTACACAAATTAATATGCAAGTAAAGTTTTCGAAAACATGATCGTCTAGACTTAGGTATCGTGTAAAGAATTTGTTTGTTATCTATCACCAAGTTATCACAATTGTTTAATAAAATCTGTTTTGATAATATAATCGACAGATAAAACTTCATATAATACCTAATTTATTAACTACTTTGAAAGTCGAAAAATAACAATATTTATCTCAATGGCTGGGGAGCGTAACAAAAACACGGAATGCAGCAGTTGAAAAGTTTACAGTAGCAGTATGGATGCTGTTGGTCGCAAATGACCTTTACAGCGTCACTGGGTTTGGGGACGGCGAGATCCTAAGGAGACCTCAAGCCAAGAATTTTCGAGTGCCTCTAGAGTCTGTGCTCGAGACGTATTCCAGGCGGATGGCATCTCTCCACGTGGGGTGTCTCCTCTCCGTCTGGAGCCTCTAGACTTGGAAATGAGGGGTCGACTCAACTAGTCTCTGAGACACGGACCTCGGCTCTAGTAAGCCGTTGACGTGGGGGGCGGGGAAAAAGAACGTCCCTGTACCTGGTATAGCGTCTCGTATTTAGACCGGGTCTTCGCACTCTTATCCTACGGGCACGGTAATATTATCTATATAGTATTGTGACTCCGCCCTGTCCTTGAAAATAAATGCCTACACCGAACGCTGCGTTGGCACGCGGTAGGGCCGCCAGCCTACAGTATTTTATGTAGTTTTGTTTGTATCGGAGTGTAGGTAGATTACTCGTTTGTCTCTTTTTTCATCCTAACCACTTATTTATATATTATTCCAGATATTTTGCCCGATGGAAAAACCGAAATACCTAAATATTAGAAACAAATAACGTACTAGTAGATAGGTATATAAAAATATTCTATAAAGGTAAGACACCTTTCCAATATTTCAGGTAATTTAAAAAATGATATCTCTGGGTGTGTTATTGAAGAGTTCAAGCAACCAAAAACAGCAATTGTGCTGTTGTACGATACTGATCGTCGTTTGTTCTTTTCCATACTAAATTATGTAGGTATCTACTTAATTAAATCAAATATTTACAATACAAAACGCATGTTTAAGCACGGCTAACTGCATAAAAAACAATTCAGACCGTTCGGTCGTCGTTGCGGCGCGGCGCATTCGCGACTGGGTGCCCGCCGAGAGCACATCGAACTCGAGTGGCGTAGGTATGACTCGCTTTCCGACCGTTTGTATGAAGATAGAATACTGTATGATATTATTACCGTGCTACGGGTGCGATGTCTGTCTAATCCTAAGCTAGTGTGCTAGTTTGCTAGCTGTGTAGTGTTGGTGTTTGTGGTCTGTGCGGGAGGAGTCGGAGGCGCATTGGCGCGAACTCCAATAATTATTTTTTGACTAACAATACGACCCTAACAATGATAATGTATAATGCACTTTTTATAAGTAGATACTATACCACTCGCTTGGCCTAACAACAGAGAACCTGTTTGCATGATCCACTTTAGTTATTTGGTATGGTAGCAGCATGTTATATTCCATTATTTTATTATTAATCGTCATCTGTTATTTCATATTTTAGGCCAAGAGGCTTACTCAATCTACCGACAATACCGAATGCGTTATTGTGATATCTGTTTTATCTTAGTACCTACGTTATGTATTAGGACGGCCATTGACTTTAACTATGAGGACTTCGAAGGCAGACACTGCTGCGATAATAACGACGTAATAGTAGCATGAATTATCGCATTAATGCATCCGATATTATTGACCGATAATAACGCTCCTAAAGGTAAGGCTTTATGTTTAACAAAAGTCTAATCTTTTGTCATTGTTTTGTTTCAGGCAAAAAGGCCAAGAACAGACACAAACACAGATGTGCCTGATAGGTAAGTTAATATAAACTGTTATATTCGTAATGTTACTTGGTATTCGTTTTAAGTAAGTAGGTAATTTAAAAATTATAAATAAAATCATTATTGTGTTATTTTTTTATAATTTATTTGAGAAACGCTTTTACATACTATGTAAGATTTAAAGAGGAAGCTTCCATTTTTTTAATTTAAATGTTTTGGATTATGTTCATGTTGGCAATTTTGTTTAGGCTGCGTTCATGTCAAATTATCAGACATAACTTTATGTAATGTCATGTTTTCGCATTCGCAGTAAAGTTTAACTTTTCATAAAGTGAAGTGAAATTCATATTTTTCATTTTTAGAGAGTGTTTAATCATAAAATGAAAAGTAACGTAAAAAAGATCTTAAATACTTAAAGAATTTATTTCACATTGGAAACATAAATCTGAAACATTTGAACATTTGTAAAAATCGATATCTGGCTCCTTTCGAATACGAGGTTTATGCTGACAGTACTCACAATAACAAGGGTCCATAATCCCGTGTAATCCCTATATTGTCGGCACACAATTGCCGTGAAAAGAGCTACTTAATAAAACTCCCGAATGGAACACGCCCGTTTATCTGCAGCCTCACAAATTATCACGCCCCGATCAAAGGAACTGATTTTGAGGACACAATGGGTTTTATGTTACACCGCGCCGATTTGGGGATATGAAGATGTGCGGAATTTAGAGTACCTTTTTTTATGGAATTTTGACATTTGGTAATACATACACCTGCTCGATGAATTGTGAAAGATGCATTATTATTACATTCTGTAATATATTTGTTATCTTTAAGCTGAATTGATAAAATTAATATATATAAATTTTTGCTGCTCCAGCTGTAATTTGAAAATAATCAATTTATATACGATCGATCCAATTGATTCCTAACAAACGTTCCTGATATTTCGCTTATAAATGACAAAACAGATAAATTTTCCTTTGTAAAAAATGCGTAGTTGCACTTAGGGCCTTTTACTAAAAAGTAGATTTAAATATCAAGCAGTTACATGCTTAAAAAATAAAACTTATAAGAAAACTGTGTTAATATATATGAAATATATTTGAAATCACTTGTTAAATCATAAATGTAACAAAAACTCTTTCGATATCTTGATATTATAAAAAACGTTGGTTAACCAATAGGTTAATCCTTAGTCCAAAACACATCAAATATGATTGTTCAGAAAATAACAAATTTGTTACCAGGGAAACGTACCTATATTTAAGCAAAAATTCAGGATCCAAATTGGCTGATCGCACATTCATAAAATATTGTTTATTGCACGATCTGAAACATTCAACGAATTCTCGACAAGAAAAAAATAAAGATAAATGTTGTTTGCTATGCAACGCCACATTCTACGACAGAGACGTATTAGTTAGGTTAATTAGTGGTTAACGTGACATTTTTAGCTTTTTTTACTTTCCAAAATAGCACCTTTTAACTGATATAAATCAATTTTTGGAGCAATTCCGTTCCGTTGTATGGTGGTACTTTTTAAAGTTTGACAGGCAGGATCTGGAGTATCGTATTGCATTCTCTTTTAGTGGTTTTTTTATTTATACATTTATATATATCCTGTCTATTATTAAGACTTGGGATGTGTGCAATATGAAACTGCGTAATTAAACGTGTTTACTTATTCGGAACTTTGAGTTTGGATTTGTTATTGAGATTAGCATTTCGTAGAATGGAAATCATGGAAACAAATCTAAAAATATACTTATTTTGTTCACTTTATACTAACGATTATACCGATGGTGGAAGTATATTTTAAATTGTTTGAATTTAAACTCTATCTGTTTATCTGCCAATTACATATTTATGTAATTTATCACAGTGATCATCAATTTGAACCCTTCCATTTGTGGACGTGTCATTCTTTTGCCAGTGCCATCTGTAAAATTCAGCTTTTGGCAGTTAATAAAAAAACCTACACGCAAATAATAGATCCTTTGAGCGGTCGAGGGCACACCACGTGGAGACCAAATGGCAGCCGCATAAGGGACTACTGTGTTTTAGGATACCCCTATTAAAATCCGTAAAAGAATTTGTGACACTTTGTTATCACTAAGTACCGTAATATACGTTTAGGATGAAAGAATAGGTATAACGAAATTATTATTACAGCAGTGGACCTATCACAAGTATTTCTAAATCTAATCAAAGCTAAAAATACTAGTGTTTAATTATCTTACATTTAAACTTAGAATAAACTAGAACTATGAAGAAATTATATGCATACTGAGCGATAATGATGTCAGTTCTGGCATGCTTTTCTAAACTTAAAACTAATTTAACATCCGTCTCTCTTTTTCATTCTGTATAGAGAATGACAAGGATACACTGTTGTCAAATTTATGTTTAGGTTTAGAAAATCATGCCAGAATCGACGCCATTGTATCGACGATCGACGCAAAACCTAGATTAAATGTCTAAAAGTATGAACAGGTACTTAATTCGCAAAGAATACCTACATGATTATGATTATCTTATGATCTTAAATCATAAGAAATGGGGAACGCAAATTACGAATAGAGGCGAGAACTCAAAAAGGAATAAAGAATTCACTATCTACAAACACGGTAGAAATAAAAGAAAATTTTACTAGAAAAAAATCCTTTCTGACCAGGCTAGCAGACAGGACGGTATAATTTAATTAGAGCTCTGAATCAATTAAAATATTGTGATTAAGGAAATTAGTGACCACTCATCAATTATCAAAAAAAGCCATTTTGCATAGAAAAACAAAATCAATACAATAAAAATATAAACAAATTACTTAATTATATGAGACAATAAATTCACTATCACTTTAGTATGGTTGGTTTTATTTTCATTTAAATCACAATTTTTCTAACACATCGTTATTGCACTTGTCACCTCGTACGGTACGATTACATCCGGAACCCTTGTGCACAACAAGGTGTTGTGTCCTCGAGTGGAGCGTGCCGCCATTGAATTTAGTTAGAGGGCAGTAAGTTATTGTTTTGTTTTCGTTAATTAGAGGAGGGCTTGTTAACCGTTAACTTATCATGCGAGTAAGTAGGTATGTGATTTGAAAGGTGTAATGGTTTTATTTTTATTAAATAATTAACCTATTACAATATGGCATATTAATTATGGACTGGGTGTAGATGAAACATTCGGCAACCGAAATACTAACAACACGAAACAAACATATTGTATAGAAAAATAAGTTAAGCAATAAAATAAATATATTCGTACCAAACAAAATTTGACGATAAGCGATAGCAAAACTAGTGACAATTAAAACGGATCTACCACAGCATATGGATCGTCCTACGTCACAATGAAACAAGCGACTATTAAAAACCTTTGAAGTCTTTTGTAGACAAAGTTGACGCTGTTTTACGATGACTAGGTACTGCGATAAAAAAAACTACTGACTGAAAAGTGCTTGACTGAACATCTAAAAAGCATTCAATTAAAAAGATAGTGACAATAATGCCAACATTAACCGAGAATTCCGCCCCGGGTCGTCCTTTTGATATACGATAGTGTTGTTTGATGGACTCTCGAGCGGCATGACAAAAAGCAAAGTGACACTTGAAAAAGGCGCAAACTAATATAAACAGGAGCTTCTTTTTTCTACACAAAGGCAACGGTGTTCTACACGACGTGTTTGATAAATTATCGTAGTATTTACGTCCGCTAATAAATTTGTAAACAAACTTGGTGTTTGTATATATTTCGGGTTCTTTAGTAACTTGAATCCCGCTTGGCAGTGCTGACTTGGTGAATAGCAAATGAACTATTTAACTATTTATTATCTTCAATCGAATCGTAATAAGAAGTCATTTTCACCTAAACCTAGATATATGCTCTTAATTGAATACGCATTTTTGTTAATTGTCAGTCTATTAAACCTGGTACATAAAAAAGATTATATTTTCCTCATATCACGGCAAGATGTAATATTTTTCATGTAAACAGTATAATTACCTACTCAAAACCGTTCTGATTAAAATACCATTAAATACTGCAGACCAAAACACACAGTTTGTTATGACTAGCTTTATTTGTATCAAACAATAATCTTTAAAATATTGTTTGATATTTTTTAAACTAATTTAGACAAATCACAATAACTAACAAAACTACAGACCCAGATAAATTGAAGCTGAACATTTGTTACCTACGAATATTTTAAACGACTAAGTGAATAAATTCATTTCAAATACCTGAAACGAGTGAGTCAAATAAATCTATATTTATATTATAAAGAGGAAAGATTTGATAGTTTGTTTGTTTGTATTGAATAGGCTCTGAAACTACTGGACCGATTTGCAAAACTCTTTTACATTTAGAATCCTACATTATCCCTGATGAACATAGGCTATAGAGTATTTTCAAAAAAAATAGGGTTCCGTATGAAAATTTAGATAATGTAACCCAAGTGTAAAAAATACCAAAATATTACCTTTACCGTACACGCTGCGGAAGTCATAGACAATAGAGCAAAGAGATGTCTAAAATTTTATAGAGTTCAGCAACATCTAAAAAAAGTCTGTCTATTACATTAATGTCACAACAAGAGGTTCCCGTCGGTTTCACCCACGTTAATTTAAGGAGAAAGGTTATAGTGAGCCAAACTTAAAAGATAGACGTAGTCTGACGCGGACTTTTTATAGAAATTTTAAAGGGGAATAATTCCATCACACATGATTTTTGTGTAACTTTATCCGTTAATCCAGTGCACGCAACAAATGGATTTTTTTACATGTTTCATTGATACTCCGCTCCTATTGGTCCTAGCGTGATGTTACATAGCCTAAGCCTTTGCTAAATGCACTATCCAACACAAAAGATTTTTTTATAAATCCAGTAGTGTATTCTGAGATGAGCGCGTTCAACCAAAAAATAACAAACTGTCCAGTTTTATGATATTAGTAATTATATGTAATTTACACGGAATGTTTATAATTATATCAAGAAAGTCATAATACAAGCCTGAGAACAAAAACCATAGTCTACACTACAGCTCTACACCGAAGCGGGGGCGGGCTACTAGTACAAGATATTTAGGTATGTCTCTAATTGATATGAAATATTAATGACTTATCATCAGTTATAAAAAAACGTTAAGCCAATAAAATCATAAAACTATTCAACAGGTGTTACGTTTGGTAATTGGTACTTAAATACAATTTTGCATATCATCGATTTTTAAGTATCAACTTTGGAATTTCTATTTTCGTATAATTGCTTGTAAAAGTTAGAAAAGATGCCATTTCTTGTTTTATGGTTAAAATATATGGAATATTTTTGCAGTGACATAAATTATACTAAATTATAATTACTTATGTAAATAAATCTAATGACTTCGTTCCTTCAGAAGGTAATTAAAAAAGCAATTATAGCTGCCATAATCACTACTAATTTTTTTTTAGAATAAAATATTAAAAAGAAAAGTTAGCCCCGAAATCAAAAAATACGATAAATTTGTCATCATCATAAATGAATAGTCTGCAACGAAAAATTTCACTCAGAAATTTATATATTTATTTCGTTAACATAACAGAAGAGCAAATTCGAAAATGAGATTGACGTCATACTGGGACTATCACGTGTGATAGCGCGGGAGATTTTGATTAAATGGCGCGAAGGCATCCAGAGACATTGATAACGAGCTAAATTAATCGGGACACGTGTAAACATTTTGTTAGATAAATCCACTAACTACATGAGATATGAGGGTCTGTTGCTCAGGCATCTGTTATTTGATTTGGGCGGTTTGTTTTAATGGCGCTAATTAAGAATAAACAGCTTGTGATTTGGTTTATTTATGTAACATTTAATTGAATCAATATGTACGTCGTCTACGTATATGTCTTTTTTTACTACCACGGCTTGTTTGTATTTGAACTAATAATCATGTCGAAGTTTGAAGAATTAAATTCTTCAACGCAATTGCTTTAAATAAAAGATTCTATTTAACGATTCTTTTAATTGTCCTACTCTATTGCTTCCTTCCGAAATGAAGACATTACAGATAAGTGGTTGTTTATAAAAAGAGACGTCTTCGTAAACAGACGGGAGGCACTTTTAGTGGATTTTTATTTCCAATGTTTTGTTAACAGCCGGCTCTTTAAAAGTCGGGTTTACGGGCAAGTAAACAATTGGTTGCGCCAAGCAGAAAAAATAAATGAATTGCTTTCCTCTTTTTAGATTATCCGGCGGAGTCAACAATAGCCCGTGTGAGTCGGAGTCAACATCCAACTCTCCGCCATCACTACTTCAGGATGCAACGTTGCCAGCGCTCCTAGTTTCTGGTTCTTCAACACTGTTCCAGAACACAGCAAGTTCAACGAATTCAGCTTTGTGTCTGTCAGCTGTTGACAGCCTGTGCTTGCCTGGTAGTTCAGACGTGGAAAGCTGTGGTGTTACAAACGGATGCACCACAAGCACAGCTTTGGGTGGACTAGCGTTGCCGCTGACGTCAGCTGGCGGATTGTGTTCGACCTCCTCATCGTCTGCAGTCGCCTGGTTGATGAATGAGGATAGTGCAGGTTAATATAATATTTTTTTCTGTATCCTTCCTTATTTTGGTCATCAAGAAAATAGAAGGCACACATATTACATTTCAAAAAAAAAATTTCAAACCGTATTTGATCGATTTTTGGCAGAAAATAATAAAAATTTACCGGTATTTCAAAATCCAGGAGGAGTCAAGAGTGAGGTGCGCAGCCCAGGGCTGTGCGAGGGCGAAGTGGCGCTATACGGAGAATCACTTCCGTACGAACAAAGCACACTGCCTTACCAGTATTACAATAGGTAAGTATTCATACAGCACCGACCAACTGTCACAATGTCACAAAAGACATAGTGAAATGGTTTTTCATACAATAATATTAAATTTAGGTTCATCTTCAAAATAAATCGTAACTATTTAGAGCTCAGAAATACTATACGAATACAAAAAAAAAAATTTGAGCTTGACAGATAACTTATATTTGGTTGTCAATTGAGCATTGGTTAAAGTGTATGCATTTGCAAACATATTATTTTCATTTCGAGTAATAGTTTAGACAGGTTACTGGTATATTATAATGAATGAATTATTTTATGAATAACCATTTCGTGCATCTACGCATATATATAAGTACGGAAACGAAGACCTCAAAGACCTAGGCAACTAATGACGTTATAATATGACGATTCAGTGTAAAACAACACTATCAACATTATATTGGCCAACTGTTCGTGAACTAATTTGATAATTTACTTACACAATTTGTGAATTCCGTATTTATAAATATCAGAATAAGAATCATATTCAATTTAACTCTTAACTGTTGTTCTGTTAACATTCGTCAACTCGAATACTATTGTATACATCAGCTTTGTAATTCTTTTTCCTTTATAAATTCATTAATATATAATTGGTAGGGCAAATAGGGCAACTTTTGCAAGCAATTATAGCTATTAATGTTATGGTTACCATGTACCTTGTTTTTTATTGTTTCCGATATTTCGTCACTGATGCAAGCGCCATGATCACGGAGTAACTGAAGTAATTGCGAGAAGATGTTATTGGCAGACATATCGCATATATATTTGCAAGCAATTTTTAAAAAGTTTAAAAAATAGGTATTTAGCGTTAGTAAGAAATTCCAGTTTTAAGTTTTTAAAACCAGACTTCTTTAAATATTCCATAATAATCAAGGTCGGCTCATAATGCCTAATTTCTTGTGACATATATAAATGAATAAATAGTTAATGGTTATTGAAACATCTCAGCCGATCACATTTATGAAACGATAATTATAATTATTTATGACTAAGTTTTAACCTTTGACATTTTATTGTTAAGCAAGTTCAAAGGTGCGGCGAGCAGTGGCATTGCCATTTATCTAATAATATTAATATCTTCAATAAATATGTCAATAACAGTCAATTAAAATATTAATTTATTATCATCACCTGTTGCTGCTTAAGAACTTAGATTGTTAGTTTTTCAATAGGTAGGTACTTTCAGTACTTTTGATAAGTTAGCCATTTAGAAGTTTCGCTTTATCTACTATCAACATCATATATCTCAATCAACATAGCTGATTGTTTCTGGCGACTTAATTCATTGGGGTCAATGTACGGTTTTAAGAAGCCATTCAATGGCGAACACCCAAAATTCCGCAGTAGTAATGATGCCACACTTCCTTCATTGATTTTTATACTTATATGAAATAAAACCTACTTACTTATGGTGAGGGGAAGAATATATAGGATTAGGAATATAGACGTGTGGTTTGATGAACTGTAATTTTTTGAAGTTATACTTCTTTAGGCGCGTTATAAAAAAATTATGAGAGTGAAATTTTAAGATGCGCGCGCATCTGTAACACAAAAAATTAACACCATGAAGTTGGTCGCTTTAGCGACCAACTTCATGTGCCGCGCTGCCATTACCGCGTCGCCCGCCGCACCGTACGCATGCGCGGCCACTCGCGGTCCTAGCGCGGGAAACACGTACAACAAACATCGGGAAAAGTTACGAGTTTTGAATTTAGAACAGAGACTGTTTTCATATCTATATATATAAAAATGAAACCCGTTTTCCGTTGTCACGACATAACATGAAAACGGCTTGACCGATTTGGCTGTTTTTTTTTTTGTAGTTTTCTAATACTCTGTACAAGGTTCTTACGGAAAAAAATATAAAGAAAATCCCAAGGGGATAAAATAAGGAATGAAAGTTTGTATGAAACTTTATCAATTTTAAACCGATGGGGCTGAGACTTTGCATGCAGGTATAAGAAGAATCATAGATGAATGTCATTGTGTATAATACAAGCCTGAGAACAAAAACTGTAGTCTACACTTCAGCTCTACACCGAAGCGAAGCGAGGGCGGGCCACTAGTTTATAATATTTATCCACATGTTTCTAGTTTGTATATTCGGAATACGTGTTTGAGTTTCATACAAGTGTAAATCACATATGTTCTAATAAATTATATTCAGTAGCGATTTTAATTGAATATTTTGATTATTTATTTATTTTTTCAAATTAAAACTGAACTTTATTGACTGTGTCCTTTTCCAGACTTTTTATTAATTTATTGTAATTAATTATTTGCATGCAATTAAAAACTAATTTTAAACGATGCCAAAGAAGGATAACTTCTCACGCGCCTACATAAGTACACGCACCCATTTTTTTTTAAAGTAGTACCACAATCATTATATGTTGTTATACATATAGGGAAATGTTAAAAAAGATCCATCAAATTATTGTTGCAAAATTATTCACTCAAACCATGCGATGAGTAGGTAGGTACTTGTAACTCTGTTATATTGAATTTATTCCAAATAATCTTATTCAACGTTGATCCTGGCTTACATCTCTTAATTCACTATTTTACGTGGACATAGCGGTATAAATTTATAATACGTCGCCTTGGAACCCATAGTTTCAACGTTACTGGTACCGTACATGAGGTTTATGGTCATCAACGCAATTGATGGTCCGTTTAAATTTACTGGCTATAAAACGAATTTCATGGCTAATGAATTAACAAAGTTCCTCATTCACGTTCTTGCCCCGAGTGACGACGAGAGCGATCTCAATCAATCTCAATAAGTCGTTCAATTATGGTTAGAGTTTATTTTAATTTAGCATTCTTCATACTTCAACAGTTTGATTTCTCTTTTTGACTACGGTGACATTATTGTTTTGCATTGTTTTACTGAAAATTATTAATTACAAAAACATCTACTGCATCCTAGAATATTACTCGTGTATCTTCTGTCTTCTTTTTAGTGACCAAGAGAATTTATAATTGTTATTGTTTTTTTCAGTATGCAACAATATGGTGGAGGGGGTGCTGCCTCATCATACGTTGGTTCAACGTTATACAATCAACCATATGGAGCATATCCGTCGCCGCACAATACTAATAATAGGTAAAACATTTTTCTTATTGCAGTTAATATATCCTATGAATTATAATTGACACAATCGCTAAGTGTTCCGAAAATAAAGCTGAACTAGAGAATACGGAAATATAAGCAGTTCTATTTTTTCTATAGGAAAGGCATAATAAAATATTTTTTCTCAATGATTTTTATCAATCGACATGTCGATTTAAATTAAGAAAGCATTTTTTTAAAATATAGATAATAACATACATGAACAAGTTTCCATTAACAACTACTACAGTTATGAGCAGCTGTGTATTAATAAAGTAAAGTACTTATGTACTTTGATGTGAAACACATTTTATAAATTTGCAAGTTTTTCAACATATTTTACATCTTGTTCTTTCTTCTTAACTAACTCCAAACCCAGCCGAGTAACTTTTATTTAGGAATTTTGACCATGATTTGGATTTCATAATAATTCTTCAATGTGTTAAGCAGGTCGTCATGTAAAGCGACGCCGACGTACCTGAGCGCATACGGCGTGAGCGGGGTGAGCGGTGTGTCGAGTACCGGTTTCGCTGCGCAGCCCTCGCCTTACGCGTACTCCTCCTACAACGGTGGACTGTCGCAGTCCTTCCCGACCGCACAACAGGTTATTCTATTGCTGCTACATTTAATACTTTATTTTTAACGTAAAATGACACTAAGGTTGAGCTCAAAATCGAACCAAACTTTAAGCAGATTTCATTATTTAAAAAAAAACCTGATAACATAGCGTTTACATTCTATGTATATTATGTATCACTGATTTTGGTGGTTAAGCAAAGAAATATTAAGTTTCTTAATAAAATTAAATAGGTATCAGGAATACAGAAAAAAATTTAATCATTAAACTACGTTAAAACATCTTATTGCTTTTTATACCATGCAGTATATAGTGAAATTACTTTAATTAGAACAGTACCCCAAGCCCGAACAACTAGCGAGAAAGTATTTGTATCGTTATCGTCATCATCAAAGTTTCTACGAAATGAACTACTTCCTCGCTAATTGTTAGTGCTTTTGTTAGTTGTCCCAAAAAGCGATACAAAAAGTAACTATGGGAAGTAGAAAATTCTTATTGTGCTTGATCTCTTATCAGAAAATAGAAATGGTGCTTAAAAATAATAAATAAAATATTTTGTTGTATTTTACCAGGACTATAGCAGCTATGCAGCAGGATATGCAGAACATAACGTGGCCCAATATGGTGGTTATTACGCGACACCTAGTTATTCTCCTTACGTCAGCTCGCCAAGCAGCAGTGGGAGTGCGGGACACACTTCGTATCACTTAGGAGGAGCATTATCAGGTATTCGTTCAAGAAATCATCGTTTTAATCACCGTCCATTCCTCCAGAGACAATCTTTTTCTAAATAGGTTTTTTTTACTACAGTTTTTTTATTCACATTAAAATTATAGTTTTATTTGTTCTTAGTATTAGTTTCCCGAAAATGTTTAGGATCTTAGCAAAAACCTATGTCCATGCAAATAATTAACTAGCTTTGAACGCATCGTAAATTTATTTGACAAACAGAATGGCCAACCGTACGAAACGTCAAATCACAGTGACATTGACGTTCTGTTCTACACCGACGTGACGTCTTGGTGTTGGTTGCTTTTGTTTTGTTGTTTTAATTTGTGAATAAACTGAAGAGAAATGTGATATTAAAGAAAATCATCATTCAGAGTACAATTGAATAAAAAAAACTTAGTAAAGTATTAATGTGTAATACATTTTTTCTACGGTTATAAAAGAATTCTTGATAGAAATCTCGGATCAAAATTCAATTGAAATGAATAAGGAAAACGAGAATTATCTTCAGAGTAAAAGGAGAAAATTGGATGATAGTGATTCAGAACATCAGTCTCCTGCAGCTCACAATGATGACTCGGATTATTGGCCAGATTCTGATAGTGACCGTATGTTATATCGTATTGAATTAGTGATGTTAGACTTATGAATTTCATTATTGTTTTCAAGCAATAAATACACTTATGTTAGAATGTTTCTTTGTAATTCAATATTATTAGTATGAACCTGATGACTTGATCAGTTGTCAATAAAAAAAACCTCCTTATTTACAACTTTAATATATCATGCTTAATATGTTTTAGTTCTAAAATATTATCAAAATAAATGACCACATTCATTTGACTTAAATTTTACAGTGAGATACTGTTATTCGCGGTGGAGAATGTTTGTTTATCAACAGTTCTATTTGCTTCAGATTCACCTTCATCAATGTTACCTGCTCTAACAGACACAAGTCCGCTGTCACCAATAAAAAGTGAAATCCATGCGGCAAGCAGAAGATGCAGGGAAAACTCTGGGTATGTTTATTTCTATCTTAACAGTCAATATCAATTTGCTTTTTCTTGGGCTTGGATATTTTACAGATAACCTTTTATGTGGTGTTAACTGAACATTGAAGTTAAGGCTTTGCAAAACCACAATTTAAAATTCTACATATACAGGAAGAGTTATTACTTAATTAGTTGAGACCAAATGAATGGATTTTTTGTTGTACTTATTATTTATTTAAAAATTATTGATCAAAAACATGCCTCCCTAAAATGAATGGAACCTGAAATTTAGTTATCCTTGAATTCCAGGGAAAGCACAACAAGCAGATCACGAGGGCGAGGGAGACGTAACACATCGTCATCACCTGCTCAACACGTCCCTGAACCTGCCACTGACAGGGTCTTCATATGGGACCTTGATGAGACAATCATTATTTTTCATTCATTGCTAACGGGCACATACGCTACTAAGTACAATAAGGCAAGTTTTGATAATAACATTCATGATAGTTTCATATAAAAAAATATTTAGCTCAAATTTCTTTTCATTGAAGTAATTTTTATCATTGCTTATATTGTATTTTAGTTTTGTTTTTATTAAGTTTTTCTTTATCCACAGGATACACAACAGATCATTCAATTAGGATTTAGAATGGAAGAAATGATATTTAGCTTAGCTGACACACATTTCTTCTTCAATGATGTAGAGGTTAGTTCATTAATATATTCTCTTTGTTTTCTAATGTAATAATAAAATTATGAACTTAATAATCATTAATAAATGCATGTCAATGTGAAATTTTAAAAACTGTGATTTCTATTTGTTGCACATAAAAAAGCTGTAAAACTTCATACATATAAAGAAACTGTAGCCAAGCTCTTCAATTAGAGTGTAGCCTATGTCACTCAAGCATAATGTAGTTTTCCACTAGCAAGAGAATTTTCAGTAATACTAGAGATTACAGCCTCAAACTATAACTTTTAAAATATTATTTTAGGATTGCGATCAGGAGCACATAGATGCAGTAGCGGCAGATGATAACGGGCAGGATCTGTCTGCATACAACTTCGCCTCAGACGGATTCCATGCGGGAGCGGCACCTAATACCGGATTATGTGCGCCTGGTGTCAGAGGCGGAGTAGATTGGATGCGAAAACTGGCTTTTAGATATAGGAAGATCAAGGACACATACAATAACTATAGAAATAGGTGAGTGTTTAGTCAATATATTTTGCATCACACCCAATACTATGAGCTGTCCACATACAACTTTTGATGATGATGACTTGCTACAGAACTCTGATTTGATATTCTCAAAAAGTATAAAACTTACAACTATCAATATTATAACTCAGAAAGTGCGTTTCGTGATAATTAAAGTAAACTAGAAGTTACTGAGATTAATCTATTAATTAAATTTTTATTAAAAAAAAGCCAAGGAAGAGTGTTTTCCAATTGTGGTATTCGGAAGTAACGAACAAAGCGAAGAAGTAAAAAATACTCACGTCTGGGAAAACTATGGAGAAAACTAAGGATATGAAGTATCAGACTATCTTCATTTTATAAAAAAGAGTGATAATCGCGACTTTATTAAAAAAATAGCAAATTGTTAGCATTGTTGTTCTTGCTCGATTACAAAGTAATTTGACAGTACTTTAGAATAAATTTTTACTCATGTTATTAATTATGAAACACACTTTCTTCAACTTCAAACTTTAATAGTTGTAAGTTTTATACTTTTTGAAAAAATCTAATTAGAATTCCAAGGTACTAGCAGTTGGCCAAGTTTATTTGCAGTCGAGTGTATATTGTGGTGTCAATTCTTTAAACTTAAAACTAAATGATGCATGAGTCTGTCCTTTTCATTCTGTTTAGAGAATGACAAGGATATACTGTTCTCAAATTACGTTTAGCTTTATAAAATCATCCCAGATTCGACACTTATGTACTACCAGATACTAGATAATATCTTACATATTTTCGCAGCATGGGCGGTTTATTGGGCACGGCTTAATATCCGAGTAATAAGTTACGCATTATAAATAAAAACTTAATCTGTTCCCTATAAACCCCTTATGAAATTTCTAGATTCTCCGGAAACCCCTTTTCGAGTTTCAGGTGATTGGTGATCGATCCCAATCATTAGTACAACTATCAATTTAATGAAAATATAGTGGAAAAATGATATTTTTTTCCTCAGTGTTGGAGGTTTACTGGGTACGGCTAAACGCGAACAATGGCTGCAACTACGCGCTGAACTGGAACATGCCACCGACAACTGGCTCACGCTGGCCTGCAAGTGTCTCAACATGATCCACGCCAGGTAAGTTTTTTTTCTTTATTTATTTGGAGACTTTCATTCTACGAATATGCTAGCCTCATCGTACCCTAACCAAAACATACACAACTAATTTAATTTAAAACATTGGAGAAGGCGAGCAATTCTTACTAGCGAAAACCATATCAAACAGCGACTTTGCTGCGTCTGAGTTTGGTAGTGCTAATATTTCCACAAAGGAACTTATTTTCTCAAGTTAAGTTCATATTGTTGTATGAATAGCTCTCTCTCTCTCTCTTCTGTTCTTCACACATCCCATTAAAATGTGTTGGACATCGTCCACTTTGTTACATACTTCACAATTGGGAGAACTAGGCTTGTATATATTACTTAAGCAGAACTTATTATTTTAAGATACAAATACCACGTTCTTCTTCATTGATTTTGAAAAGTGATTGTATTAATGTATTTGGGTTAAGGTGTCGCCTACTCTATAGGTCCCGGGTTCGAATCCGGTGGGGGCAGATGTTTGTGTGATGAATACAAGCATTTGTACTCCAGTAATGGATGTTTGTTTTCTATATAAAAATATACTTATATACGTAACAGTATATATATTCTATCCGTTACCCTAGTATCCCATAACACATGCCAACAGTGCTAACTTTGGGGCTAAGCTGGTTGGTGTGTGTTGGTTATTTTTTTTATTGTATTTTAATATTATTTTTTTCGTTTGCAGAGAGAACTGTGTAAACGTCTTAGTGACGACGACGCAGCTAGTGCCGGCGCTAGCTAAGGTCCTTCTGTTCGGCCTGGGAGGTGTCTTCCCCATAGAGAACATTTACTCAGCTACTAAAACAGGTAAATATTATCTTTAAATATTTTACCCTTTGACTGACGGCTGGTAATGTGATAAAGTGAACTTGAGTGAAGAGGAAATATTTATTTATTTACCTGCCACTATAAATAAAATAATTACTCGTGCCTTTTTAAATTAGTTCCGATTTTGGCCACGCACCACCAGATCTTGGTCGCGTTGTATATTTAAAAATGAATCCATCTTTTTTCGTAAAGTTCACTTCTAATATTTTATAGAATATTCATGCTAAAAAAATTAAGGTAGCGTAGAATATCAGAAAATTTAGAAGAAACTTAACTTACAACATTTCCCGTTAGGTGGCGCTCTATAGTCAGGTCTAGGATTTTTTAGTACCTAAATTGTTATCGGACAAGGCGACTTTAGCCGAGTCCAGTAGTATATAATATTCAGAAAAAAAAACTTAATTCATTCTCTCTTTTTATAGGTAAAGAGACATGTTTCGAGAAAATTAAACAGCGTTTCGGCGAAAGATGCACTTATGTGGTCATAGGCGATGGACAGGACGAAGAAGCCGCAGCCAAAGCGAAAAACTACCCCTTCTGGAGGATATCCAGCCATTCCGATATCGCGGCCCTATACAACGCCCTGGATATGGGCTTCTTATGATTTGCTGCTAGCCTGGTACATGTGAACCGTAAACTTAGAATATTTCTTAGTGAATGGGTCGATATTTGTATGCCTAGGCGAAGAACTACCACTTCTGGAGGATATCCAGCCATTCCGACATCGCGGCCCTATACAACGCCCTGGATATGGCCTTCTTATGATTTGCTGCTAGCCTGATACATGTGAACCGTAAACTTAGTATATTTCTTAGTAAATGGATCGCGATATTTGAATGCTTAGACGAAGAACCCCTTCTGGTGATTTAGCCATTCCGACATCGTGGCTCTATATAATGTCCTTGAAATGGGCTTCTTATGATTTACTGCTGCCCTGGTTCATGTGAAAAGTAAAATTAGAATATTTGTTATCGAATGGGTCGATATAAGTTTGGGGCTTGTTTTTCACTATTTATCATCATCATTCATTATACTCATAACAATACCCGCATAACCTTATACAAAAACATTCTTTTTATTGCCGTGTAATGGCGTAATGCATATAAACTTATATCTAAAATATCAGCTACCGAAGTCGGAAGTCAGATTTTATTTTACAGAATCGCTTCTACACTGCTTAATCAAATGTCTAAATTTCGAACTGATTTTCGAAGATCTACATATATATTATCTACATATATTCGATTTTACCGCCCAGCTGTATCGATTAATGCCGACCCGCTTTTCTATAGCTACCCTTATATTTGGTTTAGTATGAATAAAATGATGAATGTGTAAAACAAGCCGCGAATCTTTCAATATTGACGCGAAGTTAAGTCGAGTCGACTACTCTTTAGAGTTTCTGCTTGCCTGGTACATATCTTGTTAGGGTAACTACTATAGTTTTCTTTATGTGAAATGATTGATATGTTTTCTGTGAAACTCGATAATTCTCTGTCTTTTATATGTTATATAAAAAAACACTAACTTGTACAGTTATTTTTTTGTACAAATATAATTTAGATGACCTCGAGAGGGATAAGAAAATTTCTTTTTGTAATAGTAAATGAAAAATTATTGTAATTATTTTTCTGTTTAGTTAAAAAACTAATGTGAAACTCTTTTATATTAATTTACAAGTCTTAAAGTGGCTCTTATTAAGTACACTTTTATTAATAAATTTTAGAGCCATAATTTTTATTTCATCAACGTTCAAAGTTATACGTTTAGTTTAAAAGCTCAAAGTTAGCTCAAAGTCTACGAAAAAAAACTACACTTAGTTTTTCCTATCTTTGTAAATAAATATTGTAGAAATATTTTTAAGCAGAGTTTTTTGTAAGTTCATTCCTACTAGTAAGTTTATTATATTCTATGTACAGATTAAATTAGAACAATGTAATATTTATAGATAATTTTCAGAGTTGATATTTTTATTTTATATATTTTTAATTTACATTTAGTTGTACGTACATTTTTAATAAACGTACATTTCGTTATATTTTAATGTAAATCCTCTACAAACAAATATTTTTAGGTAAACCATAACGTGAACAATAGTATAATTATTCTTATTAAATAAATAATAATAATATTGTAAACAAAAAATCCTAATACGATTTAGTACATTTATTCACATCATTTTTGTGACTTAGATTGAGATGGTTTTTATATGGTTTTGTATTTTAAACTTTCAGCACAACCACATACAATTTGATATAAAATGGTCAACAGTTATAAATCAAGTATTTGCATTTTCGAGGATTTCACAACATGTCATGTCACGACAGAGTCTAAATTAAAATCTGGCTGTGTTAACAAAATTATATTTATTGTATTAATTTAAAAATTAGTTCACAATTTTAACTGTTTTTGAAAAGTCATAATTTCTCGACTGTTCCACTTTTGCCTACCACCTTATAACTGATAGGAAGTGTGACAAAATCATCAGCATTTAACGGAAGCACCAACATTTATATATATCCTTGATGTTAATGTTCCAAAATTTTTGATTAAATGTACAATATCATGTACTTTAATGTTACAAAATTTGACCGCAACAGTAAACATATCATAATGATGAAGGCAAGACAGTTGCACTGTTATTTTTTAAATGTAAACTATCTTATTACATTATTATGTTAAAGACAATACGAAGACGGGAATTACCACGAACCAGTGTAATTAAAGATTATAGTCAAACTACTTCTATGAAAATCGTATTTCAAAATGAAGCCGTTTTCATGGAATATAGCAATATTATTTGTAATCTAAGCTACCTTATAACGAAATTGTAAATACAGATAGGCTTATTGTAGAACAGCTTATTGAGTCTTAATAAGAATACAGATTTCGAATCGAAAAGTTATGATTATTCGAATTGTAAATAGAAATTATACTATTTGACAATCTGTTGTTGTTTTATTATAGATAGATGGATATGTTTTTTATTATAAACGATCGACCCACATCACCAAAAAATAACTTTGTATTACGCCAAGTCTTCACCAAGCGGTAAAGGAGATTGCTCAAATTTGCCCAAATGTACAAAAAATATTGACATACACGGTAATTCTTGGCATAATTTATAATTTAATTTACAGTCATTAGATTTCAACGGACACCTTTGTATCATATATTTACTTTAAAAAGGACTTTTAATTTTTCCGGTTTGGAAAACATACGAATCATTTTTAATGGCTATGGGTGTAGTAACATTCAGCCAAAGACTGATCGAAGTTGTTTATATAACATAAAAACAAATCTATTTTGTAAAGATCGATAAAATAAATCATTTTTTATTACACTGTGGTATTAATATCCACAACTATATTATCATTTTCACTAGATGCAAATGTGCTGAGACAATTATTATAGATGGTAAGCGACATCATAAAGTCTATTGCCATACATTTTTCGCCAAACACCTCCATAAACAAATTATAATCTGTATATATGTTAGACTTTAAGCAAGAAGCTTATATACAACACTGGAGATTGCAGTGCAAACAATACCTTGAAGTGAAAAAATATGGCCTTGAATGACGTCACATATGTTTGTTATCTCTTTCTAAGGGTGACCATGTTGGAATATACGTTTAGGATACATACTTACTGGTATCGTCTTTAAACAATTTATAAATCAAAGCGTTGGAGTTGATAGGAACTTGGGAACACATTATTTAATAGTAATAAAATTCACAAGTACAAAAATCGTTTTATTCATATTAGATGCGTCTTATATTATGCCATGTCAAAAACATTTATAAAAAAATTAACGAGAAAGAATATGCAAACCCTTTTTAAAATCGCCAGAAATGCCTTTTACTAAGAACGGACTAGAATCTCTAAGCTACATATTTTGGCTGATAAATAAAATTGACCTTTTAATGGTATTGTTACGTGTCGGGATGGGGTTCGAAATTATGTGCCAGTTCACGATTGACAGTTCTTTATTCACCACACAGTTCACACAATTAACACACAATGTTAATTACAAAACACTCACTAAACACTGTATTTCACTATACAAGTCTCTAAACAATCTCACTTGAACACTTTTGTTGCACTTTGATCGCCTTTGGATTCGCTCCGAAATCGCTGTTGAAACTCAACTGTCTCTGCGCGGCGCCAATCGCCCTTATATACGCCGATCGATGCATTCTAGAAAGTAAATAAATAAATAAATATTTCCAACACTCACACCAATTAGCCTAGCCCCAAAGTAAGTACTATAAGGCTTGTGTTATGGGATACTAGGGTAACGGATAGAATACATAAACTGTACTTATATATATAAGTATATTTTGACGTGACAACGTCTTAAATTAGGTTGCGGCTGGGAGTCACTTATGAAAAAGTGTAACGCTCGGTAACGTTACGATGAGTCTCTCGTGTTAAGTTTAAGTTTACATGTACAATGTTTTAGTAAACAAAATATATTTCTATAGTTAAAATTTGTGCAATTCTTATTTTCATTCAATTCCTTGTTCCTATTGTGCAATTTAATTATATTCATATCAATAAATATTCTACCGAGAAAAAGACGTTGTCACGTAAAATCTTCGCCCGTAAAACCGACTTTACAGGCAACCATTTTTTTTTTTATAGAAATACATATTAAACATCCATGATTGGAGTACAAATGCTCGTATTCATCACACAAACATCTGTCCCCACCGGGATTTGAACCCGGGACCTCTCGAGTCGGCGACACCATGAAACCCGGCGTACAAACCACTCGACCACGGAGGTCGTCGAAAGTCGAAGTTCTAGAAAGTACCTGTTAAATTGAGAATTACCTAGCACCCGCGAGTACGAAATACCTACTTATACCTAAGCAAGTAACACGCATAACTTGTAAAGAAGTGCAGATATCGTTGCACTTTCTCCTTTACGTCGCACTGCATAAGGCTCATTTTAGAATAAACCGCCTTACTCGACTTCTATTGCGACCCGCGGTGCTCTGGCTAATTCGATCTCTAGCACATTCGCGGTTCCGTTTCGAGAGCGTTTGTGACAGTATAATGGACAACCAAGAATTTCTTTTAATGATATCTTTCGGGAAGCTGAAACATAAACAAAGGTATAAGACCGCTGCTAGATAGCTGTTATTAAATAGGTTTTCTACATCTAATCAACATGATCTACTACAGTATTTATTATAAACTTATTTTCATATTTTGAACTTTATAATTACTATTTACAATAATACTTATGTATTTTAACTTTCTCAAAATATCTCAAGTGTAGTGATAATGGTTACCCTACAAAACCAAAATTTATATTATTTTAATTTAATAAACTGCTGAATATGGTACCAAATGTAGTGAATAAAACAAGAATAACGTTAATTTATAGCCTCAGGACACTATGATTTATAAATACTAACGTTTTATTATGATTACAACATAAAAATATAGGAATATGTTTATTTCGGTATTGGCGTAGTGTAATAGACTTACCTGTGAAATTTAGTGCTGGAATTTGGTTCCCAAACACTTCTGCAATCTCACACAACACAATACATATTATAAATAGCAAATTGAACAATTTAACACTTTTTAATAATAATCTAAACATTCGAAGCGGTAATCTTCAGTTGATTTTTTAATTAGTGTTGCTATTATACCAAAATGGTAGGAACCAGCAAACAGGGAAATAAAGGGCGTATTTATTATTTAGTTTTAAATATTGATTTCAAAGTAGTTGGTTAGAATTTGTCACACTCATCTTATAATAGTAATACAAGAGTAGGACTTCTGGAGATTGTAAAACTGATTGATATCTTGCATAGTTCTGTTTATTTTCACTTTCTGATTGGAATTTCTTGTATTTAACATGGTAATTTCAGATAGTGTGTGAGAGAGATAAAAAACATATCATGGGGTTAATGAACTCATCTTCACACAGAAGTTCTACATGCAATCTCCAGTGTTGTATATAAGCTTCTTGACTTTAAGGTATCTATCTATGGGCCTACGTTCCCTTACTATAAATTAATAAAATTATAACGTGTGATACACTAAAAATCTAAAATATGGTTATCTTAAAAAGATAACAAAAATAATGAAGCTACTGAATATATGGCTATAGAACCTAAATCTCTTAGCTTTCTTTGGTTAACGAGAGTTTAAAAATTCTCTCTAATCTGTGGCTCATTCACAATCATCACACAGTTTCTGTCACAGAGTACCTTATTTTAACCGGAAATGACACCAGATTTTAAAAGTTACTCTTATGCATTAACTTTAAAAACAGGCAACTATCTGTTAATCTACATGCTCTATATACCTGAATCTAATTCATAATTTCGGTATTTGGCTTGATTTCCCTAGTTTACTATATAACTTATTTGTTTTTTATTATTATAATATGTTCAGTGTATATGGTTTATAGAAGTTCTCAGGGGTGTCCGTCAATAATATTCGTTTCTACAGTAATTTATATATAATTTCGAATCTAGGAAACAATTTTTCATGATTATTGGTCTTTAGGCCAAACATGTGTGGAAGCTGAGCAATCTCCTTTTTCGCTATTAATTTATAAAAAGAGAAAAGGTGCGCGCTTTAAACAAGCTGCTGTGATTTATATTTTATTTTTTTAAGCAAATAATTGCTTGGTGTCTAAATCTTAAGAAAAGTCCAAGATCGAATGAAAGTACGAGTCCCGTCTGCTTCCTGGACCGAGTGAAATTTTTTGTAGTAAATAATTTTCTTATGTTGCTGTGAAGTCAGTTAAAGTCGCCAATTTACACTTAGAAATGTTTTCCGACGTTATTATTTTACTCGCTGCATTTGCCAGGAAAATAATAAAAAATTAGCTTGCCAAAAGGCGCTTGGTGCATTCATTTTGTATTGGATCCAACGCACAATGCGTTGGATCCAATATATGGATTGTAAAATTAGTAAGAAATACAGGTCAAAACACTGCACGCGGGCCCAGTGCAGATTGGTGGGTACTAATGACAGTAAATGCAGACGGACCAACAGACCTTTCTAAAACCTCCATAATCTTTAAATTGAAAAGTATCTTTTTATATTTTTTTTTGTCGCTATCCTAGGATCAGCCATTGTAAGTTGCTTAACGCTAATGGTCGCAGATAGAATGCGTTAATAACTGCGCTATCAAGGTGCATTCCCTTCAGCTTCACTTTCGCAATGGACGTTGAAACGATGGGAGACTAATTTATTTTAATAAACAATGCCCTTTTTAAAATCAAGTATCAAAGAGGCGTGAAGAAGTAACTTGCAGGCCGGCAAGGTGAGGATGGCTGGTGCGGCAGGTAGAACTGCTGTACCAGCTATCTTCACGTCTGGACTTCACCGTCAATTAACATCAAATGGGGTGGAGTCATTTGGCAGACATATCTATAAAAAAAACTCAACCTGCATGTGGCCGGCCGCAGACAAATATTACTTTGGTTGCTAAGCAACGAGATGTCAACATCAAGTTTGTTGCCAAAGTCATAGGACAGAAAGTTTGTGTGTGGTGATTTTGTGGATGAAATAGGAAGTAAACTGTAAATTAATTAAAATGAAGGCGGTAGTGAATACAATATTATTTGACATATCCAAGAATGAGCTATTCAAGATAAATGAGAATTACAAGATGTTGCATCGCAAACTGAAAACTACTTGGAAAGTTATGATGTAAGTACCCACTTATACATCCCTTAAAGGGTGATCTATCAACATTTAGCTATATGCTATGCTCTATAACGTTGATTTACACTTCGGTAAGTACAGTAGCGAGTTTAGATATCGAACAATTGAGTCGTATAGTATCGAAGGCGGCAAAGTAGGGCGAACCACATATTTGGCAAATCAAAAAAACTGTTTAGTCTCGTCTTTAAGGGAGGATTTTTATAATTGACATTCATCATAACTACAAATCGTAGTGAAATGTCAATATTTTATCCTCCCTTAAAGACGAGACTAAACAGTTTTTTTTTGATTTGCCAAATATTTGGTTCGCCCTACTTTGCCGCCTTTGATACTATACGACTCAATTGAGCAGTCTGTACTTAACTGACAAATTCCTGTCCAAACGTTGATAAGAACTTAATTAATCATGACCGTGTTTAAACTCCCTACTGTACTTACCGATGTGTAAATAAGCTTTAGGTCACATCTCTCCCTCTGAGATTATTTTGAGGTAAGAAACAATATCCTGCGTTCTGTGCAACGCTTTCGCTGTTTAAGATTTGTTTGTAACATGAGTAACCCCTCGTTTCTACCAAGAAACAAGTATGGTACCTACCTCAGACCAAATACTAGTTTTAAACAATACTTGTAGAACACTTGTTGTGGCTGTTTAAAACATTCTTTCGTCTACTCTGCATAGACAACTACTATCTTATAAGTATAAATCACATATTTACTTCACATATTTTGTTTATCCAATAAGTTTGATACCAGTATTGTATACTATTTACATGTATTATAAATGTATATAAGTGTAAACAAAAAAAGACATCGTATAAAATTTGTTAAATACATGTTATTATAACTTAGGGCTAAACTGTACTTCCAGGGCCCAGTGGTGATACTTCACACTAGGTTAGGTTAGGTTAGTAGTTTTACCCTACTTAGTGTAAACGAAGGGGTAAGAAATGCTGATAAGTCACCCTTATCACAGATAAATTATAACCCTGTATTGAAATGTTGATGCATGCGATTATTAAATTGAAGCAAATTTCGTAATGGCCGGTTTTCGGGTGGGTAATCAAAATGTATTATTTGTTCGTCCTCCATACTTCAGAAAGTTCGATAAGCCTTTGCTTCTGACTCTATCTTATAGTAGTTAACATCCGATTTGCAAGTGGAGCGTGGTATTGATCCCTGTAGTTAGTACCTAGTTAGAAAAACAAACCCATCATAACAAATTCATCAATATGCAATTTCAATAAAAATACGTTCTGTTCAGTGACTTTGCTAGTTGTCTATCAGTCATTTCATTGGAACACACAACCGTTTGATGAACGCGGCTTAGGCGCCCAACTCACTGGCTAATACATATAACTAAATGGCTGTGCTGTGATGCGACATTGAGGAGCTCGATGGCTCAAGTGGCAACTTTCGCAGTGGGCGGTCATTGGATGGGTGACCAAAAATTTACTATCTCGACTCCTCCGCTGCAATCATTAGCACTCATTAATTCGCACTGGGTCCCCGTGGTGGGTCAGTGCCCAATCTCCCTATTCCATCAATAGGGAAGGCCTGTGCCCCAGCACTGGGGACATTAATAGGCTGATGATGATGAACCGTATTCCATCTTCTAGAAGCTCTTCCAATGATGCATACCAACGTCGATCATTTACAGTTCTGTGGGTCAAACACGAACTTTGACAGATCCTTATCCTAATCTTATTGCCATCTTCAAATTTTCTATTAAAAGAGCCAGTTTGTCCTTACGTTCAGTAGATGGCTGCGACGACAGATATATACGGCCTATTTTTCTGTAATATTTATGTAAGTACAAAGCGGTAGCCTGTCATGATGACAATAATTAAAATATTTCACATTATAGCAACCGAGATGAGTTATCAGAAAACATATTGCAAGATGTCAAGATCCTAGTGATACCAGGGCCACAGAACGCGTTCACAGATGACGAACTAGCCAGCATGAAGAGTGTGGTGGAACGAGGGGATTCGGTACTGGTCATCATGACGGACGGAGGAGAAGAGAGGATGAACACGAACATCAACTTCTTTCTGGAAGAGTACGGCATCATCGTTAATAATGGTGTGTTTTAAATGTTGTGTACCACAAAAAGAAAAGACAGAACCCTTAAAAATCACTTTATTGTTTTCTATCCGTCGGTCTGTCAAGAACCTTTACTTCGGGCACGCGTAGAGGTATCGAGTTGAAATTTAAACCACATAGGTACTCAAATCTACGGTCTCTCGAATCTGTGAAAAATAACAAACTTTTAAATTTACGTAAAAAAGATAATTATACCAACAAATTTGTACGGAACCCACGGTGGGAGAGTCCGGCTGGCACATCTCTGGTTTTTTTATAATAAGTTTCCCAGTGGTAGCCTCATGAGATGACGAACCTTTTTTTGTGTCTGGGAAATGCATTACGCATCCTTCAACCACTGGGGGAGCGAGAAGAAGGTATGTGGGACTCCTCCCAGTCCCCTTCAGCCAGCCCTGGGCTTCGCTGAAGTGAACAGGGCCCTACCTACGTCCTGAACAAGGCCACTAAAACCCAGACAATACACCTGCACCGTCACCCGACACGCACTATGAGGACCGCGGGTGTGGTCGCGGAAGCCGTCTCCGAATGGCCGCGCACCTGCCAGGAGATGTCGAACCTAGACCTCGCTCAATCAGATACACAACAAGTTGCCCTTACTTACCCTTACCTAAATTACTTACCCTTTGTCTCTATCGATTATGATACTTATTTCTAGCAAAATCCAATGAGCAACCCATGTGACAGCCTTCTTCCCTTTTCCAGATTGTGTGGTGCGAGCGAAATACCACAAGTTTTACCACCCCAAAGAGTGCCACATATCCAACGGGATCCTGAACCGGGCTGTCCTGAAGAGCATCATGAAGATGCCAAACTACACCAGCGAATCTGATGATTACCTGCAAGTAACTTTACAGTTTGAACTCTAATTAACTCGGTTTTTATGCAAGGAGCAACACGGATGGCCACGTCCGTGCTCTATAGTAATAATTCATTGATACTAATTTCTTGTCCTTCTTTCTTCACTACGGCCGCCCGTGACTTCGTCTGCGTTAGCTTAGGCTTTTTGAAAACCCCACAGGAATCTAACGTTTTTCTAGGATAAAAAGAATCCCATGTCTCAATCCAGGCCATAAACCATATGCGCACCAAATTTCACCCAAATCCCTTCACTAGTTTTAGCGTGATTGATTAACAAACATACAAACTTTCACTTTTATAATATTAGTAGGATATGATTAGAGAAAGAGCGAAGGATTAACAAAGAATGTGATTACTCCTCCATACTTCGGAAGGCACGTTAAGCCTTCTCAGCCTCAGCGGCATGCTCAGACCCAATCTAGAACTAATCCTAAAAGGGAACTGAGATTGCTAGAACTAAGATTGGTAGTTTACTAAGATAGGTCCAATGAATAAATAAAATATCTTCGCAGCGAGGAACCTGCGACCCCTAATTTCGTGTACCCGTACGGCGCTACGCTGACTGTCAAAAAGCCCGCGGCCGCCATTTTGTCCAGCAGTGACGTCTGCTATCCGGTGAAGAGACCTGTTGCCGCTATGTACTCATCAGAGAAGACTGGAGGCGAGCTTATATATATTTTAGACATTGATCATTTTATTTGGTTCCTGAAACGTCGAGTCGATATAATGTGACTTTACGATAGTCAGTTTTTTTTACTAATTATTAAATACTAGCATTACCGGCTATATGGCTGATTCAAAAGCCGTTTGGCACATTTTACCCCAATGATTACTCCAACTTACAAAATATCAAAGATGAAACTTATCAATCTAGATATTAGGTCCCTACGATTGCGTTAACAAAAACAAACAAGAGTCGAAAGATATTATAAACTTTTGAACTTGGCAAAGCAACCTAGCGCCATTGCGTGGATAATTGTGGTGATTACAACTACCTACATCTGGTTGGCTTGTGCCAGGATAATTTGAGTTCATTAATTACTTACAATCAGTTAACACAAGCAACAGTTTCATTGGTTGGTCTGATGCGAACTCCAAATCAAATCTTTATTGTAACTAATCTGCATTACAGGCAAACTGTTTGTGATCGGCTCCGGACACTTCTTCACGGACCAGTACTTAGAGTGCGAGTGCAATGATCTCATCAGAGAGCTGGTGTTCAACCACCTGGGCGGTGTCATGGACCTGCATCTCAACCCAGTCGATGTTGAGGACCCTGACGTAAGTATTTCTCGCTGCCCCTGATGAAGTATTAATACTCTTTGGATACCTTAGCATGGAGCTTTTTTTTAGATACCTTATGGCAATGGCCGGTACCAACTCCAAATCAAAGCGAACTTCAACCACTGGATGTAACTTCCAATGATCTTGGCGAATACCGTTTCCGATGAGTCTACTAGTTAACTATAACCACCAAAAGCTCCTTTGTAAAGATGGTTGTGAGTAATCTATGGCAGAAGTGTCGCAGTCCATGCATGCACTATGCCGCAGGCGTACTGTGCCTATGTTCCAACGTGATCGACAAAACTTTCATGGTGATAATAGTAATGATAACTTGGTTTACCACACGTCCCGGTTTTAAACATAGGTTCGGTCGGTGTCCCGTCCGGCTTGGTAATTTTTAATTACCGGTTTTTGTTTTAATATCAAAAAGTCTCATGACGCGTAAACGCTTGCTTTTGCATCATATAAAGAAGAGTATGACAAACTAGTTAAAAATTACCTAATTACATTTACAAATGGATATTTGTTTTCTGCCTTCTGTCCCGGTTTTATCCCGAAACCCCCGGGCCGCATGTAGGGGTTGCCTTGTAATATTATTGTAATTTGTAATTTATTCCATACTTACCTAACATAGTTTTTAAGGCAAATTGTTACTAACATTCTATGGACTGTATAATATTGTGTGAAAATAAATATTATTAATATTATTTACATGGCTTTACACTTTATAGTAAGCTTTATTATATTCCATATCTGCTAGGTGAACGAGTACCGCACCCTGGGTGACGTGTCGTGGCTGAGCACGGTCCCGCTGCCGGTGCCGGCCACAGCACCGCCGCCGCGCCTCACGCCGCTGCACCCGCACGCGCTCTTCACCTGGAGACTTTTCTCCCTGAATCTGGCGCAGCGTCAGTATATGTCTGATACCTCTTCCACACCTGCTAGATAAAACTGTACTTATTACTTAAATAACCGTCTAATTATTTGGTGCTAAAGATACAGTGTAGCTGTACGCTCCATCGCCTGAATACAAAAATTTATCGCCCCCCTAAAACCTCTTTGATTTGTGTTGAAAAACCGCTGATCAATTTATTTAGCATCTATCGTCACGCAATTCGATAGCTGCTCATGATTTCCCACAAGCTTCGTTTGAGGAAATAGTCGCTGGTGTGGGAGAAGCATCTGGTGTAGGAGTACTCAAGCGCTTTTCACCTGGAGACTATCCTCGCTGAACCTGGCGCAGCGTAAGTATATGTATATCAGCCCCCCTAGCATGAGCACCGTGATATAATATAAAACTCGTTTTTATCATGCTTAATTGTCAAATTACTATGGAGTTTGAGAGTTCGACACGATAAAAATCGTGTTAGAATCTATGTGTATCTATGTGTGTATATTGTGGTGCTCATGCTACAGGGACAGTACCGCACTCTTCACCTGGAGACTGTTCCCCCTTAACCTAGCGCAGCGTAAGTATACGTCTATCAGGTGTACAGTACCGCACCCTTCACATGGAGACTGTTCTCCCTGAACCTGGCACAGCGTGAGTATCCATTCATCATTTAAATAATCTGCTACAACGCCGTTCCTGCAGGTGCCCCTAGTGACGAGCATGCCGCATGACAGACGAGATGACAACACTTAAGCTTTTGTCTTTTTTAAAGATCCAGCAAATCACTCTGTGCTCCACGCTGATGTTATATTTCCAGTGTAGTACAATTGCTAATTAATGTGGCACAAAATTTTAAAGCGTCCTTCTTGGTGCGGAGTACGAGACGAAATACCTTACTTGGTTCCAGCTGCACCTGAATTCTGCAGTTATTGCCTAAACCAAGCCGCACATGGATTACATGGTGCATTTATAGCCCGTTCCCTTTATCTAAAACTATTTCAGTGGAAAAAATGTGAATGCCCAGCTATGAAGAGGATCAAAGGTAGATGACGGGAACCACTCTGCGTTGGACGCATCTAATACACTAAAAGATAAATGGTTCCCGAATGGTTTTATCATGCTATATCTATATTTATTATATATTTTTTCAGTACCTGAAGTACTGGGACTGTATGAAGCTCTTGGAGTGAAACATGAACCTCTGCGCCTCATCGCACCACAGTTCGAAACGCCATTTCCACCGTTACAATTAGCCGTAAGTCTCAAATTTTAATGTGGATGGATTCTGATTTATACAAGTCCAAAAAGGTTCATATCTTAACATCAAACTCTCTGTGCTAGAGCATCAAACAACAGAAAAAATAGCAAAATTAAGCGCAGTTAATAATTCCTAATTGACTTAGCTAATTACTTAATATGTATATTACTTCTTGCCATTCTTAAGCTGCAAGGCAGCGCCATCTCTTCGCATTATAGGTATCGCATTTAAGTTTAAAAATCAAGCAGTTACATGCTTTAAAATAATAAAAATTATAACTATAATTGCTATTTCTTCTTTCAAATGTTTAATACTTGTAAAAGTATTCATTTGACATTGTGGGTTACCTATAATGCGAAGAGATGGCGCTGCCTTTGAATTTCGACGTGGTCCGTGAGGGCCGCGGTAGCATAATTGGTCAATGTATATTACTTATTTCAATATTACTCCAACGATAGGTAATACCAAATGGTTACGTAGTTTATATTATGTGTTTGTAAAAGCTTAGGTGCGTACTTATGTTTAAGCTCTCGTGTTTTCCAGGTTTTCCCGCCTACGTTCCGGGAGCCTCCCCCTCCGCCCCTGGAGCTGTTCGACCTGGACGAGGCCTTTAGCTCGGAGAAGTCCCAGCTGGCCCGCCTGGCTAATAAATGTCTACAGCCCAACGCGTCTAAGATGGGACAAGGTGCTGATATGCTTTATATCCGAAAGTTATTGAATCATGCGGCTGTAAGATACTGTTGGATATCATGAGATTTATTTTGATTTTCATGGGAAAAAAAATTAGGACGACTAGTTAGGCCTAGCCACGAAAAAAATTGCTCATATGAAGAGCGGTGCGCGCTAATGGGAGACAATTAATTACAATAAATAGTATTTCTTGATAAATGCTTTTTGGGAAATAATAAAGAGGTACAAAAACTTCGACAATATTGTTATGGTAAAAAAAACGACGGGTTGCACTCCGGGAGTGCCGGCAGAAGTGAAAACTTGAATATTAACGTTGTGCATTATTGATATTTTGGAATGGTTAGGGAATAATTTTGCACGAATTGCTTTAATTGTCAGTATAAAAGTACTATCATGTATGTGGTAGAATACAATATTTATTTATTGCGCTATCGTACACAAACATGTCAATTTATATTACATTAAAAAAGTTTATCTCTCAGAAAAATCAACTTACATGAATCACGTTTAAGCGCACTTAGAGACATCTATTGTAAAGAAATCAACTTACATGAATCACTTTTAAGCGCACCTAGCGACATCTATTGTAAAAAAAAATGCATTTTCTTCGCAATAAAGCTGCCACGTGGACGTCCTAGGTAGAGACATTATTATAATACGATAAAATAAAATATTACTATGTTTCGTCCAATATATTGATAGTCAACAACCTTTCCAATTTTATTGTGTGTCGTGATGCGATCAGCCCACGTGTTTAACCTGACGCGAGTTAAACATTTTTACCCATACAAAAAAAAGTGTACAAGAAGTTTTCACGTCAAAAATGTGCTTATGAGAGTGCTTTAACGACCTCCATGGCCGAGTGATTTATACGCCGGGTATCAAGGTGTCGCCTACTCGAGAGGTCCCGGGTTCTAATCCCGGTAGGGGCAGATATTTGTATGATGATTACGTACGAGCATTTGTACTGCCGTCATGGATGTTTAATATGTATTTCTATATAAATATACTTATATATGTATCAGTATAATATGTATTCTATCCGTTACTCTAGTATCCCATAACAGTAGCCTACAGTGCTTTCTTTGGGGCTAGGCTAATTAGTTGGAAATATTTATTGATTTAATTATTATGCTATGCAACTGACAGGAGGCCTACACTCAGCATTATTTTGATAGACAACCACAAAGTCTTAATCATATCTTCTTAAAACCTTGACTGAAGATTTACTGGTCTCAGGTGACGGCCGCCAGTTAGAGAACGAGCTAGAATACTTCGTGAGAGAGTGCGGTAGAGTAGTCCGTCTGTCTCGCGCACAGCCCACCGAAGAGATGCCCTCAGCGAAGGTCATACTCCATCAGCTAGCGGTACAACTGGCCACTTACAAGAAGATCGCACCTAAAGATTAATTCTTAAGTATAAATGTAAATAATAAATGAACTTTGTAAAGATAAAACCATTACTTTTACTTTATTTAGTACTAGCGGCCTGTCCCGGCCTCACACGGGTGTATTAAATACTATGGGAAACATAATGAATCAATCTTGGGATGACTAAGATCAGTGCAAGATGGGTTCCGAGAATGCTTACGCCACTTCAAAAACGCGAGCGTGTCGAGTGTTCTCCCCTGTTTTTGGAGCTCTGTGGAGAGAGAAAGGAAGAAATTAGGGCCCGAATCGTTACTGGTGATGAAACCTGGGTTCACCACTATGAACCTGAGTCAAAGCATGATATAAATCTTAAACTAGTGAATTGGCTAAGTTAGGCACATCTGAAATCGGATATCTAAAAACGGATTTAGAAATCGATTTTAAAATCTGAAATCCGATATATATCCGTTTGCGTTTAAAACCAATAAATATATATATATATGCATGCACGCTTTCCCCCCTTTCCCTATATATACCTTTTCTCTTTGATGCACGCCCATTCAAATGGAAGGGCGCTCTTCAAATTTAATTCAGTTATAATTATGTTAACTATTATTATTAAACCTTAGAAAGTATTAAACAGATTACGTTCAACGGAATAGTATAACAATAACGCGATCTAGATAGTTAACAACGCCATCTATCGGACTTTTGGATAAATCTAAAAACTTCAATTTTCTTGAAAACAACCGACGTGCTTCTTTGCATGTAGGTATTGTAATAAAAATTCTTGATTTAAGTTATTATTTAGTTTTACCTGTTCCGAAACAAGAATGTTTCGTTCATACTGTACGATTTGTCAAGTCGTAACTTGAAAACGTCTTTACCGATTTCATCATTTTTTTAAGTCCCTTACGGATTAGGGTTACCATCCGTCCGGATAAGTCCGGAAATGTCCGGGCTTTGTCCGGATCTTTGAAATTACGTTGAATGTAAAAAATAAAAGTACATATTGATTTAAATACCATACCATTGTAACTGAGTAACCTTTATGTGACTAAAAAGTCCGGACTTTTTTCAAAAAGTTAAGATTTTTGTCAGGACTTTTGAAATTCCTAAATGGTAACCCTACTTCCGGAAAAAATAAGATTTTGGGAAAGTTACTTAGAAAATTTTGGGAAAAAAAGAGTTGTGAGTTAGATAGTTCGAGTTATTTTATACCCTCTAAGATAAATAGAATAAAATTATAAACAGACTGATTACGATTTAGCTTGTTGCCACACCTTATAGCGGTACACGCACAGAACTTATGATACACAGGAGGATGAGGAGCTCGATGGCGCAAGTGGTGAGAGCGTTCGGCTGCGATCATTGAAGTGAAACAACTTTCCTAGTGGTCGGTCATTGGACGGGTGGCCAAAAATTTATTATCACGAGCTCCTCCGTGCTTCGGAAGGCACGTTAAGCCGTTTTACTATAACGCTTAAGATTAAATCTTAAGCATGTACAATCTGGATTAAATGGACCAAAATAGTATATTCTTTTTTGTTTCAATCAGAAAAAAAATTGCGTGATATTTGCCGAGACCCCCCCTCTCTCCAACGTAAAATTAGATAAGATTTGACTTGACCTCTCCCCCCCTTAAACATCTCACGTAATTTATGGACGCCCCCTAAAAACTTTAAACACGAGATAATATAATTTTTTGAGGTAAATAGTGATAAAAAATGTAACAGTGTACATCTATTAAATATTTTTTTTAAAATGAAAGTCAATAGGTTAAAGGGATAAGATTTTACAAACATACGTTTTCTTTCAAACTTAACACTTAAGAGGCTGAATTTCAAAAAAATCACATATTATTACTTGTCTAGGCAATAAATAAATTTGGATAGTAGGTTCCTACCTACTATCCAAATTTCATCATTAATAAAATAATAAAAAAAACATTCTAGATGAGTCAGTCTGTCAGTGTATCCTTTTCTCTCTTACTACGAATACTATTTATTATTTACGATACTTCAATAGCATTCATAATTTTCATAACAATTAATTAAAGATTTATAATGGACGTTATTGATATGACACCAAGTAACAAATATGAACTATGTATTTAGCATGATTTTACAAAATTATATCAAATTATTGAAATAACTTGACCTTAATTGAATCTTGGTATGAAGTTCAATTTGAAGTTAAGATAACGAGAGCTTTTCACGGATAAGTATATTTGACCGCATTATACAACCTCAATATACAAATCGTGAATACGGTATAATTTCAACATTCGTATCTTTAAAGAAAGGAAAAAAAATCTCATATATTCTTTATTAATCTTACTCCACTGTAATATTTTCACGTTACTACAATAGAAACTTATCGCTCAATTTAACGAGAACCATCACGAAAATCATAAAATTGATTTTATAGTCAGATTCAATGTACCCGCTACCTTGGTGGCTGTGAAGCATGAAGATTTTACCGATTCTCCTGTTTCTTTTACATTTGAGCGATGTGTTCCCTCAGAATCCTGGGTATAAAGATCACAAGAAGGAACCTATCTTGCCAAAGAAAAATATGCAAATACTGATATCGAGGAAGTTCTCAAATGGAAAACTGCCACTTGTTAAAACGAAGAAACCTGTAAAAAACGAAGGTTACACAGTATTTCCAGCAGTTGCGTCTATGGAAAAGAAACTTTATCACGTACCACCTAGCCCTTATTTTCCACTGGATCCGTATGAGTCGCAGAAAACTAGAGTTAAGAAAGTTCTTTCCGATTATGTCATGACAGCAATCAGGAAGAAGCGATCAGCCGATGCAGTCACAGTACAACCGCAAAAAGAAATCAAAAAGCAAGATATTGCAGCGATAAGAAAAGAAAAGACGAAAGAAAAAAGAAAAGGAGATGGAAAAAATGCAAAATCCAAGACAGACAAAAAGAATAAAACATACAAAGAGCTGTCGATAATTAAATACTATGCTAATGGTTCTGTTTACACAGTGATGACGAGGCAAACACTTACTCCGAAACACGTTAAGCAACGATTAAACAATTCGAGAGCTAAAAAGAATAAAAAGAGACACAGCCATCTAACACTTATCAAAAAGCACGCAAATGGTTCCACATACACAGTGAAGGCTAGTCATCCTCTCGTTTCCGATAGGATCCATCCAAAGGATTCCAGAATCAAATCTTTAAAGTGGAAAAAGGCAAATAAACGTAGACTTAGAAGCAATAAAAGACGTTCTAGAAGTCACAACGTTACCGAGTCCAAACACGCAACTGTGAGAGGTTTGTTTGTTTGAATAAAGATTTGTAAATAAATATGATTCACATTTATTTAACCCAGTCCCTTTTTCCTAGCTAAGGCCGGCCGAAGGTTGATAGCGGCTCGGGACGCCATGATTGAGGACTACCCATACGTGGTGTCCATCCAGAAGAACAATGAGCATTGGTGCGCCGGAGCACTTCTGAACCCTGTCTTGGTAATAACGACAGCTAATTGTGTGTGGAAGTGAGTAAAAGCTAATATACGATACATTTCTACTAGGGAAATTGGAGATAGCGTAATAGAAATCTGTAAATCATTTGGGAAAAATCTTATACAAAAATCATACATATAAGATCGAGGTGTTCTGTGCTTCGAAAGGCACATTAAGCCATTGGTCTCCATCTGCAGTCGTTAGCACATGCCGATTCACTCTGAGTTCGCGTGGTGGGCTTTAGCCCAATCTCCCTATTTCAACCTTAGGGAAAACCTGTGCCTATAAAGAATCATAAATAATATCTGAAATTTATCCAGATCAATTAGCATGAGTAGACTACAAGTACGTGCCGAGTCGAGGCATACAAAACAAACCGAGGGGGAGTCGTAGTGGGATAGACAACGACGTGGCGCTACTGCTATTAGCTTGAGCACCACGATATGATATATAACACGATTTTATCACGCTCGATTTTCAAATTACTATGGAGTTTGACAGTTAGGCGCGATAAAGCACTTGGCATAATGTAAATCGTGATGCTCATGACACGGGGACTGGTCATTTCAGGACGCTAAGCCGTTGATTCCGATCACATCTGCACACGTTAGCACGTGCCGATCGACACTACCCTATCCTCGCATGACCGTATCTATGTTCCAGCCATAGGAAATGCCTCTGCTCCAGCAGTGGGAATATTGATAGGTTCATGATAACACATCGATTCACATAAAAAAACTTGCATATATCTAAGTCCTCCTTCATAGAAACTGATATTTCTCCAGATCAAACCGCATGAGTAGACTGCAAGTGCGTGCCGGGTCTCGACACACAGACCGAGGGGGAGTCGTGGTGGGAATCCAAGAGGTAATGAAGCACCCTGGATGGAGCATACGGCGAGACCCGGACAACGACGTGGCGCTACTGCTACTGGACGAGAGGATCAAGTGAGTCTGGGTCTTGATAGATTTGGATCAGAGAACAATGGGCGTGATTCCTAAAATGATAGATGACTAGAAGCATGACAAGCTTATGCTGCCGCTCAATTTGGTTTTAGGTCAAGGTAAGAGCGCGAACTGCGGCATAGAAATGCATAAAAGAAAGACTTAAATAAACTTAATTTTTTTAAGAATGTAACTGCTCGATATGATAGTAATATGTTGTTATTCTGCAATGCTTTAGTGAATCCCGAAATCCTTTCCTGGGCTCCATACTATTAATAAGTATATTTGATCTCATACTTTTACCAGGTTTTCCGATAAAATACACGGGATCGACTTACCGAACCGCATCATGATGCCGCCCTTTGAAGACGCCTGGGTTACCAGCTGGGGCGCAGAGAGGGTAAGCAGACATATTACACTACCATACTTCTTTATGGAAATTTCCATACAAACTATTACTATTAAGTATTAAAGAGAGGTTGGGCATAGCGGATTTTCCCATCGAATTGGAACACCCGCCTGGAGAAGTAACCTCCACCTTACAGAGATTCATAGTAAAATAACATCTTTTGGTGGTGTTTTGATTTTGCCTGTTCCAGGGCTCCACAGGGTAGAATTGTGGGTCAGGGTAGGCAACGGTGTTAATTATATTTCTGGTGTCGTAAGCGTCTATAGGCTTTGATAATGGTGGTCGCTTATCATCAGGCTTACGCTTGTTTGCCACCCTTAAACATAAATTAAAAATCGCATAGTATTTCCTCCTTTAATCCTTTGCTCAGTGCAAAGGCTTAAGCCTTAAGCGCTTATTTGCCGGTATGTTACCGCGGCCCTAATGGCCGTGTCGAATTTCTTCTGCTAGGGAGTAGCGGTACAGCCTCGAAGGTTATGGTAATACTAACAAACTAACGTCTCCATTCAAATTATCTTCTCTTTAGAGAATTGAAATAAAAGCTTGTTTTATATATTTTTATGCATTTAACTGCTGGACGTTTAAATCTAAAGAAAATATTCATCATCATCATCAGCCTATTAATGTCCCCACTGCTGGAGCACAGGCCTTCCCTATGGATGGAATAGGGAGATTGGGCCATGACCCACCACGCGGGCCCAGTGCGGATTGGTGGGTGCTAACGACTGTATATGCAGCCGGGACCAACGGCTTAACGTGCCTTCCGAAGCACGGAGAAACTCGAGATAGTAAATTTTTGGCCACCCATCCAATGACCGACCACTGCGAAAGTTGCTTAACTTCAACGATCGCAGCGGAAAGCGCTATCCACCTGCGCCATCGAGCTCTTCGATTAAGAAAATATTACTAGAACTAATTCCACGCGGACCAGACAGCAGACGGGACTCGAACTCGCACCCACCGCTATCTGGATGGATGCACTGATCATTATGCTACCGCGGCCCTAATGGTCGTGTCAAATTTCTTCTAGTAATGTGGAGAAGACCACAACACACCCACAACACACTTTTCGTTGGTGTTGTCTTTCTATCGATGAGTAAGGTTCATAAGGTTCCGTGGTTCCATGAAAGGAACAGTCATCGAAACTCGCTACTGATACCACAAGCGTCTTTAGTCTTTAGAGGCATGCGGGCTATTAGATTTTTTGCTATCATTATTACATAAAAAGGAATTGCGACCATACTAATACCTAACTGGTCGTAGTCTTAATATATTTCGTTTTAGCGAGATGGTGTGTTCGACAAGAAATCAATGACTCTTCAGTTGTACCACGCACGCTTGATGGATAGGAGCAACTGCAACAATGTGACGCAGCGCTTCGGTATCGCAGTCACAGAGAACTTTATCTGTCTCTCGCAGACTGGCAGACGGGCGCCTTGCACCGTAAGTCTATTTCGATTATATAAAAAAAAAAAACTTAATAAAACCGAGGAGAGATTAGTGTCTTCATAAAGTTTATTTTTTGGTTAGGACCTAACCTTTTATGTGCTTATCATGTCCTAGTATTCTATCCCGCAATCATGCGGATAATCCAGATTAACTCGGCACGGTATCGAGAAGTATCTCGATAATATAAATTGTATTATAAGAAACCAGTGGGTGCCTGCGACTTCGAATTGTACCTAACTAATGCCGCTTCCTATATACTAAACATAATGTTAACTCTAAAATTTATTGTAACTATATATTTATATTCTAAATGATGTGATGGAAGGTGACTTCAGACGTAGTCATTTTTCAACTTGACGAATCTGTATAAAACAATACATGGAGAAAAAAACAGCCGTTGCTGAGTTTCTTGCCGGTTCTTCTCAGTACAATGTCTCCCGCCGTAGTTGTGCGAACCGATGGCGTAGCTTCTTGACCTTCACAAGTGCTTGTAACAAACCTTGACTGAATAAATGACTTTTCATTTCATTTTCATTTCATTTCATTTCATTTTCATTTCATTTTCATTTCATTTTCATTTCATTTTCATTTCATTTTCATTTCATTTTCATTTCATTTTCATTTCATTTTCATTTCATTTTCATTTCATTTTCATTTCATTTTCATTTCATTTTCATTTCATTTTCATTTCATTTTCATTTCATTTCATTTTCATTTCATTTTCATTTCATTTTCATTTCATTTTCATTTCATTTTCATTTCATTTTCATTTCATTTTCATTTCATTTTCATTTCATTTTCATTTCATTTTCATTTCATTTTCATTTCATTTTCATTTCATTTTAATTTCATTTTCATTTCATTTTCATTTCATTTTCATTTCATTTTCATTTCATTTTCATTTCATTTTCATTTCATTTTCATTTCATTTTCATTTCATTTTCATTTCATTTTCATTTCATTTTCATTTCATTTTCATTTCATTTTCATTTCATTTCATTTTCATTTCATTTTCATTTCATTTTCATTTCATTTTCATTTCATTTTCATTTCATTTTCATTTCATTTTCATTTCATTTTCATTTCATTTTCATTTCATTTTCATTTCATTTTCATTTCATCTGTGTGAAAAATTTGTTTCATATACAAACTTCCACTTCCTTCTTCTTCCTTTCAGCCCCTTAAAAGAAGATCTCTGGGATAAAAACTATCCTATGACATTTAGCTCAAACTGTCTCTTTACTAAATTTCATCTAAATAGGTACAGCGGTTTGAGCGTGCTGAGGTAATAGACAGACAGACACGCTTTCGCATTTATAATAGTAGTATAGATTTAACTAAATAATATATGCAAGTCTTCGAATAGGTTGAAGTCATCAATGGCTGATCCATTCCATTCATCCACACTTGAAATAGTTCGTAAAAAGGATAAAATATAGTTTTTATGATATATTTTTGTACTACTGGGTTATGGTAGCTTTTTTTAAATTTACAGCGGGATACTGGCGCCCCAGCGGTGAGCGACGGCATATTATGGGGACTCGCTTCATGGGGAATCCGGAAATTGTATGCTTTAAAACATTAATTATAGTTACCTAAGTAACTTATAATACTTCATTCCAGATAAAATTAAAAAGAAGAAGCTGAAAGAAGCAGGGTTTCGTATGATTTCGTGAAGATTTAACCTATTTGTGAAAATATGTATATCGATCACGTCGACAAATGGTAGAATAAAATTATGTTTTTTTAAGGTAGCCTAAATGTAACTTGGGAATGTTTTTTTTTTCATTATTTACCCCATCGTGTGGGATATCGTAAAATAGGCCCTTTAAAATGACTACGGTGTTTCTAAGACTATTTTTCAATTTAGGGATCCTTTGGCGAAATATTGAACTGTTTAAAGTTCAATATACCTACTCGAACAAGAACTAGCACTTTAGTGCTAATTTTTGTTCAACTACCCCCCCCCCCCCCCTCCCCCCCTCTAAAAGCTAAACTATTGGCTTGAAATACCAGGAAAAAATTCATGATAAAGTGCTTTTCATGAACTTTTAAGGATTTTACAGGATTTCACAACCGCTCCCCCGCCTGGGAGTAAACAAAAAAAAATGGCGGTTATCATTCGTATTTAAAAAATAATAATATCGAATTGATATTGAGTTTGATCAAATATATTCTAGTAACTACAGGCAACTACGGAACCCTACATTGCGCATGGCATAACACGTATTTGGCTGGTTTTTTCTGCTGTAAAATTAAGTACATAATTGATTTGCCAATATTTCAGATGCGGCACGGAGCGATTTCCGGCGATGTTCTCATATTTAGGATCACAGACGAATATGGACTTTATAGCAAACGCGACACACTACTTGATGTCGGACGAAAGATTCTACCCGTACTTAGACAGATATCCCACGAGAGCTTACTCACCGACCACTACCACCACTGAAGTTGTACTTTATATACACGACTGAAATATTTACTTAGATAAATAATTTATTTTTTATTGTATCCCCATTTTTTTCAAAATTATAACTAGAAACATTTACATTTTGTTTAACTATTAATAATATCATACAAACTTTCCGTCGCACCAGCTCTGTTGTTGGTTCCATGTAGATGGAAAGGGGCCAGCGTGTCTGAACAGGTTGCATCCCATACCAGCACCCGGCCCATCTTCCATGGAATCAAACTCATACCGTCCGGTCTCTTGCCTACGTCTCTTGTAATACCAGTCGGCTCAAGTAGACTTGGCACGTTGACGGTGGCAAGGGACCGGCGTATGATATCGCTAAGTTCATCATGTCTTGAGAAGCGGCCTGCACTTTTTTGGCATGACAGTCCGTGATGTCCTAGCTTGTCGACATCACTGCCACAGGGACATTTTTGTGGAGCGCAGACCGGAACCCCAAGCCGTAGACAGGTTGCGATTCGGAGCGTGTCAGGCTCAACAAATGTTTTGTAAATAATTTTATATAGTAATATGCCAATTAAGATATTGTCAGTTGTTATGATATCATACTAACTTCAACTAGCTTTACGGATCATGAAAGCGAGGGCTTCATTTTACAACTTCAACATCTATGAATTAAATTATCATATTTAAATTGTCAAGTGAAAGATATTCAATAATTAAGCAAATTGTTGTGTTTTTAATTATAAAGGTTTTGAATTAACTCAACTAGTTATTTGGAAATAAAAAATGTAAATATGACCTTTGAAAGGTATTGCGAAGGGTGCTGAAAAACATCGAGCTTCCAATGTAGATAAATAAAAAAAAATAGAAAAAAAAATCAAAACCATTTTGTTTCATTTAGAATACACGAATCATCACTATTGCTTAAAACGTTAAAGATATAAAATGAAGTTCTATCAAATAAAACAAATGATCTGTATATGAGCATATTTAATATTTTCTTTTTCAAAATTGTAAAACTCACATTTTGAAATTGCAAAAATTATAACTAAATTCTCATATCGTTAATAGTAACAAACGCCTTTTGTAATTTTTTACTTCATTTTTGTTATTCTCTCGAACTAATAATAATAATTGTAAACCATTTATACATCTCTAATAATAATAATATACTTTAATGTCTAACAAATTCATCTTCTCAACGTTTTTACCACCATTGTCGTTTTTTTCGATATCCCAACATCAACTTTCACATAATTCTAATCAACTTTTTATAATATTCTAAACATACTTTTTACATATTTTCCATTTACAATGACTACTGCATTTCCTATCGCACCGATGATGTTCTTTAGAAAAATATTGGAATGACTTTTTAGATAAAACTAAGCTTAACTTATTTATAAAATAATATCCCATACATATAAAAAAATAATCAGCAATTCCACATACACAAATCAATTCTTCTCTTTGGCAATTTTAGTATTCAAAAGTGAATTTACAATTTTATTTAAAAACTGGCGATAAGCATTTATCCTATTGAGAAAATGGCAAACTGTAAAACTATCATACGTTACAATTGCGGGCCTCGTATATGTTGTACCATTATAGCAGTGCCACACGCATATCTCTCGATTTTGATTCGTCAATCAAACTCAGAATATTACAATCCTGCGCTCCTATTGATGCACGTTATAGTAGAAGCTCCACTATAATGGTTCATAACAATGAAGCAATAAAATTAGAAGCAACGTAATAAGCGTTTATGTCGTTTAATTATTCTATTTAAACATTATACTGTTTACAACTTATCGATCGAAAACTATATTAGTTGCGTAAATCGAAAACATCGACTAACACTGGCCAGATTTGAAACAAACTATTCTACTTAACTCGATAACATAATTTAACAGCGATTGTAACATTAAGGCCCTGCTGTTGTCAAACAACGAGGCCTAAGAGGTATAGATATTGAAATTTCGCATAAAACAACATAGGCCACAATAGTAACATCAAAAAACTTATTCAATGATTGAAGATTGAACCTTATTTTGTACATCGTAAAGCAGTTATTCTAATTTAACCTACCTATAGTACTTGGCCATAAAATCTATGGTAACAAATAGACATACGCAAGAACATGAAATGTAACTTGTAAATGAGCAAATGAAAAAAATAAAAAGTTCTTAAAAAAGCAACTGAACAAAGTGTCTGATTTTGATAGAGCCAAACACAAAAAGGTAATTTATATTCTTAGAAACGGGAAAAATGGAGAACCATTTTAAATTAGAAATATATTAGTCATATAAGTACAACTACAGCACTATCAATATAGTATAAAACAACAAATAAATTCGTGCTTCTTAAAATCTAAAATGCCACTTCAGGATCTGACATTACATCCTTTAACTTGTTAATGAAACAGTATATTTCAATATTTTAAAACGCGAAAGATAGGTTTACCTATAAACGACTGTCCAAAGCACGTTTCGATGAAATGTTCATAATAAATATCACCTAGGTTTTATTCGCACCAGGCAAGAAATCGAAATTTTAACCTAACACTAGAATCTCCCTGATTTTCTTCCTTATATCTAAATATACACAAAAATAATTTTGTACTCTTCCAACGAGTTTCGAATGGCAACACGTATTTTTACATAAATTATGACACCTTTGTACGTTCGCCGAAATAGACATAGTGGACTCACGAGTAGAGGAATGTTACTCGTAATAACCTATACTCTAAAGCTGGACAAGGATATTTAAGTAGTAACCTACAAAGTGGCAACACTAAACTGTGAAGAAACAAGCACCATACATCTAGATACACGAGAAAAGTGTTCCCAGTTTGTAGAGAATTTGTCTCAAAAACAAAGATGCAATATGAAGTGAGACAATTATTCTATCGCATTGCGTTATAAATACAACAAGCAAGAAGGTATTCATGAAACTATTCATTTTTTTCTATTGTAATTAATCATGTCCTTTGTACTTCTAAACGAATATTATACTAACGTAACATTGAAATGGCATCTTTTATTAAGAACACCTCAACTTACTAAGTATTTTTCTTAAATAACAGACATGAAACAATCACTGCTTCACAGTCATATAAATCTCAAACATGCTGGGGCAATTTTATTTAAAACTAATTTAAACGAAATATTTCACAATTTCCATGTTTTTGTATTATATCACCCTTATATCATCCAAATATATTGAAAATCGTGTCCACATACTTAATTTTGTTAAAAGTCCAAATTTTTACTTTCCGCGCACTTATGGGCCCGTCTGGCACGCGCCAGTAAAGTAAACTTCACAATAATTTAGAAGTATCCAAATTTGAATCCAAGCATATCTGATAAGTTGGATTTGGTTGAATCCTAGGGTTGGTTTAAGAGGAGAGCTTCAAGTTCATCCGCCGAGCGAAGAAGAAAAGCGGCAGACTCGCGGTACCCAGTGATCAGTTGCCTAACCGCTCCCACCTCAGCCCCGGATAGTTTGTGGGATAGCAAAGGAGTCTTGGTAGTAGATGAAGCAGCATTCCCAGAACCAGCTAAAGAAGATACAGTAGAAGTAGCATGAAGCGACGTCGGTGTCGGTGTGTTTTTCAGCGATAGATCTGTTGGCGCTGCAAGGAAAACACATTATGAAATAAATACTGATTTAAACAAAATAATCATGTAGGAACCCTTAAAGTTTTATTCGTAACTTTGCTTACCAGAAAGGCTGGTTGGAAACGTATGCGTGTGTGCCGCCATAGCTGATAGCAGCGCACTTTGATATGCAGCCATCGCCGCGTTCACACCAACTCCTGAAACAGTATACAAATATTAATTTGAATATCAGTGATTTCTAATAAAAATTCGCAAAATAGAAATCCCAATGAACCTGTTAAACTAATATTTCGCCAATAGATAGAATTGGTGTATGGTAGAGAACTTAAGGTCTACTTGCAATAATTTTGCTCAATCTCAATTTAACTACAACTAGATTCATCCCTTACAATAATGACAAGTTGACGTTGATGTTTTGTAACTTATCTGTGGGTTAAGTGTATATCTCGTCGTGATTTTGGAAATTGCTGCAAGTGGGCCTAAGACATTATTTGAATCTCAGAAAATACAGAATAACATATATGTCCTGAATGGATGGTAGGAAAAATATTGGACGATTCAAAAGAGCTTTCAATAAATCAATTTGAATAAAGTATAATTTCATTTCTCTTTTTGCAAGACAATATCCCTAATATGTCTAAATCGTAGTGACTACTGACAAGACTCACCTGTCGGTGGCAATGATGTCAATGTTGATAGCAGAGCACTACTCGAAAGAGCTGAAGCAGAACTTGTGCTGGTACTGAAAATTAAACAAACATAAAGTAAATATTAACTTTTTAGAATGGTGGACTCGAGAGATTTTTTTGTTCAGTATGAAACTTACTTTTGCCGTCCAAATGGCTGTGGGGTTCCAAAAGTGCTTGGAAATGATGGCCGAAACAGGGGAGCAGGCGATGATGCCGGGCTGTAAACAAAAATGATCGATTGAGTAATTTTTATTTAACGATTAGGATGCCTTTAAACTATAGGATACCAATAAATTCAAACTCCTAAGACCAATATGAAATATATCTTAAAAACAAGCGTTTGTATCTTTAACGCAGTTTAGTTACATCGTGTCAAAGAATAAATGGCAAAGGTTTTTTGGCGGATAGAAATTAGTCAGGGCTAACTATATGCACTTTGGATTAATTTCAAGCAAACAAATATACCTACTTCCCTCAATTTCTTAACAGAAAAATGCAAATGTATAAAGAAAGTAATCTGGTTTCTATATAAATGAATTTTACTTAAAATGATGACACAATATTAGTCCACTCCGATCCTGAGTCGTCGACGCGCACCACTACTTCCAGCGCTTCAATTACCGTCGTCGATCTTAAGTAATTTTTTGAGGGGCGGCACAGGTTGATCCTGATCGCCTCAGAGTTGGACCGGCACTCCCTAACGTGATCTACTTGTGCCGTGTCATCTCACATTACCTGGCAGTCTTGCTTTCAGAGTTTCCATTAGCATTGGCCAATTTGAGCGAGTTATTGTTGAGGTACGACACGGTTTGATCTTGCTCAATACGAAACTGGTCGACGCAGGGCGGGCCGGGCGCTGCCGTACTTTCAGTGCTGACGTCATCTACCTTAAACTTGTCATGGTACAGTACCTGGCAGATTTGCTTATAGCCCTTCCATTAGCATTGTTGATCTTCAGCAAGTTATTGTTCAGCGGTGTTGAAGGTTGATCTGTTTGCAATCATCTGAGATTTTATGCTTGTCCGTTACCTATATGAAGGTTAGTACCTGACAGTCTTGTTACCAGCGCTTCAATTAGCGTTCTCGACCTTAAACGGGTTTATGTTGAGAAGCGGCAGGGCGCGTCTGTCTCAGGAGTTGCTGTCATCTACCTATCATACCTGGCGGACTTGCTTCCAGCGCTTCCGTTGGCGTTGTCGATCTTCAGCGAGTTATTGTTCAGCGGTGTTGAAGGTTGATCTGTTTGCAATCATCTGAGATTTTATGATTGTCCGTTACCTATATGTAGGGAAGAACCTGGCGGTCTTGCTTCCAGCGCTTCGATTAGAGTTCTCGACCTTAAACGGGTTTATGTAGTGTGGGTTTGCGGCAGGGCGCTTCTGTCTGGAGAGTTGCTGTCATCTACCTATAATACCTGGCGGTCTTGCTTCCAGCGCTTCCGTTGGCGTTGTCGATCTTCAGCGAGTTGTTATTGAGGGGCGGTGGAGGTTGGTCTTGCTCAGTGCGGGACTGGTCGACGCGGGGCGGCGCGGGCGCGGGGCTGGCGGCGGCGGGGCTGCTGCTCGCGCCCGAGTACAGCCCCAGGAACGAGCCCGACCCGGCCGTCGTGTCTATGGCCTGTAGCAATAGAAACCGAGGGATTAGGTCCAAATAATTTTATTTTCCCATACGAACTTTCATAGACAGAAGACGAACACAGACGAACTTTCACTTAAACTGAGATACATAACTAAAGTTATTTAATGATTATTATTGTCTGATTGTTTACATTGAAAAATAAGCAGAAACCACATTTTAATTTTTAAATATTTTTAATGTATACAATGATAAATAAAAATGTATGATTATTGTAAAGGGCTAAAGGACTGCTGCTTTAATAAGCAAAGGAAAGGAGTGCAGAAGGATATCGGAAATGTAACAGGAAGCGGAAGAGAAGTCACTCGATGTGTGCACACATTTTAAAGAAACGAAGTATTTTGTGAGTATTGAGCGGTAAAATGTTCGGCTCTCGTTCTCGCACGCATGCGTGAATCTTAAGTCCTACGATCGCTTATTCATCATCTCGTCACTTGTTAGTTGCAATAGTTCTTTTACCATTGGCGTGGGTACAGTCGGCATCGGCTGGCTGACCGGGTCTAATCAGAGGCGCATCCGCTTCGCGTTGAGGCCCTCGTTCTCGCATGCCTGCACGAATCTTGAATCCTACGATCTGTCATTCATCGTCTCCTCACTTGTTAGTTACAATAGTTCTCTTACCATTGGCGTGGGTACAGTCGGCATCGGTTGGCTGACCGGGTCTAATCCGAGCCGCATCCGCTTCGCGTTGAGGCTCTCGTTCTCGCACGCCTGCGCGAGGATGTGTTCCGCTTGTACCGAGGTCAGGTGCGCCGGCGTCGGCCGCACCTGTGAGACAGCGGATTCGGTTATGTCACGTGCACTAGGTACAACTTTCATTAGAGTCCGTAGCACGTTGAGAATATGAATGTTATAGATACTAGGTTCCTTGGTCAGGTTGTCCACAGACGTTACGGGAAACGTTACCACAAGTCAAAACCATTAATTCAATTGAATACGAATAAAGAGGAGGATTTTACATAAAAAAAACAAAGGAACCAAACTTGGATTTTATGGAGTGCTCTTAATTTTTTACGACGCCTCCTTCCCGAAAACTAAGAGTTTCTTGAAAGTGTTATTTTTTCTTAAACGGAACCGGACTATCTATCATCTATCTATCTATTAAATCTTAATTTGTTTTTTATCGAGCAGATTTATGCATACAATAAACTTTTTTTTTTACTTTAAATCTATAAAGAAAGTTGTTGCTGTCAAATTCAATGCTACGACAATAGAAGACACACATGACATATAATGAAGCATTTAACATTATCAACGTCTGTAAGTGTGGGCATATTAAGTTCACTAAAGCACATTTTAACCATCCTATTCCCAGAAATCACTTTGGCAAGTACTAGGCAAACATAAATCAAGCAGAGATCGGACCCTCACCGCTGAGTCCCACGCACTGCCGGTGCCCGCCGCGTTGCTCCCATTGCCAGTAGTAGGGCCATCACCTCGAACCTTCTTGTTTCGTCTGCAACTCTTCAAGTAAGTCCTGATTCTCTTGCGTGCGCGTTCGGCAAATTCCGGGAACTGCCTAGTGCAGGAATCGATGATCGCCTGGATTTTCTCTTTAGGCTGCTTCGATATGGGAACTATCCTATCTAGGTTCTCGTCGACGAAGAGCCGTACGAACATCTGAAATTAAATCGGGAATAATTAACATTAAATGATTTACTAAACAAAGAGAGATTACTATGCTAAAGGAGTTAGGTAGGGCGCTAATCTGAGAAACTATTCTCCGTTCGGCAAAAAAATACTGCCCTGCTATGTTGTATTTCTGCAATGAGTAAAGTCGCCAAAGCTGGCAAAAGCAAGTTGCTTAGTTTACACATAATCTATTAACTTAAAATCAAATGAGATTGACATATTTGATAGATCTATCTTCCATAAAATAAATAATAAAACCGTTAAAATACTTGACAGTGTTAATTGTCAATTATGCCGAATTTTTGTTTATCGAATCGCATGCTCATCAGTTTCGCTGTATACAACGCTCCAAATAAACACTACCTAACAAATTGACATACTTTTTATGCGAATAAATGTGTTTATTTTTAGTCTCATAACAACTGGTAACACTGTACCTATCTAACCAATTAAGAAGTATGTATTATATTCCTTAAAGTGTTAAGTCCAAAAAAGAAGTTGCAATAGTATAATTTAAAAGTATGCTTGTGTTAGCCAACATACCATCATTCAATTTTAGGAGGACTATCCCTACGACATGCTTCTCCGTTTTAGAATCATCAGCAACTAAATCACGTTCAATACGAGGAGATTAGTACTACTACATCACCAACGACAAGGTTAGGGAAATTTCCCCATTCACTGTTCATCAATAGGACTTTTATTTATAGTTGTACATATGGACTTGGTAGGTCATAGCCCAAACTCCCTATTCCATTAATAGGGAAGGCCTGTGCTCCAGCTGTGGGGCCGGTAATGATACATATGGACAACAAAACAGAACAATCAGTGGCATATATAAAAATATGGGCACATGCCTTCCCTATGGCTGGAATAGGGTGATTGGGCCATGACCCACCACGCGGGCTCAGTGCGGATTGGCGGGTGCTAACAACTGCAGATGCAGCCGGGACCAACGGCCTTAACGTGCCTTCGGCCTTAACGGAGGAGCTCGAGATAGTAAATTTTTGGTCACCCATCCAATGACCGACCACTGCGAAAGTTGCTTAACTTCAACGATCGCAGCCAAACCTTGCACCATCGAGCTTCTCTCGCCATAATTTACATATCAGATTGCAATCCTAAACAATTATGTTGACACATCAATATAAGAACTAGAAATACTTTTCAAAAATCAAATAGGCACATTTCATCATATTACGTCATTCTTCACTGCTAGGTATAATATTATGGTACTTACACTAATAGTAATGACAGAAAATAGGTATTAAGCCATTTTGATGTGGGTGTAACAAGGAGCAAGTTGCTTTACTAATGTTTTCAATATTTCTGTTCTAGGATCGAATAAATCTGGGTGCGGAGACGCGGTGAAGTCCCTCAACAGGGATCTCGTGGTTCCGCACTTAACAGTGTAGAGGGTATTCGCAGGGTTTTTAGCGGATAGTAAGCCGCAAGCGCTCGTAAGCAGCGCGAACTGCTTAATGGCTTTTCCGTTTTGCACCCGTGAGACTTGCGAGAGGCTAGGCGTGAGGTCTAAACGTCTGTAAATAGAGATTTTGCCTGCGTAATAAATAAAAAGGATCGAATAAATCTATATCAGTAAAACTTACATTGAAAGCTTTTAGCCTCTCCGGGTCGTGGTGCTGAGGGTCGACCCTGTCATCGCTGTCGTCGTCAGATGCGCCGCCGTCGTCGTCATCCTTGGTACGGTCCGAGGACGATGTCTCGTCGTGCGTCGAGGCAGGTTCCACTCCGGGTGTCGCCGAACTAATGTGGATCGGACTCTGTAAAATCAAAATTGGACTTCGAGTGGATTGTTCAATGTCGTCGTAACCGAGATAAGCCCCAATTTTCATTTCCGAGATATTAAATTCAAAGTAATACAGGACTACTACTGATTCTGCTTCTTAGCTTTTTTCAAGTTTTTGGTATTATTACAATTTTCACTGTTTAAATAAAGTACCTATAACACTATCTTGAATCAATGATAATATTTACTTTGCCAGCGTTATTTTGCAACCAACAAACACAAATCCACATGAAAATTGATATGAACAATCTATTACTTATTTATTTCTTGAAAGTTCAACAGTGCTATAAATAAATTAATTAGGGTGACTGATCCAATTATCAGCACTTTAAGAGTTAGTCCAAACTTAAGCCCGTTTATCACATTGAAAAATGCTGTTTCACCCGTTATGACGAGTTTTCTAGTTTCAATATTCAATCAGTAAGATGATTATTTAAAAAATATTTTTTATATTTAGGTATCCATTTTTTTTAGATGGACAAGAGTAAATAATGACCATCTTACCATTTAATAGCACCATCACCACCATTTAATAGCATAGAGTGAGTCAATTAACAGCACTATGATAGTGGTATTGAAATTATATGAAATAAAAAATGTTATTAGTACCTATAATCTCTTTAATTGACTTATTTTAATATAGGTGGGTAATGTGTGACTACGGATCAAAAAAAATATTTGACAACAATCTAATTGTATTTATAAACTTAACAAAGTTTCGTATTATTATCATGTATTATGATAATGTCTCTTGTGTTTTGTTAGCTTTTATCTCTTTTATTTTGTTTTTTCTATTGTATCTTGTATTTTATTTTCTATTGTCCCTTTTATTGTATTGTCTTTTTTCTCCTGTATTTTATTAGCTTTTTTTCTCTTGTTTTTTAATAGCGGTTTCTACTTTTGCGTTATTTTTTCGTGTTGTTCAGTAATCTGTTTTTCTTATGAGTCGCCTGTTCTTCTTCTTTAGGTTGTTTAGTTTTTAATTTGTTGTTTTCAGTCTTTTTCCATTCAGCTGAAGTAAGAACAAATGATGATCTCTCTACATTTTTAACACCTTTTCGTTCAGGCGTTTTTTTCCGTAACCAATACGTCCTGTAATTTTACTGCAGTTAGTAAATATTGTTTAATCTGACTGGAGTTGGTAAATATTGTTGACTATCAAGACATAAAAATTGCGCACTTCCAAGACAATATTCAGTATAATGAACCATCAGATGGTTCGTTAGTGGTTGCAGAGATCATAGCTTGCATTTTATCTACAAAATCTTATGCTAATATTACTGGAAATTGATCAATTTTGAGAAATTTGATAACAGCTTCCTGGGATGTGGAAGTTGTGGACGCATCAGTTTGATCATCGAAATAACAACAAATCTTCTTTAAAATCCTTTCTGTTTCTATTAGACTCTCAAGCGGCGTTCTTTGCAGAAATGTAGGTACATTTTTCTTGCCCTACAATCTTTTCTAAAGTTTCACGTGTCATAACTCTATCTTCATTACAACCTTCTTGTAATTTTTATTTGTCTTGTTTTGGTTCTTTATCATGTTTATTTCCTTTACCCAGACATTTTTTGTAGTTGATGGCTTCAAAGTTACAGGGACATAAACCAATAGTCCTTAATCCATTTATCACTGTTGTATCTTTGACGCCAACCTCTAAAGCCTCTATAAGACCAGGTACAAAATCATTCTTTGTGAGAGTCTCCAAAGGGTAATCTCTCCTCCATTTTACTTTCCTTCCATGCATTTTTGAGAGGTCTAAAAGCTGACATGTGTCGGCTGGCTTTAGAGCAATCAAAATAATGTCCAACTTGCTGCACAATTTATTCACTTCAAGACTAAGATGTGTTTTGTGTCCATCTACAAATAGTATGATGTGAAATGAATGAAATACATTCTTGATATAATCATAGAAAAAATCACATTTCATCTAGCCAGTACAGCTTAAACCAATGCCCCTCTCATTTGGGACTGATGATTTTTTATCATTGGGAAACCTCTTGTTGGGAAACAGAACTAGTGGAGGTGTAATATCTCCGTTGGCGCAAAACAGTACAATAAAGACAGTTTTGGCTGCAGCGTGATCAACTTCATATACGTCTCTTTCTCCTCGTAATGAAATGATTTTGCCACTCTTAGGATATAACTGAAAGTTAGATTCGTCCCCATTAAAAACACGAGACGGGTTCTGGTAGATGTTAAAGTAGTTGTTTTCCTTAGGACAAAACTCAAAATTGTGGAACCACCTTTTTGTGTCTTCTTCTGATACATTAGCACTGACTGATATTACAGTTTCGGCAATGCGTTCGCTGAGTTCTGGATGACGGCACATAAAAAGGTCATACCATTTTCTACCAGATATGTCATCCTTTAAGGGGTCTCTATATCTCTTTCTGTCTTCTTTAAGAAACTTGCTACACTCAATTGTAAATCAGTCTTTTGTTTGGGAATCCTTTCCGACAGCAATCTAAAACCCACTTTTACTAAAACTTCCTCTTCATCGTTCGACAATAGTGGATCAGGGTCTGGTAGCTTCTTGCATGGCTTTCTTAATCGCGACTGGATAGTTTATCTAGGTTTATTGAAGGTTTTCGAGGCCAGTTTTTTGGACATACCCTATTCTAATGCATCTAAGTCTTTTAATAGATTTTCGTAAGAGTTTTTTTTTTCTTTTATTTGGCATATTTACTTCCTTTGGTTTCATGGTAGGTGGGTCTGAAAAAATTAAAAATTATGAAATGCTAGGAGAACCAAATTATCAGCATGCTTTTGATCCAATTATTAGCACTATGCTGACAAATAGCAAATGTAATTTCAGCACTATGCTAAGATTTGGATTCCGAAGGCATAAACTACTTTTACGAAAAAAAAATGAATTTTATGCATCAAATAAGCACGGTTTACAATTAAAAATATGGTATAAGTATTTACGTACTATTTTCCATTTATCAGCACCAGTGCTGATAATTTGGAATTCGCAAAATATTAGACCCATATATTAGCACCACATTTTTTAACAATATGTCATTATAACCTCAAATTATTCTTTTCAAACTATCCTGATAAACTATCTAAGAAATCACATAAATCAAAAGTATTAATATAAAATATTTAAAAGATCTATTAAAGCATTAAATGTAAACACGTGAACTTACCTTCGATCTCTAAGAACAGGCAAAAATAAGACGAACTGCCGGACACAAACGTATTTTTACATTTTTTTTGCCATTTTGAAGTCAGAAAGTATGGTATTGCCAGTGGTAGGATTTCAAAAACAACAATTTATTTATTTTTTAAAGTGGTAACCCAAATCAGTTAGTGAAAACCTTATTATTTTACTATTTATTCAGAGTGCTGATTATTTGGTGCAGTGCTAGCATTTGGATCAGTCACCCTAATTGCTATCAATTTATACAAATTCTAAGAAAGGAAACATGAAACGCCGCTCAACCTTAAAACTCACCGAGTGTCCAGTAGCTAGGGGAGTAGGAGGCTTAGGAGGTTTGCTGCCGAGCCCCAACGCGCTGTGGTATGACGCCCACAGATCCGCCATGCTGTCTGCGCCGCTCTCCGTTATCTCACCGTTGCGGCCTGCAAGTACCAGGGCAGAAGAGGTAAGTAGGAACTTTTATAGACATTGATAACTAAAACCCAGGCAGGGACATCTACCTGTATAATTGGGTCCCTACAAATAGACTTATGTCCCAGGAGTGGAGACAATCATAGGCTTATGATAATGAGAATAAGACAATATGTAGGTATTTGTCGAAATTTCCGTTGGGAATTGGACGTTGGTGTTGCCATGTTCAAAGTGAGAGTTGATCCAAACATATTTATTTCATGGGTTTCCTTATAACTGGTAGAATTTTGTTGCACTGAAGTTCATTTGGTATAAACATACGAGTATGCCGCGCCAGCCACCTGATAGATAAATATAAATAACATGGTAAGGAAAACTGATATATTTGTATGACAAAAAACGATATTGACAGTGAACTTTTTGCGATTGCTGCTTTTTAATTGTTATGGATATTAAATTAATGTCTAAAGATTATTCTATCTTACAAAAATATGAGTTTTGATTGTCTGATTGATAAATAAGTGAATCCCAAATGTAAGAAAATGCGAAGCGAAGTTGATGCTATCTGCTGATATGCACAATAATATTATTATGACATTAAAAGTTCTGCGTTAAAAGGAAGACCCTTATTAAATACAGGGAAGTAAAAATATTGACTGATCGTTTTCAATCATGCACAATGTTTTTGTCGTGATTTGGACAGTTCGGAGAGAGACTGTTAGAAAACCTTATAATTGGAGTTACGTATAAAAACCTATTTATGCATAAATATATTGACATTATGAACAATCAAGTAAGCATATTCATTCGATGAATAGGTACCTACACTTACGTACTAAGTGACAAAGAAGCTAAATGCGTTTATTTTTAATAGCTTACTAAAAATAAATAACGAAGACCTGTTTATTATAGTTGTAAAAACAATACTATTTTTGACATAAAATACTTTTGTTGTTGAATTATTTCTCCTTAATGTCTATTTTTTTTCTGGATAAATATTTTCTTCGTTTACAAATATTTTACATAACCAATAAAATTCATAATTTGGATTTCCCTATAAGGTAGCGACCACACTCAATGACGCGGAATCGGGTTTATATTCGTACAATAAAATCGAATAGCCGATTGCCTCATTGCGGCTCGAACGACGCGATTCGACGCCGTCCGGCATCGAATTTACATCATGGTGGATTTTCGATAGCATTTTCATTACGGTGCAGAAAGAAGCAAATACATCGACGGACAAACTACGTTTAAACCACCGTTAACATTATTCTATCCACAGTAAAGATAAGCCTATCATAGTTTAGTTACTAAGTACTTAAGTAACTTTCGTGCTTTTTGGCAATAATTATAACTAGCTATAAACTCTTTTAATCTTTTCATACAAATAAAGAACAAGTTTTTACAACAGTATCTATTGCGACAAATGATAAGTCTGATTTCGTGTCGATAAGTGTGCTCACTCCCTTAATCAACAATTCCATAGTTTAGGAAGTTTTTTTAATTTGACAAAATTTCACCAATAACTAGAAGTACATATCTCCTTTCTGTGAAGAATTCCTATTTTATATTATACCTATCTTAAGCATTTTTTCAATAGTTACCGGCCAGATGATATTTTATAAAATTCATTTTATAATCCGATGCATATTTATTAAGTCATAATATTTATTGCTTCATGTTGGTTACATTTCGTTCTTAAATTTAATAACAGCTCGCAAACATGAGCCCTGCAAGGGCATTGCAAATTATAATAAATGTGTACAAATATTAATTTAAAATTTGATAAAATTACAATAGGATAACAATTCAAGATAGATAGAAAATTTAAATAAGTTAATAAAAAGAATATAATTTTAAAATCAATTCATATTATACTTAAAGCAATTATAAAATACATTTAGGGTTAGGTCAAGAGATGTATGTCAATCAAATCAAAAAATAAATAAACAAGTAACAATAACATTCAAAGTAATAATCCATTCAAAATTCATTCACATAATATTCATTATAATTTAGTTTAATAATTTCGGTTTAGGTCAACAAATTTACGTCATAAAAAAATCAAATCAATTAGTCAAACATCATTAATTATAACGTCATATATAAAATTTATAATGTCATACACACACAAAAAATAATACAGATTATTAGGTATCATTAAAATTTATCATTTAAGAACTCCTTCAAATCATAATAACACTTATCTATAAGAAATTGTTTTAAATTATTATTAAATGTACAATCTTTTTCAATGTTTTTTATATGATTCGGTATTTTATTATATATTTTAACAGACATATGGTATGTTCCTGAGCTTACCAGATGTAATTTAGTAAACGGTATTGCCAATTTATTTCTATTTCTTAAATTACGTGTTTGAAAATATGTATCACTAATATGTTTATATAAATGTCTATTTTTGCGCACCATTTTACTTATTTCAAATATATATATACATGGAAGAGTAAGTATCTTTAGTTTTATGAAATGTGATCTACAGCTTTCCATGTCTGTAATATTCACCAATATACGTATACATCGCTTTTGTAATACAAATAGTTTATTTATGTCGGTACTATTACCCCATAAGATAATTCCGTAACTTAGCCATGAGTTTGCGTAAGCATAATAAGCGCTTTTTGCTGATATTAAATCTGTACTTTTCTTTAACTCGTAGAGGGCATAAGTGAATCTAGATAACTTGGATACTACTCTATCAATATGTGGCTTCCAATTTATATTACAATCTATTTCTATTCCTAGTAATGTGCAAGAGGTAACAAAATCTAATTTACTGTTTTGGACGATAGGTTTAGTTTCAATAGGTTTTTTCTGTCTAGGTTTAAATTGTATCAATTTAGTTTTTTTAAAGTTAATTTCCAAATTATGCTCGTTCAACCATTTAATTATCTCGCCCATATTGTATTCTAGCTTTTCTTGCAGTTCGTTGCTAGATTTGCAGGGCATTACAACAGAGATATCATCCGCATAAATGACAGTTTTATCCTTTATACAGAATGATATATCATTAATATAAATTAGAAATAAAATGCATCCAAGAATGCTACCTTGCGGAATTGATCTCTCTATCCTATCTTTTTCTGATATAATTTTACTTAATATGTTATTTTTAGAATTATAATAGTCGACTTGTACAAATTGTTCCCTATCTTCCAAGTATGATGCTAACCACTGGTGTGCTATCCCCCTTACCCCTATAGAGTGAAGTTTCTTTAAAAGTATTTTATGAGAAACTCGATCATACGCTTTGCTCATGTCAAGCAATACTCCTACAGCATATTTCTGTTCGTTAATTATTGAAAATATTTCATTAAAATACTCATAAAGGGCAGTAATAGTAGATCTACGCTTCCTAAAACCATGTTGACAGTTATTAAAAATTTCAAATTTTTCACAAAATGATGTTAGACGCATCGCCATAGCGGACTCAAACACTTTGGAAAAGGTAGATAGTAGTGCAATAGGTCGAAAATGTTGCGGTTCATTTGCGTTACGTTGTTTAGGTACAGGTTTGATAACTGTAGTTTTTAATAATTTTGGAAACGCTGCTTCTCTAAAAGATTGGTTAATTAGATAAGTTAAGGGTTCAACGAGCTCCTCTTTACATTGTTTTATTAATGACGGCGGAAATTCGTCTATTCCAAAACTAGTTTTATTTTTCAATGACTTTAAGATAGAAAGAACTTCAACTTCCGTAACTGGGTTTAGGAACATACTTTTTTCAGTATAACTTAGAGTTATACTGAAAAAAGTATGTAGCCAATTTATTTTATAGTAACAGCCCATAATCACTTGCCAATTTAAAATTGAATATAGTCTATTATACTTTTAAATCAATTACGCAGCTACCTAGAGCCCCAGACCTAAGTACTTCAATCATTTTTGAATTTAATCATTAGGTGCATCTGACAGTCTCTTTTATATTTTTTCTTCAACATATAATTTGACTTTGTATGCACACCTAGTCATAAGGACAGCATAAATTAAAAGAGGCGCTGAACGCACCCGTGAGCGAACGGTGCATCTGCCTCTAAATGTCAACCCGTACAAGCCCCCGCCTATAAATAATTTGAGGTGCCTGCGTCTGCTCCCCTGATACATGGCCACTCTCTCGATATGGCTTCGCGTTGTAAAAATAGCCAACAAGCCTCCTGCTACTGTGGAAATTATGCACGCCAATGCCTAATTTAAAAGCGAAGAAGCCAGTTTTTACACATTTCGCCAAAGGGTACTTATACTATATCATCAACGTAGCCAATTTATATTTCAAACATATCTTTGTGTAGCGAGACATATTTTAACTTAACTTATTCTCTTTGATATTTTATTTAAAAAAACATTTACCTTGCGTTTGGCTGTGGTAATTCCATGCAAGCAACATCATTTTCAACTTCTCTGCGTCTTTCGCGAGGGCCTGACCTGCACCAGATCACATTCGCCAATCAATTTCAAATTTGGAATTACAGTTTTCCACAAAAAATACAAACAAATGCCAATGGGTAGATATTTTATGCCCGATCTTTTCGATTCACAATACAGTGGGATTTGGAATTTTGCATAAAATATCAATTTAATTAATTGATTTGATGCAAGTGGCTGCAGTCAATTTAATTTAATGTTAATTACCTTATTTGCGGTGTTATACTTACTAGAGAAGTTGTCGTCGTCGTTCATATCTGATGGCTCTGGAGTGAGGTTATCCTGTAACAAAATAAAAAGAGAGTTTAAAAAAAATAACCTTGCTTGACAACGTATTAAAATTAGGTCAGAGTATTAAGTGTCACGATAAACTCACGTAGTACAATCCTTACTATAAGATGTGAAAGTAATTTTAGTGTGTTTTAAATTTTGATGAATCTGGTATGAAGAGGAACCTCGGACCTTGGGCATAAGGTTATTTTTATTAAAAGCTGGAGAAAATGAAATAGACAGAAAAAGTTAATTTGGAAAAACTGGGTATTGCGATATATTTATCAGTCACTGAACCTTCTGAAGTTAGTATCAGTAACATAATTGCAACTTTTTGAGTAAATAAAATAATCCTTCTAAGGCCGCGTTCACATGAGGCGCAGATTACCGCCAAATTAAAACATCTCAGAGTCAAGTTTCTTAAGAATTAGTTATAAAAATGACAATGCACTTGTATGAATATGTGAATATTAACTTTTGAGACATAAAAAAATCCAAAATTAAATCCACCAGAATATAAACTTGCAAATAAATAAAATAAGTAAGTTACCTCTACGGTAACTCTGAAAGGCCGCTATTTATTTACAAGTTATTAAATAGTTTTTCTCTCGCATCCGTCGATGCGATTGGAATACCAGGCAGGCAGCGTGCTGTACCGTATGATCGCTAGTTTTAAATAATTAATAAATTAGCGATTCGGCCGGCTGCCCTGTTCGGGTCAACGCTCTGCAGCGCGCAAATCGATAGTGCTTCAAATGGACATGCCACTGAAAGTGGATACCACCACCACTGTTATGAAACCCTGGTACATACCACTGCTTATTAACTTTCTACAAAGAAACTTTTTACGGTGAGCGTGTGTGAGACTTTCCAAAACTTTTCGAATATATAAAACTTTCTGACGAGCGTTTTAACGCTCGTACTGTACTTTAGTACAGCTTCGTTAACAGAAACGGAACATGTTTTTATTCTGTGTCACATTCCAATGTGGATGAATTTATTGATATTTTTGAGAGAAACAAAAAATAGTTTTAGCAAAATTGATATTTAAAGAAAATGAAAAAATATATTTGAAACCAGTTAAAACTCTAACCCACTTATTAATAAACGAATAAATAAGCATAGACTAGTTACGCCGCCGTGTTTTGTTCATGTCACTCAAATGCCATTTTTGAATCAATAGACAGAGACAAAACATGGGGTAACTAATCCAAGTGTAGTCTTCGTTTATTAATAAGGGGGTAATGACTTATTTTCATTATAACAGGGTTAAGAATAAAACTTAAAAAAAATAACCCCAAAAGACATTTTTAACGAAGATAAAATCAGACCTTAGCATCAGACTTTCTTTGAAAATGTGACCACATAACATAACCTTATCATAAATATTGTTATTTTTCTCTTATTTTATTCAAACGTTCGCCACAATGCTCTATCAACTTGACTATCCAGTTTCCACCTTATTCTTCTGGTTCTAGCTCTGGACCTCTTTCACAAAAGGAGTCAGAAATCTTGTAGGTACACGGATTTACTTTACCTATCAAATCGAGTTATTTTCTTTCCTAATTCTAATTTATAGAACGAATATGTGCTTCGTATATCAGTGCACCAGAGCGAATACCGCAAATGACGTAGGTAATCTTTAACTACCTGTTTTAATTGTTTTATTTTTCTTTTATGAAATTATTTATTTTTATTGTAATTTGAATATGTCATTTTTATTGGGTTTTATTTGCCTTTAATAAACAATTATTATTATTATTATTTGATGTCCATTCTTGTACCACTTATATTTTTCTTAATTATTTCTCATTTACTTTCTCCATAGGTTGCCTATCCGAGTTTGTTACTTGCAGTAATGCCGCCTTTTACACTATCTATTGCTTTATGTGCCCCTAATCTGTGCCCTATGTTGTAAGCAGAAAAGTACCTCCTTGTTATTTTAATGATTCACCGGAACGTACTATAACCCTAAAAGTCTGAGCCTCACGATATGATATAAGTTTATGACCTTTTCATCACGCTCAACCATCACAATTTGTAAGAAGAACAATGATAATCTAAATATATTACTAACCCACTGACCTTCGAGGTACAAAACAGAAAAATGCAAATAAAATATAAGAGAAGGTTTAAAATGTTGCAAGCGTTTTAAAACCTAAGTAATTTCTATCTCAACCCCCGTAATAAACAGTCATTCCCTGTCGCTACTGTAGTGTAATTAAAGCATTTCCAAGGAAGGACGTATAAGATGTTTTTAATTATGGGGGCTGCGATGCGACGAGCGAAGAAATGTTTTTCTTTATAACTAAGTACTTGGTGTAAAATTGATTATGATATCTTTTTAACAGTCTATTCGATTAAGACATAACGTTTATTCATATTTTAACATGTTATTTTTTTTATGTATAGCTATACAAAAGCTAACGGTTATCATACAGTTTTACCTCCCCGACTCTTAGCGACTTTAAAACAAACTGGGAAATGCAAACAAAGCGTCATTTTAGCGTCGCCGTTGCTCGTCGCTACTCCCGAGTTACGAAAACACACGAAGATTTTATTCAACAAGTGGTTGGCATATCATTCTCCATCAATTCAGCCATCATTTACGTTTCGGAATGAATGCAAGACTTATTCGCGCCAACTTCCAAACTTTGTTCGTTCAATTTTTAAAATACGAACACTCGCTTTTCGTGCCGGAAGCATTTTTCGCATCGTTTAAAAAACGAACACTACTTTCCTGAAGAGAAAAAAAGGCTTTATAAATAATAATTTCCTTTTTTTAACTTTTGCGTACTGCTCGATATACATAACGCATCCTGGCGTTAGAGATTTAAACCTATTAGTGAATTTGACAACCATACCTTTTTTTTTTTTTTTTTTTTTTATTCATTAATAGGTAAGCGCTTGACCATAATTCGCCTGATGGAAAGCAATATTATGGTCTACGATGGAGCGCGCTTACCTAATAAAAACCGGTTCACTCTTGCTTTGAAGACCGCTAGATTGTAGTGTTCGGGGAACAAGGGCTCAGGCAAGGAATTCCACAGTTTGGCAGTCCGCACGATGAAGCTGGACGCGAATCGCTTAGTGCGAGTCTTTGGAACTGCCACCGTGAATCGATGTCGCCTTGCCGTTTCCCTGCTCGTCCGGTAGTAGAAAGGGGCGGGAGGAATTAGCTCATGTAATTCCTCTGCGCACTCACCGAAATGCAACCGATAGAACACCGAAAGACTGGCAACTTTACGTCGATGTTCCAGGCTTTGTAACTTTGCCCGGCAAAGCGCGTCATTTCCAATGAGCTTTATCGCTCGTTTCTCAATTGCCTCCAACGCCTCAAGTTGGTACTTAGCCGATCCATCCCAGAGGTGCGAACAATACTCCATGCACGACCGAACTTGTGCTTGATATAATGTAAGCAACTGTTCCGGCTTGAAGTATCGTCGCACCTTCGAGAGGATACCCAACTTCTTGGCTGCTAATTGGGCCTTGGACTCAATGTATGAGCCAAAGTTGAGGGTTGGTGACAATGTAATACCGAGTAGCTCGAGATGGTCGCTGATCGGTACGGTTACATCCCGGAAAGTAGGGGCCAGATTAAATGGCGTCTTTTTTGCTGTGAAAAGACACGCCTGGGTTTTCGCAGCATTGAACCCAACTAAATTGGCATCGCCCCAATCGGAGACAGCCAAAAGAGAAAGGTTCAAGCGCTCGACCATGGCCTCCCTATGGGACTGGATTTCTGTCGCACTGGCTCGCGCGGTGGATATATAGCTCTCTACAACTGTGCTGTCGTCTGCATACCCAAAGATACCGGGTCTTAGCAGATCGTTAATGTGCAGCAGAAACAGCGTTGCAGAGAGTACCGACCCCTGGGGGACACCGGCATTGATAGCCCAAAGATCCGAGGAGCAACCATCCACTACAACTCGAATAGACCTATCCCTCAGAAAGTCTGAAATCCATGCACAAAGCCCAGTAGGCAGGCCGTATGAGGATAACTTGCTAATAAGACCGTCGTGCCAGACCCTGTCGAAGGCTTTGGAAATATCGAGAGAAACTGCTAGAGCTTCCCCGTACTTCTCGATGGCTTCACTCCATATGTGCGTGGCGCACGCTAGAAGGTCACCTGTGGACCGATTCCGGCGAAAGCCGTATTGTCGGTCGTTTAGGAGGTCGTTAGATTCTAGGTACGCCAGGAGCCTGTGGTTCAAAATACGTTCCATACTCTTACAGAGTATGGACGTAATTGAAATAGGCCGGTAGTTAGCAGGGTCAGCACGACTACCCTTCTTGGGTACAGGCTGTACGTTAGCAAGCTTCCAAGAACTCGGCACTTTACCAGTTGCAAGGGACAGCTGAAAGAGGCGCGTCAAGACAGGAGTCAACTCAGGCGCACAAGACCTCAGAACAATGGCTGGAATACCATCGGGACCACTAGCTTTATGCACGTCCAGATTGCGCAGCGTTTTTCGTACCTCAGATTGGCGAATTTTGAACTCTGACATTTGAGTCAAACAGCCAGGAGGTGAAAGAGGCGACGCGCTACCAGCATCGAGGCGCGAATACTCCGCGAAAAGAGAAGCAAATAAATTCGCTTTCTCGTCAGCGGTATGGGCTAGCGATCCGTCAGGCTTCAGCAGTGGAGGCAGTGAGGGGCGACAAAAGTTCCCTTCGATCGACTTTGCCAGGGACCAGAACGCTTTACTTCCCGCGGGATACGAAGCGAGCTTGTGCCCTACACGGCTTATGTGATCGAAGCGAGCCCGCTGTAGAGCCTTCTTGCATGACTTGGCAGCCTTGTTAAATGCTTTCTTCTTCTGGCTTGTATCCCTAGCTTTGCATTGTCGAGCATCAGCCCAGGCTAGGTATGCCTCATGCTTCAGCATTTCAGCGCGAGCACATTGAGGTCCAAACCAGGGGCGAGCTTTGCCGAATTGAGATACATCGGAGTATGGAATAAAGTACTCCATACCCAGACGCAGCACATCTGTCACAGCATGTGCGCAGGTCGAAGGGTCGCCAGAAGAAAAACAGACTGGCTGCCAAGGATAGGATGCAAAGAATGACCGCATCCCATCCCAATCTGCTGACTTGTATCGCCACATCCGACGACTACCTCTAGGGCTTGGGTCAGATGGGGAATAGACGGATACAGATTTCACCAGACAATGGTCGGATTTACCAAGCGGTGACGATATCGTCACTGAGTACCGGTCTGGATCAGTTGTCAGCAGAAGGTCTAAGCAGTAAGGTGTGTGCGACTCAGCGTCAGGTACCCGAGTAGCGCCTTGAACCAGCTGAGTGAGATTTAACGCCAAAGCGAGCTTACGCGTCTCTCTACCAGCGTGGTTGGTGTCTCGGTATGGGAACAGCCACTCCTGATGGTGTCCGTTAAAGTCCCCCAAGAGCACTAGTTGGGCCGATGGGTACTTCTGTTGAGCCGAATCAGCCGCCTCACTGAGGTATTCTGTGAGCCTAGTTGCCTCCTGATCACCGCTGTGCGAACGGTAGACACAGCCATAGAGAATTTTCTCAATGCCTGTGTCCACCAGCGCCCAAAGCACAGAAAATCTGCGGTCCTCAAGATTACGGAGGCGCTGACAGCAAATGTCGTCACGGACGTACAAGCACACCCCAGCCCGAGCCTTAAAGTTATGCTCAAGGCTGTAACCCGGGTACAGCAAATACGCCGTGTCAGATGGACATTTGATCTGCGTCTCCGTCAGCACCATAAGAGCGGGTTTTTCGGTCTCGAGGTGATGATGGACCGCGTCGAGATTGGAGTGCAAGCCTCGGATGTTTGAGAGGTGCACTTTAAGTGAAAGGGCGTGCAACCGCTGTTTAACCCTTTTTTTCTTATTATGCGACATATCATATTAGCGAAGAGCGAAATTCGGTGGTAGATGGCAGTGAGATGAAACTTTTGCGTAGCTAACCCTAAAGACATACAGAATACAGGCACCGAAGGGAGCTAGTCCGGAGGCTGCGGGGACGCCCGAGCCCCCCCAGGGATGTCCATCGGGCCCTTTCATCCGGTCGCCAACCGGCACGATGGCGCATCCCCGGGATTTTTCGCTAGTTGGCGGGACAGCCTTTCGTGAGGGGCTGGCTCACTAGTCGGGTCCCCTACTACCTGCGGTCGGCCAGCGGTGCACCGTGCCTCGGATCCCGCTAGACTCCGGGACTAGATACGAGGTGTCTCTGCATCGATGTCTTTAGAAACCGGTCATTGTCACGAACAAAAAGCAATTATCTCGACCCATCCTCCCAAACGGTGTCACTGGACTACGCGCCGGAACGCGGCTGGGCCGCTTTGCGGCACGACTCAGTCACAGTGGGTGGTCACTAGCCCCGGCTTAAGCCTACCACCAGTATGTTGTTGCCTGGTTTGCACCACCCAGGGATCACGTGTGGGGAAACGAAGTAAGGGTAGACTCCCACGGACGAAGGCAACTCAATCCCCGAATACCTACATTAAATTAAACTTCTTACCTTTTGAATAAAATAATAGCAGCATATCTCTTATCGTCTACATTCAAGATACCATGGTTAATTTTATCAAAAAAAAACTTAGTTTAACAGTTAGTTTCATTTTAGTAGTTACAGTTCTTTCCAGTGTCCAAAATAGGTAAATCATGTGTGTCTTACAAGTATGTTTATTTTAAAAAAATTAAGTTTTTTTAAGATTCTTAATAGTAACACTAAAAAAACAGTTCCACAAAACATACTTTTATACAAATCATCATCGAATGACAACCATCTGCAAAACATTAGTTAAGTTTTTTATTACTGTTAATAAGAATAAAAAATCATGTTATAAAGACAAAAAAAATACTACACCCATGTTGGGTGATATAATAAATGTACCCGAAGTTTACCTTACATGGACACTACGCATTAGCATCGAGTAACCATAATAACCCCATCATAACCACTGACTGAAACCATAGATCGCTCCATCAGGATTCACCTTTAACTTAAGTCAATGCCAACATTGTAATACCAATACATAAGTCTTTATTACGTTCCAATTAAGTATCATATTTGATTGTAATCGGTTTAACTGACGTGTTGTACACAGTACACACGCACGACTGCACCTTATCTGTCATTGAGCCGTAATTAATTACAAGCTAAATTGCAATAGTAACATATGTAGGTGGGCGCATATACCCATAAACATAGTAACTTAGGTGCTATAGTTCTATAGTACCTACGTAGGGTCAACGAATATTTAGTGTCCGCATAGCAGATGCGGTCCTTGGCCACCGCCCTCAAGACGGTCGATATCTTGCTTGTCACCCCACCTAACTCCTAACAGACTATGTGCACCTGGTACTTAGACTGCTAATACGAGGTGAACTTGTGGACTAGGCGCGTCCTCTTGCGTTGTTTGCGTTGTTGCAAAAACTTTGAAGATATTTTTTTATTTTATTAAGAGGGATTTTCTATTTCACCGACTTTATCAAAGAAGAATTACATTTAAACATGAAAACCGGCCAAGTGCGAGTCGGACTCACGCACGATGTTGATGTCTGTACCATTATCTATATAAAATCAGACACTATAATTACAATACCGAGCAAAAAACGGCAGAAACATCATTGGAGTCCCCCTTGAATATTTTATTTTTATTTTAATGTATTATTTATTTTCAAAGTGAATATAGAACTAAATAGTATTCTGTGAATATTTCAAGCGTCTATATAGCTGTTGCCATTATTAATATAGTGCAAAAAGTATCATTTTCATTTTTCTCATCATTTTTTTTTATCATTTTTCTATAGGAGCCTAGCCCTAGAATATTAATTTTATTCTGTTTTAAATATTTTTTGTTATAACGGCAACCAAAATACATCATTAGTGAAAATTTCAGTTGTCTAGCTATCACGGTACATGAGACACAGCCTGGTAAGAGACAGACAGATGGACAGTGGAGTCTTAGTAAAAGGGTCCTGTTTTTACCCCTTGAAAACGGAGCCCTAAAAAACATTGCAATTACAATGTTAGCTACATTGTATTGTAATTTTACTTTGTAATAACTATCTTTTTTAAATCAGATGTGTACTGTATTTGAACAAAACTGTCAAAAATATGCTCCATATTTTCCAAAGCATAAATTACACTTAGATTCTTACCGCACATTTCTGAACTCAAACCCAGAAAGAAAAGAAAAAAATGGTTGCCTGTAAAGTCGGTTTTACGGGCGAAGATTTTACGTGACAACGTCTTTTTCTCGGTAGAATATTTATTGATATGAATATAATTAAATTGCACAATAGGTACAAGGAATTGAATGAAAATAAGAATTGCACAAATTTTAACTATAGAAATATATTTTGTTTACTAAAACATTGTACATGTAAACTTAAACTTAACACGAGAGACTCATCGTAACGTTACCGAGCGTTACACTTTTTCATAAGTGACTCCCAGCCGCAACCTAATTTAAGACGTTGTCACGTCAAAAGATATTTAAAGATCTATTATAATCCTTAGATACTGATGAATTACAAACTTTCTGATTTATCCCGCGAAATCATACTTCATTGATAACATTGTTTACCGCTTTAACATAGGGAAATTGAACCTTAAACCTTGCCCACAAAAACGAAAATCGATTTTTGGTAAAAACCTTATAAACAGACGAAGAAGGATGAGCTAGCTGCGGGAATTCTGCTCATCCATGGTTCACAGGGACAATAAATAACCTTTCGATAGACAAATAAATCGCAGAATAACCTAGTTTTCGATACAAAATAACTGCGAAATTTCGGGAATCCACCACCGGCTATGTGCTGAGGGCCTGGTATGTGCTGATACATGGGCTATTTACTGCCCCCCGCGACCCGCCTGTTACCCGTGTAGTGCCTGCCACCCCGCGAGTTCGCGATGGGACACGCAGACAGTTTATCGATACCTGATATTTCAGACTCATGTAGAAACCTAAATAAATAGCGGTGTAAACCACAACTTTGTATTAAAATAGAACCACCTCACTGTGAAGAACAAGCGAAAATCTTATAATAACTATCACATACATACATTCACGTCATATTCGCCATGCGAGGTTGGCAAAGCTACCAATTGTGATATGTCAATCAAATACTTCATTAGTATACACACGTGAAATAGGTATCGAGAGAAAGGATAAATTGTACATTCGTGCTCAAAAGCTATAAGAATGGTTTCAATAGTATCTATTGAACCTACGTGTAATGTTTTATTTTATTGATTTATTTAATTATTTGTAATCTTACAGTTGACACTGACGAACGATCAACGAATAATACAAAATAAGATTTAGAACTTCTATTAGCTACGATAGACTCATTTTATAAGTGGAACTAACATGTCGATAGTTTGAAACTATCGATAAACAATCAACGACAACACGGCATAGCGTAGCAATCAGGTGGCAGTCAGCGTATAATCATTAAATACCCACGCGAGGGGTGCAATGACGCCCGCGGCACCACCCATCGCCCAGCCACCCGCTCCCAATTATGAAAATACGAACAAAATAAAATTTCGAACGGGCGCACGTCAAAGGCCCGAAGTCCACGATTATCGATAATGACCGCCACTCGTCGCATCGCATCCTTATCGCTTTCTTACATATTTGTACGAAGATGACGCAGTATTGATTATAACTATTATGATGACTAGATGCTGTGATCAAGTTCAGAGAACCTAATGCAACATCATAATATGTTCAGTCTGCTGTGAAGTCTATGAAACTCGATCGCAGTTACCGTCCCTTTGTTGATCATAGTGTTTATGGCTGAGCTGCGTATTGCTCTATTAAAAACAATGCAAATAAACGTATTGCAAAAACGTAAAGTAAACGATACTTAATTTGCTCTCGAAACAGTGCATTTGTGGGTTTTCTTCATAATAAATTTGAACGAATATATGTTTCAATGGTAAAAGAATATCTATACTAATATCTTAATGGGGTAAAGTTTCTTTGTAGAAAATAATAGATCTCTGGAACTACTAAACCAATTTAGAAAAGTCTTACACCAGTGATATTCATAATGATAACTTCACCCAGAAAAACAATATAAGTGGTTGACCATTTCAATAAGTAATGATAAAATCTGTTGCTGCAATTAAACCTGTTTCATTTAGCTGATGTTCTCACCAATAAAAAAGAGCATCGGTGATTATGGAGCTTACTAAAAACGAAACAAAAAATAACGCTCTTTATTAATAAAAACGAATTTCTTAACTTCCATTGCTGAAAAATTATATTTTCAGCTTAGTTTTTGCGCTTCGCCTTTTCGTGATTTTGCCCCGTAAGCATTGGGAGCGTAGAGGCGGGCGGGATGTCTTCGCGGTCTTTCAAACGAACGGCTTCCTCGCGTAGCTGCGCCCCGGTATTTTTAAAGCGGACAGCGCCACCCTGCGGCACTCGCGGGTCCCACCCGCGCCCCAAACAACCCCCTTCGCCCACACACAGTAATACCATAACGGGTGCGAGCTATGACGAGATTATCTACGTACACGCGTACTATATCAGTACAACCGCTCACTATGTACTAGGAGTACATGAGTATATAAGCGATGACTTGTATACGTAATACATAGGCAGCATTGATTTACCGGGCCGGACGCTGTCATTGAACGATGACGATTCCCGGGCATCAAGTAAAAATACTTCGGTGAATAACATTGATAGCATAATGGAGCGGACTTCGACGTCACAGAGCTGACAATTTGATATCTTACACAGCATCAACGAAAATTATTATACATTAATTTGGACCTTTTGACGTTAGAAATAAGGTATTTTATCGTGACCCGATAATTCTACTTGTTCAAAAAGTGACGAGCCGAAAAGTTAGTTGTCTCCCAGTCCATTTAGTAATTAATACAAATGAAACTACTAGTTGCACATCTCATTTACTCCCACTGAAAATCTAGTAGTAACTTGTGTAAACAAAAAAATATTTTAAAAAATACTAACATATTTGAGAAACTTCTTCTTTTTGTATTCGGTTAAAATGAGCAAACAGGGAATACGAAAAACATTTCTACGAAAACGAGAAAAAAATTATACACGTACTAAAAATTACATTTTAACATACATCATTATCCATTACCTTGTTTCTTATGGTCTTTATTTAAAAGAGAGCAGATTAAAAAGTTGAAGTGTAATAACAAAGTAGAAAAGGTCTGGACCAAAGCGTCTGTTGTATAAACTGCATAGTGCGTGAGGGAATTTTAGTGAGACAGATAAAGTTAAAAAACCTCCAATTTGAAACTTGATAAAAGATCATTTTTGTAGAGATGCCGAGTGGTTCCTCATTAATATATAATTTTGAAAATTACCATATACAAGATATCTGATAGCCAGTTATGACGGGAAAACTAAAAATTAAAACAATTCAAGGGCAGAATTATAGCTGTTCCTAAGTATAAAATTTTAATTAATATTATAGAAAGAAATGGGTATTCTTTATGCTACTAACAAACGAACTAGTCATCATCAACAGCCTTTTAATGCCCCACTGCTGGGGCACAAACCTTAGCTATGGATGGAATAGAGAGTTTGGGCCACGACCACCACGTGGATCCAATGCGGATTAGTTGGTTAAAAACTACAAATGCAACCAGGACCAACGACTTAACATGCCTTGCGAAGCACGGAGGAGCTCGAGATAGTTCATTGTTGGTCACCCATCCAATAATCCTGGCTGGTTATTGGATAGGTGACGCGGTGTGGGGTGTGTGTGAGGTGCGTAGGTGTTTTTAAGTGACGGTGAAGTCCAGGCGTGAAGATAGCTGGTACAGCAGTTGTACCTGCCACACCAGCCATCCTCACCTTGCCGGCTTGCATGTTGCTTCTTCACGCCTCTTATAAAGGATCCCAGGATGTAAGAAGGAGGGAACACGTGAGCAGGCAGAGCACTTCATTTACGGATAGTGCGACAAAGAAATGATTCACCAAATTTCTTCGTACGCGTTGGAATTGTGGCCACAGTTAGACGGTGACAACGTAGGCCAGCGCGCGTGGTCCTCTGAAGGAAAGGGGATGGTGGAATGAGAGAAAATAACTCCTCAGAACACTCGCCGTGGTACAGACGATAGAACGCGCTTAGAGACGTCACGTCACGGCGTAATTGAAGAGTCTCGAGATATTTAGTCACCTCCTCATCGCCTATGATGCGGATCGCGCGTCGCTGTTACCTATTAAACCTGCTTAAATTTCATGACCACAAACCGAACGCGCTAATCGCCATGAAGCTTCTCTGTTGTAGATCAAATTGTAAGATTTTAGAAAACGTCGGGACTAATGTAGAGAAAATTCGGAAAACGTAAACAAACTTTAGACATCTGTCCAGGATGACGATTCACCTAACCGCGTCAGTATTAAGTCAGCTACATTTCATTAGAAAAGATCGAAATGATAACCATAATCTATAAATATTCATGTGCATTTGTATTAAATATTGCAATTGATAGATAAGTGTTTATTCGTCACCAGAGTTTTTAAACTCCGTTATTATACTAATTATTATATATTTTATATAAAGTAGATAGTGCACTAGTGCCAGATAAAATTTAATATAATATAGGTAAGTAGTAACACAGTTTCAAATTCCAAAAACCTTAATAGCCTGTGCAGACGACGGACTTTTTTTCTGCCGAAATAAATCGCTTACAACTGCATCAAGTAACGTGCACGACATTAAAAGTACCGCGTACAAATAATCCCACGAACAACCGAAGACAGCAAGAGACCGGAAAGGGTATAATTACGCGGGAGCTCCGAAAAAATTAGAACTATTGTGACTAAACACAGCAACCCGCACAGCGAACTATAGTCCGCGTTGCGCGCGTTTGATCCTATTTAAAGGAATGGACTCTGCATCAACTTTATAAGCGTCTTTTCTTTTTCTTAGATTTTATGTTAATTACAATACAACGTAATCTGAGAATATTAACTTTCATAGCGCGCGCTTTACAAAAATTTCCAGCGACAAATGTCCGCACATCGTGTAAGGCGAGACCGTGACAAGTCCTCAGCCTAATATTTTTTTCTCGATATAGGGATTTTTGTCTGTCGAGGACAAAAGTCCTTCGTCTGTGCAGGCAGCATAATAAGGATAACAAGAATTGCGTAAGTGAGAGAGGCGCTGGGGATTCATGTCATAGGTAATTTAATTTTAACACAACTAGGGGAGCAGAAAATCCTTGAAAATAATTAAACACCATCGCGGTTTTCGCAAACTAGGTGCACAAACCGCGACGGTGTACTAGGCTCATATAAGCGCGGAGGTGGTGCCGAATTACGTAGGGTGGCAAGCGACCTCGAAAAACCGAACGGGGGCCGTCTAAACTCGAAAAGCATCACGAATTTCACAAAGCTTCGTAGTTACGTTAGGGGTATCAGGGGAGACGGCGGCGGCGGTTACAGCTCGCGCCGTGCCTACTCGTCGTTGCTCTTTGAAGTGTGATAAACTGGATGTACTAATATGGATAGCTACGTAGGAGTGCGTGGGGCCTCCTCGAGACTTCTGCTCCCTCGGTGGTTCGCAACGACGAGATTTGGAAACGTGGTTACACCGCTTTTAAGGGTGTCACGCATAGCAACGTAAACGTTATGCGTTAAATAACAATGTTACTTACATCTTAAAGATATACCTATCACATATAAGTATATAATTATGTTTAATTAAATAATGTGTGCATTTGTATGCAAATAATTTGTTTTTAAATGTCTCTTTGGATATTGTGCACATTCTATGAAGGAAAACCATACATTATGGAGAAGTTAAGCTTAACGTCATCTGAATATGGTCAACACGAAATAGCAATTAAAAATACTGTCAACTTATCTTATTATGAGTTCAAATGTCATTAATAACAAAAATTTTACGGAACTAAGAAACAAAATGCATTTATTAATTGAAGAACGATTTACTCGCCTTTGATTGAGCAGAAGAGAAAAGTTTTTTTCAATTTATTATCATACTACCTATCACGATCATATTTCGTTAAAATCTGTAATTAAACTTCTTTTTAAGATCCTCTATATTCAATGTTTACGATGTAGTGCATTTTCTGCTACGATTTTTTTCCAAAGCTGGAAGGAATGACTGAAGAAAGTACAATTTTTATGAACGTATTTGACACCATTCAATGAAAAATCTTTCTCAGTTGGCTTTCATATTTTTGCGATCATATTCACCAACTCATAGTCCAAATTACAAATTCAAATTCTTTATTGCATAGTCACATGGTTAAAAGATGATAATTTAGTAACATATTATATAGAACATGTGACACCCTGCAAGGGTGTTTGCAATTTATTTATACATAAACATAATTAATAATATTTATTACAAAAATATAATTACATCAGTTGAACAAGAACAATATGTTTAAATTTATTTTAAGCATTTAACTGCTTAGATTTATAATACTTAAGTAATTACAGAAGATCACAGTAAAATAACACTACCTTTTAGTGGTGTTGTGTTTCTGTCAGTGTGTAAGGTTCAAAGGCTCCACGGGGTAGAGGATTGGGTCAGGGTAAGCAACGGAGCGAGTGATATTTTTGGTTCTATTATGGTGGCCGCTTACTATCAGGCAGGCCATACGCTGGTTTGCCACCCTTTTACCATTAAAAACCGTAAAAACTATTAAGAATAGTAATTATATTCCTAATATGTTTGAACGCACGAATAATTTTATCTTATATGAATGGCTTTTACTCAATGTTCTAATTAGTTGCCGCACCATGACCGCATAACTCAATGAAATGACGAGATTGGAAGTAAAGCTTAAGAAGAGTAAGAGCTCTTGTCCACTTAAATTGTTTCTTTGACTAGTGCGAATTCTTGGGCATTTATATTTGTTTCACTTAAGTGTAGTATGTCTCCTCCAATTACCTTGTTACAATTATTCACTTCAAAACTCATCATTCTACTACCTACTTAATTTATTTGGGGTCAGTGCCATATGTTATGTTCTTCCATTCTCCAGCCAACATTCGCGCCTTTCTTGTTCGTTAAATAAAACGCAGTCTATTCATTTGTCAAATCTTTTATTTAAATTGCAATGTATGTACGTAGATTTTTGCCTAAAAAGCACCTCTACAGATTTTTTTTCTAATGAAATAGGTAAATGGATCTACCCCACTACTCAGTTATACGGACTAGATCAAATTCCCCAAATTACCGGCCTCCTGCACCCTATTCTGAGATCCAGTGGAGTTCTAAAATCTTGGTCACTAAATACCAAAACACTACAGAGAGAGTAAGAATGCAGTCTTATGCAACGTGAAGAATCTTCCCCCAAGTGGAGGCTTCAATTCGAGCGCGAAATACACTGAACTCTTCAATAGTTCATATTTGATGACAATTCCCTTTGTGGCTATAAGTTAGTTCCCAAAAATTGTTCATAACTAATGTATTAGTCTCATTTACGTCTTATCACACTACAACACCGACCACTAAAAATAAAACACACTCAAACACTTTCCGAAAGTCACCATTCAGCTTGGCAAAAACCCCAGTCTAGCTCAGATTAAGAAAAATCCCCTACGTCCTTACAAAAACAGTAGACTCGGCCAAGCCGTTATAATTCCAACGTCGTGGGTAGTCTGGATGCTCAAGTAATTACACCCCCTAACGTGGAGGCGACCCCCGCCTCGGGGGATAAGTAAAAACAATATTTTTACGCGCACCGACCATGGCACCAAAAGTGACAGATATAAATTGGGGGGCGAAAATGGAATTAGTGCGTGCTTCCTTGGTGTCTAGTAGAGGCATAAGCTGACTTTTATTAGTGCCTCCTAGTTTATGTGCCCGCATAAAACTGTTTGTGTGGAGTTTCGTGAGAACGCCGCTAGAGCGGCGCTGCAGCGCTCGAGTTCCGAGTTGAATGCTTGAAACATTCAAAATGTAGTTAGGAAGGACATTATACTTTGGCCGCATATGGAAGTTGTGTACTACTATTTTTTTAATCTATTTAGACATTTAGTTATAGAATAAAATCAACCAATTACTAGTCGGACTTGCACGCAAAGGGTTCCATACTATCGTATTACGATAACATTTTCTCACATACATAACGCTTTGCGTTGGTTTATCTAAGTAAATTATTTTTTCTTATTATTCAAACAAATTGACTATTGTCGTAATTGCCATGTCTTTTTCAACATTTACCGTGCCTTTGATATAAATCCGAAGATAAACCTAGTGAATGGTGGCAAAGTTTGAATCGCAAAACTGTTTGTACTTTTACCATAAACAGTTGGTAAATCTTAGGTTTTACTGGAAAATCTTAGGTTTTACTGGGAAATCTTAGGATTTACCGTAGTACGGGCTATTACAGTAAATAAGTTTTAGATATTTAAAATGTACCTTCTAAATAAACTTCAGTTAAAATTAATTTTAAAAAAACTGGTGTAGGTACGTATATATCAATACAATGCATGACGACAATCGTAATGTAAGCTGATACGATTTCTAGCAAATCTAACCCAACACCCGGATATTGGATGCTATACTAAAAACGTGGAAATAAAATAAACAAATAGTCATGTCCCTCACACAACATTATAGCGCTCAGTGATTCCGATAGCGCACCGCAGCGCTTGATTCGCTGCAGGTCGCTGTTTAGCTAATCAGCGTACAAACACGGAATGCAGGCTGTTTTGAATAATGCACAGCGTAGACCTTGCGACTTATGACGCCCTGGTAACCGAACTGAGAACGTTTTCCTTCTAGCACAAAATGGTTTAAACAAAAATAAATATTAATATGATCCCCATACCATTAGCACAGTTTTTCTTCGATAAAGTTGAGTTTTTACGTTAACTTAAACGTGATATCAATACTTACTGATATTGAAATGCGAAAGTTACCAATCCGTCTATGTTAGTTAACGCATTAATTAATAATGAATTTAAACTGCTAAAGCGATTTCGATGAAATTTGGTTCGGATACAAACAGTATCTCTAGGAATATTCTAAACATTCTTCCTATTCCTAAAAATAGGTTTACCGTATCTGTATATTTCTTTTTCGAGGAGCTCGATGGCGTGGGTGGTTAGCGCGTTCAGCTGCGATCTTTGAAGTTAAGCTCCTTTCGCAGTGGTCGGTCATTAGATGGGTGACCAAAAATCTTCTATCTGGAGTTCCTCCGTGCTTCGGAAGGCACGTTAAGCCATTGGTCCCGGCTGCATCTGCAGTCGTTAGCTCCCGCCAATCCGCACTGAGCTCGCGTGGTGGATCATGGCCAAATCTCCCTATTCCATTCATGGGGAAGGCCTGTGCCCCAGCAGTGGAGACATTAATAGGCTGATGTTGACGATGATGATATTTTATTTTATTAAAAACTAAATTAAGAGCCCTTTTACAAAATTGCGCCGCTGCCGTTTTGATCGGTGCGTATGTAGATTTGCACTAGTATATATTCCATACAACAATAATAATACATTATGTTACAACAAAAACATATTTCTAATGTCGTTGTTCTAATTTATTGAACATTATTGAGAGATTGCGACGTTTGAACTTGTGCATATTATCGTTTTTTCCGTAAACTAGCTGTAGTAGAACGATCAGTACAAAAAAAGGAAAATAGTATTTCCAAATATTCTACATTAACTTACAATAGGAAGAATACATCTACTGTTTATTTCTATTGGAAATAGTCAAAGTCTTTTCTATGGGGGTAAATGAGGCGCTCAAAAATTAAGATTTTTTACAAAAAAATGTGAAAGGGCTCTTAAGAGCACGCACTTATTTTGACTGATGACTGTGGCATATGTTGAAGCTGTCTTGGCCTTAATCAAGATTTATCGGTGCTACAATACTTTCTCAGAGGGCCAAGAAGATGAGAACGACAAAAAAGAGCGTGTGGGACGCTAACAATACGAACAGATTGATAAATAACAATATATTCGTACCATAAGACAAGTTGCTGAGGACCTACACATATATCGATTGATTTGGGCATGCGACGGCTCCCCATGAACTCCTTGCCGATGTGGCTCTATTTTCAATTGCTTATGTGCGATTTTTTGGACAAAAGCAACACACTAATATTGCCGCAGCCACCCCGTGTTCCCTAGATCTGGCCCCTTGTGCCTTTTCATATTCCCAAAACTGATTGGAATGGAAAGACGACACTACGCAACGACTAAGGCGATACAGACGACATGGAGGGAAGTGCCGAACAAGATTACAAAGAACGTTTTTTTAATGCTTCGAGAATTGGAAAAACTTTTGTAGACATGTATTTTAAGAGAAGGGAATTATTTTCATGGGAACCTAATAAATATTCAAGAAAAAATTAAAACTTTTTGAAAAAGCACTTCCTGAACACATAGGTAACTCTTTTTTTTCAGTCGTGTAAAAATAAAATGAAGGAAATGAAATCAGGACGAGAAACTTCTTATTTCAAGCAGAAAAAATATAAGATAAGGTAGGTAAAGCCAGAAACATATTAACGTGTCGTGTCGTGGCGCGCCAGAAGCACATCGGTTTCATACATTTACTATGGTTAGAGACATATTTACGTATCGTGCCGTGTCGACGCTTTAACCTCTCTATCTCTCTCTAACCCATAAGAAAAAATATGAAACCGATGCGCCACGTCACGCCACGACACGTTAATATGTTTCTGGCTTAAGGCATGGCGGAGTTTCCGCTCTAACTGGAGCGCTCGTCTGGTGAAGTGGTAAGGTAACTTACAAAAGACAAAGACACTGCCTTTTGATGGAGTTGTGTTTCTATCGGTAAGTAAGGTTCTGGTGTGGTTAAGGTAATACATAACATAAGCCAACAGCGCGAGTGATATCTTTTTGTATCGCAAGCGTCTATAGGCTGTGGTGGCCCCTTACCATCAGGCGGGCCATATGCTTGTTAGCCACTCTTTTAACATAAAAAAAATTAACACACTGCACCGTTTTGATCGATACTGGAAAGGCGAAAATTGTGTTCATATATGCACTGCTGTCAGGTTATTTTCGTTACGGAATTTCTGAATTCGGTCGTCACGCTCAAAGCCCGCGATAAAATCTATGCAATAGCTTAAAAAAGATAATAATGAGCATTATCATAAGTACATTTACACTTTATATGAGAACTTTAAAATAACTCAGCAGTTAGGTTAGATTACCATAGAAGCGAATTGCGAATAGAAGAGAATTGCGGAAATACTACATTTGGGAGTTACTGTTCCGGTCAAGATCTTAGTGAACTAAACTATATCTCGTGGATCAACTTAGCAGCCGTCAAACTGTCGGGGCGGTTGATATTGAACCGTTTTCCAGAACATTAATCCATTTTTAACATTTTGGGTTTCCGAATCAGATTTCAAAGGAGAAATGTGGGAGAGTATTTGATATTCGGCGGGATAAGGCAGAATCAAGAACTTCATGTTACTTGTGTGGAACCTCTTTTTAATTTCCAATCGAAATTTTTGACAATATTTTTATTATTGGACGTAATAAGCACATCTTCACATCATTTCCCGGCTAGGAAAGGCCGAAAGAACAGACTGCTCCATACACATATTTTCGTTTCCCTTTGCATTTATAACTCCCGCCGGTTTTTTTTGGCTTCTGCCGTCCTACTTAACTAGATAATACACATTCAGTAGAAATTGCAACTAACTTTGAATCAAGTTTATCGATAATCACAGTAAATTTGTTCAAGTTATCCTCTTCCGCAGATACATATTTAAGGTTCTATATTATCCACCACCCTGTTTACCTTTTTTCCACCAAAGGTTTCCCGGAAGATACTGCTGTTTAGCAATAAAGCCACCTAAATAAGTTTTCTCTTTATTATGTTTATTTTTTATTTCTGCAATCTGTGTCTTATTTTGTGTGCAATAAAGTATATTTTTATTATTATTTCAACTGTAACTTAAGAGACATCTTAAGTCCTATTTCTTAGCCCGTTAACAAACAGACTGACATCCGGAAGGAGAGACTTAGTAATACGGTTCCGTACTCACACTTCGGGTACGGAAACCACAAAGGTAATTTTAAACAATCAGAAAATGTTTTTTCTTTTTTAATATTTAGCAAAATCAGAAATGAAATTTAAACAAACACTAAGCTCAAAAATAATCAAAGAACACACACATACATCTAAATTCATCACTTTAATACAAGAACGGCATAAGTTTCAAAGTGCCTGCTAAACATTTTCAACGAGCAAGGTTAAAGTCTAGAATTCTAAGTGCAACTGAGACCTAGGCACCGTATCTAGGCTTACACTAGGTACGCACAAGGTCACCCGGCGGGCGCCTCACTGGTCAAGCACGTGAGCTTAGTGTGGACATTCCTTAACTTTTAACTTGAATGTATTTTATATTATGGCGAAAAGGGGGTAATTAAATATTGTAAACTGTGGGTTACCTACAATGCTAAGAGATGGCGCTGCCTTGCAGCCTAAGTAAGGCTATAAAGAATTCGACACGGCCATCAGGGCTGCGATAGTATAATGGTCAGTGCATTAGCCCGGATAGCGAAGGGTGCGGGTTCGAGTCCCGTCTGCTGCCTGGTCCGCGTGGAACTATTGGTGAAATTTTCATAAGATTTAAACATCTAGCAGTTAAATGCTTAAAAATATAAGGAAAATAAATACTTTGAATCCCTAAACTGCCAGCTTTAGGTAAAAGATAGTTATCTTTCAACGACGGAACAATTGTTGGCTATACAGCGTATGTGTATGTGTGAGCATGTTACTTTTTCGTTATTAATCCGTTAAAACTAGTTTTATTTAATGTTACTTTTTTTTGGTGCTCTACCAAGTGCCAACCGCACAAGGAATAGATATAAATTTAATTATGATCTAAAGGATCTGATAAAACATAATGACTATATATATATATATATATATATATATATATATATATATTTATTTCGAACTTTGTGAAATAATATATTAATATTCTTCGAATTCTATGACTATCTACATGGACATGTGCTGATTTATATTATTAAAAGTCTTTATTTATAAATTGATTAAAATTAAAACATTTAGATAACTGGTTGATGAACTTAAATGCCAATTAGGACGGCATGGTAGGTTAAATTTTACAAAAAAAAAATAATATAAATATTTTCTTTAGATTTAAACATCAAGCAGTTACATGCTTTAAAAATAATAAAAATTATAACTAAAAAAAAAGAAGTCTTGAATATCTTCAAAATATTGTAGTGATAATGAATTGAACAAACATTATTGTAAGGAGGGATAGCCACTGTTGTGGAAATGTAGAGATAAACCGACAAAGGTGATTCAAACGTAACCTTTACTGAATAAAGGTTATATAATTGTAACGCTGGGTAATATCGATGAAAGTTTGACTTCGGGAACATTTACAAGATGAAAATGAATCTTAAAAACTGAAATCATAAAATAAACAACTGTAAATAAAATCGAATCAATCGTAGATATTAACCTTATAAAAATAGTAGAAATGACACAAAAATATTACTTAAAAAATATTAGATAAAATAATGTAGTTGTTTCTAATAAATATACCTTTTGAATAAATAAAAAAAATGCAGAATCTGCTTTCTAGACTGAACAATTTTAAAATTATACATGGAACTTTAACAATATACAATTATTTCCCAACATTTACTGTTCTATGTTTTTACTTTTTGAACTCTAAATGTAAAATAGTTAAATTCCAACCGATCCAGGCATCAGACAGGACCCAAACCTGCACCTTCAGCCATTCAGCTGGAAGAAGAAAGTGCAACCCGCCCGACGCCCGGGACCGGTGATATTCACAATTTTAAAACATTCCGACATATGTTTACTAAAAACCTATGCATCACACCGTTAATTTCCAATTAACCTAGCCTTAATTAATGCAGAGCAGACCAATATGCTGCCTATTCCAATGCGCACTGAATAAATGCAAAACGTCGGGTTTTATATGAATCGATGCGGTAAATGTTACGGCCATTTGCGGATTAAATGTTCATTGTTTGCACAGTTCTCTTATAAAATTAATTCAAAACAGTTTTAGGTTTAACAGTTCAACCGAACCTCAAAACCTCCTTATGATAAAAAATATAAATATTCGTGCAAATGACATAGTATAATGATGACGATTCTAAAATACCTAGCCTAGTTTCTAGTAATATTTTCTTTAGATTTAAACATCGAGCAGTTACATGCTTAAAAAAATAAAAATTATACCTACTTGATCAAACCCTACGAGATATGTAGTAACGAAAGACTCGGTAAAGTGAGCAAATTGAAAAGTGAGATTAGGTACCTCCACAGTAATTTAAGTCCATTTGAAATCAGTGAAGCGAATATGCTGTTTGCACTGTCCGTGTATAATTAGCTAAAGAAAATCGTCCTTTATCACTTTTAGCTATTATCAAGTTAAAGCGATCATTGCCCATAAACTGCAAACTACTTCTCTAAATGGTAAAACAAACTTACTTTTACCATCATCGATACCATAAAGTACATCACTAGGGCGAAAATACCTGAAAGTAACTTCCCTTTAAAGTTAACTCTCCTCCACTTCAACTAACCGTAGCTCAAAGGCTCTTATCCGTTAGACGGACCCTAATTTTATTGCCAGTTACGAACGAGGCACGTCCACTCTAATCTTATCGAGCGTCGCCGCGTGTCATTCGAGACGCCATTTTGCAAGGCGAACCGCACGCAGCGGGAAAACTGACTTTGGCGCCGATTTCGAAGTTGTTTTTACTATCCAACCGCATCCAGTTGGTCGTCAATTCTTCCCACTGCCCTGGGAGCTTACAGCAATCACAAGTCGCTAATGAAACTGATTGTCATTATAAATTCTTTTAATTATCCAATTTTTACAGCACTTAATAGAAGCTCGCGAGTATGGGAAGCTGGCCATATTACAAGTAGACATTGCTACGTTCTCAGCCTTGGTGTGTTTGCGAGACCAGTGGAATGAGAGCTCTCACCTGGAGCTTCCTAACCGCTATGAGATTTCAAGTTGTGATGGTCTCTTAAACGAACACGGGATACGGAATAGCAGAGATTTTATCTACGTACCTATAGAGTAAAACAAAAATTTATGTTACCTTTGGCAGGACGTGTTGCAGCAGGGCGCCAGCTTTTCTTTTGGCAGCCATCTTGGAGATTATTTTTGGTCGTTTACACACAGCACTCTTGTCTTTGGTTAAGTAGGTGTTTTATTTGTATTTTTTCTTCAGTGCGTTGACCCCATCTCTCTGGGCGGGTGCTTGGTGCAATATTTTCGTCGACTAAGAAAAAAATTACGGTTTGCTTTTAAAATGCTTCGATCATATTTTGATTGGGAATTTAATACATGGAAGTGCTTCATATTGGGATGCGATGTGTACAATAAAAGTTGCAATTATCAGGTAAGCCGTTATAATTGATTTTATAGCCAGTTAATTACTCTCTTTATCCACAGGTACAAAGTACGTAGTAAGTAGTTGTAACTAGGTATACTTTGGTATACTGAAATATTGATTTATACTATAAAAATACGTGCCTAGTCAAAGTTAACAGTAACGCATTATTGTTATAAAAATAAAAGAATGCGAAAAATTATTAATACTGCAAGCCAAAGACAATTTTTAGGGTTTCGTGTCTCAAAAGGAAAATACGGAAGTCTTATCTCCGAAACTACCGGGCATTAACTTTGAAAAAAAACATAGTTCTTTTCCTGAAGACTTCCGGAAAATCTATAAGAAGTCAATGGTTCTTAAAGTAGGTAAGAAACGTTTTTTACGAAACGAATAGTACTTTTTTTAGTTACCATAAAAATAATGCGTCAGATTTGAAATTTAATGGAAAAATTGAAAATTAACATTTTATGGAACTTAGTTTTTTTCTGTACGGAACCCTCATCAAGTAGGTATTAACTCACATTATTTTATCCTATTATTTTCGTATTTTTTTCTTTTTAGGTACTTTTACATTCTACATATTTGTGTATAATAACATAATATTAAAATAGTTACAAAGAAACAAATAAGTTATTAAATTACTGCAACGACATTAAATTCGTCTACATTGCATACTTGCACACACAATTTAACATCGTTTACTTCATTCATATTGCGAAACCGCGCTGTCAGTCAAATTAAAAGTTCACGCAACTTTTTTTATACGCAAGCATAGACGATGGCCAACAAAACGTGCCCATTCAGCCATAAATGTAAATAAAAAACGCGCGAAGGGGAAGCGCGTCCTGTTTGTAGTGTGTTAGGTCAGTTCCAATAGGGATGCAACCAGTACCAGTACCAGTATCGATATCTACGCAAATGAAGCATGGCAGCAGGCTATTGCTAATGAAATTCTGTATTCTGAGTAAAAATACACTACTTTATCGAGTTTTTCTTTGTCATTATTGAGAATACTGTTGCTAGCATGGCTACCTACAAAGTACCTTTTCACTTGCTATGCGTCTTGTATTTTCATGATTCATTCTATTATCTGATTAATTTATTAATTAATACTAAGCAATAAATAAATAAAATATAGTCATACATCAGAAATACACGAACTCAATTATTATTTTTCTTTTTATTTGAAAAACATATAAGTAATGTTATATAATTTACACTTACAGTGATAAAATCTTAACATATATTTTTTTTATTTTATTTACTAATGTGATGTATAACTTGTAAAATATGTACTTACTGTTGATGCGTGTATATAAAAATCTGTATATGTAATGCGTCGACAACTCACATCCCTATCACCGTAAACGAGTATTTCATTTTCGAAAAGAGGCTACTTTTTATGGAGGGCCTACTCGCCCCTGCTTGTGCAATTTCAATGAACCTGCGTTGTTGGCTACCGTTACATTATACTACATTTCAGATAAAAATAGGGTGATACCGGCTGGAGTTGACCTAAAAATCGATTTTGAATAACACGGAAAGAATAATGCAATTAACGCTTGAAATGCAAGTTTTTAAACTTTTTTCAGGAAGAAACTGTAATACGCAACACAATACATAATTCTTTATTGAAAACAGCACAGTACAATACAGAAATGGGGCAAATACATGGTGTATAAACGTAAACTTCAATAGGTCTTATCGCTAGGCTTGGATGGAAGTGAATTCGGCGGTGTTATTAAAAGAAACAATGGATATATATATAAAATTAAATTTATAAACATATAATTTAAATATAGGACATATACATAGACTACACATATATGAGTTAAGTCGAATCAGCGGAGACAAAAATGCAGTTATTTCGACAAATAATAGTTGACAACATTATATATCCTGTTATATTTCCGAGATGTTGTGTACTTCGAGTGATAAATAAATATTTTTGCCCCAAAGTTAATTTTATTTAAACATATAGTAAGTACTATAAAATGCGTTTTATATAGTTTATCATTAATCGGGAGTTGTAGTATATCGATAGTTTACTTACACCCCCAACAATAAACTATGCAAGTCAGAACATAGATGCTATATTGCATTGCGATGTCTCACTTCAGCAATCGTCAAAAAAAGCTTACAGAAGTAATCCGTAATCTGGTAACGCTTGTATTCTAACAAAAAAAAATGTGCTTTTTCATCACGTCAAAAAATAAAACCTTTTTATTTTCAAAAAATTATTTGACGATCTCCATGGTCTAGCGGTTTTCATAGTATTAATGTCAACGTATAAGCCCGGTCCCCCCTTTGTTACTTCTGATTCGCCCTAACACAAGTGCTTTGCTTACTAGCGTTTACTTAAAGATCAAGACATTGTATGTCAATAAGATTTTGTCCTATTCATTCATTTATACTTAATTTAACTTTACTCTGGTAAAGACTTAATAGTGTATGGGTAATCACACGCATGTGTCCTACAGTTGTCTTTATAGTTTGTTATAATAATGTACAATTGTTCCTATATATTTATTTTTTTCCATTTTGCAACCAAGTTTCCATATTGACGACCTCCGTGGCCGAGTGGTTTGTACGCCGGGTTTCATGGCGTCGCCGACTCGAGAGGTCCCGGGTTCGAATCCCGGTGGGGGCAGATGTTTGTGTGATGAACACTAACATTTGTACTCCAGTCATGGATGTTTAATATGTATTTCTATATAAATATACTTATATATGTAAAGTACATGTATTCTATCCGTTACCCTAGTATCCCATAACACAAGCCTTACAGTGATTACTTTGGGGCTAGGCTAGGAAATATTTATTTATTTATTTATATTATGTGGTTATGGGTAGTCATGCTCTCTGTAAAATCTCTTTGGAGATGTCACGAGGGGCGACTCGTTACGTTCCTTAAAAAATGGTTGAGCGAAGCGATGGCAGGTTCGTGCGTCATGCTCGTAAACGGGTGCTGTCAGCGGAGATGAGTCTGCTCTTGCTACGTTGGGTACTATTAATCGTTGTATTTAAATTTAGCCGTACATTTTTTATGCCTAAACAGTAGGACACGGCATTCCTAAACATTCCTACACTTTGTTGAATCAGTTTTTATATCATTTACATTTGTAATGGAAAGTGACTTACTACTGAGTACCACTTTTTATACAGCCTATTCATAAAGTGTTCGTGGTGGATCTCTTTGGTGATTGGACCTTTTACTAACACGCACCTAATTTTCCACTTCCCTTTCAGTCCCTGGGGATTAAAACTCTATTTTGGGCCCTGTAAACAGAAAACAAACTAGCTCTTTTCGAATAGATGTCGTAAGAAAAGAATTTGTAAACAATAAAGACAATAGTGAATGCGCTGTTTTCATTCTCTACGTGGAAAATTTAACAGACTTCAAAAAAAGAATAGGTTCTAAAATCCTCGCGAATAACTTTGCCCAAATAGCTACACTTAAAGTAAACAAACAACAAGATAAACAAAAAAAAATATTTTATGCTTGCTAAAATAGAAAACAAACTAGACATTATTTTGTCAATTCGCTGCCTTCTTTTCCTCTCTACCTGTAAACGTCGTAAACAACAGGCTTCTGAGAAAAACTAACAGGAGCGCAAAACTGGCATGGAACTCAGATGGATTAGATCGCAAAGGGCTCTCTTGCTAGGCGCGATAAAAGCAGCAGCCATTTCTACTGCTAATCTTAAAGGAAGAAATGCAGCACAAGAAATAAGCAAAATGCCTTGAATGTGCCGCGATAAATATATATTTTTACCAACTAGATACAATCAATTAGAAACTGTTTTTATTTGCTTATATATTAATTACTGTTTATAATTATTTTGAAAATGTATGTGTCAGCATATAATCACAAATATTGCCTAGATAGTAGTTGGAGCGAAGTTTCTTTTCCGAAGGCATGGCTGATGGGGGCTAGGCGAAAAAAATTTAAGAAGATTCCATCACAACCTAGCGCGCTAGGCAGCTGAGTGGGTAGCTAAATGGGGCAACTAAGTGGGCAGGCTATGGACTTGGTTTAAAGTTTTGGACCGGAGCGGTGAATGAAGGACCGGGAATGGTGAGTGATTGACGGGGAGCGGGGGCGATGGACCGGGAGTGGTGAGTTAGGGACCGAGAGCGGGGACGATGGACCTGATAGACCGGGAGCGGTGAGCAGGGGACCGGGAACGGTGAGCGGTGTACTAGTAGCGGTAAGTGATGGCCGGGAGACGAGAGTGATGAACGGGGAGCGGTGAGAGATTGACCGGGAGCGGAGACGCGCGCAGTGAGTTGTAGTTAAGGAGCGGTGAGCGGTGGACCGAGATCGGTGAGTAGTACATAGACAAGAAGCGGTGACTGATGGTGATGATTCGGCAGCGGAGAGTGATAAATCTGGAGTCGCGATAGATAGACCGGAAGCAGTGAGTGATGACCGGGAGCGGAAATGATGGACGGGGAGCGTAAGTGATGAACCAGGAACGGTGAGTGGTAGAAAAGGTGCGGTTACTGTTGGACCGAGAACAGTGAGTGGTGGACCGGGAGCAGTGAGTTATCACTCAGGACCAGGAGAAAGAAGAAAGAAAGAAAAGGTGTTTTATCAACCCCAAACATAAAACACTATAAAAAGAAGGAATACAAATTAACAATAACAATAAGGGTTAACCAAAACCCTGTCTAAGTATAAGCTGGTGTGATGATGGTCGCATCAACGCTAATGTTCAGACAGGACCTGATAGTAGTGAAAGACACACCTAAGAAAGAAAGCGGAATATAAATAAAGCACAGCATTACAGATATACCAGCATTTTTTCTTTTGAGTTTTCTTCAAAAGCAAAGTGCTACTATCTCATGATAATAATCTTCTCCTAAACAGATTTTATGTCGTAGCATTCTAATAAGTAGGTTAACAAGTAAATTCTTTAAACTTTATATTAGAACAGAACATAATGTTGTCTGACTTGGTTCAATGCAGCTGCCATCTCTATATGCTCAAGAATGTGACCAATGCGACACTGCGCTGCGTTTCAACAACTCCTCAGACCTTATGCATCTCTGGTAAATCTTATCAAATCCGTACTTTTATGGAAAACAACGTACAAAAGAAAAAATCCAAACTAAGTAACGATATACGTAATAACTTTTAAAAGTAACATTGCCATTTCTCATAGTAGTAATGACAAAAAACGATAAATCATTGGAAGACAAATTAGGCATGCCTAAAAAGGTCCGGTGACAAAGCCAACGAGTTTTAAAAACATAATCACTACTTATAAAGCACGATAGGATCAAATGGAAAACGCAAGCGGCGCACGGTCACTGCACTGGCAGCTATTTTCTTCACGATAACGGCAAGGCCGCGTAATGGCTTTGGGCACGGTGGCCCGTAACGTTTTTATAACTAGCCTGCGAATTAGGCCCGGGATTGGCCCATAAGGATTGCTTTTATGTGTGCGAGTTTCGTGGCTGAATGTACTTCGTGCCGTTGCTGATGGTCGTGGAAAATTTATGGCTAACTTTTGTAGTGTTAATATACCACCATGGTACTAATATGACTTTAACCACAAACATATTTAACGCCTTTTTTATTTCTTTTAATAAAAAGAAAATAGACTAGAAATATAGAAATCAAATCTTTCAATGAACAGCAAATGTCATTTTTTTTTTTGCAAATGTGCTTTTGACCTAAATCAATATTTATATTTTTATATTATCTCGAATATTATGTTACAACAGATTACAACATATTTTTCATTACAAAGCACTATCAATACATTTAAGTATCCAATTTAAAAACATGAAAGACCACTCGAATGAAGTTGGTTCCAGTGACATTAACGGTTAAACGCAGCCGGCTATGGAAGCTGGACCCACTATTTTTACTTATAAGGATTCTCAAGGTTTCAAAAGAGAGCTTGTTTCGCTAAGTAAAATTCGTTATTAATTTATTCTACATCTTCATGTCGTATATCAAAACTGTTCTAGTTATTAAACTGGGTCATTTCATTTGTCAATCGAACATACAATACGGCTATGGTACGCGTTTCCAATACTAAGAATAGTCTGAATCTTTCGATGACCAAGCTAATTGATTATAACGAAGTCAACCTTGATGTTACAATGAAGATGGACAGACACGTTTTACTTAACGTATGAAATTAAAGAAAAATATCTATTAAACTATGATAATAACATCTGTTCAGAATATCATGTAACAGAGCAACATAAGAGAGCTGCAAGTGTTATCAACGAAGTAAGAACCGTGAACGATTTGATTAGTTCGACGCGCGCTTGCAACCGAAAATTACTTTCAAACTTCTATAACTTCGATATTAAACTCTATTTCACGTATTTACGCAGCCTAGTGTTAAAGCCTTTCAGTAATGACTAACGAATTTATCATCAGATGTTGTAGATCAAAGTAAAAAGTTACTTTATAATAAATATCCAAACAAAAAGAAACATCCTTTTCTCAGTGAAATGAAAAAGACACAATTTTCACAATGTGTTGTTAAAATCTTTCGTAACCGAATGATTTTCCATCTAGAGCTTTGACTAGAGATTTCAAATCAGCCCCTATTGCTGTAATTATTTCCTTTAGAGAAGATACTTTACAATTGGCTTCTAAAAAAAACTTTGATCCTATAAATACTGCTAATAAATTTGCTAAAACAATGCATTGTTACTCAAACTGGCGTGACTGAGGAAACTTAGAGTCACGATAGCCTCATCGATGGGCTAATTACATTTTTTTTGCTGTCACCACGTACTAATGCCAAGGCTTACTTACTCATCGCGAGTTCCTATGTCCATTCCTGACAGTGTTAATGCATACCTGCACTGAGCAAAAACTAGTATGTCAAGATGATAAACTTCCCGCGTCGACTGCCTAATTACAACTTCTATGACACAACCATTTTGAATCGAAGCACGTAGAAAAGCAAACCTTTTTAGTGCACAACAGCGAGTTGAGTGGTCGTAAATATTTGGGTTTGTTGCAGTCAGCAGATCGAGTTTCGCGAGTAAGTTGGGTAGACGCGCGACGCACGTCCTTTCGTCACGCGAACCGAACGCACACTGGCCGAGGTGCGTTCTTCAAACTCCGGTGTCCGGCCGCCCGGTCCGATCCGACCCCATCGCCCCCCCTCGACTCGGCCCCATAACGAAATGCATCAATGACACTCGAAATACACACACAAACTGAGCGCTCATTGTGAGGACAATCGATAGGAAAAAAAACCATCTATCGCTTGTTTATTATGCCCTGGTAACTCAGACCTAGATTTTATTAATAATTAATTAAGTCACCGATGTATGCTATGGTTTCATCAAAATTTAAATAATAGAAGAGCCTCGTTGCCTCCTGTAAATTGTTGGTATAGTGAAGGACAAAAATTTCGGCAAACAACAAAAGAAATATAAGCAGTCACCACCAAGACACATAAAAGACGTATTCAATCACATTATTTTAATACAACATGGTGAAAAACTGAATTTTCCCAAATAAACACTAAGTCAAAACAATTATTGTTTTTAATCAATGCAACGCCCAAAACGTAATAGCTGCCACATCTTATCCATAAGCTACTACATAGTTCCATATTCTGAAGATAACAAGCCCCAATCTACCTAATTAGGAAAATCAATCCCTTATCCGACACATTAACGTATAGGTGCTGATAATTATGCATGTAATGACGCACACAAAGGAAGGTAATATACCAACCATGTACATACAGCCATTGTAAATGGGTGCAACGCTGAGGCTACATAAATGATAAGTTATTGTGTGTATATGTTTATTGTATATATGTATAAGATACTAAGTAGGGCTCTTCTCTCATTACTGTGATTACGCGAAAGTGTCGTATTGTTGTCTACATAGAGAGAGATATAATTACATTACAATCATGTAACACAACTGGCGATAGCTTCTGTATATATTGAAACAGGTTTAAAACTGAAGTTATTATAGATATTTATTAATAGATCACTCAAATATGACTAGTGACTTTGCTTTTAAGTAATTAAATTAAAATTCAGGCACCCATGACACAATATTACTCAAAACTCAAAGAAAATAACTAAAGTTCAACAATATTTATATGTGTTTATGTGTATATTTATATAACAATTATAGTATAAGTATGGTCGTATGTATAGTTAAGTGTTAGTATATTTGCTCATTGTTTGACTTTAATCTCTCTTCTTTGATTCTGCCGTTTTTTAGCTCTGTATATTCTTTCCGGTTGTCTGGTAGAGAATGCCATATTGGCATTAAGTCCGCCATTTGCAGTGTAAAGGCAAAAAAGATTAAATAAATAAAAAAATATTTTTAAGTTGTTGACAAGAATTTTAATATCATAAATCACATATAGAAGAAGATAAATCTCAAAAACGATATTTTTTTAAACACCTTTTATACATAAACTAGCAAACCCGGCGAACTCCGTTTCGCCACCAGATGGCTTCTTTTTATGTAACATTTCGTTTGGTGATTAAAAGAAGTTTGTTTTTATAATTTTTCCTGAATTTTCTTTGCTATAAACCCCACGGAGCCCGAGACCTTTCCAACGAATGCAAAACCGTGGAAATCGGTTCGTGCGTTCTGGAGTTATAGCGTCAGGAAGGAAAACCCGACTTATTTTTATATAGTAGACTAGCTGACCCAGCGAACTTCGTACCGCCCTAAAAAAATAGGGGTTGTCCAGCGGACAAAATTGTGAATCTAAACCATTCTCAGATCCCCTTGAACACACACAAAAAAATTCATCAAAATCGGTCCAGTCGTTTAAGAGAAGTTCAGTGACATACACACTCACAGAAGAATTATATATATAAAGATTAAACAATTTGCGTTTTACGTCTATGCTGTACTGTCCATGAAGCGTACCATCGATTTGGGGTACTGTCTTTTTCGATACAGCGATTGTCGATGCATTAAATTGCAGTGACTGTCTATATTATTAACCAGAACCAGCCTATAGACATTGTTATACAAGATGATATGGCAGGAGATATTCAGTACCTAACTCTTTCAATTTATAAAATAACATAGAAAGAATGTAACTCCTCTCTTTTACCTCTCATTGAGTTGCGTGTCCGACAAGTCCATAATGATCGTATTTTGTCATAATGGATATGCAATAAACGAATTGAATTGAATTGATTTGAGCACAGGATTCCACAGGTCAGGGTAGGCAACGGTGTGAGTGATATTTTTGATATCCTATGCGTTTATAGGCTTTGGCAGCCGCTTACTATCAGGCGAGCCATAGGCTTGTTTGCCACCATCTTATATATAAAATTCTCGCGTCACAATGTTAGGTACCATATTTATTTCTTAGGTTTGCAGATGCAGTCCACGATGCAGACCTGAAAAGGCTGCCAAACGTCAATAAATAAATAAAGTTCGTGCATTAACCCGTTAAAAGTAGTTTTATTTAATGTTAGTTACCATACTCCTCCGAAACGGCTTGACTAATTTTTATGAAATTTAATATGTATATTCAGTAGGTCTGAGAATCGGCTACTATCTATATTTTATACCTTTATGTGATAAGGAATGTCCACCTCCAAAATGTTTTTTTACAAACATGTTTTGGTAATTTATTTTCATAAAGTAAATTGTACCATCTACTACCAGCCCCTATTTTTATGGTGGTACGAAGTTCACTGGGTCAGCTAGTTTTAACATAAAAAAATATATAGCTATCTCACATATTGCCGTCACTGACTCCATCTCCTACACCATGGAGCCCTGCAACTTAAATCATCGAAAGAAACACAACAAAAAAAAATGGGTGTGTGTACTTATGTAGGCGCGTGAGAAGTTATCCTTCTTTGGCATCGTTTAAAATTAGTTTTTAATTGCATGCAAATAATTAATTACAATAAATTAATAAGAAGTCTGGAAAAGGACACAGTCAATAAAGTTCAGTTTTAATTTGAAAAAATAAATAAATAATCAAAATATTCAATTAAAATCGCTACTGAATATAATTTATTAGAACATATGTGATTTGCACTTGTATGAAACTCAAATACGTATTCCGAATATACAAACTAGAAACATGTGGATAAATATTATAAATATGAATACCTATAACTGTTACTTTATTACAAAAAATAAAGATGTGGTTTTTGGTTCTACTACACCAATGGTCAAGAGATGGCGCTGTAGTCTCCTGAATCGCGCTTTGGTTCCGTTGTTCCAGATTAATAAATACTTTTTGTTACTTTATTACAAAAAATAAAGATGTGGTTTTTGGTTCTACTACACCAATGGTCAAGAGATGGCGCTGTAGTCTCCTGAATCGCGCTTTGGTTCCGTTGTTCCAGATTAATAAATACTTTTGATAGGCCTTCACAAAGCAGTCGTTAGCACCCACAAAATAGAGATTCTATTTTGTTGGTAGATTTTCTTAATGTGCGGTAAACACAAAAGTAACAGCATGAAGCGACCAACTTCATGCTGTTAATTTTTTGTGTTACAGTGATGCGCGCGCATCTTATAATTTCACTCTCATCATTTTTTCATAACGCGCCTAAAGAAGTATAACTTCAATATTTTTTTCATCCCACCACCTCGGAAAGTGTAATTTTGCGCTTCGAAATCTGGCTGGAAAATTCTATTTTATTCGCTTGAGCGGCAAAGTAGATTTGAATTTAGAACATCACATATAATGAGTACTCAATATAATTGTAAATTCAAAACGTCATTAAACCTATTTAATGTAACCTCTATGGTGCCAAATTTATGATTAGAACTTTTTAAATTGTGAAAAAATTTAAATTTGGAACCTTCTTGGTTTCTTTGTTTTATTTGCGTGCTTCGCGCCATTCTAGTTTTTCACGTTTTATTGCTTAAATATTTTGTCATTATAAATTGTTTTCTTTTTCATTTTGTCATTTCCTCGCTGAGGTGGGATGAAAAGTTACGTATTGCACTCGAGTGGAAAGATTTTTCACCTTGTGCTCGTTTGTTTCCCTCGCTGACGCTCAGGATTCTAATTTAGAATCCTTCGCTTGCTCGGTCATCCAAATCGAGCACGCGGTTAAAAAGGAACTTTCCACTCTTGTATAATAAATAACTATTTACCGTGACTTCTGTAAGGTAGAGTTTACTTTTCCAGACGGGAATTTTTATTCTAACGGAAAATCCCCACTACCTCTCCTGAATTTGTATTTTTGTACATTTTACCTTTCAAGTTGGTTAATAATTGCCAGATTATAAGTGTTCTTTTGGTATATCCTACGTCATAACGTTATTTTTTTGTTACAATAGTTTTTTTTGTATTGTAGAGTCGATCTAACAAAATAAACTTTTTACTAATTTATTGATAAACTAGGGGCCCGCCCTCGCTTCGCTTCGGTGTAGAGCTGTATACTTCGACTTTTTATTAGATGCAGTAAAATGACGTTTCATAATGTCATTCCGTAAAATAATGTTGACAGCCTAATTTCAATAGGGATGTGCTTAGGTTCACAGAAAATCTAATCGTTCCATAACTCATAATGATCATACTTAATTCTATTTATTATTCATATAAATAAAAAGCTTTATAAAATCTCAAGTTGGTACTGGTTTTTAGTTACGGTGCCACGATGAGGCTTGTCCGCCATTTTATTTCATTTGTCATTCGCTCATTCGGCTTCTAACTTCTGTTTTGAGTGCACGAATAACTTTGCTATGCCCACTGCGAGTTGTTTTAGTTATCATTATTTTTTATTTTTTTTTATATTTCCAACACTCACACCAATTACTTAGCCTAGCCCCAAAGTAAGCACTATAAGGCTTGTGTTATGGGATACTAGGGTAACGGATAGAATACATATGCTGTACATATATTAGTATATTTATATAGAAATACATATTAAACATCCATGACTGGAGTATAAATGCTCGTATTCATCACACAAACATCTGCCCCCACCGGGATTCGAACCCGGAACCTCTCGAGTCGGTGACACCATGAACCCGGCGTACAAACCACTTGGCCACGGAGGTCGTCAAATTATATATTGTTAAATTTTTGTTACGTTGTGTTTGTTTTTCGTTACCTACTTACTTTTGTTAATCGTGTCAGCTTTTATTTGTTTGTTACATCGAAGACGTGGATGCTCAGTTGAGCACATCATAAGATGGAGATACATTTTTATCTCCTAAGAAAAAAGGCCACGTGTAGCTCTAAGTGCAACTGAGAAACTTTGGGTCAGAAACGTTTACAAATATGTGTTAGAAGTGAAATCTACAGAATCAAACATTGAAGTTCCAAAAACAAGTGAATGCGTCAACAAGGTGGCTGAAATCTTGGGAATATCCGTCCGCACTGTTTATTCCGTTTTAAAGGAGCACAAGGAGAACGACTGTGAATCACCAAAGCCTCCCGAAAAACCTAGCCGAAAACTTACATTTAAAGAAAACCTTGATGATTTCACATTCACCGCTATTAGACCAATTGTACATCACTTCTTTCATAGAAATGAAGTACCCATCATCGCAAAGGTTAATTTACCTGTCATCACTAATCTTTTTATTATACGTTAGGTATAATATGTTTTCTCCCACCCCATGTGGAATTTTAACCAATTAGATGTGGCTGACCACTAAAAATATTACATTTGAACCAAATATGGTGAAGGCCACTCTCATAGATATTGTGAAACAACAAAATCATACTGAAAAATATGCCGTGGACGAGATTGCTGCACAAAAAGGTATCAGACTTTTAAGACCGCCCCCTTATCACTGTGAATTTAACCCCATCGAGTTGGTTTGGGCTCAGGTAAAGGGGCACGTCGCAAACAATAATAAAACAAATAAAATGCAAGAAGTGAAAACTTTATTCCAAGAAGGAATCAACAGTGACACCGGCTAAGTGGAGTGACTGTGTGTCTCACACTATAAAAGAGGAAGACAAAATGTGCCACCTCGATCATATTATAGATGAAGTGACAGACAGATTTGTCATTAGTGTGACCGAAAGCGACAGCGATAGTGATTCCGAAAATGATTGATTAATAAATAACATTGTTATGACTTTTTGTTTATTGTTTAATTTTGGATGTACGTCCCTATACTTCCAATAAAAAAAAACAATCCTTTACTATAGTAATAATAATAGAATGAAAAATCATTACAACTTAATATTAAATCTCTTAAACAAAACCAAACTGATCATTCATTTATTGAATGATTCACTTACTCACTTAGCTACATCCCTATTTATTTTTCTTCAAAAAGCGGTAACCCACAAAACGTCATTTTACTGCAGCTAATAAAAAGTTGTACTTTAGTGTAAACTATAGTTTTTGTTCTCGGGCTTGTGTTATAAACAATGACTTTATTTATATAATTACACGTGTTATTGTAAGTCAACCATAAAAGATAGACATATGCTGTTGCGGGATATTTTTTTGACAATTTTATGTAGAATATTTCCGTCATACATGATTTCTATGTAACTTGAACCATTAAGGCTGCACACGCCACGGAAGCTTAAAAAATGGAGTAACTTCTCCCGTTTTCCCAACATTTCCCTTCACTACTCTGCTCCTATTGATTGTAGCGTGATGAAAAGTATACTATAACCTGCCCAGGAGTATGAAGAATAATTGTACCAAGTTTCGTTAAAATCCGTCGAGTAGTTTTTGTTTCTATAAGGAACATACACACAGACAGACAGACAGACAGACAGACAGACAGACAAAAATTTTACTGATTGCATTTTTGGCATCAGGTTCGATCACTTATCACCCCCTGATAGTTATTTTGAAAATATATTTCATGTACAGAATTGACCTCTCTACAGATTTATTATAAGTATAGAAGATTATACGTTAAACTCAGTTTAATATAATGCGAATACCGATAAAAGTCCTATATTATAGAACATTAGCTATTATCAAATTGCTTTTAAAAAGTTGCAGAGACGCACGACCACGCGACCCGCATCGTAGGCGACGTAGAGGTGATCAACAAACTCGAGTCTCTGACTCCGTGATGTACTGCTATGTGCACTTCTATCAACAATTCTATAGATAACATTCGCATGCAAAATCAAAGCTAAAACCATTTTATGTTTTAACAAAACAATATTCCTTTTTTATTATTACTTTAATAAAATAGTCATTTGAACTATTATGGACATTGTAAAAACACCATTTATAGGAAAAATATAGTTTTCCATTATCCACTTGACGTTTAATTGAATTATGTACTTCGTAATTATTTAATTAATTACTGTAATTATACATTATTATAAATATATGTATATATATACACATATATGTATATATATATATATATATATATATATATATATCTATATATATATATATAAAACTCAAAGGTGGCTGACTGACATATTGATCTATCAACGCACAGCCCAAACCACTGGACGGATCGGGCTGAAATTTGGCATGCAGGTAGATGTTATGACGTAGGCATCCGCTAAGAAAGGATTTTGATCAATTCTACCCCCAAGGGGATAAAATAGGGAATGAAAGTTTGTATGAAACTTTGTCAATTTTAAACCGATCGGGCTGAGACTTTGCATGCAGGTATAAGAAGAATCATAGATTAATGTCATTGTGTATAATACAAGCCTGAGAACAAAAACTGTAGTCTACACTTCAGCTCTACACCGAAGCGAAGCGAGGGCGGGCCGCTAGTATAAAATATAATTCAATGTTACTGAATTGCAATAAATTAATATTTGACGTAACTTTCCCCCCTTTTTTCCCAATTTTTTCCGCGTGAAAATTTTGTGTCTACAGAATAGCACTGCAGGAGAGATGAATACCTCATTAGCTGTGTAAATTAGGCCCATACCTGTAGCATCTTCAGAATACATAAGTAGTGCTGTAGTGGTAACCTAAACTGTCTATGTCACATATTTCACTGTCGCACTAAATAATCTTATTAATTTCTGTTCGCATGTTTAACGATTTCTCTAATTTCCGTTTGCTTGTTTGATTTTATTCTGTTATGCCTGAAATTTTTATCTGTTAAATGATGATTAGGTACAAATGAAACGTTTAATTTATCACCAAAGTATTATTCAATATTCGATAAACCTAAACCTAACCTATTCCATTCATTTTTTTATAATTGAAAATTAACCTCGTGTTTCTCATTTCCGTCACCCGATTCTGGCAAGCTAAAACGTGATGAAAAATCTAAAATGCCTCTTAACTATTGTTTGTTACTATTTTATTCTGTTGCAATATACTTTGAATACTAGAACTAGAATGAATTGATTATTATCGCCGACTGAGCTATTTGTTGTATGATCAAAGTACCGAGGATATTTTTTCTGTTGAATAACTTGTTAGTTTTTATTTTGGTCGTTTACATCTTAATAATGATTTGTATATTGATTATTTCTATGTATGTCTTATTAAAACAGTAATTCACAATTTATTGAGCTATTCTTTAAAGTTCGTCACTGCGTATCTAATTTTCATCACGTGTAAAAGAAGTGCAAAATGTACAATAATTTAATGTTTTACGTGTTTTTGAAGTTTTATAGTCGGTACAAATAATTTAAAAAAATAAAAAATTGTAACCAAAGTTATAAAAAGAACAAACACCTAGTCGTGAGAATGACCGATAAAAGATAAGAGAGATTTTCCTTTTGAGGTACGGAACCCTAAAAACCAAAACAGTTGCCTGAAATACGTTTTGCTTCAATGTCTGCTAGTTTCAGCTTCATGTAGTTTTGCACAACTTTGATACAAAATTATTGTCGTGTTTATAGTTTATGTGATGACATGTCAAAAAATCCTAGATTAGATTTTTTTTATGTGTGTCGTATGTTATGTATTGTATGTGTATAATACGACTATATTTCCCGATCCGTTTCAGTATAAAACAACCTTAAAGCTGTGAACGCCAATGGGGACTACTGACAGTACCCGTCACTCACTTCCCTTGCTTCACCCCCTCAAATACCTAAATTACCTCAAATAACTAAACTAAACTAAACGGATAAAGTACATTTTTATTAATTTGTATATTATCTCTTGTGTCGTCTGTCTGTCTGTGTGGGCTTTAATCGGATAATGTGAATTTCAGATACGGTTCTGGACGACCTGTTGGCATACGTTCGCCATTGTTTTAGAAACTTTAAGATATTATAACATCTCTAGACAAGAGAGTTCCAGTTCGAGCGGAAAATCCATTATACCATACCTCTCTTATGCTTGCCTTGCCTTTTTTACGTACAAAAATAATATCTGAAGGAAAATAAATACATGTTCGATTTGTTCTCTAGGGAATTTAATACATATTAAAATTACTCTGTGTTCACAATAATCATAATTTCACAAATATACAGCTACCTAGTAAGTATGAAGCCGTTGCTGCCGCATAATATTGCTGTATTTTTTTTTATAAAATTCATTCAAATATTTTTTTATAGTATAAATTGTCTTTGCATTTTAATATGTTGCAGTTTAATATACAGGGTATAACAAAACCTATGACAAAGACTAACACTACGCATTCTGTACACACAAACTACTTTCGCATTCTGTAAACACTTAAAAAATTCATTTTTTTTTCCAGTAAAAAAATGTACCTGTGTGTATGTGTGTGTGTAGGTGCGTCTATAAAAAAGTTTTTAAATAACGTTTTAAAAATATTACTGTATAAATCTTGAAAAAAAGATGTGTTTTTGACCTTCAATATCTCCATACCCATAAATTTTCCAGGTAGGGTCCAGAAGAAAAAAATTATCGTCATGTAAAACGTGGCCTTCGACTTCGTTAAAGGATTCTTTACACCCTGTATAAACAGAAATGTGTCACTCTGTTTTTTTGTGGCCATTATGATAACGATACACATTAAAGCAATGCACACCTTTTCTGGCACTTCACAGGGCCATTTCTAACTGATATTTGTGAATTTGACAGCAGTCCCTCCTTTTAATTACTTATAGAGAACTAGCAAACCAGTGAACCAAATATTCACCAAAACCTGATTTAAAAAAAAATGTATTTAAATAATTGAGAACTTCGGAGATTTTGTGTGGTTTCGTTTGAAATTCGTGATTTCTGGAAAACCGGAAGTGCTACGTTACTCAAATCCGGTTTGTAGTCTTATCAGACTATTCTTAACTTATAACTTAAATATTCTCTTTATCTATCTCTTACGGTTTGGCCGCTGAAACAGCATCACAGACAGACGGACGGACTTGTCTAATAGATAAGAGATAATAAGAATAAATTGATGTTACAGTTTAAAACCGTTTTAGGATAGAACGCGTTTTCCCTAGTTAAAATTAGTTTTTACTAAATGCCTTTGTTAAATTGAACTGAAAATGAACTAGAAATAACTAGTCAAACCTAGAATTTACTACTGATACATTTGATTTTCAGATAAAACTAGCTCTAGAGAAACTAATTTGGGATTGAAAACAAGATACAGTTTTAAAAATATTTATTACAAAGATCTAGGACACAGTCATATCGTCACTTGTAATATGAATTACCGTAACCGCCAAAAGCCAATTTTTCAGGAGAGACAAATAAGTAATTTTAATATTAGAAAAATATTACAAGTCTATATATACTTATCCTTTTGAAATTTTTTTTATATCAATTGTCTTAGGTATATTTATGTGATCGTTTAGATAAACGAGATCTTAAAAAGCCAGCTATTATAGTTTAGAATACAGCATGGCGCTTACGTAATTTTTACTTTAAATTAAATAATTATGTTATTGTAAAAAATAATACATCTAATTAACTTATTGTATAAAATCATAAAGCCTGATCCAAAATTGTTTCCTTTTTTTTATTAATGTTTCATATTGATTTTGTTAGAAATTGACATTATTGTAATAATTCTTATTTGCTGTGCCCTACAGGGTCCATAATCTGATCTTTTAATATTTTGAACACCTGTTGTACGTTATTCTATTTGTAAAAAAAAGTCCAAAAAAAAATTATGGTTGGACCCTTAACATTTAGGGGGATGAAAAATATCACAAAAATCAGTCGAGGTGTTTCGGAGTAGTTCAATTACGCACACCGTGACACGAGAATTATATATATTAGATTTTTCTTAGGCTGCAAGTCTTTAGTACAAAATTAACTTATTTAAGTATCATAAATGATGTGATAATTATGAACTTTGAATTCTAATGACACGTTACTTTCGCCCAACCTATTTCCGTTTCTAAATAATAACTTGCTTTATCCCTAAAACATAAGTAAGTATGCTATAATAATCATATATTTCTCCATTCCCGGGATTTCTACGTTTCGCTCCGCCACGCGTGTCAGGCAAGCCGTCTCGTCTTATACGTTAGTATATACGAATACATATGTTGCAGACATCTCCGTAAAACAGGGCATTCTTTAATCAGGCTAAAGGACGAACTATGTTATTATGACATTAATTATACACTTCCGCTGCCAATATCGCTCTTAATAAATAAATATTTCTAAGTTAAGCGACTTTCGCAGTGACCCGATCACACATTGGATGGGTGACCAAAATTAAGAAAATTCACGGTGTATTTATCTAGAAATACATATAAAACATTCATGACTTAGGTATAAATACTTGTGGTCATTATACAAACACTTGCTCCACCGGGATTCGAACCTCTGAGTAGGCGAAACCTTGAAACCCGTCGTACATACTATTCGCACCACGGAGGTCGTTAATGCTACAATAAAGTACACTGTATATGATGACAATTAGAGATTATCACCGACAAGTATTTAATTGATTGTCTAATGGTTTGAGCAAGCAAATTTATCATACAAAGAAATAGTGATTTAACATGTAAGAAAAATATTCTGCGTCATGTAACTATCGTAACATTTATTCAAGTATTTTTCTAATAAAAAAATATGTGATGATAACACACATAAATTCATTTTAGTTCGGTTTGGATATTCTCTTATTTGGTTCATATGGCTGCAACGTTTAGAGGTAACAGATCATAATAATCAGTAGGCACTACTAAATAGGTAACAAGACGTGGAAAATACAGGTTGATCGGAAAATGTAATATAAAAGTTCAAAAAACATTAACAAGATATTCTTTCAATTTAATTCAAAATTTAGGTGGAATTGGTTTGAATGAATCTTTATTCGAATAACGAAATAAATAATACTTTATCTAAAGTTTTTAAATTTCCACACTACAGAAAACTGCAGCTGAATACACCATTCTGAAATATTCTGTTCTCTCGGTGAGCTAGAGCTACAAGGCATTGGTATTGGACTCACACTTACACTTAATACTAGATACTCCACCAAGTATTAAGTGTTAAGTTTATACCGTTTGCTAGACTTTGTTAAAAAATAAACGAAAGAACCAGTTAATGTGCGCGTCGAATTCTTAAATGCATGCTTTCGTAGTACACTATTTAAAACAACTCGATAGAATCACATTTCATGGATAGAAAGCAAAGGTCAAAGAGCACTTTCTGAAAATAAATTCACACACTTTTTTTGTGTATTTATTCCACTCTTTGTTTTATCTTAACATAATTTCATGTAATGTGTATCTATTATTTTATAATATATATATATATATGTGTACATGTATGTCTGTATGTGTGTATGTATGTATTTATTGTAAGTATTTGTTTATATACATATGAATATATATTTTTGTATGTAGTCTTAGATACGTATATAATCTGCAAGTAAGGACTTAGTGCACATCTCTACATCCGTTTACTTTTTTCTCTCACTAAACCCCGGGTTGGCTGGAAGAGATCTCTCTTAGAGATAAGCCCTCCTTTGCTCACATATTTATGTTTTGTATCTTACAATTTTTGTGTGCAAGAAAGAGTATAATAGAAATCTACTTTATTTGTGGGACCAAACCCATTTCGGACGGTACGGACTTGGTGAATGGGGGTAAGATTTCCTTCACAATCGTCAGTTGTTTCGAAGAGTATCGTGTGTAGTTGTGTACTAATACATAAGTTTGTTTTTAACTTCATTACAACTGAGTGTTCCACGACACACACTTTTGCTTTTCAGGGTTCCGTAGCCAAATGGTAAAAAACGGAACCCTTATAGATTCGTCATGTCCGTCCGTCCGTCTGTCCGTCCGTATATCACAACCACTTTTCTCCGAAACTATAAGAACAATACTGTTGAAAGTTGGTAAGTAAATGTATTCTATGAACCGCATTAAGATTTTCACACAAAAATATAAAAAAATACGCGTGGCACTGCCGCGATAAAGCTTTTGGATAGCATTATTTATCAACTTATGCAATTATAATTATTTATTTATTTTATTTATGCAGTATTTTTTTTCTTTTATATTAATTCAAGTTTTTTCTTTTTAATTTTAATAGATGGCGAGGCAGGCCTTATGATATTTTATTGGCCAAGCACAGCAAACAACAGCATTGCCCGGAGCCAAAAAACTTCCACAAGCTCCACAGTTTACCATCTTTAGTCCAAAAATTTAAATTATAATTATAAAGTCTAAATAAAAGGGAGACAAATAAAAATAAGAACAGGTGCTGGGGTCTAAAACAAATATATAAAAAAGGGAAAAAAAATTGAACGGGATTTGAACCGACGACCGCGGTGATGCGTCGAACGTTGGTTCCGTGGAAAAAACACACTGCGCAGTTTTGATCGATACTAGAAAGGCGAAAATTGTGTTAAGGAAATTGATACTATTATATAAGGTAGGCTAAGGCTTAATTATTACGCACAGAAGGTAGTTCCTAACTCACCGCTTAAAAATAAAATTGAAAGAATTCATAATAAGTAAAACTAACAGGTAGGCAAATTATTCATTCACTGTTTCGTAGCTATTTTTACTACCTACTATTTAGGGAATCTTGTGAAAAACTTTTTTAAGCGTCATTTTTCAGTCAGTCAGCCTTCAGAAAAATAACAACGCCCCACAAACAAGGGTACCAGGGTGACATAACCGCTGTGGCAGTTAATTAGTAGCTAGGGCGCGCCACAGGCGCGGGCGCGGGCGCGGCGCGTTTAGAGGAAATTGTCGTTTTTATACGGGTTCCCCTCCCTCGCCCCGCCTCGGGGTGCCACCCGGACCCTCTAACATTCGAATAATGAAACATAGTTACCTTCATCTTATAAGCACATGTCGCCCCAGTAATAAAGACGAGAAATTAATATCGCAACATTACTGTCACCCCCCACCCACCCATCCCTACCCATCAAAGGGACGCATAAATATAGCACGAAACTGACCTACGATCTGTTTACATAAAAGATACCGAAGGGACACATCTATTCGGTACCTCATAAAGTAGCTTATGGAAGTGAAACCCTGTCGCAAGCATAAATTTCCTATCAGTAGTTTAAGAACGCAATCGGAGCGATAGAAAAGTTTGTCAATGTCGGGCCTAATTATTAATATGAAAACAGAACACTTATACATAAGATGAATCAGTATCTGTTTACCATTAGGCCGAGTGTGCTACGTTTTATTGGCCCTTCAAGCGGGCGTCATACTAGGCTAATAAATGAGACGAGCCGTCTACGAAACATTGTATCTAAGCACCAGAGCCGCATATCCACATCAGATATAGTCTCGTTCCGTTGGCATAATGCGACCACACTGCCGCCGGCCCCGCTCGTAACAGTCTAGCACAGCTAAAACCGGGCGATTCGGTTTTATACACACCCCCTATAAAAGCAAAAGGACCGGGTATGGTCCCGGGATAAGTGGGGGTCTGTATCTTTATATCTGCCCCCCTCGGCCCCCACTAGGGCATTATGACCGGGGGTTCTTTGGACAGCTAAAAGAAATATCCGGTTGCCTTACCCGGGCACCAGAGCGGGCAGGCGGTAATTCCTCTTCCAGTATTACTTTGCTTATTTACGAAGAAGTTTATCGCACCTCCTGCCGGCCGCGCTTGGTATGTACTTGCGAATACGTTATTTCGAGAGGTTTTAATTAATCTACAGTAGTTAACTTACGTAGGCGTGCTTTTTATTCGTTAATTTCACTGCTGTGCTGCAAGCTCGTTGCATTGTGCAAAGTTTTTGCGTATCTAGAATTTAGATTTTCCATACAAAGACTTTAACAGTCAGAAACTTTATTTTTTATTACTGATATGATAAAAGACGGGTATCTGGTTTCAATCTTGGGCTTCAGTCTTAAATATTCAAACTTTAAGATGACACTCAATATTTTTTTTTATCATATAGTATTATAAATATAAAGCAACCTTCAGTTCAAAAGTAATATAAACAAAAATACCTGCTGAAAACTATTTTGCCCTAGTAAAGAAAAATCTTAAGGTAGGCGTCCACCGCATCCAGGTCGCATCGCAACGCAAAAATTCACTTTCTATACATTTTGTATGAAACTGCTTTAGATTACCTCTTATCGACGCAGTTTCATACAAAATATATAGCAAGCGGATTTTTGCGTTGCAATGTTGCCCGCCTGGTGGACGCTAACCTTTAAAAAGCACCAGTCACTTTCATTAAATCCATAGAAATTTATTTCTAGGTATAATAATATTTATTATACCTAGAAATAAATTTCTAAATACGTACTCAACTGCATAAGTTGAGGGGACCGGCTAGTAAATTATTTTTTTAATTGTTTCATCTATAGCAAAATTTAACTACCTAAAGTTAATGTCACGTCAAATACATAGTAGGGTGACTGATCCAATTATCAGCACTTTAAGAGTTAGTCCAAACTTAAGCCCGTTTATCACATTGAAAAATGCTGTTTCACCCGTTATGACGAGTTTTCTAGTTTCAATATTCAATCAGTAAGATGATTATTTAAAAAATATTTTTTATATTTAGGTATCCATTTTTTTTAGATGGACAAGAGTAAATAATGACCATCTTACCATTTAATAGCACCATCACCACCATTTAATAGCATAGAGTGAGTCAATTAACAGCACTATGATAGTGGTATTGAAATTATATGAAATAAAAAATGTTATTAGTACCTATAATCTCTTTAATTGACTTATTTTAATATAGGTGGGTAATGTGTGACTAAGGATCAAAAAAAATATTTGACAACAATCTAATTGTATTTATAAACTTAACAAAGTTTCGTATTATTATCATGTATTATGATAATGTCTCTTGTGTTTTGTTAGCTTTTATCTCTTTTATTTTGTTTTTTCTATTGTATCTTGTATTTTATTTTCTATTGTCCCTTTTATTGTATTGTCTTTTTTCTCCTGTATTTTATTAGCTTTTTTTCTCTTGTTTTTTAATAGCGGTTTCTACTTTTGCGTTATTTTTTCGTGTTGTTCAGTAATCTGTTTTTCTTATGAGTCGCCTGTTCTTCTTCTTTAGGTTGTTTAGTTTTTAATTTGTTGTTTTCAGTCTTTTTCCATTCAGCTGAAGTAAGAACAAATGATGATCTCTCTACATTTTTAACACCTTTTCGTTCAGGCGTTTTTTTCCGTAACCAATACGTCCTGTAATTTTACTGCAGTTAGTAAATATTGTTTAATCTGACTGGAGTTGGCAAATATTGTTGACTATCAAGACATAAAAATTGCGCACTTCCAAGACAATATTCAGTATAATGAACCATCAGATGGTTCGTTAGTGGTTGCAGAGATCATAGCTTGCATTTCATCTACAAAATCTTATGCTAATATTACTGGAAATTGATCAATTTTGAGAAATTTGATAACAGCTTCCTGGGATGTGGAAGTTGTGGACGCATCAGTTTGATCATCGAAATAACAACAAATCTTCTTTAAAATCCTTTCTGTTTCTATTAGACTCTCAAGCGGCGTTCTTTGCAGAAATGTAGGTACATTTTTTGCCCTACAATCTTTTCTAAAGTTTCACGTGTCATAACTCTATCTTCATTACAATCTTCTTGTAATTTTTATTTGTCTTGTTTTGGTTCTTTATCATGTTTATTTCCTTTACCCAGACATTTTTTGTAGTTGATGGCTTCAAAGTTACAGGGACATAAGCCAATAGTCCTGAATCCATTTATCACTGTTGTATCTTTGACCTCTAAAGCCTCTATAAGACCAGGTACAAAATCATTCTTTGTGAGAGTCTCCAAAGGGTAATCTCTCCTCCATTTTACTTTCCTTCCATGCATTTTTGAGAGGTCTAAAAGCTGACATGTGTCGGCTGGCTTTAGAGCAATCAAAATAATGTCCAACTTGCTGCACAATTTATTCACTTCAAGACTAAGATGTGTTTTGTGTCCATCTACAAATAGTATGATGTGAAATGAATGAAATACATTCTTGATATAATCATAGAAAAAATCACATTTCATCTAGCTAGTACAGCTTAAACCAATGCCCCTCTCATTTGGGACTTATGATTTTTTATCATTGGGAAACCTCTTGTTGGGAAACAGAACTAGTGGAGGTGTAATATCTCCGTTGGCGCAAAACGTAAACAGTACAATAAAGACAGTTTTGGCTGCAGCGTGATCAACTTCATATACGTCTCTTTCTCCTCGTAATGAAATGATTTTACCACTCTTAGGATATAACTGAAAGTTAGATTCGTCCCCATTAAAAACACGAGACGGGTTCTGGTAGATGTTAAAGTAGTTGTTTTCCTTAGGACAAAACTCAAAATTGTGGAACCACCTTTTTGTGTCTTCTTCTGATACATTAGCACTGACTGATATTACAGTTTCGGCAATGCGTTCGCTGAGTTCTGGATGACGGCACATAAAAAGGTCATACCATTTTCTACCAGATATGTCATCCTTTAAGGGGTCTCTAAATCTCTTTCTGTCTTCTTTAAGAAACTTGCTACACTCAATTGTAAATCAGTCTTTTGTTTGGGAATCCTTTCCGACAGCAATCTAAAACCCACTTTTACTAAAACTTCCTCTTCATCGTTCGACAATAGTGGATCAGGGTCTGGTAGCTTCTTGCATGGCTTTCTTAATCGCGACTGGATAGTTTATCTAGGTTTATTGAAGGTTTTCGAGGCCAGTTTTTTGGACATACCCTATTCTAATGCATCTAAGTCTTTTAATAGATTTTCGTAAGAGTTTTTTTTTCTTTTATTTGGCATATTTACTTCCTTTAGTTTCATGGTAGGTGGGTCTGAAAAAATTAAAAATTATGAAATGCTAGGAGAACCAAATTATCAGCATGCTTTTGATCCAATTATTAGCACTATGCTGACAAATAGCAAATGTAATTTCAGCACTATGCTAAGATTTGGATTCCGAAGGCATAAACTACTTTTACGAAAAAAAATGAATTTTATGCATCAAATAAGCACGGTTTACAATTAAAAATATGGTATAAGTATTTACGTACTATTTTCCATTTATCAGCACCAGTGCTGATAATTTGGAATTCGCAAAATATTAGACCCATATATTAGCACCACATTTTTTAACAATATGTCATTATAACCTCAAATTATTCTTTTCAAACTATCCTGATAAACTATCTAAGAAATCACATAAATCAAAAGTATTAATATAAAATATTTAAAAGATCTATTAAAGCATTAAATGTAAACACGTGAACTTACCTTCGATCTCTAAGAACAGGCAAAAATAAGACGAACTGCCGGACACAAACGTATTTTTACATTTTTTTGCCATTTTGAAGTCAGAAAGTATGTTATTGCCAGTGGTAGGATTTCAAAAACAACAATTTATTTATTTTTTAAAGTGGTAACCCAAATCAGTTAGTGAAAACCTTATTATTTTACTATTTATTCAGAGTGCTGATTATTTGGTGCAGTGCTAGCATTTGGATCAGTCACCCTATATGTTTAAATTTTTGTCAAATAGTAATTTTTCAACTCGAGTCAAATTTAACTATGGATGAAACAACGTGGCCATTTAAATTCATAATTATATTATTATCTTTACCACTAAACTGTTGGTAATACTGGTAAATAATACGTCATTCGATTACATCTGGTACACTTAACAATATTTTAATAGGGGCGCATAGAAACCAGGAGTTCACGTAACTTGTATTGGCAAGTTTATAGAATGTGTGCCACGATTTTGTATCACCTAGCAACAGTCGACGCTTCCTTTTACGTATGCGAGCCTAGTATATCTTCACTAAATTACTCCTAGTACTGAGTTTCTTTTTCTTTACAAAATTCGCTCCTGGTAACTAAATTTATTTTTATGGACCTTGCTACTTACTTACCGAAATTAAGAAGACAAAAAACTTTTCTAATTACATATTTGATAGCAAAATATGTCGCGCAACGTTTAGGTAATTTAACCCATTTATTAAATCTTTAATAATTTAAATATGACTGAGAATAGTAAATAAAATACAATGTCATACGATATTTTTTAACAAATCTTCAATATCAAGAAATCTTTAAGAACCGTGCCCAAATAAAAGACATCAACGTGTGTTTATTAAAAATCTCATAACATTTTTTAAAGATGAGAATTTAATTTTAAAATTCAATTAAACATTTTTTTTTTCATAAAGGTGTGATGGAATACACGTAATTTTTAATACATTAATAAAAAGAAGAATATATTTCGAGGACATTATAATAATGCTGGAGTAATTAAACACAAGAGGTTTATGTTGTACCATTGTACGCTTTTATAAACTTTGTTCTTTTCTTAATAATTTATTTAATTTTTTTTTCTTTGTACGAGTGGTAACAAGAACGATGTCCAATATAAGTAGTTTAAGGATTTTTGTATCATTTAATAACCAAATAGCATCTACCCGTATTTCTGTGACCCCGCCACTTCGCCTGCGTCTTTCTCTGTGTTAGCTTCAGAATTCCCGGGATAGGAAGTATCTTTGTCAATTTACTACTAATAAGGTTTGAAAAAACCTACAACGCACTTTTTCTTATGCAATTTTTCTATTATTCACAAAAATTACGAAAAGGCGAAAACTTTATTTCCAAGGCTTTAAAGCTAAAGCAACCACAACCAGACCGGTCCAAAATTCCCAAGCCACCAGGAGAGCAGAAAATTTTCAAAGATATTGCTAACTCGTAATCGGGGCGGCGCGCGGCGGCGGCAACTTGAATTTTGGGGTTTTCCCGCCGAAGTTACGCTCAAAGACGTCCTCAGGGTGGTAGGGGGGAACCCCCCACAGGGTATCAAAGTTTGCCCCCGGCGCGCAGGGCTATCCTACTGCTACTTTGTTCGCCTTTTGCCTCGTGACAGCCACTTAAGGGAGGCACACACGGCCAACGCCGCATAAAGTAGAATAATCCGCGATAAGTCAGAGTGCGCCCTAATTTACGTGTTCTAGAGCACCTTAGGTATCGCGTGACTGTCACGAGTATTTAGCGCGTATTAGTGACAAGCTATGCGATATTTACTGTGTTGGAAAATTTTGTGCAGTTGTTATCAATACATACCTACATTTTTATATTAAAACTAAATATCAGAATACTTAGCTATTCTCTACATCTTTTAACTATTGATATGATGGTACCTTTTATGCTCAAAGGACGATATATTCATAAATCGTTATAAGTAAATATCAGTCCCATACATAATTATACTAGCTGTGCCCCGCGGTGTTACCCGCGGTTAATCAGGGATATTTTCCCGCAGTAAAACGTAGCTTACGTGTTAATCGAGGGTGTCAGCTAACTCCATCCCAAATATTATTAAAATCGCTCCAGCCCTTTAGACGTGAGGAAGTAAGAAACATACATTCTTCTTACACTCACAAACTTTCGTCTTTATAATATTAGGGTGATTACATTTGATTTGGCCTAAGTTGCAGTTTGAAGCAATAGTGTCAAGTTAGTAATACAATAAATACTACTTATTCTGACAAAGCAGCCCTGAAAAGGCTGCGAAACGTCAATAAATAAATAAAGTTGGTGCATTAACTCGTTAAAACTAGTTTTATTTAATGAGTGATGTGCGTGAAAACTTAAGGAACAAATATACTATTTGTCATTTAATATAGTCTGTACTGTATTGATGCCTCAACCGCTGAGCTGATTTTGACAAATTCTGGTATAGGGATAAAGAGGGACAAAGACGGTTTTGGTATACGGATAAAGGGGGACAAAATTGAGTGTATCATCCAAGGTCTCTGAGTGCTTCCGTAATTAAGAAAAGGGTAGTAGAGAGTTTCCCGTTAGAATTAAATTTCCACTTAACAGAATATTGTAGTGAAATAACATCACCCGTAATGTGATATCCTACAGTGGCGAATTAGCCTAAGTTCCAAGATGATGCTGACTTACAAAATTAAGCGTTTGAATATCTGCTAAATGAGTGAATGCCAAATGATTTTCTGCGAAACGAAGTTTATGATATTCACTGATATGCATTTATAATACTATTATGACATTTAAAAGTTTTACGATACACCCAAACAAGCATAATGGCCCACCACACTTATAATTATTTTGTGTTTTTACAGATATTTTATGTATATGAAATAACCGCTTTTTACTACATGCATACGGTACACACACCAAAATATCATTTTTTTCAATTTTTGTGTGTATGTCTGTCTGTTTGTTCCGGCTAATCTCTGAAATGGCTGGACCGATTTTGACGGGACTTTTATTGGCAGGTAGCTGATGTAATAAGTAAGTAACTTAAGCTACTTTTGTTTTAGATAATTCTTTTATTTTAGAAAAAAAATGTTAACGCGGACGAAGTCGCGGGCGACCGCTAGTTTAGTAATATAATTTGATGATTCATTTAAATAACAAAAGCTTAAAACTACTTTTTCTGTATGTGATTTTATTTGTTTATTTATGCCTAATATTACCACTATCGTTAATATGTAATGTTTTGATCTACGGTATGGAGTTGCAATTGGTGTGTCTATTTCCAGATGTTGTACTTTAGATACTCTGCCACCCTCAAGGAATATTACTTAAAGCGATCGCTTTAGTAAAAAAGATTTATTTTAGTAAACATCTTCAAATTGACTTAATTTCCTTTTTTGATGAACGAAACTTTATCATCTGTTCTTAAAAGTGGGGTAAATATACCCGATAATTTAAGGTAACATAGATCACTCTTAAGAGGTAATTGTACTTACAGCCAAATGACGATATAAATATTATAATCGAGTCGGATCGGAGAGTCTAAATTGAAGTTTTATTGAGGTTTTCTCATGAAATTAAAAAAAATCCTCCTTCTTAGTAAAATCATGTATACAAAAACCATACACATACACACACAAGTAAATTATCATTCTCTGTTAAAGTTTATACTACAGATATGATAAACTGATATCCCTATTCGCTAATAATAAAGAAAAATCTCTAGAAGCTAGATAATGTACTATCTGACGATTTACTTAACTTCTGTACATTACTTAAAAGAATAGTTTTACGTTTATTTATCAATAAAAGTTTATGAAACCGAGTAATAAAAAAGTGTAGCAGCAAGTCAAGCTTTACTCCGATAGGTCAGCGTTTTTATAGAAAAATATCATCAACTATTTCCACCGAGCCACCTTATTTACATCCGCAAATAACACTATAACCCAACTTTTATATGTAGCCGAAACAAAGCACCTAACCCTTAAAAGGTCAGGACGGTCCTGAAAAGGGGATATGTAGGTCCCTAACTCGAAAGCCTCAAAGGGTCTGGGCGACCCTAAAAAAGTATATAACCCGAGCGGTAGGTACCAGGGACCCATATAAGCGAGGCGTCTTCCTTCTGTGCCTTGGAGCCAGGGAAATGTTAAGAAGGGTCCGGGAGGGACCGGAAAGGGGGTGGGTGGGGTGTTGGGGAAAAAATTCTGTCGAGGACCGTACCCTTGGCGCGACCCGGCGCCGTCTGTGCCGTAATTAGTGATGCGGTGAGCCGTGCGGGGGTGTCAGTCGATGCTTTGTTACGATAAAACGTTTTGCTATTTTTCTTTGTTCTTATATTTTCAGGCACAGCAATAAAACTTCTTAACAACTTATGAAGCGCAATTATTAGAATTGAACATTCATAATTCTTTTCATAACTATTACTCATTTATTTTTTATAAATATATATGTAATTTTTTGCGTTATTACTTACAATGTGGTATCTAAATTATAATATTAAATTTACTGCACAGTGAAAAAGTAAGTAAAATAAATGACTGGAAAAAGTTTAAATGAACAAAATGATGTTAAAAAATCATATAATTCACGCTTTGCTACTCGTAACACATGATTCTTATAAAGTATTTTATTTGCGAACAGTTTCTATAGGTTTTAGAATGTCAGTCCTAAGAAGCGCACAACCATTATGGGCTGCACAGACGAGGGACTTTGTACGCAGACTTTTTGTTTAAATAAATCGCCTACAGCTGCATCGAGTAACACACGCGGGATATTTAAAGTACCGCGTACAAAAAGTCCCCTGAACAACTGAGGACACTAAGAAACCGGACTCGACAAAAGTATAGGGGTGTCCCCAAAAAATATGGAACTAATGTGACTAAGCGCAACAACGCACACAGCGAACTTTAGTCCGCGTTACGCGGTCGATCCGATTTAAAGAGATGGACCCAGTATTCTATTTTAAAACGTCTTCTTTTTTTTAAAGTTCATGTTTATTACAACACAATCTGAGAATATTTACTTCCATAGCGTGCACTGCTCTAAATTTTCAGGCAACAAATATTCGCACTTCCTGTGCGTTGAGTCTGTTGCAAGTCCTATGAGGTTAGTTTTTCACGATTCCAGTCTGCGCAGGACATTTCAGTCAAGGTTAGACTCCCTGCCATACTATGAATAAAATATCGATATCGAATTTCATGCCATAATGACTAAAAAAAAGTTTAATCCCTGAGGTTCGGTACTATACCCATAATTGCCGTGAAAAGTGAATACAATAAACATTTGAAATACTGAAAGAAAGAAAAGTTTTGAATAATGTTACATGATACTTAAACAATTTGGTAAAATCAAGATCTTTATTATAAATCAAAGTTTTGTTTTTTACCAAGAGAATATCGACATTTATCTACTGCTGCTATTCAAAGCATCACTAAAAGATTATGACAAGATACAGCGCACAGGGCTGCTAACGACGGACGGCTAGCTGTCAAAAGAACCTACATTAATGTTATTATAACTTTTTCTAGACACCCCTTGTGTACATGTGTGCATCGTCTTCAAACGAAAGAGAGTTTGGGATAAAAACTGCATCACAGTTTTTATGTCCAGTGAAAGATTGTTTTTTTATATTTTCTGAAAATATTTACTAGCGAAGACGTGCTTGTTTATGGCAAAATAAATATTACCATACCCGTACTCAATATCAGCAGTGCTGATATTCTGAAAGAACAAACTAACTTTATACCGCGGAATCTGCGTTGTGATTTGAATTTTATTTGTAATTCGTATTCTAATTTCAAATCAAATCGTGGTGAAAAGTGAGTTTGTTCTTACAGAAAAGCACTGAAGTACTTTACTGATATAATGGAATATATTACATTCGCATGCTAATAAGAAAAGAATATACATAAAGAAAACTGAGCACTATTAACATTGTTTCAGGTCACTTATTAAAATTGTTATATAATACTCCTAAATAACTGTTCAGCAAACTTAAACAAGAATTTTTGTTCATCTCATTACATTAGAATTTGTTGATGTCTTCATTATATACACTTTAAAAAACATCAATCAGGTTATAATCGTACATTGTATTGATATACTTTCAAATATGTACATTTGATTTTTTTTAAACACATGTACTTACCAGCCTTTCATTATAGTATCAGGAAGCTGTGATCTTAAACTCACCTGAAAAAAGAAAGAAAGCTTACTTTGATAAAAAGTTACAAGAGTATGAAATAAAATTTAAAGAGAAGATTTTGGATTATTTATTAAATGATTAGTTTCGTATCCAAAGTAATGAAAACTGTTTGACTATAGTGCTTTTATTCTCCTTTTAACATCAGATTTTGTTGTTTTTTTTGTTCAGTAGAATTATTTTCTTCGCTGGTAATTTACACAATATATAGAAGTCATTGTTACGTAAAAATAAATTAGCTGTGCCCACATAAAAAACGGACATAGTCCTAGCTTAAACTGTAGACCCTGTCAGTGTTTATCGGGTACCAGGATCGCAGAAGCAGGCAACAACAAACTTTACTGTTTACTGGCTATCTATTTTGAGGCCGCCACAGAGCTGCGACCAGTGCACGATTTCAAAATTAGAACAGAATTTTCGTATTTTTACTTTGGACACGATGTTATGTACGTTTCAGTCAAAAGAGCCGAGATGAGATCTAGGTATATATACACAATTGTCGCATTACTGCGGCGCTTAGGTCCGTGGTTAGGTATGTTTGGGCCTCGAGGGTCGCCATATTGGACATTTTGTATAAGTGTAGGCCCGAATGCCCGAACCCAAGGCAAATCCCTTTCGGCAGACCCTTTTCGGAAAGGTCCGGCCGTGCCATAGTCCCGAATTTGCGGATTTTTAAGGTAAAATTTATAAGGGCCCTGGGGGTGGCATGGGGTGAAGTATGAAACAGTATGAATTGCGGTGGATGCCTTTATTATAGCCCTTTATAGGCGGATGTCTGAACAGTGATTTTGTTGTCGAATACGCTTAGCAGCCCCTTTTGAAATGTGACGTCTTGGAATGGATGAGTTTTCTTGATACTTGCCTTACGGCTTTTCAGGCCGGTCCTTTTCTTAACGTTATATTTTTTATTCCTGGCTAATTTAATTTTACGCAGTTCTATTTGTAAAGAAATTTATTTAGTTAATTGAAGCATATTATTACAAACATAGAGTCAAAAAATCTGGTGAAATCTGTACGTATATCTTTCTAAATAAATAGAATTCAGAAAAAGTGGAGCGAAAATATTTTATTAGTTAATTTGTTTGTTATTGTATTGTAATATTTGGTGGAGTTTTTCTTGAACTTTGTATGTTATTTTTTTACGCCTAAACCCCTTACCCGATTAACTTAATTAATTATATTAGACGCTTGCTTAAAGAAGAGCATAGGTTGCTTTTTATCACGAGTATTAAATGAGAAAGTGGTGAAATCGTGATTATATATCCAATTAGGAGTCCGACAATGTTCCGACAATTTACTACTAGTAAATAATATGAGAGATATGACTATAATCGCACTGGACCACCACCTCACTCAAAATATTCTCATCAAAAAAGTCTAAGCAACATGTTGTACGCGTTTGGAACTTTTGAACGATTTTTACCATTCTTATTATTTATACTTCACTAGTTGTGCCCCGCGGTTTATTAGGGATATTTTCCTGCTGTAAAATATAGCTTATGTGTTTATCCAGGGTGTCAGCTAACTCCATGGCAAATTTTATTTAAATCGCCCCAGCCGTTTCAACGTGAAGAAGTAACAAACATACACACTCACACACACACAAACTTACGCCTTTATAATATTAGTTTGACTAGGTATTTTGAACACAATCGAAAAGGTCCTATTTTTAAAATCAGCCAACTATATTTTCGAGAACAAAAAGTTTGTATACCTATCTACTTTGCTAGGAAAAAATTCAACGTCAATTAATAAAACATACAGTTTCTGTAATGTTTTTTTTTGTGTATACAATGAAGATCAACTGTTTAATCAGCGTGTTGGTCTTTAGTACTACTTAGAATTGAAATAGTGAAGTTTCGTATCTACAAGGGAAACTGTCTATCCCGTCGCCTCGTTCAGTCAGCCAAAGCCGTAACTCAAACTTTATGCTTATACGGGCGTCGGCATTGCAAGGTAATAGGTTGTAGGTGCTTACAATGAGGCCTAAGTTACCCATTATTTTAGTTCTCCATATCATCATTGATTATACACTTCTGCATGTCAGTCTGAAATGGTTTTAGGCTTAGATATTTTACTAGAAATAGAACTATAGGACCACTTTGTCGAAAACTGTTCAACGAATGGGTGAAGACGATAATGATGAATCAGTCCAACAAAATTCTGAGCCGTATTTGTAAGTTTCTCTTGATTTATCTATGGATCGTCAAAGAAACCCGGTGATGTGGATTTTGTTACATCATTCATATGTTATTATTATTAAAAATGAGATAAAACTTATTGGCACTTCACACCACCGACTGTCAATATTATAAAATACGAAATCTGAAGAGCTATAAAATCTGCATTTCCATTATGTAAGAAAAAACTCACTTTTCACAGCGAAAACCACATTGTCATTTGAAATTAGAATACATATTTCGAATAAATTTCAAATCACACCGGCACATTCCGCGGTAAATAAATAGTTTGATCTATTTTTATCAAGTAGCACGGAATATCTCATAGAATTGGAGTTAAACATAGAACTGGTCAAATGGATTTTGCGCGATTACATGGCTTATTTATTGGGTAAACAGTGTATCGTAGTCAAAGGACGCTTCTTTGCGTATATTTTACTATAAACTCGAAATACAACCTCTAGTATGAAGGGAAATTCATGAGAGTAAAAAAGTCTTTTTAGTGGAAATCAAGAATTGCTACCGGGATCTCATCCCTAATTGGTATCAGCGTGCGAGAGCGCAATCCCTCATTTACACTACGCTTTGCGAACGTTTATAAATAGCGGGTGTGGCCACGCGAGCCTTCTACCTACACATGCCGTCCTGGTACTTACCGGACCCTTCGGACCCTCGTCCACCCGGAGCTAACTAGATAACGACAATATCGGACGTACGAGAAACTAGAGAGGGAAAAGCATTTGTAGCCAGCGTGGAAAACTAGACAGAAATTGGGTCACATTATGCAGGGGAAATTAACATGTTTGTCGCGCTGACTGTGCGGTTTTGCAATTAAAAAATAATTGAGCCACTCTTTCCATGCGAAAAAGGCAAATAATGTGAAAAAAATCAACTTTCTTCATTACACATAAAGAAAATTCATTTGTCACTTGAAAAAAAGCAGGAGGCAATCTCATAGTCATTCATACACAGCGATGCATTAGCAAAGTACCGCAAACAATTTTCATTTTTGCTCTATAGCCAATATTTTGTTAAAAGAGTAACAATGAAATCAACAACCAACTTTGACCCGCTAAATGTCGACAACGCTTTTTTCTTAATTAATTAAGTCAAATTGATTACTTTCGACCGGCAGGAAGAAATAAAAACCGGGTGGTAGGTACCAGGAGCGCCGAGGGCGGGCGTGGGGGTGCTCTGTACCCCGCCTTACGTTGCGAGTGGGAAATGTGAAAGCAGACACACGAACCCCGCTGCTGCCCCTGTACAGACTGCAAAACAGTCTAATGCCTTGGCAAGTTCTTGAACTTAAAAAATAATATTGAACTCGATGAAACATTACCTATGTACTTAATAATAATGTCAACACACCCTAAAAAATAAAGTAAGGCGAAAAGCTATTTACGATTAAAGCTTTAATCTGTTTTTTTTTACAATGTCTCCAAGTAACTCAGTTTGTTGAAACCTATATGATCAGAAATAAGTTAGAAATGCCTATCTCAATATTAGGCCCCCAACATGAATAAACGTGGGACACGGGAAGTATCATTATTTTGCGGTGATAAACACAAATATTGGCGCCCAACATGGGGTATAGGTAATATCATAATGTCTACTTTGCCATCAGCCTATTTATGTCCCCACTGCTAGGCCACGGATCTTCCCAATGGGGAGTGGTAGGTGCTAACGACTACAGATGCAGCCGGGACCAACGGCTTAATATGCACGAAGAACGAATAACACGAAGCACGGAGGAACTCGAGATAATAAATTTTTGATCACCCATCCAACGACCGACCACTGCGAAAGTAGCTTAACTTTAACAAATGAAGCTGTACACTCTAAACACTTGCGTCATTAAGCTAGTCTAGTTTGCCTCAATGGAAAAAAATATTGGCGCACAACGTGGAACACGGAAAATATCATCACCTCTTGAGTGCCGCAATATAAAAAAAATTATAAGGACTGGAAAGATTTTGTATTTTTTTGCAAATAATGATGTCTTCTGTAAAACTGTAGAACATCAATTTGCTCCATTGTCAATAATTTCCGCAGCGTACGCGATATAAGGTTTTTTGAAGTTATACTTCGTTAGGCGCGTTATGAAAAAATGATGAGAGTGAAATTTTAAGATGCGCGCGCATCACTGTAACACAAAATTTTAACAGCATGAAGTTGGTCGCTTTAGCGACAGTTATAGGTATTCATATTTATAATATCAAAAGTATTTATTAATCTGGAACACCAGAGATAATGTAAGATTCTAAATGTGAAAGAATTTTTCAAATCGGTCTTATAGTTTCGGATCCTATTCAATGCAAACAAACAAACCTCTTTATAATATTTGTATAGATTCCAGTTCTTATTTCCGGCCATATTACATAATACTTTGCTTTTTAATGCCATACCCACTATCATCTCAAATACAACTACATAACTTCAAGGCCTCCGTTAAACTTTTTTGCAGTTAGTACATTAGACGGCCGGCGTGCCCGGCGTACTAGCAGTTATTATTTACCGGCTTTATCATTTCGAAAATTTCATATTCCCCGCACTTGGACGCTTGAGGTTTAAAAGCGTAAGCGAGGGGGGAGGTACTTTTTGCCTACAAACAGTCCCGCTTAGTAGTTAGTAGAGAGCGCATACTTACCAGGGGGACATAGGGTGTTGGTAGCTTGCTGCTAAGAAATAATAACCGCAGCGCATGCAAGAGGGAACGCTTACTGGACACGGGTATTTTTTATCCACATTGCTTATACTGCCCTGATAATTTATTTTTCTTAGGTATTACGGCAAACATTACGTACGCGGAATAAGCTGAGGAAATAACCATTTTCCCTGGAAATCAAGTGATAGTATCTAGTAAAAACCTGTGTTACTATAAACATTAATAGGACTTAAAAAGTACTGCATAATTATAGCAGTGAACAACAGATTGTTTTACAAACATTACTACTAGACTACTACACATAAACGGTATGTGGCTTATAATTTGAATTTATTAAAAAGAAAAAATGTGCCTAAATAAAAACTTGACTTTGCACCTTAAGCACCTCGGTAACTAATAAATAAAGGATTTCATAATAATTACAATTCAATTTTTAAAAGGTCTGAGTAGATCAGATTAATTTTATCCCCTAGCTGTTACACGTGTATGGTGTAGGGGTTATTCTTAATACGTCTCGACGCCAGTTTCCCATCAGGGTCCCCAGTATTTTTAATGAAAGCTTGGCGTCGGACGGGCGAACAGTTCAGTATTAATCTTAGCCGAGCGGACGTCCTATCCTCCAACGCACCCCTGCTCGCCTGGTAGGTGGTGCCCAAGGATCCCCGGCGTGGGGGTGAGATTTTCCTCGATTTTTCTCTATTTTCCCTACTTTTTCGCTGCATGCATTATGCAGGGTGGTACGGGTTCGAAATTTATCGATGGCGAATAAAACTAATGTACTGTCTACGGCCAAGTCGGCGTACGAGGCTATAATCCATAAGGCGGACGCGTGATTCGTTCCAGCACTTGCTATAAAGTGAAAACGACCTTTCGCTACCACCTATATATATGGTCATCATTATTCAAAAAGATTTTGGCTAAATTTAAGAAAACTTTTCGCTTTACTTTACGCATTTAAACTGCTCTCACTGCCCGAAGAGCTGCGGCGGCCAACCGGAGTCACGTGTCAATAAAGGAATCGTCGTTTATTTTTCATTTCTTCGGGAAACGAGGAAATTACGAGCGAGTAAAAAATACGTCTCGATCTTCGGTGGCGTAAAAAAAATCCTCCGAAAAGGAAGCGAGCGACCATTAGGGTATTATCGGGGAAAAAAGGGCGGAGGGGAAAAAATCAGAAAAAAATTGCTTGTAGCCACCCTTTCCTTTTCGTGAGCGTCGCTGTACCCCCCGGCTCGACCTTACATTAGACTCCCGGGTGGCTAGGGGGCGCCACATGTATGGGGGCGAATTACATAAACGGCAGGTGAATTTGGAAAATTAAAGTTGCTACACTATCGCGAAGTGGGATTATTATACAATTATTGCGTTTGTTATCACAACGGCACCAAAGGGTTAGCTTGCCCATGAGAATAGGTTTCAAACAAAATAGGACGCATTTAACTTGTTTTTTTTTTAATTTTACTGGACCGTCTAATCAGTCAGAAAATGATATTGAACTAATACAACTTTAGAGTTCATTCATATTTATGTTTTAAAAGCAATAAGACTTTTAATTTTTTTTGTGATAAAAGTGAAAGGATTTTTCTTTATGTCTACTGAAGGATTTTATTTTATAGGAGCATAAAAAGCGAAGTCACTGTTTTATGGGGTTATAAAACTCATAACATTTGCTCTCTACCGATTAATATGTCAGAAATCCTTTTGTCTTAGAAAGGAATTGTAAATGAAAATATCGAAACAATAATTTTTAGGTACTTACACTATGTGAAATAATAATGTAAGTATTTTTTTAATAATTTTCATATTACATAACATTATATAGGTCTTAGTTATAAGTATTGCTTTGTCGATCTATCCTACAACAGCAAATAATTAACTATGACCAATATTTTTGTAAAGGTTTGTTCAAAGCTTTTGCTAGTTAAATCTAATAACACCAATGAGCACTAATTTATTTGTTAAAATATTATTTTAATCCAAAATAACAGAAAAAGATTGTTCTGATAATTAACAGCTCGTTAAAACTAGGTAATCAATTGGTGTATAAGTTTTATTTTTAAGGTTATTTTTATTATGTGCTTATTAATTTTGTTTAAGTAAGCTGTTTGGATCTTAATCGGAGACGATGTTGCTTCTTCACTTTAATTTGAACTATTCATTAATCCACGATATTATTCTATTGCTATCTCAAAGAAAGCATATAATTTTTATTCACATCACTTAGCAACAACATCATACAGTACAATTATTATATCACTCATTTCCAACTCATACATAAGATACCAGGAACTCATAACAAAGTAAGAAGTCACACAAAATAAGGAGACCCCACACTAACGAGGGCTTGAGACGCGTCAATATCTAAATAACTCATATGTGACAATAATTAAGAGGTTTCATCCCTCCCACCTCCCCGGGTGCCCTGGTCCCCTGGTCCCCTGGTGGGGGGCAACCTTCGTGCGGACCGATACCCGGCACCCGAGTGGAAACGATCCGATTCCGTATTAGGGTGTATTTTTAGTCTTTGTTACGATAGGTACTTAATTTTAGTGCTTGGTAAGTGCAAATGTATTTTATATGTATTATATTTTTGTTGCGTGCCGTACTCGTAATTAGCGCTTATGTTTAAAATAACGATTTTATTAAGGTTTTCGGTAGAAAAAATATTTGTATCAGAAAGTAATTTGTATCATTATTTCCAGATAATAATCGTGTTTAGAACAAGTAGGAACACTGATTTTATAATATTTTTATTTAAAGCATTTAACTGCTAGATTTATAAATCTGTTCCATTATCCTTGTATCCCATAACACAAGCCTTTCAGGCACTTTGGGGCTAGGCTAATTGGTATTAGTGTTACAAATATTTATATTTATTTTAATCAATATTTTTAAATAATAAATAAATATTTCCAACACTCACACCAATAAGCCTAGCCCCAAAGTAAGCACTATAAGGCTTGTGTTATGGGATACTAGGATAACCGATAGAATACATATACTTTTACATATATATTTATATAAAATACATATTAAACATCCATGAAACAATCATCTGCCCCCATCGGGATTCGAACCCGGGGCCTCTCGAGTCGGCGACGCCATGAAACCCGGCGTACAAACCACTCGGTCACGGAAGTCGTCAAGAATTTAACGTTCTAGTAAAAATCTTTAGATTTGCAACACTGTGATTGTTTTTATTTGTACAGTTTACTTGTACATTAAAATTTGCTAATACCGCGAACGTTACTTAGGCCGCGTCAATAACTCGCGTATACCTGGAGTGTCATATTATCCTAATAGTTAAATATTATTTCTTTATTTAAAGACATCTAATTGCACATTAGAAACGCGAACTAATTAACACACATTAGAGACAAGAATGGCCTACACTTTAACTGTAAGTTTGTTTACAATATATCTTAGAATTTATCACTCTCTGATCTTTTTCTCCTGCACTCCAACTAACTAATTCTTAATAAATGTCTACAAACTGTACAGTATTCATATTTTTAAAGCGTTGTTTCTGACATTAAATAATTTCTGACGTGGCTCTGGCCTGTACTTTTTTCTTCTGGAATACATTTTACCGGGTAAATAGGTAATCTTTAGCCAGTAAATATCCATCCATACATACGAACTTTCATATTTCAATATAAAATATTCAATACTAACACCTTCGTAAACTATAGTTTTTGTTCTCAGACTTGTAATATGTATATAAAGCGGCCGCGAAAATTTAATAAACAAATTTTAATAATAATGTAGGTAATAAAATTTAATAAACAATTAATAGTGAAAACACGCACTAAATCCATTGTATAATAGAGTCCCCTTATAAATTTTAATTTACTAATATACCGACCAGACAAACTCATACTCCATGAAAATGACAACTTTCTTTCTGTTACAGTTTATGCCATGAGAGACAAACCGGTGACAGACAGACGGAGGGAGGGCAGTCCGAGGCTTAGTACCAGATCTAGGTAAAAAAGGGAATTTTTAGAGTTCCGTAACTAAAAGGCCATCTTATCTTAATTGAATGCCAATGTGACCTTTCCCAATCAAAATTGTATTTATTTAAAATTTCGGGCTACTTGCACCATAGTTCTTAATTCAAATGAAGGCTTTATCGTTTTTAAATATAAAAACAAAATATAAAAAACAAATTTTTTGAAGCCGTATTCAGAGCTGTATTAAAAATAAATGGGTGCGTGTACTTATGTAGGCGCGTGAGAAGTTATCCTTCTTTGGCATCGTTTAAAATTAGTTTTTAATTGCATGCAAATAATTAATTACAATAAATTAATTAAAAGTCTGGAAAAGGACACAGTCATTAAAGTTCAGTTTTAATTTGAAAAAATAAATAAATAATCAAAATATTCAATTAAAATCGCTACTGAACATATATTATTTGCACTTGTATGAAACTCAAACACGTAATGCGAATATACAAACTAGAAACATGTGGATAAATATTATAAATATGAATACCTATAACTGTTACTTTATTACAAAAAATAAAGATGTGGTTTTTGGTTCTACTACACCAATGGTCAAGAGATGGCGCTGTAGTCTCCTGAATCGCGCTTTGGTTCCGTTGTTCCAGATTAATAAATACTTTTGATATTATAAATATGAATACCTATAACTGTCGCTAAATAGGGACACGATATCGAATAGAAAGTATCGATACTGTACTCATGAGTAGTATCGGTAAAAAAGTATCGTACTCGTAAAAGTATCGAAACAAAAGTATCGATACTTCAAAGTATCGAGTACATTTCATAGGGCCTTATCGGAGCCTCTGTGGCCTGATGAGCAACCCCCCCCCCCCCCCCTCGGTGTTAAAATAGAAAGAAAAACAATCGAATTTTAATATAGTACGTATAATCAAAAACAAAAAAGGACATGTAAATTCAAAAATTTCTATATTATGTAATGAAAAAATAGCTGTGATTTCTGACACTAAAAAAGTGTTCATTAATATTACATTCATAATTATGTAGGTACAATGTTAATTAAAAAGATCGAAATCTTAAACAATTTAAAAGTATGAAACTTTTCAGATTTGTTTCGAATTAAACTTACTTTTCTTGAATTTTAATCATTAAAAAAAATTATACCCACTTACGCTAACTTGAATCTGACACGTAGTTAACGGCTGCCATTGGCATGCTTTACTCAAGATTATAATTATAGAAGAGGTTACGTCCGTCTTTTTTTCAGGTGGTTTCAAATAGGTATACACAGCACAGACAGAATAATAGTGTTACACTTGAATAAATCAAATACAGTCAAGCGAAAAGCACAATAAACGGCGAATCAATCACAGTTCCTAACAATATGGTCGCTAAATAAATAACTATGAAACAAAACAAAGACAGTCACAGATTGGAAAGAATTTGAATATGTCAGTTACTGACTTTATAAAAACGCAATAGGGCATTTGACAGTATTAAAAATAAAGTGCCAAAATAACGAAAAAGATATTAGTTTTCTTATCTATTGTCACGTAACCCAAAACGCTTGGGATTGGCGGAGGCTTAAATGACGTCACACGCAAGTAAACTTCCGGTCAAAGTGACATTACATTGTATCGTTTGACGTTTTAATAACAGTCGTGTGACGTCACACACTAGTAAGAAGCCATATTGCCCAGAGAAACGTTTTCGCGGCAACTTAAAAATTGAGTTTTTGATTTGGTTATTTTTACTGAAATACACGATAGAATGATGAATATCCACTTTTTACGGACTCCATAAACATTAGTCAATAACGTGAGATCGTTGCCTAAAACTTGTCAAATACCCTATGGAACGTTTTAGAAGGTTTGCTATGATTTAACAAGATGGCGTTGCCATCAATATGAGGCGCTTATCCAAAATTTTAAAGGTATCGATACTTGCCAAAAAGTACTCATTTAGTAAAAGCATCGAATACAAAGTATCGAGTACAAAAGTATCGGTATCGAAAGGAAAAGTACTCGATACCACAAAGTATCGATACTTTTTTCGTGTCCCTATCGCTAAAGCGACCAACTTCATGCTGTTAAAATTTTGTGTTACAGTGATGCGCGCGCATCTTAAAATTTCACTCTCAACATTTTTTCATAACGCGCCTAAAGAAGTATAACTTTAAAAATACTATAACTATATCTTTGTCAATTTTAGTTTCAATATAAAGTCAAAAAGCAACAAAATAAGGTTAAAGCGCAGCGCACACCAGTAGAGACGCGGTAAAGATACTGAGAAGTTAACAATTTAAGTTGAAACCTAATTCCTATCTATAATTCTATAATAATATTATAAAGAGGAAAGATTTGGTTGTATGTTTGTATTGAACAGGTTCAGAAACTACTGGACCAATTTGAAAAAAAAACACTTTCAGAATCCTACATTATCCCTGATGAACAGCTGTAGAGTATTTTCAAAAAAGTTACGGTTCTGAATTAAAACTTCGATAATGAAACCCAACGTGTGAAAAAAATTACAAAAAATAACTTTAAATCACGTATGCTGCGAAAGCCGTTGACAATAAAGCAAAGTGAAGTACTAAAGTTTTATAGAGGACATCAATATCTACAAAAAAGTCCGTGATACCATAATTATGTTTAAATATCACAGTTATGTCACAACTAGAGATCCCAAGCGGTTTTACCCGCGTTAATTTGAAGAAAAAGGTTATAGCGAGTCAAACTTTAAAGATGAGCATATACTGTCACATACTTTTTTAAAGAACTTTTAAAGGGGAACAATTCCGTCGTATTATATGATATTTCTGTAACTTTAATCGCTTACACAGTGCACGCAACGGAAGCTCACAATGAATACTTTTGCCCGTTTTTGCAACATTTTTCATCGATGCTCCATTCCTACTAGTATCATTTATGTTTTGTAAAATTGTATGCCAAACATAAAACAAAACACAAGCGGCTCTGCAAAGTGCCTACGAAAACCGGCGCGCGCGATAACATGATCTTTTAAATTTGAATGAAGAACTTTAGTGCAAGTGGGCCTTAAGTTTAGCAAATCACTTCATCATGACTTCATCCTTGTCAACTGTTTTAAATCAAAAAAGAGATGGAATGAAACGTAGACAGAATTCATTTTTAAATTTCATTTAAGAACTTTGATGAAAGTCAGCCAATATATAAAACTATGCAGAGAAAATACTGATATATTGTAAGAAAATTCACAAAATATAACGCTCTCTAATTATATAAAAAACGAGCAAAATAAAGGATATAGGTATAAACAAAAACCTACCAAGTTTACCTACCGGGACCAGGGCCGCATGAAATACGCGGAGGACTAATTTGTAAGAGTTAATAACGGGCGCACCTACACGACGAAACGGACGGGTCCGAAATGATTATTTAATAGAAAACCCTACCCCCTGTACCCCCCTACGGTCCGAGGGGGTCGTCCCTAGAAAAAGTTCCGTAGCCACGTCTATCAAACTAAGGGACAGGACAGAGAGACCGGTGGACCTGATAGATGAAGACAAATGTTTTTTTTATTTTCTCCCCACGACGCGAGCGCTGTGTGTTGACAATCGCGGTGTTGTTTTGTTGCTCACAAAACAGATTAAATGGGAGTAATTATCTATAGACCTTCTTTTGTTTCGATTAGATTTTGGAATGGCAGAAAGTGATCTTTTTTTTCGAGCGTCGCTTCCTTTTAAACTAAGTTTCAAATGCGCTAAACGAAATTTAATGATAATATTTTATTAATTTGAAAGGACGTGCCGTTTCCATGCATATTCCTCAGTGTCAGTTATAGCTTCTTGCGCACACAGTAACCAATTTAGGAATGATACTTTTCTTCGGTTTAAAATTTTATTGAATTTCATAATACTTCCGTCAATCAAACTATTTAGACAAGAGACCTTTCAGTGGATTGTTGTTCCGCGGCGTGTGCGTCCAAACTAATAGCAAATGCGGTTTATTATTACAAGTTGGAACTAACGATTATGTGAATTTGCGGCACGAACAGCCGTGATGTACACAGTCACGGGTTAATCTCAGGAGATGAGGAGATGCGAGCGAGATGGAAAGATAACCTTAGGTTGACAGCGTGATATACGAGGAATAGAAATAAAAATATTCCTTCGCGCTTTCTATTTTGTGATAGAAAACTGTGGAGCCACAGTGCTTTGGTATAAAATAACTTTCGTAACCAAAATTGGGAATGCTGACCAAAAAGAAAGAATGATTTTTATTAGCCTTAAAGAACATTTAATAAATGAAATTCAATGAGATACAAGAAGATAGACAAACTAGGTCCCTACCTCAACATAATTGATATTCTAGCAGGACCTAAGGTTGACGAGACTCCGCACGAGTAATTAACATTAAAAATATTAAACTATATTACTAATTATAAAGTAAATTTGTGAGGTTGTAGGGGATTATCTCTGGATCTAATGAACCTTTTTTGAAAATTATTGAAGTTATACTTCTTTAGGCGCGTTATGAAAAATTGATGAGAGTGAAATTTTAAGATGCGCGCGCATCACTGTAACACAAAAAATTACATAATTAAAAATTATTATACTTTTGTGTTTACCGCACATTAAGAAAAATCTACCAACAAAATAGAAATAGAATCTCTATTTAGTGGGTGCTAACGACTGCATTGTGAAGGCCTATCAAAAGTATTTATTAATCTGGAACAACGGAACCAAAGCGCGATTCAGGAGACTATAGCGCCATCTCTTGACCATTGGTGTAGTAGAACCAAAAACCACATCTTTATTTTTCAATGTTACTTTTATGTTATTATTGTAATAAAGTAACAGTTATAGGTATTCATATTTATAATATTTATCCACATGTTTCTAGTTTGTATATTCGGAATACGTGTCTGAGTTTCATACAAGTGCAAATCACATATGTTCTAATAAATTATATTCAGTAGCGATTTTAATTGAATATTTTGTTTTTTTTTTTTTTTAAACGATGCCAAAGAAGGATAACTTCTCACGCGCCTACATAAGTACACGCACCCATATTTTTATTAATAGAAAGCCACGTTATTTGAGAGTATCATAGGATATATAATGTAGTAACCCGAAAAAAATAAATTCTTTAACGTGTACAAATTCGCGGGAGGTCGCTAGTTTAGCTAATAATACAACACAAAAAAAACCATACGACCCGTTTCATATCCGCCTACGAAAAACTGCTCTACGTCGTAGCATAAATAGATCATCAGTACTACGAGATTTGCTACGTGGCGCAAACACAAATAATTATATCTACGTTTAACTATGTAACTTAATGTAAGATTGTTAACACCAGTTGGTTTAAAATAGCGAGATTTGAAATTACATTCATATATTGGTAAATATATTTAATTTTTTCAAAGCATTATGAGAAATTATTATGAAGGCTTTTTCAAAAAACACAAGAAGAACATAACGGAGGAAACAGTTTATCATATTATTTGATTATTTTCAACGTTTCCGTGAAATAAATAAATAATAATAAGCATTAATTAAAGAACAAAGTACCAGGGACTCATGAGCAGCACGCAAGCTAGGGGGTGGAGATTATATGAGGCCGAACAACGTTCCCGTGGCAGAGGCCTCGTGTGCTAGTACCTTTCCAAGATGCATGAATACAAACATCGATTTGACCAAGGATATGGCAAAAACAAAAAGTGTCACTAAGTATATTCCACTGCAAGATTGAAGATTCATTTCTTTATCGCAGTATCCGCAAATGGAGGTATTGGTCCGCTCAGACTTTAAAAGGGGCATAGGTCGGCAAGGTGAATTTGGCTCCAGACGGAGAGGAGACTCCTCCCGTGGGGAGATGCCTTCCGCCTGAAATACCTCTAGAGGCAATCGCCAATTCTCGGCTTGATCCCCTTAGGATCTCGCCGTGCCCAAACCCGGTGACGCTGTAAATATCATCTGCGACCAACAGCAAACACACTAAAAAAAGGTGAATGTGGCCAGTCCTAGAAGACTGCGAGTCAGAGCCCTTGCCCGGGTGGGCGAGAGTTGCGGTCATGCATTTTCAAGACATAAAAAAAGGGCGGCAAGGTAAGAATGAATGTTAAACTGCTGAACTATCTGCTACGCGTCTGGACTCCACCGTCATTTATCAACAGGTGGGGTGAAGCCATTCGTTGGACTTTAATTTAAAAACAGATAATAAATATACGTGCACGGAGAAGTGTGAAATTTTACATAACAAAAAATTGAGTGGAAAAGGAATGCAGAAAACTAATAAATAAATAAATATTTCCAACACTCATACCAATTAGCCTAGCCCCAAAGTAAGCACTATAAGGCTTGTGTTATGGGATACTAGGGTAACGGATAGAATACATATACTGTAAATATATAAGTATATTTTTATAGATATACATACTAAACATCCATGACTGGAGTACAAATGCTCGTATTCATTACACAAACATCTGCCCCCACCGGGATTTGAACCCGGGACCTTTCGAGTCGGCGACACCATGAGGTCGTCAAGTGGTTTGTACGCCGTATATTAATATTAACAAAAATTTGAGTGGAAAAGGAATGCAGAAAACTAATAATTTTATATAAAATAATACATTACAAACACATTAAATAATTATTGCTCCCGTCTTCCAAATTCAGTAGAACTTCAATCTTGAACAGAATAACTTCACTCACCACATTTGTTGTAGAAGTATATACTGGTTGACACAAGAACAAAAAGTTCGGATTTCGGCCACCAGGCGATCACTAGTTCTTAATATATACTGCTTATTATAGAATTATTAAGAACTAGTGATCGCCTGGTGGTCGAAATCCGAACTTTTTGTTCTTAATGCTTAAATTAAAAAATGTTGTTTATTATACTTCAAGTTAAATGCTCTGGATTCGTGGCGTTCTAGCACCATGCGTTACTCGCGTTCCTTTTTCTTGCAAGATATGGAACGAACTTCCATCATCGGTTTTCCCTTTTAGGTATGATATGACGGTTTGCAAAAGGCAGCTAAACCTTTTCTTTCAAAAGTCGGCAACGCATGAGTAACCTTACCCTTGGTAATGTAAATGTCCATGAGCCAGTGACCATTAACCATCAAGTGGACTGTCAGCTCATTGGCCTACATACCCATAAAAAAACGGACATGTGCTGTTCACGTGCAATAGAAGTGAAACCTACAAGTATATTAATATTAATAAAAGAAGAAGAAAAAAACAGTAACCGAGCTCAAGATCGAACCACCGTTCATTTGGTGTACCCCAAGATCGTTACCGTTCGGCTGTCTCTTTTGCAAAGCATTACAAAACTACAGATACCTTGTGTCAAATATTGTCGCTTTTTAGTTTCATCGAGTTTCAAATCACAACGGTTCTAAAGAAGTTTTTACTTTAAAAATCAAGTAGGTTCAAAATCGCAACACTGTATATCTTTTGACTAAGAATTTGTGACTACATCGCACCGCGCCATCCCAGACCGTCATTACTGGTAAAGCATGCACGCCTCGTCGCCGCATCCATCCCTTATGATTTATACATCGACGACGGCTCGTCTTCAGGGGTTGGTTGGAAGTCCGTAATGATTTACGTACCCTAAACATTTATTGGGACCGGGTCGGGTACTCGCTTGATTCTTACTTTAATACAGCGTATATTTCTACGCAAAATCGTAATATATAAGTTAAACAATGTGGGAACCCATATTATGACACGATACGCCCAAGATAAAAGGAAAAGCATAAAAAATGTAAAAGCTAAAAGAAAACGTCTATCATTGGATAACGCAATGGGTAATATTGGCAGTAATGATTTTCTCACTTATCATTATTGTTCCCGGGCAAAAACTTAGACCCAACCGGCGTAAAAAGTTGTTTTTGCTGAGGTGTGGTTGGAAAAAAATTCACTCTCTTTACAAGTATATGAATGTATTAATCTACAACCATACTTTAAAACCGCTATTAAAGATTATGAAACAGTTACCTTATTGCCAACATTAAAACATCTTATGTCATAATTTAAAAACACCCAAACGGGTGTGATGTTGTTGTACTAAATTTCATAATAACACTAATTCGCTTTTTAAATCTCTTCCGCGCCAAGAGCTTACTCATCAGACAGCCACAATTTTCACAGCTCGATGTTTGGTATTATGAATTTAAAAAAAAAGCAACATTCATTCACGCCCTTTTCACTGCCACAACGCAAAAACTTTTCATGAATTTTAAGTTCTTAGAACGCCCCATGGTTTCAGATTTTTTTATAGAAGATTCAAACCATGGATGTAGATAATAATAGTTTATGCGACTGTCATATAAGAAGGGGTATTAAAACACGAGTCTCTTGATAAGGTTGATTCGAGAGTTTAAATCATGGTTTAAATACCTTAATTATGTAATCTGAATACCTACCTACTTTTTATTTAAAATGAGGATTATTGTATCAATTAGGTATAAAAGAACAATACATCTTACCGTACGATTACAACCTATGTAATCAAAAGCAACGGATGGCATATTTTTTTTTTCATTTAAAACGGGATTCGTTACAGAATTCCTGGTAGAGCGTGCTTTGCTGCCAACGGGGTGTGTCCCACAAATAAAACCCGGCAGGGGGTAGAATTCACCCCGTTGTCATTTACCCTACTTACCGTCGCCACCAGGCGAACAGAGCCAGCGGAGAGTTTTAAGGGAATTAGTCGGCTGCTTGCCGCCTCCAGGGCGCCGTTGTAAATCCACACATGTACTAGGAAAACAGCTAGTGCGACCATGTTTGGTTAGAAGTGAATTTACTAGGATCGCAGGCTCAAATTAGGAACTAAGAATTTGTATCTTTAATCGTTGCAAATTCGCAATATTAATACTCTTGCTAAAAAGCCAGTTTTCTTTTCATTCTATTTTTAGGTTCCGTACCCAAAAGGTAAAAACGAAACCCTACTGCTGTCACTCTGTCGTCTATCTATATTGTTGAAAAGTCATTTAAATTATTTATCATGGAGGGTCCCATACCTGAAAAGGTGATTACATATTTTTCTTTTTTACCATAGTGTGTGAAACATCATTGTGTAGAGCTTGTTATTGAAACATATATATATATATATATTTCAATAACAAAGCAATGCGTTAAAAGTTTTCATTTTTAGACTATTTTTATTACGAGGTCTATCTCAAAATCGAAACAAGTTATTAATGTGCAGTTTTGGTATATGGTGTCCCATATGCTGTATTAACAAATACTGAAATCGCCGATTCATAATGTACTTTGTACGTTGTGACGAAAACAAACAAATGATTTTACGGAACCCTAATAGAGCGAGGTAAGACTCTCGCATGGCCAGTTTTAAGTTTTATACCTAGTAAAAACATACGTAAATATTCACAGCTACACCCAAACTTACTACTATTTGAACCAGACTTTCATTACTACCTAACAAACAAATCTAATAGTCTTTAAGCCTAAATAATAGATTTATTTATAAAAGCGCTTGTCCAAAGTTTTTATACAGTAATAACAACGCAAAAGATCCAAAACGAAAAAACACATAATATAACCTTTCTGAGCTTATTAATACATAACCGAATCCCCCGGCCAAAGCTGTACCGAAAACTGGTCACCCTGAGGCGCGCCTTACCACCCACCTCCTCGCTCGCTATGAACGCCTAGTAACTTGCGAACGCGAGGTGTCTACACGCGACGCAAAAAACCACTGTGGCCATCCATGTATGTATATGTGTGTGTGGTTGTGTGTCTACGTGGTTTTCTCTATTAACCTACATTCGCCATTAGCATGAAACTCCTTTTATCGTAAACCGTCTGGGAGTAAAGAGACCTTTGCTTGCATTACGCTAAGTAGTTGTACGAAAGAATTTTCTAAATTGGCGCAATTACTATGGAAATCCATCGAAAATTAAAAAAAAAAACAAACGTAGCAGTCATGGAACACTCAGTTGGAACGAAGTTAAAAATAAACTTATGTGACACAAAATCACACCAATTTTATTTCACAATATCCACTATGAACCAATTTAAAGAATATTTAAAATATGACGCCAACCGCACTCAATAAAATCCCACCAAAAACTCCCTACACACAATACGCTACGAAACAATTGACAGATGTGTCGGAAAAATCTTACGCCGCAAAAGGTTTCACATCAAAAAGTGGCACGAACAAAAAATTTTAAGATCTCCGTAAAATTATAATAATCATAATCATTTATTCAGTTTAGGCTGTTACAAGCACTCAGGAATGTCTAGAAGTTACGCCATCGGTTCGCAAATCTACGGCGGGAGACCTTGTACTGAGAAGAATCAGCAAGAAACTCAGCAAGGGCTGGTTTTTTTCTCCCTGTATTATTATTTACAGAGTCGTCAATTACAAAAATTACTTCCGAGATAATTCATAAATTCATCTTTCATGATATTATGTGATTAATTATTACATTAATTGGTTGCTGTGTTATACAGTATAAATTCCGTCAATGTTTCGTATAACAAGTTGAGCTGGTTAGCTTCTAGTATTTTGTTTACTTTAGATTGTAAAACAAATTTATTTGGGCTACAATTTACTAATCTTGGAAATCTGAGTCTGTTACTAGAAATTTGATTAGTGCACCTAAGTAAAGAACTGTCAAGACTTCTGAAATAAAAGCAAGGGTCATGGTTAATTAGCAATGAAGCATTTGATACAATCTTCCTTAATCGCTTAAAATCATTTAAAGCAATTTTCCATCAAAACAGAGTTTCATTAGCTCACTGACACAACACGTGTTCCCAAGAGAGAGTGACAACCTAACAAACACCACATAACATAAATAAACAACTGATTCTAATACACTACCCAGAAAACATCAAAAGAAAGCAAAACATGATATTAGAGCAAAGGAAAAATCGCTTTACATTATACGCACAAGTTGATAACTGTAGTGCGGCCCTAAGATAGAAGCAGAGTGACTACAGGTTCGATGTCGAGTCGATCGAGGTGGAAAACCAACATTTCCACATTTGTTGGTCTCAAAATTTATTAGACTGTGATATAAAATCCAATGTTCATTTATTTAGTTTAGGCTTACAAGCACATGTGAAAGTCGAAAGCCACGCCATAGGTTCGCAAATCTACGGCGGGAGATCTTGTACTGAGAAGAACCGGCAAGAAAATCACCAAGAGCTGCGTTTTTCTCCCTGTATTACTTCATACAGTGTCGTCAAATTGAAAGCTGACATCAAACTTATAAACGTGTATTGAGGTCAACTTCCTATAGATAGATATAGAAACTATATATATATATATATATACTAGAATAATTAACCTACAACTAAAAAACCTTATTAAATATAATATAATAACAAAAATATATTATTAAAAGGAGTCTCTTTAGGCAATGTTCCGAAGATACTGGCAGCGTTTCCCTTTTGAATAGCTAGACTAATTCTTTGTCCAAGGTCTGCCAGCTCTTCGATTACTAATTTAACCATTTAACCAGGAGATCGCTCCTGGTTACATGGTTAAATTAGTCAATATTGTGGTAATCTTTGGTAGCTGTTCTATTTCTTTAAAAGATAGATATATATAGATACCCACCTACAACTTATGTTATAAGAGTGGCAAACAAGCGTATGGCTCGCCTGATTTCTTTGTTCGTGTAGGAATAGTGGCCACAGCAAGTCGGTGGCAACGTAGTCCAGCGCGCGTGGTCCTCTGAAGAAAAGGTGATGGAGGGATAAGCGAGAATAGCTCCTCAGAACACTCGCCGTGGTATAGTCGGTAAAATGCGCTTAATGATGCCACATCACGGCGTAATTGTAGAGACTCGAGTTTCTTAGTTACCTCTTCATCGCCAATGATGCGGGCGGCTATCCAAGCAACCTATCCAAGGCATCGACTAAGTTGTTAGCGGAGCCATCCCAGAGGTGCGAGCAATATTCCACGCAGGAGCGCACTTGCGTTTTGTACAACAAGCACAGTTGATCGGGCGAGAAAAAACGCCACACCTTGTTCAGGACTCCGAGTTTGCGTGAAGCTGTTTTGATCAAGGTTTCGATGTAGTCCTTTGGATTCAGGTCTGAGCGAACTTCCATACCGAGCATGGTAATATTGCTCTGTAGCGTAAGTGTTGTGCCCTGAAGAGAGGGAAGGGGAAGGAATGGCGATGTTTTTGCCGTGAAAGCGCAAGCCTGAGTTTTCTTGGCATTGAACTCAACCTAGTTCCTGGTACCCCATTCGGAAATGTGGTCCAAAGCCCGATTGAGCTCAACGACAAGATTCTCCCGTTTCTCCATGGTTTCTACCTGTCCAGCCGCCGCGTGTTCAAAGTATCTCGCATACACTGTGCTATCATCTCCATAGCAATGAAAATTCGCAAATGGAATCAAATCATTGATATGCAGCAGAAAGAGTGTGGGGGATAGAACGGAGCCCTGAGGAACACCGGCATTCACTGACATAAACTGCGAACCACATCCGTCCGTAAGGACGCGAATTCTACGCTATTCTACGCTACGCGAATTCTACGCTAAATATTGACATATACGGTAATTCTTGGCGTAATTTATACTTTATTTTACAGTCATTAAATTTTAACGGACACCTGTGTATAATATAGGTATTCATTTTAAAAAGGACTTTTAATTTACCGGTTTGAAAAACATACGAATCATTTTTAATGGCTATGGGTGTAGTAACATTCAGCCAAAGATTGATCAAAGTTGTTTATATAACATCAAAACAAATCTATTTTGTAAAGATCGATAAAATCAATCATTTTTTATTACAGTGTGGTATTAATATCCACAACTATATTATCATTTTCGCTACATGCAGATGTGCTAAGACAATTGTTATAGATGGTAGGCGACATCATAAAGTCTATTGCCATACATTTTTCGCCAAACACCTCCATAAACACATTATAAGGTGTGATACACTAAAAATCTAAAATATGGTTATAATGTAAACATAACAAAAATAATGAAGCTACTGAAGATATGGCTGTATAACCTAAATCTCTTAGCTTTCTTTGGTTAACGAGAGTTTAAAAATCTATGGCACTCTAATCTGTGGCTTATTCACAATCATCATACAGTTTCCGTCACAGAGTACCTTCCTTATTATAACCGGAAACGCATAGATGATACCTGATTTTAAAAGTTACTCTTGTGCATTAACTTTAAAAACAGGCAACTATCTGTTAATCTACATGCTCTATATACCTAAATCTAATACATAATTTCGGTACTTGGCTTGATTTCCCTAGTTTACTATATAACTTATTTTTTATGTATATAATTTCGAATCTAGGAAACAATTTTTCATGATTGTTGGTCTTTAGGCCAAACATGTATGGAAGCTGAGCAATCTTCTTTCAGCGCACTCCGTGCAGTGGTTTGAGATGTGCGTTGAATGATGATAGACCAATCAGTAACGGTTGCCTTTTTATATACAGTAGACAGAAAGAGGTAAGAAGGGCCTCGTGGGCAGGGTAAAAAAAAAGGCACGCCACAGTATTGTGTGAGCAAATGCTCATAACTTGGCCAAAACTTGATTCTGATTGCACCGTTGCTCTTGAGTGTGAGCGCTGACTAGTTCGATTGTTTGATGTCGCGTCGTTTGAGTGGCTATTAGCTATATAGGTGGTACTGTAGTGGCGGCGAACCGGCGACATCGGTTCCCGTACAAACGGTTTATGATCACCCTTCTAACCTCTTTCTGTGTTCTGCGAAAAAGAAGAAAAACAAAACGTGACTTAATGAAGAATTAAATTAATTGAAGTCTCAAAGTGGCTCAACTACGGAACCTTGAACTACGGATTACACAACTTAGCAATCAAGGTCAAATAATCAACAACAACAGACTATGATCACTGATATTACAATATACATTCCAAACCATCTCCTATAACTGCTGCATAAAACTGAAAGTCGTTCAAAGCATTTGTAATTCATTGATGATCTCATGCGATAAGTTTATTAACAGACGATTACAGTCTCTTGAGCCTTCTTGTTAAAACATAAATTCCTTTAAATTAATAACAACCCTTCGAATGAAACATGGGGTCACAAAGACCCTCTGTTATTAAAACGCAAAATCGATCACAGGGGGACAGTAATCACATCACTTTCAAGGTCAGGACATGAGAGTCAATAAATTAGTTTAAGCGACTGCCATTTCCTAACCGATAATTTTCGTTTAATTATTTTTATTTTAAGATAGAAAGCCTCTCTTGAGTTTGTTTCGCCGTTTCTTCTCAGAAAGGTCTCCCAATTTTGGAACCGGTGGTAGTTTACGGTAGTTAGGGTCAAATAAATAAACTCAAAATTACAAAAAAGAATTTAAATAAAATACTTTATTAAGTAAATTAAATAATAAATTCATACATAGACAATAAAACTTTAAAAATAGAACAATGAAATAACCGAACGCTCAATAAAAGTCTTTCGAAGGTAGCTCGACAAATTAAATAAAAGTTTAATTCTGACGACGTAGCCTGTAAAGGCTACGAAACGTCAATAAATAAATAAAGTTTCGTGCATTAACCCGTAAAAACTAGTTTTATTTAATTATTTTTATTGTAAAATAAATTATAAGGAAGATTTTCCCACATTCTGACAAATCTTTGTAAAAAAATATATTTGTAACGTTTATATTGAGCCCTTTCATTTGATATATAACACGGTACAGTTAATATAACTAGAAAAAAATCCACGCGGACCAGGCATCAGACGGGACTCCAACCCGCACCTTTCGCTATCCGGGCGAATGACTGACCAATTATGCTACCGCGGCCCTGATGACCGCGTCGAAAATCTTCTTGCCATTCTTAAGCTGCAAGGCAGCGCCATCTCTTCGCATTATAGGTAACCTACAATGTCAAATGAATACTTTTACAAGTATTAAACATTTGAAAGAAAAAATAGCAATTATAGGTATAATTTGTAATTTCTAAGCATGTAATTGCTTAAAAAGAAAATTAAGTTATATTTTCTTTAGATTTAAACATCAAGCAATTACATGCTTAAAAATTAAAAATTATTACGGTACAGTTAGCTAAATTTTAATTTTCTTATTCACCCCCCAAATGTTACCACCATATTCGGAATTAATTTATTTTGTTTATTCGTCCGTGTTTGGGTCGCAAGCATATATATATATATATATATATATATATAAGTACCAAATTTAAAATTGGGCGATCCAGTAGATTCCAATAAAACTGTCTGTGACAGACAGACAACGGAGTGACACTATACGGGTTCCGTTTTTCCTAGTATTGGAATAATTGGCATTCGTAATCTATATAATATATCTGACTATGTCAGTCAGTCAGTCAGCCATGACCCACCACGCGGGCCCAGTGCGGGTTGGTGGGTGCTAACGACTGCAGATGCAGCCGGGACCAACGGCTTAACGTGCCTTCCGAAGCACGGAGGAGCTCGAGATAGTAAATTTTTGGTCACCCATCCAATGACCGACCACTGCGAAAGTTGCTCTACTTCAACGACTGCAGCCGAACGCGCTAACCACTGGCGCCATCGAGCTCCACACTGTCGTACGTGCTGCGTGCTAATGCTAATATCATTCGATGCGAATTATGACGCAAAGTAGTTTTTTTTTATTTCCAAATTCCACTGCCAGTGCTAAGCCTGGAAAAAAAGTATTTAAAAAGTATGAAGAGAAGTTTATATAATGAAAAAAAAAAAGTTCTATATTTTTATTTTGGTGTGGACCGAAAAATTCAAAATTATAAATGTATTCTTATGTTGTCGTAATGGAAAAAATATTAGCATTTCACAAATCATATCTATTAAAATAATTTTAGCAAATAGCTTAGCAGTAGCACGTAATGTTACGTGCATGTGCTAAAACATGAAAATTACCACGCTAATGAAATTAATGAAAAATATCATTAGTTGCCATTACTAATTTTTGACGATTGAATAGCTATAGCAAGTACTTATGGTTGTCAAAACCATTCATATTTTTTTGCAAATTCGTGGTCACTTCACACAATCTACAGTCTTAATTAATTATGATTATCGTGATAAAGAATCAGTTGTATTCCTTACGAAGTTATTAACATCACGAATAAATGTGAAAATCATAATCAATTTACTGAGAGGTCTTTGCGCCATAAATTAAATAACAATTTCATTAACAAACATTATTATATCAATAATATTTCGCATTTACTGTGACATTGCTTAAACGGACAACGTAAAATCAACGCAGACACTTGAGGCCTACTGTCCGCATGAACCAAATCATATGCACGCTTTCCTCATTTTGAAAAGCTTGCGTTCTTTCTTCTGCTGTGGTCACACTATCGCGATAACGCGATGATTTGCAGTTTTCTCGACACATCTAACCAAGCAATAGTCACATATCTGACTGTATTCTGAAATATGACTGTTGCTTGGCCCCGCTTGTCGTAAAAACGGGAAATTTTCGCGAAAGAGCAACAGTGAAACTATATCCACGCAGCGACAGCAAAAGTATAAGGATAGGCAGAAATGATGAAAGTATACTCAAGGAAGAACGTATATTCGGTTATTTACTCTATACCACCTTAATCTGTTTCTACCGAGCAGTCTTTCTCGTGTCTCTCTCACTACTGGACATTGGCGAAATTTCTGTGTAAAACGGAGAAAGCCACAGAAACCAAAAAAAAAACGATGAAAGTAGGGCAGTCAAATTCTAATCGCGTAGTCATAACATCCAATTTACGTAGACAGTAGGGCTTAGTCTCAGAGTGGACGGGTGATCTCTAAAATGTCACAGTAAGATTTCTGATAAACTTAGCTCCTTTATAGCACCTGCACGTATATTGATAATTTTTTATATCAGCTTCATTGACTTTTTTCGTCGTTCATTTCCTATCGAATCAATGTAGAATACGAACCTATGTCAGGTTTCTCGGCTTTGGGTGGTTCTTAATTGCCATTACGGTTTCTTCTTATAAGAAACTAATTAGATTTCTACCATCCGTTAACTCTTAATAGATAGATATGATGATACTTGATGATGTAATGTAACTACATAAACAATGGAACAGTCGAAAATAGAATCCTACTAATGTAAATCTTTCTTTTCTTTTTCTTCCGACATCCCTTTAATTTCATAAATTGAAACAGAGATAATATTATGTTATGTCACATTGACACTTCTCTTTAGCTTTCCTTCAAAGCAAAAAGCCCCAAGTAATTAAAAATATCTCGAAATGAGTTTGCCATTTATCTTACTAAGTATAAAATGCAAAATCATTCAAGACGATTTGACACTTATGGTGTAACTTAGACTTGTTTTTGGGCTGTACAAAAGAACTTTGCCTAACTGTATATGGTTTTAAACTTTCATGGTCACTAACATTATAGCTTTTAACGGGATTGTTACCATGTACCTTGTTTTTTATGAGTCTCTGATATTTCGGCACTGTTGCGAGTGCCATGATCACGGAGTAACTGAAGTACTGAAAGGCTTAACTGAATAAATGGGAATGTATGGTACTTGAGGAGGTAATTCTGCATTAACTTACAAGATTTCACCATCAAAAGCGATAAAGAGAGAGAGCCGACCTTTATTAAACATAGACAATAAGTTCATTACTACAACTGCGTGAAATGTGAAGAGCCAAACAAAATGGCGGCGGTACATCAGATATTCGGCATTGTCCACATAACGTGCTGGTCCAGAACTAAGCAAACTTCTAATCTCGGACATCAAAGGCGCCGCACGCCGCAAGTGGCGGTCGGCGAATAAAATAGCCTGTTGTGTTATTAACAGCCCCTGCTACAAAAAAGGGGGTGGGTGTTTATGAACCGCTGGAAGTGACTCGGATTCAGGTGATAGCAGATGTTAATGTATATATATAAACATTTATTAAAACTGCACTCCACATTATAAACGGCAGATCTTAAAACATTATTAATTATATAATGTTAATGAACTCAATAATTCATAATTTTGTATACTAAAGTCGTTATATGAATGAGACTGTTTAATTGATTACATCAGAGAATATAAGTTTTGGGGTATAATAACTATTGCTAACCCATACGATATTTAAAATAATCAGGAAACCTTTTCTTTGAGTAAAAGAAACTGAACATTATTACACAGTATTTTAATTAACTATTAAGTGCTATATCTCGGGACTTATAAACAGTCTATCGGTTTTCATTATTTGATAAATTAAATAATTTTCTCCATCATTTCGAATGCCATGCATTTCGATAAAACCATTAAAAAAATTTGAGATGCCTTAAATAGTGATAATTATGTAACACAAAGAAAACTATTCTAAATTATATAGTCAACATTCGTTTCCATTAAAGAAGCTGCCAAAATAGTAGAATCTTTTATTAAAAATAGCAAAAGGGAACAATCATTTTGTTCCAATACAATGAAAATACTCATGCTCTACTTAATATTTTAAGTGCGTATTTATTTAGAGAAACAAACAGCAAAAAAATGGTATAGTTTTATGAAACTTTTTAAATCATCAATAAAAAAGTTCTTTCTCGACTGGGAATCGAATCCAAGCCGCCCACGTAACAGGCGAGCTTTCTACCACTGAACAATTCAAAGATAATGCGACATGCCTCCATCAAAAAATTGTAGCGATATAATAAAAATAACACATTTTAAAAATACGTGTTATAAATAATATGCCCAACATCAAATACAATAATTATTAAATTTATAACGGGTGACCAGTTGCCCCGTGAACACGTCCAGTGTAACCTGGCCAAACCGTAAGGATAAAGAAGGTACGAAATCCTTTACTATAATACACGTTTTAACCTGTGAAATGTTATGCATATAATGCAATGCAAAAATTTGAAAGTGTATCAAATTTTAATCCAATCAAATATATAATATAGGTAAATACCAAAATCAAAGCCACATCTAGTCACTCTATCTCCGCGACTCTCAACAGAGAAAAAAGGGGGGTAGGGTCGAATATCCCACAGGGGGTCGGCAATGGACTGAAGGAGCCCCAATCAATCTTACAAGTCGCAGCGCGGGGCCTAGGGGTCGGAGGGACGCTACCCTCGCTCGCTGACCCTCCAGCAGCCACCGCACGAAAAAGGTCAGACGTAAACTTTTTGTTAGTTGGGTACATAGCGTTTAGTTTGGGCTTGTTTGCAGTGTCAATTAAGATTGGGACGCGATGTTGTGTAGCCAGCTGAAATCTAGTGGGAGTTGCGTAGCATTTGTTTATGTAAAAACATATATATCTGTACCTACTTACTATAAGGAATTTTATGATTATGTTTTTGGCTAAATTAACCTAGATGGAAATTCGGGACTGTTAGGTTTTGGTTTTATTACATATTATAATGAGATAGGTTTATATATTTTCCTTAAGTTGAATTGAGATTCTAAAAGCCAAATTGGTTTAATGTGTAGTACCATTTCAATGTCAGGTTCCGTACCATCTTTCAAGGTTTAGCATTTGAAAAGCACCGATTATCAAATACTTTTTATTCCTAAATGACGATTAGATACTACTTTGATGGAATCAGGACATAAATTTCTCTTTTTAGGAATAACGGAACCCTTATACCGTCTCCTTGTTGTCCGTATGTCCGTCCGTTTGAAATTAAAACCACATACTTAGGTCCCTTGAAGCTGCGAAAAATCAAACTTGACAAAGTTTACGGGAAAAAAGATAAGATCGTGTATGTTGCGTACACAATTTGTATGGAACCCTCGATGGGTAGTCCGACACGTACTTGTTCGGTTATTATATTCTTGGTATAAAATCTTATTTTCAATGAATATTTGTATCATTTCCAGCTTTTCACGAAAAAATTCCATTTACCTCGCTTCCTTACTTACTTTCTCTTCAGCTTTATCAAGAAACGATGCTTCTTAATACCGACGATAAATTCCTGAGATTTATTTTCGTACAAAAATTGCTCTTAGTGCTATCGCAAAAAGCCGTCATAAGAAAATCTACTTGCTCACTATTCGAGCATCTCGGGTAACTTTTTGTGCCTTGCTTTGCCCTCCCTCAACTAAGAAAAATGAGTTAGAAAAGATGCGCCGACCCGATTATGGCGTGACCGTTCTCTTTGTGCCAATCAATCGGTCGATCCGGCCGAAGGGACAAAATGCAGGGTTACGCCAGGTACTGTAATGCCTATAAATTCTGTCGCCCTGGTACTTTGAGATTTATTTCCTTTGCGTAGGTAGGTTTCTACGAAAAATTTCAATGTTAAATTGAAAATTTTATATATGTAAGCGTCAATGCTTCCTTTGTCGCATTTTTATTTTTACTGAATTTGATTCTTGTTAATATCAATTATATGTATTTTGTATTCTCACTCAGAATTTGTGGAAAAAGGCTAATCTTTTTTTACATGTCGGATATTTTGACTACAAACTTCAAGATTATTAATCCGATGAATATATAGATTTAACTTCCTACTCGGGCCCATTTGCAGTAAATTTGTTAAATCTGGATTCAACTAAAATCGCTTCATCTCATAGAGAAATGTCAAAACGTTTATGTTAATTTGACATTTTTGTATCGACTAAATCTGGTTTTTGTTAAATTGAGACTTATCAAAATTGCTGTAAGTCGGCTTAAATTAAGAGAAATTAATTATAATCTTATACTTAACTTGAAAGGGCGTCCTGAAATCTCAACAAAGAAAAGAACCCTAATATGCCGCACAACTTAACATGATTTAAACTAATTCTCTTTATACAAAAATGCCAAAACAAGCGACCCAAAATAATAATTTTAGATCTAATAGCGAGTAGTAGTTATTAACGTGGGTCGTGTGGACCGCTCACAAAGGCAAGCTTGAAGGGCTCACCGACCGCCAGCTTTGCCAGTTCTGAACAAGTTTAAGCCAGGGTTAAAGGCACAACCCGCAAAATCATGTGTTTGTTCAGTTTTGAATTTGTTCAGAATTATTCTATCCGAAGTTGTTTTGGAATGCTTTGACCGTTGACGGGTTATGATTCAGAATATTGAATTTTGCAGTATTCTGTGAACTAGTGTACTCACTTCATGTGAAAACAACGGGTAAGCACCCACTTGCAATAATCAACATTTTGGATGCAAATCAGTTTTGCTCTTATTAGTTTCAACTTGTGTTTAAAATACGTAATATTTATGCGATGTTTCTGCATAGCAGAGATCCATTTCGAATTACACGACGAAGATACAAAATAAAAAATATTTTGACTTACCTTATTCTCAAGCTCCATCCTCTCTTGAAACGCCATGCTTCTCATATGTTTGAGATACGCCGTCGTTATAGGCACACTGTAGTCGATTTCCTCCCCTTCGTAGAACATCCCTCCGTCAGGCCTCCATGGTTTCGGGACCCTTCCAAAAGTATTCGGATATTCTATACTAGTAGGCAGTAACTTCTTTCTAGGCGGCGATCTAGACTTAGGCGGGTCTTTCGATGTCAAATTGGCGACATCCAAGGGGTTATACTTTTTCTCCTTTTTGCTTTCAGTCTTATGTTTAACTCCTTCGTTTTCTGCCGCCTTAGTACATTCAGGCACGTATTCGTCTTTATGCTTTCTATCTTCTTCTTCTTTCTTTGACTTCTCAGGTGGAGCAGGACTGTCGGTTTTGACATCTTCTACGTCTATGAGACTGTTGTCATCCTTGTCTATTTCCGGATCGGTTCGGACGGGCTCTTCTTCTCTGTAAGCGGGCTCAACGGGTGAACTTCTACTGAACACCGAAGCGGAATCAAAACCGTTGCCCTTTTTCGATGTCAATTCTATATAGGTCGGTTCGTCCTCTTCCGCGGGCTTGGGACTTTCTATCTTCTTCAGCGGTTGGAGATCGTTGTAGTCGAATTTCGGCTCGTAAAAGTTCTGCGCGTCTATTTCCGATTCCCAGTTGCGGGTGTAGTCTGGCGCGCAGTGGGGTAGGAACGGGAGGTAGGTGGGGTGTCTGGTGGGGGAAGGGGAAGGGGTGGGGAGAGGTGGAGGGGAGGCACTGCGCGGGCGCCGCGCGCACTCCGCGCATCCGGTCAGGAAGCGCGTGACGGCCTCCCGCGGCAGAAACGCGTAAGTCTCCGTGATCTGTTGGCGAAAACATCCGTGATTAGATAAGAAGGCGGAAAGTGAGTTACGTACGGCTGTGCGCTGCTTTGTTTGTTACGATTAGTATGCTATATAATAGATATATTTATCAGTTGAAATTGGGTGTCGGAGCTGGCACTCTATTTATTTTTTATTAAAGAAAGCTTTAATACGTTTACCTATAATAATTCCATTCCATGCTGGAGAATGGACCAATTGGTCCATGGCTGGGGTAACGTCATTTTATATCAACCAGTACCCTTAGCACGAACCAATATCGAATTCGAATAGTTTGCGAGTGCGAAATGTCATTGTCAAATGTGTACTGATTTTTAGTTCTCGTTACGTCCGTTGGGCGCTGCTGTTCAAGTTTCCATACAAAATTTGCCATTGACATTTCGCACTCGCAAACTTTTGAATTCGATAATGGTACGTGCTAGGGGTACAGTTTATCATACTGGACTGGGCCAAAAAACATAAAATGAGACAGCTTCTAACTTTTCTTAGCAGATATTATAAACCGAGCAATATCGATCGACAAGATAACTTCGGAATGATAGTAGTCATGTAGCTCGGCAACTTTGCAACATATAATTTTTTTTCCGAACAGTTTTATCACTTAGCTTAATCATGGCTTAACCCATTAATGTTTGAAAGCATTAAACAATATTTCTGAAGTTGTGGATTCACAAACTTAGGGCACAACGACGCAGTCTTCCGGAAATAAAAGTGACTATGTATCTAGTTTTGATCTACCCGTAGTAGTAAGCTTATAGTCTGCTGCAGTTTCCGAAAGTTCCCTGTTATGTTTTCGCTCCCATTATAGCAAGGGTAAATATTTCTCACAGATTTTCAATAATATATTAATATTGAAAACAATCATGTTATATCAAAAACGATTTCTCTCAATTACGTATTCAGATATTTTAGAAATTAATTCAAATTCACACAGACTCATTTTAATAATAATATTGGCGTATTCAAATAAATTCTGAAAATAATACACAAAATAAAAAATAAGCTAATATAACATAAGAGAAACACGCAAAAGGAAATACCTACAACTAACTGCATGAAAACTAAATTCATCGAAAGTGGTGCCATCTCTTAAACCTGAAGTCATTTATTGTTAGACATCGCTTAAGATGTAAATAATATAATACCTATGTAAATTTAATATAAACCTTCCCTGTTTCCAATTAGTTTTAATGTATTTAATTACGAAGCGATTAATTGGATGTGTTTTGGATTTCAGTTGTACTTTTAAAATATGTGAGAGACTGCCATCTAGAATAGTATTGTTACTTTATCACGTGCTTTTAAGAAATACCAGTGCTATCCTGAACTTAAATGTTTTGTAATAGAATGGATAGATGGCGTAACAAGCAAAAATTATATCATTTTAAATTAAACGGAAATTAAATATTGCTTAATCTAGCATATTTAATTTAAAAAAATCTGTAATTTTTAATGAGATTAATATTATTTCGAACAACTTACAGTTCTATAAGTTCGTTTTTGTCCTGCATGTTTTCCTGGCCGCCCTTCGAGTTCAACGTGAACAGTGTAGATGATGTCGAAGAAATTTTCAACAATCGCCACTTTTCTGTACACAGGTTCTTGATTAGGTGCATTCTGTAACAATATTGAAATCGAAATGAGTATTATTATACATTTATTAAATATCTTGAAGTAACTCTCTCGCAAGAGCAGAGCGCCACCTTTTAGCTTTATCTGAACTAAAATGCAACCCCCTTGAATACGTTACTTCTGCTACTCGCCGATAGACGGCGTAACACAAAAAGCATCAAATATTAGGAAAAGCACTGAGGTAAAATTCATTATAGATGGCGCTACAATGTATTTTTTATTGGAATGACCAAATCGAATCAACAACCAACCAAAACGTTTCTAGCAGTTAAATGCCTAAAAAATAAAAATATTACTGGAAAACCCAAAATTAACCTTTGTTTCGTTTACAATTCGCCTGATATAATATGAAATATAAATATGAAAAAAAAGAAAGAAAATGAATGTGCAACTAAATCGGCATATTGTTATGATAGCTAATACTGTAAATTAAAACAAAAATCTGTAGAATACCTACTTAATTCGCCAATAATAAAATAATTACTTAGAATTATAGGTATAATACTTTATTTCTTCTCTATAATAGTCCTACTAATATTATAAATTTAAAAGTTTGTATATGTTTGTATGTTTCTTACTCAATCAAACACCTACTGAACGATTTGAATGAAATTTGGTACACATACAGTTTTATGAACTAGATTGAGACATAGGATACTTTTTACACTGAAAAAATGTCAGGTTTCTCGAAAAACTAAAGTTGACGCGGACGCAATCGCGGGCGGCCTCTAGTTATTTTAAATTTGTCTTGATATGATAGTATAAAACCACAATCGAATAAATAAGCCTACGGAATTAAAATTTTTTCATTAAAGCTGTATTATCAAACTGAAAATCCTAGAATATTTTTAATGCTTAAAACATCTATGAAAACACCATGAAACTCAGCGGCACAATTTTATGAAGAACGTAGGCGGGCGCGGGCGGTAGCGCGAACAGCCGACTGTGGCAATCAAGCTTTGATAAGGTAATTCCCTAATTACCAAAGGCCTACTCTACTCTGCATTACCCGCAAATGAAGTTTCATGTTGTTTTGCTTGTTTATTTTATTGTATCTGGTTCATAGTCATGTGGTGTGACTGGACGTTACAGCTAAAATTAAGCAGTAACATGCAAAACAACTTCTTTAAAATTACAAAGATTTACTTAATTGACGGTGTCATAGTGTAATATATAGAAGAGAGTTATGTGATAACGGAATTTTCGCTCAAATTGTAGGCAATCTGCTTCTTCCTGGGTGCTGGTCGCGGCAGAATCCCTTAAACGGGGAGTCCGCGATTTCGCACTTAGCAGGTTAAAGGGTATTCGCAAGGTTTTTAGCGGATATTATGCCGTAAAGCGCCCGTCAGAGTTACGGGGTCCTCAGTGGGCAGCCACTGCGGGGGCCCGTAAGGCTTACGGGAGCCAGGTGTGAGGTCTGTTCGGCGGTGTGTCTCTTAAAGGCGCCGTCATATGTAAATAGAGGTTTTGCATGAGTCAAAAAAAAGGCAATCTGCTTCTTAGTCAATTAGCGTTTTAGGTATTATTACTGCAGTGGCATCTAGCATTTCAGGCACCGTGGTCATACACGGAATTGGAGCTCTGTCTATGGAATGGTATTGTAATTGTCTCTGTATACGGCGGGTGCTACCATCAATGTTTGTCGAGGAGGAAATCGTCGAGAGCTTAACTTCGAATTTTGCAATTGTTATACGCAATTTTCAGCGTTAACTACTCTCCCTATCGCATGGTATTTGCCAATACGTGACAGCAATAGCTTTTACAAGTCCTATTTCTCAAATGTCTCTCAGCTCGCGTCCGCTCTTAAACACAACCTGTTGCGCACGACGACACCAAAACATTATCCTCCTACTTGCCTTCTGTGAAAATTCTATTCTATAACTAAGTATATTAATTTATATGAAGTTTAGAAGCCATTCTTGAGACTTAACCGTAACTGACATACGGATATGCGAAAGAAAATTTATCTAAAATCGCAACAGTTGTACAATCGTACCTTGGATCAGATTAAATGTGTAAAAAGTGAAACTTGATTTTTACTTTTTGTTTTGTATTTTTTACAGGACAGACTGATTATCGATATATTTTTTTTGAACTAAGTATTTCGTTTTATTTTATATTTTTTGTCATCACTGTTTTTAAGAAACAAGTATATATTCGTATATGTATTATGAAGCGACTGTCATTGTGCCAATTTCTTTAAACTTAAATTAATAAATTGATCGAATAGCTCTCTTCTGCACCACATAAATAGTTAGAATGTCGGCGGCGTTTCCCCACAGTAAAATTCCGTACGACATTACACTATGGAAATAACTAAAGTGCACAATTCTGGCCGTATCTACATCCGTTAACTCCGTATCTTCATTATGGCATTTGCTGCAGAACTAAGTTTATTTGACGCTTTATCAATATGTGGGCCCCCACTGAAGCTTAAAATCCAAAATAAACCCTAAGAATACTGTGTCTACAAGGCCCATATTCCTATCTTTTACATTAACACTAGTTTTTACCTGTTTAACATTAGGTAATACAAATTTTATCATTTCGTTTTTCCTTCGTTAAGTAATAAATTATTAACATTGAACCAGTGGACTACCTTAGAGAATTAATTATTCACGTCGTCAATAACTGTTTCCTTGAGTTTAAGTTTTAAAAAAAGTGCTGTATCTTCCGCGAACAATATCATCTCATGGTTATCTTTTACATAGTAAGGTAAGCCATTAATATAAATTAAAAATAAGAAATGACCAAGGTTTGAGCCCTGCAAAACACCCATGTTAACCGGCGAACCGAGATCTCAGAGTTGAGAACGATCTATTATTACGGGCCTTAGAGGCCAAGCGTGAATCTGCATTCGCACATGTTTAATTTAACGAAATATTAAATGCTCTGCCAAGATCACCAAGATTCAAGGGACACTACGCCGTTAATGTTAATATTTATTTCGTCACTCTATATCTTGGATATAGATATTAATTTAGCAAAAACAAACACTATAGCACTATGCTGGAATTGGTGAACTTCTTACGCACCATAATGCTCTGTCTGACTAATCAGACCTAAGTGCTTGGATTTATCGGTTTCATCAATCTTCCCCTTTATGTTCTCTTCTGGTTATTTTTCATATAGGTAACAATTTTAGTTGATTAAGTGCTCAAAAGGGGAAATGCTCCTTTTTCAAAACGACACCTTAATTATTTAGACTGCTTTTTAAAAGGTTTTATCTAGCTTCAACTATGCCGTTGTAAGCGCATTATCAGTAAGTAAGTAATCAAAGATTGCTAGTTTGACAACCTTGCCGGTTTTCGATTTAGCTGAAATTGAAAACGCATGCATAATGTTATCTGAATGACAACGCAATATTTGATATGATGATGGTACCTCCCGTACCTAGTAATGGTAACTCTAAGACGTGGACAATGGAGGCTTATAGGGTATAAATGGGGTTCCATTGTCGCCCATTGGATACGGAACTCTAAAAATGGCGTGTATGTAAATATCTGTAAAAAACTGCAAGAGGCTACCCGAGTAGGACAAAGTCAATATTCAACAAGGCACTCCAAACGGCCGTTGTGGAAGCACGTACGTAATGCCGACCACCATATACTCATCTAAAAACCAACCATATTCTTATACCCTTAAAGACCAAGATACCACTACCCTCTGAAATAGCGCAGCACAAAAATATTATGCAAAAATCCGAAGAATTCTAGACTCAATATCGCTAAAGATAAGGTACTGTTTCTTGTCAGGCTTCAATGTTTAGATCAAGATCAATGTAAAGCACAGAGAGTTAGGGTGACAAAGGATTTTCACATCTATCTCCAGAGAGATAAGGATGCCTTGAAATGTCACATAGCGGAGTGTTTGATGAACGGGCGCCAAACAGACGTGAGCATCACACAGACTTGAATTCAGGCGAACTTGGGCCCATGGGGCACCGTATTACTTTAAATATTAACGTTTATGAATGTTTCTATCTCAATATTTAATACATCTATCCATTAAAGGATTATAGTCTAATTAATGTCTGTATATGTAAAAGAAATACAGAAAAAGAAGAGCAAAGTATTAACGAAATCGCAGCAATTGTTGGAGATATTTAAATCTTAAAAAGAGAACGGCATAACAAATTATCCCATTCTTGGATAGACACGGGCCACTTGCATAGAAATGTCAAATAAAAAAAATCGTTTAAATATAGGGTTAAAATATATTTTTTTTATACAGGGGAGTTTCTCACATAGGACCATCACATCTCATCTTCATCTCCCTTGTGAAAAAATAGCAAAAAAATGTCTTATGTAATAAATTAATGGCCCCAAAACCAAATACGAGTAGTCACGCGAAGTACAAGTGTTACATTAAATTATGATGGCCGATTGCCATCACACAGGTCTTTAGTTTATTTGCAGAAAATATAATTAAACATAGAAAATATACTTAAACATAATTTATAATTGATTACGAGCCCCCCTAGTGGCCCTAGCTCCGGCACTGCCTGATCGGTCGTGCTAGTAAGCCGGAGCGACTTTCGCCGCCGCCCCGTGATATTTGCGCGGTGGGTATTTCTCGCAGAAATGTTTGCCCCTCAGGGTTGTCAACAAGGACCGGTATTGATTTCATACTTATAAAATTAGTATATAATAGTGTATTTCAGATGTACGTATACAGTGCTTGTTATACTTATATTGTAGCACAGAAATGTCAACCTGCAATACTAAAACTAACATTTAATGCAAGCCTTTTTTCAATAAAATAAATTCATTAAATATCCAGGTACGGAAAACCTTCGACAAATATCATTATCATCATCACCAGCCTATTAATGTCCCCACTGCTGGGGCACAGGCCTTCCATATGGATGGAATAGGGAGATTGGATCATGACCGACCACGCGAGCCCAGTGTGGATTGGTGAGTGCTAACGACTGCAGATGCTGCCGGGACCAACGGCTTAACGTGCCTTCCGAAGCACGGAGGAGCTCGATATAATAAGTTTTTGGTCACGCATTGAATGACCGAATAATGCGAAAGTTGGTTAACTTATACGAACGTAGGCCGAATGCACTATTCACCTGTGCCTTGAAGCCGATAAATATACATTAATACAATCAGTTTACACATAAGACACACTGAATACAAGTATCTTATAATAAAAATGTTAGTTAAATAAATAAAATCATGAATTGCTGTCCCCGTTTATCAACGGAACTGACGCCACAATGTCGCTCGTCTATGTCCGTCAACATCAATAGCCTCTCACCGAATATTTGCCAGCTGACACGTGTCAACCCTACAGCCCTAACCCCGCGGGCGGTATTTGCCGTCCCGGGACGTCGCGCGGCCGCGGGTTAATGCTCGGCAGCCGGCATAAACGGCCCCACGGCCGGCTGCCGACGAGACCGGGTTAAATAATAACATGGATTACTCTAGTATTCCGTCCGAGGTGTTCACTATACATACTCGAATAAAGTGATTGTGTAATCCTTCTGTGCATCTCGCATCGTTTGTTTGCATCTTTAGACACGCTGTGAGCCTGCACTTTTGGAGATGTTAGCTTTTGCAAAATTTTTGTTATATAAATGGACTCGTAACTTGTGAGAACTCCTTGGCCCATGGGAAAACAGATTTTTTCTTAATGCTCCTTATAAGTAGCAGATGTAGCACAGCATTTAGAAAAAATCTGTGTTGTTCTGTAAGCGACCCAAAACACAAGCTGGTACCTAATATTCGCAAAGCAGTACGACACCGCAAATGTATGAGAGCCGCTCTGAGCTCATACAATTTTATAAAAAACACTAATGAGAGCGATTTAAAAAAAAGGGATTAAGACGTCGTACCTGATTGAATCGCCAGTAATCCAGGTCAAGGCGATTCTTGACAGGTAAAAACCATCTCCCGAAAGCCAAGAACTGATGAGCCCTTTTTAAGGGACTAAGGATCGATTGGGGTCCGCTCTTATAGTAGTTTAAAAATTACCCTGTAAATAGTTATATTTCTTATTAAAATATCCCTCATTGTAAAGGTAGGCCACGGATGCAAGTACAAAGTGCACGGGATACTAACTGATTACGAGGTATTCTTACGAGGTAGCACTTTGAATACATGTAAGAAAATAAATTTTGACTCTTATCGAACAGGGATAAGAAACCAAAAAATCAGTGAGACCAATTGATAACTAAACAGTGATTGGCTTTACTTAATAATATTTCTTATAAATAATTAATGACATTCTAATACAAGTTTTGCGACTTCATCTGCTTAGAAATATTGGTTTCCGATACAAACTTCCGCCCACCATTTTACCCGCTTAGAGAAATATATCTACTTTATGTTTTAAAAAGTAAATTCTAGTAATCGATGTGATTATTTCATGAGAAAATCGAATGGCCTGCCGTCTCACATCTCACCACAGTTCACAGTCACCACATCCTATCAACTGACCCACAAAACCGCGTTATAATAATAAATAACCATTTTTTTACTACTACACTAGCCGGACAGCAGCGCACCAAGTACCAGGAAAACATAAAAAAGTAAGGTGTAACACTGCATGCATTACGAATGGGATGCGGTCTGGTAGCCTACGCGCGCTGTATTCGACCAGCAGTGCCATTCTACATAATGCGATTCAAACAAGAATAGGAAAGCCAATGACCTCTATCTGTCAAATGTCACTTGAAAAGTAAGGTTTGCAAAAAAAATCTTGGAACCCTTTTTCAGCACTCCGCAAATTCAAGAATTAAAACCTAACATTTGTAAACAAACAATAACAAATATTGATAATTAATATCGGTTGATATTTTTTTTTACTTATTGAGCTTTGGCTATGAATGGTTGAACCTAAATCGACAACCAAACGTCACTTTAAGTTGCGTTCAGAAACTCGTTTTTAAACTTTCGTTTACATAAAGGATGCATGGTCGTATGTGACCTAGTAATAGTGCGTGATTATCCATAATGCGGTAATGCAGAGATGAGCGGAATAGAAGAGCTAGATTCTGATTAACCTTTTTTCTCACAGTCTTAATAAATAAATATTATTAAAAATCGATGGTTTTTTTTCTCAATTTAGTAAATAAATATTATAAAAAAATCTGATGCTTTTTCTCACTTAATCATAGTAAGTTTTATTAAATAAAAACTTTTTTTTGCTCACTCTACCTATTTGGTTTGAATTGACAGCTATGACATCACAATATGGCGCCCAGTCGGTCCTATTCTTAGTTGAATCACATTATAATATTTTCACGCGCGGATCCGATGTGGATCTGCGCGGATTTATATCGGAACCGCGCGGATCCACGTGTGAAAACTATACAGAATAGCACTGCTTATATATGGGACTTTAAAGTACTCTTATTTCTTTTTCAATCCCGCATTGCTGACCGCATGAAGGTGTTTGTGCCAGTGGAAATGTGAAAACGTGGTAGCGTAATATTTTATACTGTGCTGTGCGGTAGGCTTGTTGAAAATATATCGATGTATCGATATATCGATATTTTTTGTTTGATATATCGATATTTTTTGCCGATATATTTTGATTCGATATATCGATACATCGATACAAAATAACCAATATCGAAATTCGTATCAAAAACGATATTTTTTTAATTATTAACGGCATATCACGATCTAACTAAATTCGTATCTGGAAAAACGGAACTGGATCTCAGATTAATGATATTCAACATATCTATGATCTGTGCTGTATTTAGTATTGTCTATTATTTGTAAATCTGTTTCGCTGGTGAATTGGTTGCACTGAATTCCATTATATTCTGTGGAAGTGTGCGAGTCTTGTTTACGAAAGATGACACCTGAGAGGCCCTGCATTAATTTAATCATTCGAAAATCGTGTCTACTTTTAGGGAGATAATTTTCGTTTCATTATTATTCCGCGTGCCATCTTTCGTGAGATACTGTACTGTCATGTAGTGTATCGGCAATTTGGTACTTTGATAATTCTTTCTTTAATTATAATGTGTATTGTTATTATTACTGTGCTAAGCCTAGCACACCTAACCTAACCTAACCTCCCAAAACTATATTTAGGTCAGCCGACCTAAATATAGTTTTGGGAAAATTGGTCCGATATATCGATGTTTTTTTCGCGATATATCGAAGCCGATATTGATATTTTTTAAGATATCGATGTATCGATATATCGATATTTTTTTCAACTTTCGACATCCCTACTGTGCGGTCTGACTGGCTCGCAGGGGCGCGGCGGCGGGCGTCGCAGAATAGATACCGCCGTGTGGATTCGCGCCAGTTTTCCGTATTATCAGAGACTAGTGGCCCGCCCTCGCTTCGCTTCGGTGTAGAGCTGAAGTGTAGACTACAGTTTTTGTTCTCAGGCTTGTATTATACACAATGACATTCATCTATGATTCTTCTTATACCTGCATGCAGTCTCAGGCTGATCGGTTTAAAATTGACAAAGTTTCATACAAACTTTCATTCCCTATTTTATCCCCTTGGGGGTAGAATTGATCAAAATCCTTTCTTAGCGGATGCCTACGTCATAACATATACCTGCATGCCAAATTTCAGCCCGATCCGTCCAGTGATTTGGGCTGTGCGTTGATAGATTACTATGTCAGTCAGTCACCTTTGAGTTTTATATTATATAGATTATGACGATTAGATCAGTTAGATGGTTTTTTTTTACATTAAATAGGCTTACGGCCACGCACCTGAAGAAGAGCGACGTAGCAGCCTAAGGTGGGACGCGCTTGCCTAGAAGAAACCGATTCACACCCGACTTGAAGAGCCCCAGATTATAGGTGACTGAAAACAGAGATTCCGGCAAAGAGTTCCACAACCTGGTAAACAGTTAAATACAAGAACCCTGAAAGCATTACATTATTTTTTTGGGCAGTGTATAAAAAGCTTCGTAACCATGCCCTTTGTTTAAAATAATAGTAAGCATTACTATTATTTTAAACAAAGGGCCCTTGTAAGGTTTTTGTTTCTGTTCATCAAATATAATCTATTAATCCATCTTTGCTAATATCTGATATTTGCTAATATCATAAATGCGAAAGTGTGTCTGTCTGTCGCTTACCTCTTGACGATTAAACCGCTGCACTTTTAAACGATTAAACAAATTTGTAACAGAGATAGTTTGACTCCCGGGAAAGGACATAGGATAGTTTCTATCCCAGATATAATCATTTGAAGGGGTGGATTTTTGTATGGGAAACCAATTTTTGGCGAAGTCGCTGACTCCCACTAGTATTTAATAATAGATAGTATTTAATAGTCCCACGATTATTTCATTGTTGATTGTTGCTTCTCAGTACATTTATGAAAATTTAATGTATGTTAGAAAAACTATTACATTATTTCCTCTAAATTACCAGACTGAATAGGGACAAACTCCGCATAATTATATGAAATGAAATGAAATGAAAAGTCATTTATTCAGTCTAGGCTGTTACAAGCACTTGTGAAGGTCAAGAAGCTACGCCATCGGTTCGCAAAACTACGGCGGGAGACCTTGTACTGAGAAGAACCGGCAAGAAACTCAGCAAGGGCTGCTTTTTTCTCCCTGTATTGATATATACAGAGTCGTCAAGTTGAAAAATGATTTCAGAGATACATCTGAAGTCACCTTCCATTACATTATTAAGGATATAGATATATAGTTACAATAAATTTTATATTTAGTATATAGGAAGCGGCATTAGATAGGTACCATATTACTGTTTCAAAAACTGACTCATACCCATCAAATAACAAATTACAAGAAACACTATGTCCATGCATTTCGATCATTTAGATAATCATTAACTTTATAATAGCCCTTATTCATAAGAGTATTCTTAATCTGAGATTTAAATTTGGTTAGTGGAAGCTCAATCAGATCTTGGGGAACTTTGTTAAACAATGCAATACTACATCCCAGAAATGAACCTCTTGATTTTTGGAGTCTGAAACATGGAACGGCAAGTTTGTTATTATATCTCGTGTTAAAGTTATGGGTTTGACTTTTTTTTGAAAATGCGTCATAGTTTTTTCTTACATATACTAAATTTTCATAAATGTATTGCGATGCCAGTGTTAAAATATTAATTTCTTTAAATTTTTCTCTAAGAGATTCTCTTGCCTTTAAATTATATATGGCGCGAACAGCTCTCTTTTGCAGTACGAAAATACTTTCTATATTAGCAGCTGAGCCCCACAACAAAAGGCCATATGACATAACGCTATGAAAGTAACCAAAGTAAACCAATCTTGCCGTTTCCACATCAGTTAGAAGTCTTATTTTTTTAACAGCAAAAGCCGCAGAGCTCAGTCTACTTGATAAGGCATCAATATGAGGATCCCATTGCAAATGCGAGTCTAAAGTAATACCCAGAAACTTTGTAGAATCCACTAACTCTACAGGCTGGTCATTTATTTTTAAACTAGTATTAACCTGCCTCACATTAGGTAAAGTAAACTTAACACATTTTGTTTTACTAGAGTTTAGTTTTAAATTATTTACCGTAAACCAGTGAAGGACTTCAGAGAGAGCACAATTTACTTCGTCATAACAATCATTTCCTCTCCTAGCTTTAAACACTAAAGAGGTGTCATCAGCAAATAGTACTGTCTCACACAAATCTCTTGTAAAGTGAGGAAGGTCATTAATATAAATAAGGAAAAGCAATGGGCCCAATATTGAACCCTGGGGCACGCCCATAGAAATGGGTGCTCTTGTAGACTCAGCTTGATTTATAACCACTTTCTGAATCCTAGCAGAAAGATAAGACTGTATCAGACTTAGTGAAATATTTGATACACCATAATGCTTCATTTTATTTAACAATGTTTCATGGCTAACGCAGTCAAATGCCTTAGATAAATCGCAAAAAATGCCAATAGCATCGTGCTTACTCTCCCATATATCAAAGATGTGTTTGAGAAGTGCAGTTCCAGCATCAGTAGTACTTTTGCCTCTAGTGAAACCAAACTGTTTTAAATGAAATAGCTTATTTATAGAAAAGTGTGCTAGTAATTGGTTATAAATTATTTTCTCAAATACTTTACTTAGCGCTGGTAATACAGATATAGGCCTAAAATTGCTGGGATCTGATTTCTCACCAGCCTTAAAGAGAGGGATAACTTTAGCACATTTCATTAGATCTGGAAACACTCCCTCATCAATACATTTGTTAAATATAATGGCCAGTTGTGGCGCAATGACAGTGATAATCGGTTTTATTATATATGTTGATATTCCCCAATAATCCTCTGTCTTTTTAATTTTAATTGAATTAAAAGTTTTTATAATACAATCACTACTGATATGTCTAAAATGAAAATCATTACTGCACTTATCAACACTTGACTCAAGGAGGGTCATTGCTAACCTAGAACAAGAATTAAGATTTCTAGTTGTTTCAAATGGTGCACTAGAAAAGAAATTTTGAAAAGTGTTTGCAACGGCATCATCTGTCCTAATAATCTTATTGTCTATTTTTAAAGAATATGTATGTTCATTAAATTTATTTCTTCCAGTTTCATTATTAATTATATTCCAAGTTGTCTTTATTTTATTATCGGAAAGACTAATTTTTTTAGATAAAAACTTAGACTTTGCTATGGCACACACCTTTTTAAAAGTTTTTGAATAGTTTTTGACATATTCTATAAACTTAGGATCAGATGAGGTTGCCTTGAGAGCATATAATTGATACAACTTATTTCTACTTTTGTAAATACCCGGTGTGGCCCAATCACTAAATTTCTTTTTAGAGCTATGGCATTTAATTAATTTGCGTTTAAATATTTTATTGAATTCATCTTTAATTAAATTGAATAAATCTTCATACAAAATATTATTATTATTACAAACTGGTAAGTTCGATATTTTGTGATAAACGTTATCTTGAAATTTATTTATACCCGTTTGTGTAATTGGTCTACAAGTTAGGTCATGTTTGAGTGAAGCATGATGGTGTTCAATAGAGGCTAATTGTCCACTATGATCAGAATTAATACAATTTATTATTGATTTATTAAAAACATTTCTATTACAAAAAATATTATCCAAACAGGTTGCTGATGCATGTGTGATGCGGGTAGGCTCAAAGAAGGTATGCTTCAAGTTATATGATCTAAATAAGTTTAGAAACCTACTCACTAATGGACACTTAACTAAAATGTTTATATTAAAATCACCACACACAACAACCACTTTATTACATTTACATACTATATTGAAAGTGTCTTCCATAGCGGACTCAAATTGAGTGTAATTCCCAGATGGGGGTCGATATACACATATTATGATCATTTCTTCCAGTTCCACGCAAGATAGTTCAACATTACGTTCAACTGAAAGTGAAACAATATCTGCACGTTCTTTGTATTTAAGATTATTCTGTAAGATTATGAGAGAGCCTCCCCTGATAGCCGATTTCCTACAAAAACTACTAACAACTGTATAATTATCTAAGCCTGTAACTAATTCATAATTTCTGAGCCAGTGCTCTGTAATACATAAAATGTTTATATTCATTGTATTTAAAAATAAGCATAGTTCTAAGTCTTTACCAGAAAAGCCTTGTATATTTTGGTGAACAATATTTAGAAATTTAGACTTTTCCTTGGTCTTGATATAGCTAGAGAGCTCCTCTGTTGTCTTACGAACTAATTTAAATTACAATTAATGTCAGTATTTGGAACAAATTCCAAAGTCTGATCCACATAATTATGCTGCTCAATAGAAGCAGTAGTGTTAGCCAAGTTTTTGGCTATGTGTGTAAAATAAAATAATAGCGAAGAAGCTATTTGTCTCTTATGGTAATATGAAAGATAATATTTATCTCTTGTCATTTTAAAATTATATATTAATTTATTTATATCAATTAAATGTACTTTTTGACCACTATACTGAGACATGGTACTTAATGTCAAATTTAGCCTGTACCTAATATTATTTTCTTCACTTGATAGACTCTTACTATAAGGAAATGTATACATAACTATTCTATTTACATTTAGAGAACACAAAGAGTTATAGTAAGTCATAATGTCATTTTTGCCAACATTACCTCTATTACCAATTAAAATAATTAAACTTGTATTTTTGTCAAGTTCAAGAGTTAATATTTTCTTCATTAATTGGTGCATTGTGACACCTGGCAAACAATAATTAATTGTATTTTCACCCAGCTGTTTTTGTAGTAAGCAACCCAGATCTTTACCAAATTCGTCACATAACATTATATACTTATGAAAGTTTCTCTGCTTAAAAGAATTACATCTAATTGTGGTCTCTGAGTGAACAGATTTATTAATCAAGGACTCACATACTGGATCAGTGTCATTTTCTTCAGTAATGCTCTGATTCGATACCAAAGAGTGACACTTTACAGGTGTGTCTTCGTGAAGGGAGGGGTTAGATAGACACTTTAAGGCCAGAATGTATTCATCTATCTGTTTTTTTGAGTTATTATAATTCCGAGTCATTTTAGATAATGATTTTTGAAGGCTTTTTAACTTAATATTCAATGACTCCATATTTTGTTCATATGTTAATCTATTTTCTTCAATTATGGAACGGCAAATATCTAATTTTTGTAGTAACTGTGTACGTTCTTTAACAAACTCAATATTTCTATAAAATGTTTTTTCTTTATTTATAAGTTTCCTAGTTTTTAAAATATACCTTCTGACTTTAACATATCTTTTTAATTTGTTCTTACTAAGCTTAACAAGTCCCTTCCCGGCAGAACATTGACATGAATTGTCAGAATTCAAATCATTTACACAGGGGTTAGAGTTACATTTAGAATAGATGGGCTGCTGGCACTGCATTAGAGGTCCTCCGGGTGATGCCATCAGTTCCTCATAAAGACTTTGGGTATGTGCTGACTCTTGAAGCTGCTGAGCTTCCATAAAATGTGCTATTTGGGTATTTGCTGCACTTAGCTCCTTCTCAAGGTCAGTGATGCGTTGCAGAGCCCTCTCATAAGTGCTGAACTGCTCATCATAGTGGCTGATGGTATCATTCAAATTGTCTCGTTGTAGTTGGACTTCTATGTGTTCAGTATGAAGATGCGATAGTTCACACTTAAGCTGCGTGTTCCTGTCTATGACCTTTCTAATTTCTTCTTCATTCTCCTCACGTTCTTGAAGTAGCTGACTACAAGTCTCCTTTGCATGCTTGAGTTCTTCAAGAGCATGCCTCAGTTGGAGCTCTGTGCATTGAGCTGCAGCTTTGCGGGTCATCATTGTTGTAATTAAGTTGTAATTGTTTCTTTATAACCTGAAATGAGTTAGAAAAAATGTGAGTTTGCTTCAGAATTACTTATTATTATATTTTATACTGCACAGTTCCCAAAAACAATTTTATTTTTATTGTTATTATATGAGGGTAGATAATAATACAGAATTAATTAATAAACTGCTTTTCTTATCTTAATTGATAGACCAACTAAATGGATAATATTCGATATCTATTATATATTAGTAAATAAGCACTCAATATTAAAAAAGGTTGCTATGTCTCATTAAATTTTCCTAACTGAATAAAGCAACAAATATCTCAATATATAATAACAGCTAGTACTATGATATAAGAACAAATTACACAGCAATAGGGTTCAGACAGTTATTTTCAAATGTACTGTTGTTAGTGTATAGCTTGTGAAGAGTAAGAGAGGGTGTATGACTGGAGCAAAAAGTCACCATCAAATTTTGCTTCCACTATTATGTCAAGCAAAGAGAGGTTTACTGTGCTATTCGTTTTGAATTGTGACGTTACTCACTGATTAAGTGAGTTATGTGCAGTAATTTGTTGAGGTTTTCTGAGTTGAAAAACTAAATTATACACTTTCATTAATCGACAATGACACTCTTTTTTATAGAAAATACTGAAAAAATAAAATGTACTCCCCCGGTTTATGATGCAGCATGTCACACTATTGTCCTTTTTCGTAATTATTCTTGAATATTACAAGTTTTTCTTCTTGATTTTGACAAGTAGGTAGTCGTTACAATATTTGTGTTGCAGTATTTTAAATGTTTACTGTCCAATTCTTGAGAAAACAATTCCACACAATATTTACTATATACACTACACTGTGAATCTATTTTTAAATAGAAATAACACGAAAAACCTAATTATTGATAATTTTAAAACCAGCTGATACAAATTGACAAGTTCACCGGGTGCGTTCCGAAAATGCTCAGACAATTATTATAGATCAATAGGAACCCTAACTGGTCATTGTCCCCTAAAGAAACACCTATACCCAATAGGAGTAACAGACAGGCCACTAAGCAGAGGATGTATGGAGGCGGAAGAAACGCCACAGCATGTCATTATGGAATGCAGGAGTGTGGCCGACCATCGGGCACGACTTCTCCAGTCGCCAGCATCGCTTCCGGAAGCTTGCAGCAGTCTGCCAAAGCTGCTTTCCTTCTGGACTAACTTAGGCTGGCTGGAGTAAACGGGAATATTTCAAGACCCGCACAATGGTCCAATGATTAGGACTAAGTGCGGAAACCGTCCTGAAAAACTATTTCCTCTAAATAGTGATAAGCACTCGCTTAATACTAGAAATAAAAATAAATTACTGTACCAATTATAAGGCTCCACAAAATCAATAATTTATTTAAAGGTCTTTGTGTACGCTTCTACTATGAAGTCCCTATAGCCTATAATAGATACTAGCAACATTCAAACATTAAGCGTCAATAAATTTAAAATAACCAATAAAAGAGTTGTTATTAATAAAGCCTATTATAAAGTGTCTAATTATATTTCAGACAAAAATGTTTGGGTTTAAACTGTTCCAAACGTTCCGGCAGGCTTTTTCTATAATTATAATGAAGATGAAATGATTTTGTATTGACACCGTAACAATATATTTTTTTGTGAATATTCTTACATAACGCTGGGAATTTTTTATCGCCAGTTTTTCTCCACAGCTAAAAAAAAGTGGTAGGGAAAGAAATATGGACGATTCAAAACGTTGAATTAAGATATTTTGACTTTTGAATATTTTAATGATATGAACAAAGAAAAAGCCTTTTTTATTTCATAGTGGGATAAGTAGATGATTTTTTTTCTTTTTACAAAAACATAGCATAAATAAATTATATGTCATACGTGGAGGACTAATAAAATACTTTAAAACTATTCTTTATGAAATAAAATATAATTACTTACCAATTTTATTATTGTGTTGTATATGTGTTTCTCGGGCAAATTATTAATTACCATTTCCGTACTTGCCCATGATATTTTTTGCTGTCTAAACTGTATTTTATTTGTATTTTTTTACCAAAATATTTATTTTACATTTGTTCTTTAGCTTTAAATTAGCACTATAAAACTCATATGCTTTTAAAAACTTTTGATTTGTTTTGAATTTTGTCACACAAATAGTTCATTACCTGGATTGGGATTTGAGACTTAGCTCACTTTTATCCAGGAAAAAAAACTAATTATAACGAGGACATAGTCGCGGACGGATGCTGCTATCACGGCGAGTGTTCTGTACCCTTAGTACGACTTTACAATTACGAAAACTATGATAGTTTTCATGAGCTCGCACTCGTACTAAGGGTAATGATTTTCTTGTTTTCGTTTCAATACAAATAAACAGTGTTTAAATTATATCATTAAATCATTTGCGTCTTCTTAAATTTGAAGAATATTTGGTTACTTATCACCAAAATGGACATAGAAACATAATTTACAATTACGAAAACTATGATAGTTTTCGTGAGCTCAAACTCGTACTAAGGGTACTGATGAGTTATTCTCCCTTACTCCACCTTCCCCTTTCCTTCAGAGGATCACGCGCGCTGGCCTACATTGTCATCAACTTACTGTGGCCATTATTTCAACGGGAACAAAGCAATTTGGTGATTCATTTCTTTGTCGCACTATCCGCAAATGGGATGCTTAGTCCGTTCACGTGTTCCCTCCCTCCAACAACCCGAGATCCTGTAAAAAAGGCGTGAAGAAAGGCCGGCAAGGTGAGCAAAGCTGCTATGGCAGGTAAAACTGCTGTGCTAGCTATCTTCGTGTCTGGAATGGAAAACACCTACCCAGAACTCATTCCTTGTTTAAATATGGGTTTACCTTGGTACATTAAAGCAGCAACAAAACGAACACACGCATTTTAAAAAGCACAACCCTACTCATGCCTACGGGTGGCAACAGCCTTGCGTTACACCAATAAACATGGCGACTTGTACTATACCTCAGGAGCCTAACACACAAGTTAAAGAGAGAACCTCCATAATCCCCCGGGATTACCCACCGCTCAACTGCGTCGAGCGCGGGCACGGGCCACTCGTATCGTATTCGTATGGTATTGTTTATTTTTAATACCGTTTCTGTTATTACTAAGCCTGCAGTGTACCGAAAAATCGGAGCCCGGACAGTTCACTCGTTAACTGGATGTTTGGTCAGCTTAAAATAATATCGTCAGTACGTACATATATACAATGTATATATAAAATATAGTAGTAACTAAACCCATTTCAGATTGAATGCATATCTAAAAGATTATCTTTGTTTCTTAGGTTTTCACGCACATCACTCATTAAATAAAACTAGTTTTTTACGGGTTAATGCACGAAACTTTATTTATTTATTGACGTTTCGTAGCCTTTCCATGCTACGTTGTCTAATTCCGACGACGTAGCTTATAAAGTTTCGTGCATTAACCCGTAAAAAACTAGTTTTAGATTATCTTTGTATAATAGTATATTTTCGAACACTGCTAATGCGGACAGAAATCTTGGTCAACTTAAGTTGTCATGAAGTGTTGAATTGTTTAAATACACTTTAAATTTTTTGAAGATTAAATCAGAAATATTTAAATATATTTGCGAAATTTGATGACCTGTTGTTGATGGAACCCATAACGTATATGTCATACATGCGAATTCGAAATAAATCATACAAGCACGCGGCGATCAAAAATATAAATTAAGAATAGTGTCCTCTGGCGCTGCTTAATTTGTATGAATGAACAGGGATGATCGCTGTTTGATGAGTTATTAATTGGCTGTCACTCCATCCTTCCTTTAAAATAAATCTGTATTGGAAATTAGACGCTCTTCTTTGTTTTCATTTGATATAGCCAAGTAAAATATAATTTTATCTAGAAAGTCAAGTATAGATATCCAAGCAGTTATTTTGTAGCAAACTGTATAGTATTTTATACCTACATTTTATATTATTTATTTATGTTGACAGAACATTGAACGACGTAGTACCAGAGGCGCTTGAATGTAGGAGCCGACATCTCCCGGGCAACAAGCATCTCGCATCAGTTACACGACCGCTTCCAAGCTCCGCTGAGAGTAGGGCTGCTACTCTAAAGCTTTAGTGCCATCAGAATCAGAAGGGCACCCAATTAATGTCGCAAGGACTCAAGGTAATGTCAACCAACGCCAAATGTTTAGCTGTAGAAATGAGATCTATACTGAAAAGTGTTTGTGTCACATTGTTGTTGTAAGAAATGTATAACAATTTGTTAAACATTTTATATGCAAATGGTTCCGAAAGACACGGACGCAGTGTTGTCCAATGAGCAAGTTTCGATGTTCATACTGCTGCTTAATTGTTTTGATACTTTAAAAGTATGACAGTGAGACATATGAGTCACCTGTTGCAAAAAATCTTAAAGTAATAGCTAATCTTCGCTGGAGCTGAATAGGATTCCGAAATTTCGTTTCCTGTCTATTGATGGCCCAATCAATCTTAATAATATTTCAAAATCAAGGTCATAAAATACATAACTTCTATTTTAAATGTAGTTTCGACCCACCACTTTTTTCTTTTTTTCTTTAGTAATCTCATGAATTACTACATAAGTAGCACAGAGCAACACTACTTCCTCGGGCGACATTCTAGCAACAACTGACAAGTGTGGACGGCCAAGTTTCAGAAACAGTGTTCAAGGTAAACTTTTTAATAAACAAGGTGATGAAATTCATAAACAGTTTATCAACAAGTGTCTATTGAATACGCGGCATTAGTTTAAACATCTTGATGATAAAACTATTTTCGTTTTATTTAGTGCAACAACTACTGGTAATGGCAGGCAACCCTAACCCCGAATGGAGCAACTTGAAGCCCGCGGCGTCAAGGGCGGGAGGGGCGGAGGGGCGGAAGTGTCGTGCGTGCGATTTAATTCCATCGCCTCGCCCGAGCCCGGGACGGGCGGGAGTTGAGCTCTTAGCAAATAGAGGTAGGCCAATATCGATAGTGTTTTATTTTTTAACAAATAAGGGAATACTGTACTTTACCCTATTTTTATAGCTCAGCTCCAGTATTTAAATAATAATAATATATCTTTCTTTATGCAGAAAAGATTACAGGTATTTTTTTATGTTAAAAGGGCGACACACAAGCCTATAGACGTTTGCGATACCAAAAATATCTCCCGCGCCGTTGCTTACCCTGACCCAATCCCATACACCGAGGAGCCTAGACCCTTACTCACCGACAAAAATACAACACCACCAAAAGTTTGTGTTATTTTATTGTGGTCTTCTGTAAAGTGGACGTTACTTCCCCAGATGGGTGCTCCAATTTAAGCGGGAAATGACCATTATCTTCCCATCAGTGTGGAGAATTTAAGGGGAAGATTATGCTCAGCAGTGAGCGATATATGACTGGACGATGATAAAAATGAAAATAATTGAGAGCGGGAAAACGAACTGTCCCAACCTTCGCCCAATTCTGCTACTCCGCGGATCTCTAGCAACCTCACTGACTACAGCAACATTAATCACACAGCAATTTTATTTTACTGTGGTCTTCTATATGGTGGCGGTTACTTCATTCACAGACGGGCATACTAAATATGCTATGTCCTCGTACCCCTATCTCTCTCTGTCAATTGTTATTAGTTTTTATTATTTAATACAAAACGTTGATTAGACATTAGAGTTCAAACTAATATTTTGTTTTACAAGACAATTTTTTCTGTCTCGCTTCCAAACACAAATAACTTGTCATCTCCTGATGACTGAAATTAATGTTTATGTATTACACGGCGACAGTCGAATGCTTAGACCTGCAAATATACCACTTCTTCAAACTTTTAAAATCCCGTCTATTAATTCTGTATCGATAAGTTGTTATTAGCCGCATCTCTATCAAAAGCAGCCAGGGCGGCCGACGTGGCGGCGGTGCTCGTAAAATTGCGAGACCAGGTGATTCTGTCGACGCTCCCGCACACAGATGTACAAGCCTCCACTTAGAGGACAGGGTTGTCACATTCCAGAAAATATTATGATTTTTTTTAGTATGTAAGAAATAATATGTAGACTTCCTGTTCTTCAATATGACTTGTCATGTAATTTTAAACTTTCAAGTCCCTATCTTCATGCAAAACAGGTGCCAATAGCTGAAAACACTCATTGTTAAGAAGAAGTAACCTAAGTATGATTATTACATATATTAGTTATAGTAATTTTGTACTCTTATCAGGTATAGTCTCTTATCATACATATTACAAATACAAAGTAATATGAAAATACATTGATACAATTAAGAACATTATTAAAATCATGCAGAGAAGGTTAAAGGTTAAAATTATAATATTAATTGATATTTTTTAATTTAGTATTTTTCAAACAACAGGCAACCCTATCAGTTCTTAATAAGGTATCCGCATCCCTGTTCCTGTGGAGCTAACAGCGCTGAACTTCTGTTTGTCTAGTCATATGCCTTGTTTATGATGTTGATATATAAAGTGAGGTAAATAAAATTTCATAATATACTTAAACATTTTCTATATTTAAAGGTGACAGTTTCATTGTCAACAATTTATTTCTCCTAATGGACCTTTAAAAATCTGAGTGAATGCCATACAAACTCTTTTTACATATCAATGTTTATTATTTTGTAGCACACAAAAATCTTTCAATCTTTATCAGCTTTCTATATTACAATGAATATTTAAGAATCGTATTTCCGTATGATACTGTATGTATAACGGCTTGTAAATGTCTTCACTGTTAGTAAAAGGTCATGTCATATGTCTTACGCCAGTTTATTTTCAAAGCAGAAATAAATCCTTATGGAATGTAGCGAAATATTGGATTATACGAAAGAGTTGTAGTATGTTTCCGGATTGTGTATAATGTATTATAACAAGTTCCGTGTACAAGACAACACTTGTCTTGGAAATACAGCGAAGAGCGAAATTGTTGCGACAACGACGGCGTCAGCGGAATAGCGGCGGTAATAGGGTTTCGTTGTCCCCCTTAGGGTATAAAGCCCTAAAAACCAATTTATTACAGCATAGACCTCTTCACACCGTGATCCGAGCGGAGTTGAGGGTGAGAACATGTAACTATTAGCATTCAAAGAATTACTTTAAGAGGGTAATTTTCATGCACATATTTTAGACCTAAGCTAACCAAACAGATAACTAGATTGTAGATTTAACAGGACTCTGGGAAGACATTTACTATGTATTCATTACTTAAATCCCTAGGCATATTATCAAATTGATAATTATAACTTAATAAAAAACAGTTGCGCTTAGATTAAAAAGATGCATATAACTTTATCAAAACATGTATTCAAATCAAATGAAACATTACCGTGGAAAATGTGTGAAAGAAATCTAGCACAGAATCTCGGCAAACGTAAATTTAAAGGGCCCCATTACAGAGAACACTCCCATGTCATGATAAGATACGCTGTAACTTGTGGACGAAGACTTGGGATTGTAGCACACAAAAGAAATCAATTTGACAACGAAGCCCGCTTGGAGAATCGGTCGCTGAATGGCGGGACGCGGTCATAACTTCCGCAATTCGCGGTGAGAGTTCGCGCGCAAAAATGGCGCCTTGCTAGGGTTGTCTAAGAATCAATAAATATAAATAAAACTATTATTTAACGGGTTAATAATTATGAAACGTTGAGTTATGCAAAAAGTATTAGTATTAAAAGTATATAAAACGTATTTTAAAATAGTAAATGGAAATATTTTTTCTCTGAATCGAGAAGAATTTAATAAAAAAAGCATTGCCTTCTTATCTTCTTATTATAAGTCTTAATAATCTAAGTTAATTATATATGTATATATATATATATATTGTAATTTTAGACCATTTTTGTTATCTTAAAATCGAAACTAGTTATAAATGTGTAATTTTAGTATATGATGCCCCATATGCTGTATTTAAACAAGAAATAGGTACTGAAAACGCCGATTCTTATTGTGCTTTGTAAGTTGTGATGAGACCAAACAAATGATTTACTTTTCGCGATTTTTTGCACGGAACCGTTCGTGCGAGTTCGACTCGCACTTGGCCGGGTTATTTTTTTTTTTTTGGCTATATTTTCGTAAAATGATTTTCGAAACAACATACAAGTACATAGTTTCGTGTCATAAAACGTGGCGATATGGATGGCGGTGCGGGACAAGTACGTCATTAGTGCGAGGGCCACTTGTAACGTGACGCGCGGGCGGGCGCGACTACTCAGAGACTCGGAGCAGACGTGGGACGAGACGGGACGCATGTGGCGTGTGAGGGAGAGTGGCTTTTGTCTGCGCTTTTTTGGGTTTAAGCTTCAAGTGACAATATAACTCGTTATTAATAAAATTACTACTATGTTAGATTTATTTTTTACTTCTGAGTTCCGATAGACAATCTTCTCAAGCATAAACCTTGGCCAACGGAGCCTACAACAGTAGCAAATTTTACATATTAAAACGTCTACTGAACAAGTTAGTTTAACTGGCTCAAGATGTTTGTCTCTCGCTATCTCGTTGATAAATTCATTCACCTTTCTGATTTATTAAACAATAGACAAAACAAAAATAGACTTTATTCCATTAAAAAATATTTTATCACTAAATCAACAACAACAAAAAAAGCTGTCAAATAAAAAAAAGACAGTATGACGACATAATAGACGCCCGCGGTACCAGGCGATCATGAGTAAGGAAATAACGACAATAGAATTCACGGAAATCGAGCATGTGTTGGGAGGTCAATAGCTGATACGAAACGAATTTGCTGATACGGCAGTTATTCTAGCTAGCTAGAGATGGGCACATGCATAATAATTGTTTTGTACCACATGAATTTATTTATTAATATTGCATAATACTTCTGGCCATGAAAATAACGGAGTAAAGGAATAAAATGATCAAATTTTAATAGTAAATTAATATTGTTATAGTCTTATTTCAGATTAGAGAAACTATATTTTAATTAGGTAGGACTACGTCATCGAAATATACAAGATTTATCAAAGCTTTTTTATCAATAGCCGTTGCTGTGATAATTACCGAATCATTGAAGGTTACAATTTGATGATTTGCGTGTCTGTTACCTTCGTAAGTCATAGGTTCTTCCTACTTCAACAATGTTGCGTATAAGCCAGCTTCCCCAATTCCCACTCACTGCACTGCACTCACTAATCATTATAATTATCCGATGAAAATGACAATTGACGATCACACCAAAAATTCAAGATGGCCGCCACGCGCTCAATCCCTGTTCAATTACCGGGGGCGTCACGCCATCGCCACTCGGGCCGGCTTTATTTATCCTGCGGGCTTAATTACGGGGCTGAATGACGTCACGTTCCATATGTATGCGTATACACTCTGGTGTAACACTCTACGATCAAGTAATGTGGTGGAAAACAAAAAACTCTTTGTAATCCATTTCTGTGCTAGTTTCCGGATGGACCCGAAAATCATTACGTATGAAAAACGGGTTTTATTTTTTTGTTGTACATTTAATTATTCTACGAAACTGATCACGAAAATTGGTGAATTCTAGTGAAACAAAGAGAATTTGGGATCTCGTTTCTTCGAATTTCACTCGATCGCGCGCGTGGTATTGCGTTCTTTAATTCTGCGAAACATTGTGCTAATGTAATGAATTAAAATATAAAAGTTTTTCTTTTATGCCTTGGCTACCTTGTTTATCATGTTAAGAGTTAATTATGTATATTAAATGCGATTAGACTGGCGAATGTACCTGAACGCCATTGAAGTTGCTAAAGATTAGACTGGAGAATGTACCTGAACGCCATTGAAGTTGCTAAAGATTAGACTGGAGAATGTACCTGAACGCCATTGAAGTTGCTAAAGCTATTACTCTTAATTTGAAAATGGGCACACCTACAAACATTTTGAGTGGATATCAAAATCTGTGGCACACCAAGTTATCAAGAGTTATCGGCAGTAGACAATACAGTATACAGAACTCGCAGAACAGGAACATGGACTCAAACTGAGGACAGAGTGTTCAGAAACCGGATCTTAACTTCCTCAGAGGTAAAATGAAGCTCCAAAAAGGTTACAGTGTAAGAAATATGATTCGACCGGAATGAAATCAGACTCACCTGCAAAGTTCCCCCGCCCCCCCCTTAATGTCTAAAACGGAGACTAAAATTTTAATTGTGTTCCCTTAGCTTATAAGTTAGAGCTTGTTGCGAGCCTTTCTTACACCAATACAAGCGAAACAATCGCAAAAACATCATGTAATCTAGAAACATTTATCAATATATATGCCAAACCACATCGGAAAACCAAGGTTTTAGTGGCAATGAAAACTACAGAGGATGGTGGTCGTTACGCCCGCCGCCACCGTATCGTTGCCATAAACTGCGTGTTCGCCAGTAAACCCAACCACTAGCAGTTAACAGAGCACATAAAGATATTTTCTAACAACTTGATTCTAGTGGCCACGCCTTCGCAAGCGAGTATTTTGTCTACCCCTTTTACGGTTGCTACCACAACATAAATCTTCACTAAAAAGTTCCTAAAACTGGACGAGTTACCTATATATCTATACTTGTCCTTCATTATATATGCAGCCGTTGTAGTTGTAGCCAATTACGTTAATACCAGGCAGGAGAGTAATTAAGTGGTCATAAATTCTACCAAAGATTTTCAAGCATCAAGATTACTCAATACTAACTTCGCTCAGCTAAAAAAATCTACAATGCTACATTTAAAAAAACATTTTTTTTTATTTTGAAAAGAAGATCGTTTATATGTAATTTTAATTATGTCATCCGCCAATCGACTTCTAATGGAACTACAATAGCCTGCGGCCCAAAAGGCCCTTTTAGCTTTTACACTTGGCTATATTGTTAGGAAATAATCTTTTATAGCAGACAAGTAATTCACCACCACACATGCTCATCAAGTTAAAGTTATTTTCATCAGTTATAAGTTAATTTTATAAAAGAGAGATAGCAATCAATCATTAGCGAACGGCGTGAGAGCACACACGGTAAGAGAAGTAGCCATTCGACTGATACCGAATTATGAAGGGAGTTGATAACAAGCTAAGCTGAACACTTATCGCCACGGGCCGCGAATGAATCGATCAATCAACAGGGTGCGCTGGGTAATGAGCGGGGCGGAGGCGGAGGGGGCAGCCCGAAGATGGCGCTCATTACGATGCCTGCCCGATGACGACGCCGTGACGAGCGCAGCGGGAATGTATCGTTAACGCCGTCTGGATTCTAGACGGACTCTAGCAAATTGGTGAGACATTTATCACATTCAACGAATTCCACTTTATATTGAAGAGGAACGAGGAATGACTAAATTTTAAAAGAATACATCCAAAATAACATTGTGCATATACAATATACAAATTATATAACATGTTTTGCTTGTCAAATCACTTTTTACCGAGGTTGAACATCAATGCATTTAACTTGACACCCAACAGTCAAACGTATTGGCAACGGTGCCCGAACGTCTGTCTGTGCAGACAGAGTAGTCACTTACATTTTATTTCGTCAAATCTTCATCGAATTGATCCTTCGAGAATCCTTCGCCTACGAGGCATTACTAAGGCCGAGGCTGCACTGGTACGGCGACTGCGACGTGACGCGAAGATATGCGTTTAATATGAGTTTTTTTTTACAAAATCGTGTTGCGTCGCTGTTGCCTTACCAATGCAGCCTCAGCCTAAGAAGAAAATCCTTCAAAGCTGTCTGCTGGACAATATCGCGCGCGCTCTGCTACTAATCTGAACTCACACCCGCACTATGACGTCACTCGACTCGATAGGCCAGGGCAACAATTTCTATGATTAAAAATGACTCATTAATTCGAGAAGGTACTCTCACCTGCCTTGATTGGATTGTGGCTCAGTAATGAAAGGAGAAAAAAAAATACTCCGATTATTTTCGCCCGTTAATTAAATACTATTATGGCTTTCGCGCTGTTTCGGTTTCGATCATTATTTTCGTTGATCCCTAGGAAGGAAACTTTGGTAAAAATCGGATTGAAAATTATACCATAAATAACCACCTGAAGCTCGTTATCAAATAAGGATTTGGAATCCTTCAACATTTTAAAGCAGTTTTCAGGCGTATTTGACTAGGCTTATTCATATAATGTCGATTTTGTTCTTATATATTCTTATTATGGTATCTTGATATTCGAAATATTACGAAGGCCGTACGTAAGAGATATTTTGTGTGTGATCATGCTTGCAATGACTATATCTATATATTATGTACGTCATAAAACATATTGTTAAAGTTAAATGTGGTTAAAAGTGTTGTATATATGTAAACAACACAGTACTGACGACAATCTAGATATATAGGTATATATGTATATATACATTCAAAATATAAAAATGCAATTTCAAAGCACCTAACGAACAAAATTCGTTTAAACAAATTAGTTTCAAAAACACGAAGGGTAGGTACATAAGCATCGGCGTTATGATTTAAAAATCTCATCCCCGTCTGTCTGTCAAATAATTGATTTACCAGCTACTGGGAAACGTAGCTCGGGGACAAAATTAACAGGCAGAGAACCTACGCCACAGTTGCGAATTTGCGTTATAGCTCCAGGGACCCTTGACAGTTGAGGGACCCCGGGGCCCCTTTCTAGGATATCTGGTATCCTGGTATTTTTTTACTAGTAGATAGTCAGCGGGTATGTTTAATAAAGTCCAAATAATTATGTGTCAGATACGGATCACTTTTTCTTATTTTGCTCTAATAATAAGTACTTATATTTATTTACTTTTTAGAAAATATTGTATTCATCCTTCTTTAGATTCAGAATAATGAATTGATAGTTTCGAAGATTTCTACTAAAACATTATTATTAATTGATTTGGCGGATTGTTAAAAATTCGGTTATTCCAAGAAATCAACAATGTGTAATAGTTATTTATGACATTAGTGCAGTTATTATTGTTGAAAACGTTGCATGACATTCGTGCGGCATTGGTATTACAAACTCGTGACTATGGTAAGCCCGAGACGAACCAACTTACCGCACATATCATAAATAACTATAACATGTAGAAATATTTAACCTATTTGAATTCCACTGAACTACCACATAGTTTTTATCTTGCTGCCTTTTTTTATATGGATAGGTATGACAAATGACTCCACCCCACCTGATGTTAAGTGATGGTGAAGTCCAGACGTGATGATAGCTGGTAAAGCAGTTCTACCTGCCACACCAGCCATCCTCACCTTGCCGGCCTGCATGTTGCTGCTTCACGCCTCTTTTAAAGGATCCCAGGTTGTAAGAAGGAGGGAACACGTGAGCAGGCAGAGCATTCCCTTTACGGATAGTGCGACAAAGAAATTATTTACTCTATTTACTTCATTCAAATTCCTTGGAGGTAAAGTGGAATGATTTAAATATTTTCTGTTTTCAAGTTAAAGTAGAAGTATTTTTGGAGTTAAGTGGAAAACCCCGAAATTTGAATAAAGACTTTTTTTACTTAATTAAAATTACAAATCGATTTCTTTATACATTCTAGAAATAATCAAGGCGAAAGGGTTGATTATTGGTTAAATATAGAGGAAATTAATTAAGAGGTGCGACTATGCAGTACACCGTTACAGAGAGGTAGGGGATTGACCAATTAATTGACGCCCGTCTGGGAAAATGTCCTCCCCTGCATCACCTTTATGTGTCTGTCATTTGTGTTGTGTTTCTGCAGTAAGTAGTTTCCAGAATTCTGCAGAGTAAGAAAAGAAATAAAAGTTATGGCAGACAAGGTGAAACCTAAGGGTGGAAAGGATAACTACTGGGATACGTATCAATCATTTTCTACAAGTAAGTTTTCTCGTTATTCATACAACAGTGACGTGATAGAGTCCCATCGATATAAAGGTACAATTCCGCAATGGGCTGCAGGCGACAACCGCAGGCGACACTGCGGCTAGCGCCTGTGGTTGACCGTGCATATATGCATTGTGCAGCCGCGGCATGTCGCCGCGCTCGGAATAAATTTCATAGAGATTTATAGGAACTAGTAGTGTCGCCTTCAGGCTGTAGCTGAGGTCTGTGGTCTGCGGTTCAGTTCAACGTCACCAAAATTTGAAGACCAACGCTCCTAAGTTACTTTTCTGTATAACTACTACCAACACCTACTTCAAATTTACATAAGCTAATTTGTGTGGCACCATCGTTAATAATTCATCCAAGAATCTTACGATTTTACGTATATCACTTCTAAATTACCCCTGTACGAACATCGCTAATGGCAAGGTAGGTCTGGGTAAGCAGCCGTGCAGTCATTATATCTGAATTATGTAGGTGGCCGCGCTAATGCGACACAGCGAGGCCGCAACTACTCTTTGTTCATGCTCGCCTGGTAGTTTGCTCGAACGGCAAATGGAGGTTACTTTGTTCACGTTTTATCCAACAATGTGTAAAATTTAGGCACAAGGAACTTATCTACTAGTTTCATTATTTTAATTGTATAATCCATTGTAGTCTATTTATATTATGTCATTTCTGTATTTTCACGTTTTTTTGTAACCCTTCACACGGCTTTAGTTAAAAATCTACGATAATACAAACTTATCAATTGCATTTTTTCAAATTACAATATATATTTTTTTTTCATCAAAATTAAATCACGACGTCTTCTCATCTCAACCGCGCAGCATCTTTCAAGATACGACGTTTTACATCTCGAGCTTTTAAAATACACCAGGGAAGCAGCACTTCATAGGAGCTTACACAGCAGCCAAACCACAATACCAATACTTACTATACGGTACGGCGCGGTAGGGCACTCTGACGTACTTGTCTTTTTTTTTGTTTTGTGTGTGTATAAAATAAAAAATAACAAAAAAGGAAGAGTGTTATCGGAAGGCAGTGATTTGAACGAACGAATGACGGGATACCAGGGCATTAGAAGAGCTAGAGAGTCGTTCTTAAATATTGGGTGCAGGCAAAATATTCCTTCTCGCGACTGGTTCGAAACAACGGGGCTGCAGGCAATCGGGCACAGATAGATAATAGTTAGTTATATAATAGATTTAAAAATATTATACTAGTGTACCAGCCAAGATGGAATGTCTTTAGTTATGTTAGGTCCTATCTTCTATCTATCTATATATTTTCTTAGTATTGTAACTTGTATATGTAGAGGGAACTATGGTAGGTGAAGCGGTGAAGTCCCTCAACGGGGATCTCGCGGTTCCGCACTTAACAGCATAGAGGGTATTCGCAGGGTTTTTTGGTAGATAGTATGCCGTAAGCCGCGAGGACTGCTTAAAGGCTTCTCCGTTTCGCACCCGTGAGACTTGCAAAAGGCTAGGTGTGAAGTTCGTTCACTGGTGTGCCCCTTAAGGGCGCCAACGTCTGTAAATAGAGGTTTTGTCTGCGTAATAAAAAAGGGGGAACTATGGTGTCTTCTTATAACTGGCAACTTCTTTTGACTGAAACGTAGTGCTTGGCATTTGGTTTCATATATATTTGTCTATTTACCGCGCTCCATATTATAGCAGTTACTCAATTCCCGTTTTCACCTTCTTATACTTTATTCTTGCGACAATGAAATTTGTTACACATATAGTTTATCACCTGGAATGAGGAGGAGAAATAGGATACTTTTATCCCAGAAAATGTGAGGTTCCCGAGGGATTCTACAAAAACTAAATTAAACGCGAACGAAGTCGCGGGCGGCTACTAGTTGATAATAAATAGATGTGGATGTAGACAGCAACCTCCTTATTAATAAACGATAAATAAGCTTGGATTAGTTAAGTGCCGTGTTTTGTTCACATTGCATTGAGTGCAATTAAGAATTCAATGAACAGAGACAAAACAAAGAGTAACTGATCCAAGCTTATTCTTCTTTTAATTATTACCTGTAGCCCCCTTACTACAGGTAATCTCTACATACATAAATTGAATTAGTTTGCAAAACTTCCATTTGCCCATTCATAGCAGGCAGTGAAGCATCAAGAGTCAGGACAGGATTAATGTGTTTAAAAATATCACATTAATTTAACGATCGTAGCTAAAAGTCTGTTTGACTTTCTTTTTTACTTGAAATAAATAAAGTAATAATTAGTTAAATAGCACATTTTCTTTTAAGAAAAGAAAACCTGCATTAAGTCCGCCCTTTGTATCATTTTAATGTAGTGGTTAATAATAAATATTTTCAACACTCACACCAATTAGCCTAGCCCCAAAGTAAGCAACTATAAGGCTTGTGTTATGGGATACTAGGGTAACGGATAGAATACATATACAGTACCTACATATATATGTATATTTATATAGAATTACATATTAAACATCCATGACTGGAGTACAAATGCTCGTTGTACATCACACAAACATCTGCTCCCACCAGGATTCGAACCCGGGACCTCTCGAGTCGGCGACACCATGAAACCCGGCGTACAAACCACTCGGCCACGGAGGTCGTTAACAAAGTATGTTAAAAAAATAGTAGTGCTTGTAGTAATATAAATAAAGTCTTTATCACATTCACAAGTAACTTGGCAATTTATACAGCCCTAGCTCGTGATCGTGGCAGGCGGTGGCAGCGGGGCGGGTGGCGGCGCGGGCGGCGTGTGACAAGGGATCGCGAGCCTCGTTTCGTCGCGTGCTTGCCTTGCCTACCGCTGTACACGACGCCTGACAAGTTTGATACTTGAAAATCTAAATATTTTTTAATGCTTTACGTATTTTCATATACACGAATAATATGAGTTAATTAATGTGTCGAAATGATGTAAAGGTTATTTTAATTACTTTCAATGCTGTGAATAATATTGTTATAAGTTAAGAAATATAGCTAAAAGAGTAACTAGGAAATGCAATACAATATTAAACACATTTCTTGTAGTAAAGTTGCTGTGAAGTTTTACTTTTATAAATATGCTATATTTGCTTACTGTGTCAAATAGATTGTGTTAATTTTCGAAAAACACAATCATCACTGGCAGCAGGTATTGTTAATTTCGCAAATAATATTTATTTAGCATACACATGTATGGGCCGGGTCGGGCCAACGAACAACATTATTGTAAAAGGCGAATCGACAAATTCTGGGAAAATAGGATAAATAAAACAATGGAATCTCCAACAGAGTACAGGTAAAATTGAATTCTCCAAATTTCTAAAATGTATTGTTAAGGAAGAGTCGAGATTGGAGGTTGCAGACATCTTTGGTTACCTTTTGGTTACATCAGTTCATGACATTGAGCAAGCAAATAGGCAATCTGAGATAACAAACATGATGCTCATGCTATAGTTGCTTTTGTCGCCTTAGTAACTGCTGGCGGACGGGCACCGTCCTTCAAAAACTTTTCTGAAATAAAGTAGAGCGGAGGCTGGGGCGGAGCGGCGAGATAACATCTCATTACCTCATATTAAGTACATAATATTACGCACTCTGGACTGGAATATGCTTACGGAAGTAATCCACATCTATCTTTCCGGATCTTTATAAGTACATATATTTAACAAAGAAATTTTCTAAGGAAAACATAACACCACTCACTGGCTGTAATAACCTAAACGACCAGTTATGTAGTCAGAAAACGAAATCGAGGACCTAATTTGTGAATGCGACTACTAGTAATCCTTTCAAATCACGTTTCTGACAAAAATATATCATGAAAATAAATTGAGAAATCAGAAATGTTTATTGAATTTCATGTGGTTAATAAGGTTTTACATAATTATAAGGTACAAACACATGAATCTTGTTAGGACATAACAATATTGAGCTTCATAATGATTTACATATCATATATGGGGCTGTGCTACGACTACAGATGCAGTCGGGAAGACTTAACGTCTCTTTCGAAACACGTAAGAGCTCGAAATAATATGTTTTTTATAACCCATTTTATGTCGCCAATCGCAGATTGAACGCGCTAACCATTTGCGCTATTGAGTTCCTCAATTATAAAACGTAACAGTTTCATAATTTGGGAAATATGAAGTTGGCATTTGAAATCGTATCATATTCCAGTGCAGGTAGCTATTACATATCGCTTCGACACATCTCTCCCAACATCAAACTTAGGCGGGTATAACATAATAGGTTCGTTATAGGTAGGTCGGTTGAACTCAGTCCTAACTCAATTTATGCCGCCAGAGAGCGGCACCGGAGGCTCTCTAGCGTTCACAAAATTATTTTGCCTCCACTAATAGGCAGGATGATTTTAGCAATCTAAACATACGTGCTATCATAATAGAATATAACAGATCTGCTGATAGATATACAAGGTTTATATATATATTTTTTTAAGCATTTAACTGGTAGATATTTAAATCTCAATTAAATATTACTAGAAAAAATCCACTAGGTTCCAGACAGGATTTAAACCTGCATCTTCCGTTATCCGGGCGGACGCTCTAACCAATTATGCTACCAAGGCCTTAATAGCCGTATCCAATTTCTTCGAGTATTTCATAGGCTGCAAGGCAGCGTCATCTATTCGCATTGTAGGTAATCCACAATGCAGCTGCCTTGCAGCCTAAGAAATACTAGAAGAAATTCGACGTAGCCATTAAGGAGCTGGCGAACAAAACGGTATAATTACGCATCTGGTCAAAAAACATTTTTTTACAGACAGGAGGTTTTGGACCCACAGAATTTATTTTCAGTCAAAATCGCCTAAAACAGTTTAAAAATTTCGTCTACAGTTCATGGTTTCGATCATAACGGTATAATTACAATAAAGTTTCAGCAGCATTGAATGTGCGATCGCGATTTCGTTCATACAAATTTGCAAGATGTCAAGTCTCAAGCTTCATATGGATAAATAAAAAACAAAGTATGTCAAAAAACAAAAAATAAGTATGTCAATCAGTTTTTTTACTGCTCTTTACTTTTATGTTTAATTTAATTTTATGTAATTATACCGTTTTGTTCGCCAGCTCCTTATATATATGTTTTACAGTTTGGCTAGTACTAAATTTAATTGTCAAAAAGAAAATGTCTTAACTTCCATCCTTCCATCCAAACTGGTTACCCTATATTTAACTATATAATAAGATGTGTTGAACTACTGGGACATAACAAGTTCTTTGCTGATTTCAGAATGTATCTTTAATGTGTAAATTGACAACGAGTTAGTGTAAAACGACTCATCATGTGATATTGCCACTTTTCAACATAAAAGAATTAAAACTACGAACAACATAGTTAACAAATATTATGCGCATTGTGGCCTTACCCTTCTTTCAGCTACACTGCATGTAAGATTACTATACGCTTATAAGTATATCATCGGTGTGCGCCAAGACTTTATAAAAATGCCGATGGGACGTGCCGAAGAATCGCAATTGCTTCATTTATCTTTTGCATAAGTTCATAAATACGGATTGCTGTACATAAAAATATAACCACAGAAGTATGAGCGTTCATGGCTTCTCGGGAATATTAAAGAGGTGTGTTTCCGTAGTTATTACTATAGTTAGTATTTAGTAGTAGTTATTTGTAGTAAAAACTGATAGGTATACTGAATTATTTTGTTTATTACACAACAGTACCAATAAGTGTTATTTTATAAACTTAATATGGATTAAGTGATTTTTTTTACTATAAATAGTTCTTTATTTTTTTAATAAAGACAATAGTTTCTAATAAGTTGTTGCTGGCCCGCACTGACCAAATTTTAGTAAAGCAGCCTCATACTAACAATCTATGAGCTGTGCATTTTAGTAGAAATCGGAGAGAGCTCAACTCAACTCAACATGCTACGTACGCCATCTCAAATCTACGATGTGACAGAATTCTGATGCAGTCTACGAAGCGTGTAGTAATTCGCCCAATGTACTAGGCACTCATAGAATATATAGAGCTCGAATATCGAGCGGGTGAGCATCGCGCGCGCGACAGGATACGGGCCGCGCTATCGCCCCGCGGCGAGCGAGCGTCACCTTGTCACCGACCCGGCTTAATGGGCCGCCGACTGCTGTGTACTTCGCCCGCTGCCTCTTGGTACTGTGATTTATGAGTTTAGTTTCGAGTCGAAAAATAACAGCTGCGGTTTATGGTGGCCTGGTTATTCGGCTCACTAGATAGTTTCTTCTTTTGAATAACATTCATATCGATGCTAGATGATTTTTTTATTGTTTGGTCACTTCTTAAATTACACTATATTCGTAATAATATGGTCAACAACTAGTTTATTTGAAAAAGTGATGATTTTCAGTACATTGTGTTTATTTCCAGAAGTATTTATTTTTTACAAGAGAATATCAATAAAACCAGATTTAATTTATTCATTGTTATTTCTATATTTTGATTGTCTCGATGTGATCATGTTTTTCCATATCATGAAACAATTTTTATGACATTCAGAGATTTATTCCATTATTTTCCTCTTCCAAAAGCACTTCGTCAAAATAGTGGGTGTAATTGATCACAGTTCAACATTGAGCAGCTGGCACGCTTCGAACTCGCTATAACTCCAGCGATGTGATATACAGTCGAATAGCTATATATTTTGGTTGGGAGCCGCGCCCACAACGCGACGCACATAAATCACGAGAAGTGTGGGATATACAATTAGCGCGTGACACGCGAGCTGGAGGTCGAGGAAATGTTATGTATCATGCTTATCAGTCGGTGCTTTTGACGTTGCCTTAAAAATTAAACAAGTATAGTAGTAAAAGCTATCTACCTGTAAAAATTAAGTACCTAGTATGGATATATTGTTAAAAAAATAGGTAAAACTCTTTTAATTACTGTTAACAATCAAAGTTTATTTAATGTTAAAAGGTGCCAAACAAGCATATGACCCTGATGGGAAGCGGCCACCATAGCCAACAGACGCGTGCAATACATAAAAATATCACTCGCACCATATCCTAACTTGATTCAATTACCTACCCCGTTCAGCCCTGTAACCTTACTCTCCGACAGAAACACAACACCACCACAAGCTATTGTTATTTTACTGTGGTCTTTTATAAGGTGGAGGTTATTTCCCCAGACCGGCGCTCCAATTCGAAAATCCACTATTCCCTACCTAAATGAAAAAAAAATTATACGTATAAAAAAAAACAACTTAACACGACTACAAAAAAGTTAAGAAACTGACATTGTATAATACATATCATCCATAAAATGAAAGGACGCGACTGACCGTCGTAACGAATGCAACACGCCTAGAATTCATATACATATAGTACAGCACAAGTAGCTCCCTACCTATAGGTATATCCGCTCAACGTTACACCGACTGGGCGTTGAAAAAAGCGCTGGGTTGCGGGCTGCATAAAAAATGTCTGGCCCGGCGGCGGCCGCTAACGCCCGCTCTAATGACGGCGCGCTCTGAGCCCGCCGCCGCCGCGCTTCAACTAGGGCTGTGTACGATCCCACGTTTAATATTTATTATTGACGTGATGTCCTGGCAGGGAACTTATTTCGAAAAACATTGATTATTTGAAATCAAAGCTCGCTTATATTAGTTTATTTATTGAAAAAATAGAAGTGTTGTGTTCTTGAATTCTTATATTATTTCGTATTGGTAATCTGCTCTCGCTTTGCATTGCTGTAAAAAAGGTTTGGTTTTTAGTATTCTACAAAGATAGAAGAAAGTTAAAGATTATATCTTTCATAAAGAACTGATGGTAAAAATCACATCGAAATTTGTTTCATTACTTGGGAGAAGTTAATGGAAATACAGACAAGCACGGAATGCGACTTTATCAAAATCAAAAGATAGTAATCTGTTCAACTACAAACAATATTTCATAGCAAATTTACTTTACACACCGTATCAAGATTTTTTTTTATTTAAGAAGTCCTAAGCTAATAATTTTATATTTTTTATTACAATTTTATATATCATGATAATACTTGAGGTTTGAAAACAACGGCCCGGGCTTGGGGATTGTTTGAAATGTCTGCCTGAGCGGCGCGGTCGCTAACACTCGCTCTAATGACAGTGGCGCTCACTGTTCGCCGCTCACATTAGTGGTAGGGTTGACTGTCAACATATTGATAAATATGACTTGATTAACTCGGGAAAGTAATACAAAGTATATTGTTCATCAAACATACTAGAATAAAAGTTATAATAAATTATGAAATAAACTTAATTTGGCCGAAGGTTTCCGTATAATAAAAAAGTATATACAGTACTTTTTAGATTAAATTAGGTAGAACAAAAAATACTTATACCCCGTATTTTTGTAACCCCCCTTTAATTTTCATTTAAGTTTTACTTTACTGCCGAAAAAGAGTGTAATAGTTTCGAAGTGCATTGTAGGTTTGTTTGTTATTATTCATTGCAGCTGGAATTTCATTGTTTCTTGGGAATGGTAAGTGCAACATATTTAATAGATAACCCCTGGTCAAGTACAGACATTTGAAACTTCAAATAGAGAAAACAGTTTTTGACAATATTACAGTCTAATGTGTGAAACCTTTCCTTGACAATTTCATAAAAGTGTTTAATCGTGTGCAGCCTATTAATGTTTCGCGACAACCCTGTTATTGCGGGTGTGAGACGTCTCTGGCATATTTAATTTGCTTGGACTGGTTTCAGTGTGGGCGCTGGCGTCATTACGTTTCGTTATGGCTTTGGAAGCCTGTTGCCAAGGTTCCGGTGTCTACAGATCTGCCAAATTGGTCTATGCCATAAAACCAGAAGATTATATTAAAAGCCTATTAAAAACGTAGAAAACCTTAATAAGTGAACTTTTAAGAGATTTTTTTCATTACGATACGATTTATTTTTTTATTTATTTAAGTAGGTTCACTATATTTGTACTTCCAAAAATAATTTAAAGCATATTTTTCGTATAATGAGAAATTGTAATGCAGACTTTAAAGCTACTTTTTTGTTCGGATGAATTATTAGCCACCCCCATTTACAGGTTTTTATCATTTAATTTCATGTCAATGTATTCACGCATACTTAACTGAAATATCGCGATAAATTTCATAATGATAGATATACCCATAGCCACCCGACAACCCTGCCACAGCGGGAGCGAGCCGCTTCCTACATATTTAATTTGCCTGGACTGGTTTCTGTCCAACCGGAGCTACTTTTATATTTACGGCCCTACGCTACGAGTCTATGCCAATGTTACTAGACCTCGCTCACAGTTATCCACACCCATTGAATTGATGGGTTAATATTATTACGTTTCCGATGACCATTTGAATTGGTCGTATGGAATGTGAAATTTATAGAGATTGAACATACACATATATAAAGTATACATTATAAAACTAGGTGGGATTAACCACTCGTCCTTCACCATTTTTTTTTTAATATTTCAAGCTTAATATTCTATAATACATTGACATACAAGTATCTCATATTTTCTTTTAATAAGCGGCGACAGCGGTTTTGTTTAAAGTATGAACCGGTATAGGTATTCGCATGAACTTATCAATAAATTACAGGATGACAGCCCTACAGCTTGGATGCCAGTCGTCTCTGAATATTACATCGATTACACAGTGCTGCATTACACCTGGCCTTTTGGTTTAAGTTCTATACCTAAGGGTACCTAAGTCCCATACGGCCTCTACTCCTTTTTATTCTGTACATAAGGAATTCCATTAATTTAGGCATTCCTTAAAAATATTATGAAAAAATTTAGTCATAATTTATATCAAAAAACTGTAGTTACAATATCAAAAAATAAATTAGTCTCCCTAGTTATATGATTCTAGAATTTGTTTTTTACTAGGTACTTTAAAATAACATCATATTACATGTGTATTTTATTTCACTCTTTATTATTTTTGTTAAGTTCGGCAAGATGTGGAGATGACTGGAGCGGCATACTTTTCAGCCGCAGCTCACCAACACTTAAAATTACGTAGGGTGGTGTAGTTTACTATGCTCAGTATTAGAAATTTCATAATTTCAAAAATAATGATCCCGTAGTATCTATGTGTTGTTTCTAAGTCAGCACTAAGAAAAACAACGTTTATCAAGAGTTCTAAGAGGCTATGTTGGCAACTGTGTGAAATAAAATGGCATAAATAAGGTTGGCGGCAACCCTGTGGTGGGCGCGAGCCGCCTCCTACATATTTAATTTGCCCAGACTGGTTTCTGTCCGGGCGCCGCGCCGCGCCATCCACCGCTACGCTTTGTTTCGTTATGGCTCTATCGGCCTGTGAAGATCTACAGCGACAAGTGTGTACTTTATCACTTATAATGTAAGAGCTTTCACTGGCATTGTTTTGTCTGTATTTCTTTAATATCCAAATTTACTTTGATTACACTTAGTAAAAAAATACTTTATTCCATTCATGCCATATATATTATTTGCGAGCTTGAAAGAGCATCAAATATATTTAAAAAATATCAAAGTATTATTGGGCGCTTTCTAATCGTTATCATTAATTTTATATAAGAAATTAACACCAACACAAAATGTATTATTGATCATAACTATAATCACAAGCCAACATTACTTCGACTAGATAAAACACGCCCTGATTTTGCAGCGGAAAATAGCGTATAATATCAAAGTGGGGTAAAAATCCGCTTAATCTCAGCAAGATACGGAGGGTGTCAAGTGTATAAGCTGAAAAATGTAATCTTTGGCACGAACTCAAGGAGACTTTGCCAGAGAAATGTGGGGAAAAACAAAGGAACTTCTGCGGTCCTATTGAATATTTAAAACTATTCAAGGGCCCGAAGTGTCGGACTGTGTTCAATGGACTTTCCTATTAATGTTTGATGCTTGTCCTCGGTGGTTTTATTCAAACATCACTTCCAAAGAATCATTAACATGTTGAACGCTGCACAAAACTGCATAACATATCCATATAACAATAGGGACATACTAATTTTATCAGAAACATTTATATATATATTTTTAATTAAAATGACCATCTAAAATTCTACTTCAACAATCTTCTCAACCAAAAATAACTTTCTAAGAAGCACGAAGATCCATTTACAAGTGAGGCAGCTCATATCTTAATTCATAATTCAATATTCACTTCGTTCCACTTTCTGCGGCGAAGTGCAAGTGCGCGAAAAAAGCCAGCAGGGCAAGCGAGGGGTGTAAAGGGGGTCGAGAGGCGAGGGTGTCACCCCTCCTTTATCGAGGGGAGGCGTCATCCCTTTCGTAGCCGCCGACGGCGCTTCGGCAATTATTATAAAGAGGCGACGATGTAAACTTGTGTAAGTAGTGGTTGTAATAAAGAACGTCGTGATTTATGGCCGCTTAACAACATGCTGTCCGTTTGCAATCGTTAGTATAAGTGTAAGTGCTGAAATTTGACTTTCATCGTAGTTTCAGTTGATACTTTACGTTTAGTAAAATACTATTAATTCGCCAAGCATGCTCAGTGAAAATGAACAAAAGGAAAATGCGATGCTGTGAAAAGAGTAGTATACTTTTTTTTAAAGCGTAGGTAGCGATTAATACTTCTGTTATAATCAATCTGTATGGACTACACATTAATATTGTGATAATATAAATAACAAAGACATTTTTACTATTCTGGACATTGTGTATCATTTAGTCATTACATCAATTTTAATCGTTACTTCGTAATTATTCAAAACAATGACGTAAACTTAAAAAGACAAAAACATACAATAGTATCAACACAGTGTTGTCCTTGTACAGGACACCGCGGTCGCCGCTACCGGCCACCGGGTGTCCTGGCCGCCACGGGTCGCCGCATGTTACCGTCCCATTCGCACTGCACCCATCCCACTCACACATCGTTTACATTCACACCACACAAAGAATACGTCCCGTCCCAGCTATCATTCGTGTGGCAATCGACACGGAATAGATAACGGTTCTGTATGTTTCAAAAGTTTAGTATAAGGTATCACTAGCGGATGCCGAGATGCTAATTTCCAATCCCTTTTACATTTTCGTCTGCGTGGAAAAATTGGTTTCTCTTCTTCAAACTCCCCCCCCCCCCCCTTGGCGTCATCCCCTTAAAGTATGATTTCAGGAATATAAGCTATCTTATGTCCTTTCCCGGGATTCAAACTATCCCTATATTGAATTTCATCTAAGTCGGTTGAGCGGTTTAAGCGTTAAGAGGTAACAGACAGACACATTTTCGCATTTATCATATTACAAGTCACTTCATCTGCGTGGAAAAACTTGGTTTTCTGATGCAAACTTTACGCCCCCTTAAAAGGGATTTCTGGGATAAAATCTATGTAGGAAACGGTTTCTATGTCCTTTCCATCAGACCATTTTTCGAGGAAAACGTTTTTTAAGAAAACTGCTAATTTCCCTGGCTTTCTTGATACTTGAGCGTAAATGGAGCCAAGATACGCACAGAAGTATTGCATACCTATTATAAAATAACGTCCGCCAGCACTACTTTAAAGACCTTTGAGATAAGACAATTGGCCACCGAGAAAATTCAGGCCGCCAATTTTAAAGTTAGAAAATAAGCAATAATTAATTTAATGTGTCGTTTGCGTTATGTTCTCTGGATTTGATGCTGTTTAATCATAAGGGGCGGCCCTTATGATATCTACATATATTGTCTACTTTTTTTCCAATTTGTCCTGACGTGTGTAATTGTGTAGAATTTAGAATATTGTTTAAGATCTAGCTGCTTTAAAAAACGCGTTGATGTCTCTTGTTAACCAGTTTACTAACTTTATATAAAGAAATCTCAGAAAATTAATAACATATACTTTAGTTATATATGAAGTACATTTAAAGTAAAATTATTTTTGGGGTTAGTGTATTTTTGATCGAAGGTGCCTTGCATGTTTAACAGATCTGAGATCTATTTCTTGCTTGGCTTGACACCGACTATAAATATTAATTTTAGTTAAAAATATGTATCGATCATGTAATCACACTTCTTTTAAGAAAAAAATCCTTGATGATTCATTTCAACGGATGATGTGTAAAAGCGTTAAAGACAGACAGACCAGGATAACAATCCTGGTGAAACATCACATTTATAAAATTTAAGGTCAGATTCATTAGTGCCTGATAAAGTTTCATATAGTTATCTGTCATATAAAACTAACTATCTTATAGTTAAAAGTGCTGACCAGATACTTCTGACAGATACTGCTATTCAGGATCTATGAAATATATTTAGAAATTTATCGTCTTTTAAAGGTTGTCAGGGACTTTACCAGTATCCCAGCAAGTGGCGAAATCAGCCCTTTATGACAATTTTAATTCAAATTAGATATAGAACCAAGTATTGTCAGAACTATCTACCTCTAATAATAACCAGTTCATAGATCTATCTTTCATAAAGTAAGATAGACGTGCTTACGTTAGGGAATATATCGGCACTATATTTATACACAAAACAGCCGTCTCCGAGACATATTATCATAATAATAAGAGCCGCTCACGCGCTGACTTCGATTATAATAAATGCAAATGAGAGGTGATGAGTCGCGTTCTATTCCCGTGCAGAGCAGGGCTGCTAACTGCCTGATACATGAATAAGATTCAAATGAGCACATTCCCAACTGAAATAATGGTATCTTATTAGTTTAGGCTATTTGAGACTTGTCTGGATTTTTACGGAATTGGTCTGACTTATTTAGTGGTTTGAAATAGTGGTCATCATAGGCCTATTAAAGTCCACACTGCTGAAGTAGAGGCGTTCCCTATAGTCCAGTAGGAATAGAGGGAACAAGACATAACCCACCACGCGTACGCACTCATTGGCACTGAGTCAGTGCGGATGGGTAGATGCTAACGAAGGCAGATGGCATAAAGGCACATCTATTCCAGACCATATAACAAATATGTGATATAGCATGTTATACAAGTGTGGCAAGTCCACACTTGTATAACATGCTATATCACTGATGATGCTGTTATAAAGTTATATACTATAATGTTATTAAGTTGTGTACGTATTATCCCGATTCACGGAAGAGCAAGAGATAGTAGAGCGTTGGTTGGCAATCTTCTAATAACCGAATACTTTTCTAGGTAGAAAAGGTCTGAAATTGAATGGAGAATCCGCTGTCCCTGGCTTCCAAAAGTTTGGGAGAGTTCGGCAGCCCTGTTCACCCGCCATTTTGTTATTTTTGGGAACTGGAAATGTCGAGCTCTGCGCTCCGTTAATCCCTGAATGGTGCGAAAAGTAAAAACTTATTTTCTATACAGCATTCTGTGATATGGAATACACTACACGGTGTCATGACGGACTTGCAGCTAAAGAATATCATAGTGTTCAAAAGCTGCTAGTAGACAATGGACATGGTACCACACGAATGGAATATTTTACCATGGGACGCAATTGTGTTCCAAACCAGGAAAAAGATATGCACAAACTTTTTAAGTTTTCTCTGCTGGTTTTGTTTTATTTTATTTAATATTTATTGCCTTCACAATGCAAATGGTGCAGTTAATGTCAGTATGGCAATCTCTACCAGTTAATCAGAAAGAACGTGCTGAGCTAATAAAACGGCGATTTGACGGATTGCAAGTAAAAGAAAAAATATCGAGCTGCAATTTCCAGTGCACATAGTAAAAGTCTATGAACGGACAAAGTGTATTTAGGAACTGTTATGGATGACAGGCGTATATTCCTGAAAGACCTATATTTTTTCAAAACCAATCAATGCCAAATTAATTTGCCGATGCCGTGGTGGATGTGTGGCTATAATGAGTAATACATTTTTACATCTTTGATGCTCTGCTCTGCTTTGATGTTCCAAAAACCAGAAACATATTTACCGAATATCATAAGTCACAAGTTTCTACTACGTCTCTAACTCTAATAAGTAATAGAATTGGAAATTCCATTGCTTTAACATAATTAATGTCAGTATAAAATGCTGTTAAAATTGGGCTACCTTACGGAAGTGTACACCACAACCTACATTAGTGCTGTGTTTCTTTCGGTCAGTAAGGTTTTCATTTATACTCTTGTATCGCAAGCTTTCTATAGATTTGGTGGTTTCTTCCCTTACCTACTTAACATTAGGTTTTTGTTTGCCACCCTTTTTACTTTAAACCTACTCGGAGTCTTTTCATAAGGTGTAAAATGAGACTTGAATATATGTTTTGGTTTGGTTATACTAATAAAAATAAAATATCATTGAACAAGCAATAAATCGACCACAGAGTTCGCTACACGGCGTGACGAATTAAAATAGGACGCTTACAATACTAATTAATGTGTCTACGTAATCATAAGATGGATGAAACAGGGTAAAACAAAAAAAAATTTCAAGCGGCCGCAAAACCATGCGGGCCGTGATCAATAGCAGGGCCGAGCAGTCCGGCCGTAAATTACCGGAACAGGACCGGACCAGTGAGTGGCCGGGCGCCATGCCGGATCGCGACTCATTATTTATGTTAAATATTCCGCTGGGATTTAGCGCGTATTTTAGTCGAATTTCAAATGTTGATACTTGCACAGTGCAGTTTGCGGATGTTTAATTATGATTTCAACATGGGAGGGGAGTATTATTTGTGTGATCTATTCCATTATCTTATTATTCGCAAATTTTAAATCAGCTAGAATTATTTTATGTCAAAACGAATATAAAATTTAAGCGATTTCAATGTCTAAAATAAAAACCCTATAGGTAAGTAGTTGATGAACTATTAACTCAAGCCAAAATATCACTCCCCTATGGAAAGGAATGGAGAACGCAGATTAGAAAAGCGAGCGTATTTAGGCGCTTTCATAATTATTGCTTTGAAAAATAGTTCTTATTGTTAAAACATACCGGCTTGAACGAGCTTCATTCATCTGGGGATTAAAAGCAAACCCAATCCTACAAAACTGGTGTTCAAAAATAAATATGAAGCATATTGGAAGTCAAAAATCTTTCAAGTGCTGGAGCATAACTGAAGCTCAAAAAATATTCTTCTAGTTTTTAGGTACTATGATATACTAAAATAAGATGACTCCTTGAATTTTAAAGGAAATTGCATTATTTAACTTTTTTGCTCCAAGTGCATTCTCTTTGAAAGCAAAAACTACATTTCCTTATAAAAATAACGTTTAATCTTAATCGTTTGTCACGCAATTGCCAATCTCATAATCGCTTTATCGTCTCCAATCAAATCACAGGCAAGAAAAAAGTCGCGGCTTTATGTGGTTCCTTCGTTAACGGTAAAAAACTGTCTGGAAATCGGAACAGACAATCGGGTTCCGGACGTCTGGAACATTCCAGATTAATAGGGGCTTAGCCGTGAAAAGTCACTGGCGGTTTCTCTCGTCTTAGATTGAGACTTGGCCTTTTTCACGGAAGCCATTCTTTTTGCTGAGAATTACGCTTCGGCGATAGCGACATAGATTTCTTGGTTTAAATGATTGTGGAGGAATTTGTCACAGCAGCCAATGTCAGAAAGGTAAAAAAGGTACATAAGTATTTTGTGATATCAAGTTTAAATATCATTTTGTTCTCTGCAAATGAACTTTATAGTTTGATACCTACACATATTATATAATTGTACTTTAAATTCTTAATTTTTATAAAGTTGAGTAAATACCTTCTGAATTATGCTGACTCGAGAGAAAACTACATATTTACGACATTATGTATATGTATATATTTCCAATTAATGATATTAATCCGTTATCTTAAACGTTACGTCGAAAATCGGCGGAAACTCTTGTATTAGGAAATATTTATTTACTTATATTAATTAAGGCAGCTATTTATAACTGAAGGATTGGTTTCATGGAGAAAAAGTCTTTTTTTACGACATTTATAAAATATTTATTTGTTTTCAGTAATCACATTTTTTTACATTTCTATTTGTGGCACATAGAACAACAGTTAAAATATATATTCTAAATACATTATAGAGATATACTGTCTATCTTTTTTGAGGTATTTATGATTTCTTACATCATACGCATGCATTACTATTAAACAGTAATCACAATTTATAACACAGATACTATTCTATCACACTTAAAATAAATTCGTATTATTCATTTAATTTGTCTTTACATAGTAAGAATTTATTAAAAATTATTGATCTATTCCAACTATCAAAACTTAATAGTCGTCGTATACACTGAATTACATTTTTTTATTCTCAAATCACTTATGTTTAAAAAGTTATGTTATCGTTTAAGAATCATTAAGGATTTTTTTCTGTGGCATTTTGATTTTTAGGCATGCAATATTTTTGGTAAATAAATTTACTTATCGGACGAACCAAGTAAGTAATACGAAAATAATACCTTCGTAAATTTAACACCTATTAAGAATGAAATAGATATGTAGTATCATAAATGTAAATAAATATACATAACTAACACAGCCAAAACATTGAGATCTACGTGAAAACATCGATATACTATAATATGACTAGTTTCCAAAACATTATTCATGTCTTTTGAGGTGAAGACATAAATGTCTTTTATTCATCTTTTGCACAACAGAGTGCACTTTTGTACTTCCTCAGTAATGTTTTTATAAAATCCGAATTCTACACATTAATCACATATCTAAAACACATTTAATATGACACATAATATATCTGACGTATCTAAATTGTATACTTTCATATGAGCAAAACATAAATTCTTATAAATCACGGGAATATTCTATGAGGTATATTCTGTTTCTTTTTAGCTCTGTCCCAGACTTTAGTCCTCGGCTTCAGAGCACAATGAGTATTCTGTTTTCAGTTCTCTTGTTATATCTTCCAGAGATTCGTTTCTCATTCCTATTGCTGCCCTTGATGCGAAGCTGCTTTGGGAAGCCATGCTGGCTAATATGCCATTCGACAAAGCTTGAACGGACAGTGCTTCTTGAGAGGGTCCAGCGTAACTGTATTGTTGATACACCGCCTGTATCCTTGCTGCATTAACCAATGTCTGAATCTTCAACTGAGTATCCAAGGCAAGACTCAGCGGCAATTTCCGCAACTGGCTAGCAATCAACTTACCAAACATCTCAAACTCATTTTCGTTTCCGTTTTCTGAATGCTGAGACAAATCCTGCGGTCCATCAGAATGCTCCCCGTTGCGATCGTCATAGTTTACCTTCTTTTGTTTCGTCGGGATAGGATATATAGTAGCCAAGGACGTAGTAAGCGGAGTCGCTATCCCGACTGGTGGATTTAAGAACGGAGCGGACGTCACCGGTGGAAGAATACCAAACGGACTAGAAGATTGATTGAGCCCAAACGGCGTATTCGGACGAGGTGATGGCGTGTTTAGCACATAAGGAGTCGAGGAGCGAGTAGAGCTCCGTCGTTTTCTGGGACTTTTCTTCTCCGGGGACTTGCGTTCGCTGAGATCCTGTACTGCATCACTGTCATCACTCGCCGGTATCTCCAGCAAGCTCGCATCCACCTGTATAGAAATAAGACATATCAAATCAGAGCCTCGCCTCACAGCGCATGTGTCGCAAGCGTAAACAAAAATAGTCTTACGGAGCTCGGTGTGACGATTGCCCGCAGAAACCTGTCCGCGTGCTCAAACCACGTGACGCTGGGCCGGTACGCATGCGCACCGGCCTTCCGCGCCGCGCGAATCTTCTTCAGCTCCACGCTGTAGGACGACCGTATATTTTTTATCTTATTCTTCAATTCCTTAACAGTGACGTCGACTAGATTCAACGCGTTTATTATCTCGACGTAGCCCTGCTCCCTTATTTTCTTATTCTTGTAGTTCTCCGATACAGGATTCCATAGATACTCGCGTTTCTCGTACTCGATTATCATTTGTATGGTGAGGTCTTCACTCCATTTGGGGTTGGCAAGGATCGCCACCATTTTGCATGGAATCTGTTTTACAGCATGCTGTTTTTTATGTGACAGCCGTTTTTTGTTAGAACAACAATTCGCGGTTAACCGGTATCAGTACTAGGAGCGCAGAAGGGTGCGGGCGGTTCGCATGCGCGCAGCATACTAAAAGCACGTCGATGGCCGGGGCCGGCGGCGGGGGGCTATTTCGGGAGTAGCCGGCTTCACGCAGCCGCGTGCTGTGGACCGTGCTGTTGCTCTCGCACCGCGGCGGCCAGGCCCGAGCGAAACGGAAGATTTGTGGCCGACGGCGACGCACCGGTGGACGTACAGAGTAGGATGCGTTTATGTGGGATGTTTTTTTGCAAATTTGAGTTGCTGCCTAATGCCGGCACTTCGCTTGGCTAATCGTGTTAGCTGTTTGTGAAATTGACACCAGTCTTAGGCTTATTATTTCTTTTAAATCATGATAATTACAGTCTGTGGTCAAGTTTACAAATAACAAATACGAATAGCCAAGTGAAGTGCCAGCATGAAACGCGAAATTTATTTGCGAATTGCCTAATTTAAAATATGTTGCGTTTAGAACAAAGTCAAACAGAAATAATAGTTTAATATAAAGTAACAGTTCTTTTCAATTATGAAGTTTTTAAATTTTAATAAATGCTTTATGTAATTTTAAGCATTCATGTAGAAATCAAGAAAATCGTCGTCCTACTTGAACGTTTGATATGAATACGGCCATCTTGGTCAATTACACGATAGTACGTAAAAAATAATAATAATAAAAAGTAATAGTAGCCGCTAATGAACCATGAACCACACGCTTTTAGTACAGTCAATCTGTAGGTTGAGTGGTGAAAAAAAAACCTAAAGGGTAAGTCTTGTTTTTTCTGTTGCCAAATGACGTCAGTAAGCCACCTTGGCGATGGGCATCTTCAACTCGTAGGCGTTTTTTGAAAAACTCAAAAAATCCGTCAAAAATTTTTTGAAACGCATTTTTCTTGTTTTGTATGCATTTTAGAAACTTTTTTTTTTACCATAATTGTAGACGGCGTTGAGTACTACAATTTATGTCATTGTTGCAATCTCGTACAACAAAAAATGCGCATTGTAGGTGGCGCTAAAGTCTCAAAAAAGTGTTTTTTCACTTTTTCACTCTGAAAATATCATTTTAATGGAAAACTTTAAATGGCAAAGTTGTTTTGTACATAATTACCAACAACTTTTGTATAAACATTTTTTTTGTATTACTTACCGTTTTCAAGTTATAAATTGCGCAGGTATGAAAAATCCAATAGAGCGGTTTTGGGCAGTTCAAGTACACATTTGCAGTGCACATTTCAATGTACGTTTTTACTATTTTTTTTTCAATCATGAAAAAAAATAAAAATAAAACTATTTTTTTTTTTTCATTTTTTTTTGTTTTTCAGTCATGAAAAAAAATATAAAATAGTAAAACGTACATTGAAATGTGCACTGCAAATGTGTACTTGAACTGCCCAAAACCGCTCTATTGGATTTTTCATACCTGCGCAATTTATAACTTGAAAACGGTAAGTAATACAAAAAAAAATGGGTGCGTGTACTTATGTAGGCGCGTGAGAAGTTATCCTTCTTTGGCATCGTTTAAAATTAGTTTTTAATAGCATGCAAATAATTAATTACAATAAATTAATAAAAAGTCTGGAAAAGGACACAGTCAATAAAGTTCAGTTTTAATTTGAAAAAATAAATAAATAATCAAAATATTCAATTAAAATCGCTACTGAATATAATTTATTAGAACATATGTGATTTGCACTTGTATGAAACTCAAACACGTATTCCGAATATACAAACTAGAAACATGTGGATAAATATTATAAACTAGCGGCCCGCCCTCGCTTCGCTTCGGTGTAGAGCTGAAATGTAGACTACAGTTTTTGTTCTCAGGCTTGTATTATACACAATGACATTCATCTATGATTCTTCTTATACCTGCATGCAAAGTCTCAGCCCGATCGGTTTAAAATTGATAAAGTTTCATACAAACTTTCATTCCTTATTTTATCCCCTTGGGATTTTCTTTATATTTTTTTCCGTAAGAACCTTGTACAGAGTATTAGAAAACTACAAAAAAAACAGCCAAATCGGTCAAGCCGTTTTCATGTTATGTCGTGACAACGGAAAACGGGTTTCATTTTTATATATATAGATATGAAAACAGTCTCTGTTCTAAATTCAAAACTCGTAACTTTTCCCGATGTTTGTTGTACTGTACGTGTTTCCCGCGCTAGGACCGCGAGTGGCCGCGCATGCGGTGCGGCGGGCGACGCGGTAATGGCAGCGCGGCACATGAAGTTAATTTTTTGTGTTACATGATGCGCGCGCATCTTAAAATTTCACTCTCAACAATTTTTCAGAACGCGCCTAAAGAAGTATAACTTCAAAAAATGTTTATACAAAAGTTGTTGGTAATTATGTACGAAACAACTTTGCCATTTAAAGTTTTCCATTAAAATGATATTTTCAGGGTGAAAAAGTGAAAAAACACTTTTTTGAGACTAGCGCCACCTACAATGCGTATTTTTTGTTGTACGAGATTGCAACAATGACATAAATTGTAGTACTCAACGCCGTCTACAATTATGGTAGAAAAAAAAGTTTCTAAAATGCATACAAAACAAGAAAAATGCGTTTCAAAAAATTTTTGACGGTTTTTTTGAGTTTTTCAAAAAACGCCTACGAGTTGAACATGCCCATCGCCGAGGTGGCTTACTGACGTCATTTGGCAACAGAAGAAACAAGACTTACCCTTTAGGTTTTTTTTTTCACTGAAACGATATTTTTTTCGACAGATTGACTGTACTATTTATCACGATAACCTTTTAGTGTCAAAACGTACTTGTTGTACGAAGTTTTGGCACGAATTTCTTCGGAATGATACACGCAGGTGCGGCAAACATAAGAGAACATGTTTCATGACTTTCGTTTCCCAAAATAAGCTTCTAGAGGCGAACAGCTTGGCGTGCATTGGTCGCTATTCCAATTACAGAACAAAATGTTATTCATATTTTGTTACTGTTGTTATGTTACTATGTACTAGGTATGTTATGTTAATGTTATGTTATTTTTTTAGTTTAGTTCACTTACTTAGTTAAATTGCAAGATTCATGATCCCGCAAACACTTATTTCAATAGCCTTGGGTATGATTAATGCATGTATATAAAATAAATTGAATAATCAAATACAATTTTTAAATAATTTGGATTTCTGGAAACAAAATAATTTCGCAAAAATAGTTAAAAAAAGAAATTACTATTAGAAAATAGAATACGCCTACTGTGTACGTCGACCGAGCGACCGTGATCCTTGAGAGGGCAGGACATTCGCTACTCGTCGCCCGGTGAGGTCTGCGAATATTTTACAAGCGAAATTGAACGTTAAAACTGAAGCTTTAAGGTATTCACTAAAACAAAATATGCTAGCGAATTTCGGTGACTGATATTTATATATGTGTGGTTTGATAGATATATGTAGAGCGGCGATGTTAGCGACATCTGGACACGTTCGGGTCACGCATAACCTGTCGCTAACCCCGGTTTAATTACATGCAAATTAGCGAGCACGTTTGTGTTTTTATAAGGGTCCGTTTGTAATGTAATTAAAGCTAGTTTGGCCTGTGTCCTATCTAGAATATACTGGGGTATACTATATAATTGTATGTGTGTATGTATGGGTAAGTATGTATAATTTATAAAATCATTTCGAAACAATCACATCACGCTTAATTAAGTTTTGAGTGAAATTGGTTATTTTGTGTCTTTATATTTATACTAAAATAAAATAAAATTTGGAGTTTTTTTTTATTTTGTCCTTATGCTCAGTTTTTAGTTTAAAAAATCTTCTTTATAGTAAAAATGACGTGTTAGGGATTATTGCAGCAGTGTCATCTTCCATTTCAGGCACTGTGCTCAAACCAGATTTTTGCATGGGTAAATGAAGTTATTATATGGATAAGGAGTGTACCTCTGAAAATTGCAATTTCAATTGTCTATTGACTAATGCCACCGGCAAAATTACAGTTTGTTTTTATTTAATTTTACGGGTTTATAATTCCGCAGGCTGCATTATCGTTTCCAGGTTCAGGCTGAGTTCTGGAATTTCGCCGGTGCAGTACCTGCGCGGGTCACAACAGTTAACTTAACCCATTTGGCGAGGCGTTCGATATTTTTTCTGTGGTATTCCTCTTGTCTGCACGTTTATTTCGAATGGCAATATCTAATGGCGCTCGCGAAACGATATGAGCTCTTTTTTATGGTACCGATTGACTGTATAAAATTATCAAAAATCTGTTTTCACTAAATACATTTAAATACACATATCGAACCCGCAAATCTGTACTACCAATTGTGAAAATATTTCGGTAGCCATAGTGTGTGCACAGGGTCTAAGTTGTCTTTGGCCCTGTGCCACCAAGTTTATAGTACAATTACTCTATCCGCTGCGGAGTTTATTACAGGAAAGGCGCTCGCGAAGCGCTAGGAGCTCAATTTTATGGTACCGATTGCCTGTATAAAATTATCAAAAATCTGTTTTCATTAAATACATTTAAATACACCTATCGAATCCGTAAATCTGTACTACCAATTGTGAAAATATTTCGGTAGCCATAGTGTGTGCACAAGGTCTAAGTTGTCTATGGCTCTGTGCCACCAAGTTTATAGTACAATTACTCTATCCGCTGCGGAGTTTATTACAGGTAATTGTATTTATTATAACAAAGACAAACACCTCTTAATATACATAAATAAATTGTAGTGTTTTTTATTTAACAATTTCGTAAGGAAGCAATTGTTATTTCAATTAATGATGTTGAATTTTATTGAAAATACCCAAAAAGACTAAAATTCTCATTACAGGGGTGCCAGATAATAATATTTTTGTAAAAGAAGTTTATCGTAAATACATTCAATTAATAAAAATAACATTATACACACTATTATGTGTTTACCATACACATGTAATGACAATATGTAGTATAGTAAAGAGTGTGAACCGGCATCTGCATTCCGTTAAAACTTAAATAAGTTTTTAATTTCAGCCACTAAGCAACTTGTAAAAATATATGCCCAGAGCCAATATTATCCGCACTACCTAAAATACAACACTATACCACTGGGGCTACCTAATGGTTTTAATTTACACGATATTTCTTAGTTATATTTCTCACAAGCAGAGAATTGTGAATATATATTATATATACGTATACTGATATAGGTATATGAATGCAGGTTATGTCGGTTTGACGCCATTTGCCAGGATATCTTCGCGGTAATGAGGGCGGCAGGAGGCGGGTGAGAGCCACTGACGAGCCTACCACGACCCTACGCACTTGATATTTGCAAGCGAAAATAACAATGATTGTGGCATTTTTTGATACTTATTTATATGTATTTATAATTTATCTACTCCTGTTCCTCCTTTCAACTGTTACTTTTGTGGCATATGTAACCTATAATCCTTCTTTAACACCTAAGCCATTGCTATACTAAAATTCATCTTCACATGTCTCTTAAATAAGTAAATGATTAAAATTAACTAAGTATATCCTCTCATTTCATACAATATTTAAGAGAATACATGTCTTTAAATCAACAACTGCCTTCTTCGTAGTATCTATATCATATAACTCGTAAGTCTTGGGCACGACATATGCGGGATCCTTATTTTATGTGTTTCAAAATAACATTTAATTTTGCATACACTATATGCGCTTTCGAAATCTTCAGTGACCTGTACTTTTTATTCTTTAGTTTTATTTATCATAAGAACCATAATTATATAAAGCCCACAAGAAAGACTAAGGTATCATTACATCAAACTATCTTAAATTTTAATCAAATCATCCTTCATTTATAAATTACATCATCTTAAAAAGTAAGCCAAAAAAAATATCTATAGATTTACAAAAAACTATAATATTAAAGACATAACTTAAGTACGGCTCGGCTAATTTGATTATTTATTTGTAGTATTTAATTTGCAAGAAATGACAAACGAAATAGGGGTGGATCGCGAGTTATGTACAAAAGATAAATATCAAGGACATTTCATTGGTGTACAGCCCGCACTTGACGCCAAAGGCGCGGCTCGCCCGGCTACCGCAAGCTACGCTTGTAATATCTACGTGTTTATGTCTACGTAGTTATGTAGCGTTGATATATCGGCTAGCTTCAAACTTTCCTTCAGCGGGCCATTTTAGAGTGTTAGGGATTGTATGATATGGTCTAGAATATTACTTTTTTGTAGTAGTACAGTCAATCTGTCGAAAAAAAAATCGTTTCAGTGAAAAAAAAACCTAAAGGTAAGTCTTATTTTTTATGTTGCCAAATGACGTCAGTAAGCCACCTTGGCGATGGGCATGTTCAACTCGTAGGCGTTTTTTGAAAAACTCAATAAGACCCTCAAAAATTTTTTGAAACGCATTTTTCTTGTTTTGTATGCATTTTAGAAACTTTTTTTTCGACCATAATTGTAGAGGGCGTTGAGCCTACAATTTATGTCATTGTTGCAATCTCGTACAACAAAAAATGCGCATTGTAGGTGGCGCAAAAGTCTCAAAAAAAGTGTTTTTTCACTTTTTCACCCTGAAAATATCATTTTAATGGAAAATCGTAAATGGAAAAGTTGTTCCGTACATAATTATCAACAATTTTGTATAAACAATTTTTTGTATTACTTACCGTTTTCAAGTTATAAATTGCGCAGGTATGAAAAATCCAATAGAGCGGTTTTGGGCAGTTCAAGTACACATTTGCAGTGCACATATCAATGTACGTTTTACTATTTTTTATTTTTTTTCATGATTGTTATAATTTTGATTTGTTATTGACATGAAATATCGACAATTAGAGCTTTGGATTTATTTTCTTGCATGAATTAATTGCAGGAACAAAAGTAGTTGATAGAAAAATGATTATTTTGTCGAACATATGAGATAAAAATTCTAAATTGTTATTAACTTATTTCCTGCTGTTAATGCGTCCGAGCAACATTTGGAAAAAAAAAATTCAGATGTGCAACTTGAATTAATACATGATAATCAATCACTTCAAAGTTTAATAATAAAGTTTAACTCCAAGAATATGAATTTAAAACAAATTGTTTTTATAAACAATTGTAATCGTTATAGCAAATAAATCAAAAAGCTTGTTATTGTAAGAATTTTAAAATTTATACAGGTATATTTGATAAGGTAAATTAGTACAAATTGTAACTAAATCATAAATCAAATGTTTATTGCTAAATGTATACATATATCAAAATATCGAAAGGTATGTTAATAGGTGCTGTTGCAGAACTGAATATATAATATATCATTTCTTGGAAGTTCGTAGTTTCTTTCTCTGTGGCTCTGGAGTTTCGGTTCTAGTGAGAGTAGTACTCATGTTACCTGTGGACGATTCTTTATCACTATTTTGAGACATTGGATTACTGATGTTTAGTGAGAATCGCTTCGATGAAAAGTGTACGACTTGAGAGGGAAAGTCCAAATCATCATCGTCAAGAAAAGTGTCTTCTTCCACCTCGATCTGTGGCACGTTACTGCAATACTCGCCGCAACAATTATTACAATTAAAAAAATTGTTTATACGAAAGTTGTTGGTAATTATGTACGGAACAACTTTTCCATTTAAAGTTTTCCATTAAAATGATATTTTCAGGGTGAAAAAGTGAAAAAACACTTTTTTTGAGACATAAATTTTAGTACTCAACCAACGCCCTCTACAATAATGGTCGAAAAAAAACAGTTTCTAAAATGCATACAAAAATTTTTTGAGTGTTTTTTTGAGTTTTTCAAAAAACGCCTACGAGTTGAACATGCCAATCGCCAAGGTGGCTTACTGACGTCATTTGGCAACAGAAAAACAAGACTTACCCTTTAGGTTTTTTTTCACCACTCAACCTACAGATTGACTGTACTATAGTTCTAATACTATATAGCTAAGTATTTATTTAGTTTTTTTTTTTGTTGAGTCTTATAGTCAGCACCCCTGTTAAAAAAAAAAAGATAATGTAGATGCTTGCTACAAAAAAGGGGAGGAGGAGGAGGTTATCGTCGCCCCAGGGGTAAAAAGCCCGAGCTAACGAGTGCTTCATCAGGGTGGCATGACATTACAGGCGGTACAGGCACGCGCCATTAGGCGAGCGGGCGCCCCGGAACGGGCCCTATTTCCTTTAGGAAGCGCACCCGGAAGCCGCGCCGCGTCCGCTCAGTCAGCCAACTTACAGTTGCTGTTTGATTATGAGCGCCTGGTACTTTCCAGTTGCGAAATTGCATTGTTGCTCCTAGTAATAATACCCAAGCTGGTGTGTATGTGTGTATTACCTGAAACAATAAAAATATGAAATCAATTCATATTCGCTAAAAAATAAATCTTTGATGAAAATTTATTCGAATAAAATAGAAGAAATAATTTTAAGATTTTATCCATTTTATTTTTAGCACAAGACATTGATTCATCATTGATAGCTGGATTGAATGAAAATGAATTTTGTTCATAATTAGTTTCCAAGTCACTTCCAAATCTACAACTATTGAACTGGGATAGCGTGAATCTATTCGCTTTTGTACTATAATTTAGTCATGTTAAAGAGTTAATCGTTAAAATCATTACCAACGACACCTTTTCTGTGAACAACCTTCCATAAAACGCTGCCTACACGTATAACATCGGCCGTTTCCTTTAACGTTGAAAAACAAAAAAATAAAAAAAAACAAACTCAATTTTAAATTGGGGACGACACGTTCGCGCCGTTGGAACATTAATCAAAATTAAAAGTGGATTAGGAGCGGGACGCGTCACGTACGCACCCGGGGCGAATGTATCGCCCGGGGTCATCCGGTCACATCCCGGGACAAAACTGGGACACTGGACAGTATGTGCGTATTCATTTTAATAGGTGTGAGTCTATATTTATCATAATTACTTATATTATTTCACCTCCCGTGCAGGAATTAGAGTGTACGGCGTCGTCCTAATTGGCAACGATCGTACGATGTCACGATACGATCTCATTGTGCGATGAAATTAATGTACCTGTGCTCGTGCTATGGCTTACGAGCTATATAAGGATACTTCTGAAGAAATCCGTATGTTAAAAATCATCTCACGACGAGAACGTAATGTTGCATTAATCTTACGATCGTTGCCAATTATGACGACGCCTAAGAAAAACGAAGGATGTGTCAGCTGTTACTTTCCCGTGCAGAACGGACGATATTTAGAAGCTGCTGTATATTTGCATAAAGACGATAAGTTTGAAGGTATCCTGTTTCATGAAATCCATAGAACACCTGATTACATAAAATTTAAAGAATCAGTTGTCGCGTCGTTTAAATTTATGTAGTTATTGGAGCGATTTATACATTAAACATCTGGCTCTAAAGCTAACGTGCGTATCTTTAAAACTCTGCTAACTCCTAAATAGATTATAATATTAATAATCCATATAGATCAAAAAATAAGAATCACACACCAGCTCAACGGAACGAGTATTTTTTCTTTCAAGCGAAATATTATGCTGGTACAACAATACGAAGACATTATACACTACAAAACCCCGCTAAAATCTCATTGAAACCAAAAACGACACCACAAACCACATTTATGTAGGTACGTACCTATATAAAAAAAAAAACTAGCAAACCACAAAATCCGCACTAAATTACCAAGTATTCCGCCACAAAAGCAGTAAAATACGTGACCGCGGAGACCCGAATGCGGGCGAGCCGTCAAATTGATAACTCTGTAACGCGGGACGGACCGACCCGTGTCCCGCAAACACAGCCGCGTGACAACCCGGTCAACCTTCACTTATGGAGTTGGGATAGATATGGCCATAGGTTGAATAAATGTAAGTAAAGGTGTAGTGTTTGAGTAAGTTACACTAAACTGTGTTAAAGAGAAAAAAAAATGGGTGCGTGTACTTATGTAGGCGCGTGAGAAGTTATCCTTCTTTGGCATCGTTTAAAATTAGTTTTTAATTGCATGCAAATAATTAATTACAATAAATTAATAAAAAGTCTGGAAAAGGACACAGTCAATAAAGTTCAGTTTTAATTTGAAAAAATAAATAAATAATCAAAATATTCAATTAAAATCGCTACTGAATATAATTTATTAGAACATATGTGATTTGCACTTGTATGAAACTCAAACACGTATTCCGAATATACAAACTAGAAACATGTGGATAAATATTATAAATATGAAACCTATAACTGTTACTTTATTACAAAAAATAGCCCTTGCTGAGTTTCTTGCCGGTTCTTCTCGGTACAAGGTCTCCCGCCGTAGATTTACGAACCGATGGCGTAGCGTTTGACTTTCACAAGAGCTTGTAACAGCCTAGACTGAATAAATGAGTTTGAGTTTGAGTTAGAGTGGTAGGGCATAGCGGATTTTCCGCTCAAATTACCCATCTGAAGCAACCTCCACCTTACAGTATTCCACAGTAAAATAACACTATCTTTTGGTGGTGTTGTGTTTCTGTCGGCGAGTAAGGTTCCAGATCTCCAAGGGTTAGGGGATTGGTCAGGGTAGGCATCTATAGGCTATGGTGGCCGCTTACCATCAGGCGGGTCATATGCTTACTTTGCCACCCCGTTTACATAAAATAAGTTTATAGGATACGATGTGAATTTCTATTATAATTGCTAAAATTAACATTCTTATCGTGAAAGTGGTCCTGGCGTGGCCTTCTATACGGTATTGAAAAACTAAACTCGCCATCCCGGCAACGGCCGCGGGACAAGTTGGTCACCCGTCAGATATGGGACAGGGGTAGACAGGGTGTTAGCGATGGACTGTAAAACTGTACCCTTAGCACGAACTATTATCGAATGAGAATAGTTGAACTCGATCTAGATATACGTCAAATGTGTAATGATTTTTAGTTCTCGTTACGTCCGTTGTGGCGCTGCTGTTCAAGTTTCCATTCAAAATTTGATATTAACATATTGCACTCGCAAACTATTCGAATTCGATATTGTTTACTGCTAAGGGAACTGAATGAAAAAATCGGAAATAATGGCACCTTATTCTGTGGGTGTATTCCTAAAATCATCACTTTAGAAGTATTGTTAACTTAGTCCTGTCGTGTTCGTGACTTTATAGTTACTACCGTACTCAGAAAAGTCAAATGCCTCATTAAGTCACGTGTTGTCTCATTGTGAAGTTATCGCAAAAAGTAACTGCATCACTTTTAGTCAAACTTAAAAGTAAACTAACTTATGTGAGTGCGGTCTTTTAGAGTATGACTAAACGCGAGCTAGTGAATGGGTGCTTTTATTAATTTTGGCAAATTAAAGTGTTTTTTTTTACATCGCCACAGATTTTTTCGTAAATTATTAGCATGTGTGTCACATTTTTAATTGTAATTAAACAACCAGCGGTGGGTCAGTGGCAGAAAGCTCGTCTCGCTCGCTCGTACGGTTCCTAGCCGAAGAAGGATTTTTTATTATTAACGTTAATGATTTTAAAAGTTACAGTTGCAGCTGCAGCGTGGTTTTATAAAACCACACCACACCACATCCTAGGAAAAAGATTCCGGAACGGAAAAGCGTCACGAGCGCCACACGACTATATATATATATATATATACATGTGTGTGTTTGTGAGATGCGGGCGCAACTCTTCCCGATAGACATGAAAGTTGGAGGGTAACTCGGCGAAGGCTAAAAAGCTACGAGTGACAAGAGCGTCACATGTGACAATATAACATTAATATTATAAAGGCCAAAGTTTGTGTGTGAGTCTATGTTTGTTAATTCTACACGTCTAAACCTATGCCTAATAAACCGCGGGTAACAGTCGCGGGGCACAGCTAGTATGACTTAAATAATCGTATGTATAATAGTGATGCGTGCTCTGCTTCATTCCTCTATGCCTTATTAACCGCCTAATATTAGGTTATTTAATAAAAGAAATTTCACTTCAGATGTGTGGCCCATGCACACTTTTTTTTGTGCCAAAGTGGCAACCCTATGCATGACCCGCTCTTGCGGCTTATCCGACGCCGTCGGCCACGACCTCCGCGTGCTCCGAGCGCAGTGTTGCCAGGTCTCCAGATTTTACATGAGATCTCCTGTTTTTCTGATATTTCTCCTGTTGTACTGTTTTTCTACATGAATCTCCTGTCTTTCTAAGAATACGATTTTCTGTTTTAAATTGCATGTTGGGTTGTATTTTCCGCCATTAATAATGTAGGTAACCTTAATAATTATAAAATAAATGTTATTGTCTACAAAAAAAACTAGCGTTAATCCACAGAAACACATTCGTTAGTGATCTTTATCTTGATTTGATTTACCAATTCTAGGGCGGGGAGGGGGTCACATCGGAAAAAGTACGCCTAAAGTACTACTGTTTTGTTTTTCTTGTAGCTCTTTCCATACATCTACTGTGTTTTTCAATAACGCCAACCGATTTTTAAAAAATGATTTGGCAACACTGTCCGAGCGAAAGAATCGGCACCCGCCACCGCTCTCTTACGTAGGTGCTTTTTAGTGTCAACCGAGCCGAGCTGTTTATTATTTTATGCAAATACTAATGCGCCGGGATGGAACGATAATATTTGCCGCGTCTCGCGTCGGTCGCGGTCGGCGTCGCCGTGTTTTCTCAGTCATGCGATGCGAGTGTTAAAAGCCTGTTTTTATATACCTACACCTAATCCATACTAAAATTATAAATGCGAAAGCGTGTCTGCCTGTCTTTTAGTAAGCTCGATTAAACCGCTTAACCGATTTTAATGAAATTCGGTATGTAAATAGTTTGAGTCCCGGAGAAGAATAAAGGATAGACAATCAAGACATCATCCTTTAAGGGGCTGAAAAATTTGTATGGAAAATCAATTGAGACACGTACACGAAGTCGCGGGCACACATTAGTAAAGTATAAATTTACATCTGTACATAATATAATGTTTAAATATTGCGACAGCGAGATTGTCTTTTCTGTCATATTATTATCAAAGGAGTTGGGCTTGGTTACTTTCAGCTCAGTTTAAACTTAATCGCAATAGCAAGAAAAATTACGGCATAAATATAACGACGATATACGTCCACAAATTTATTTTATTTTCAATGCTTTCATGTCTAAGCATTAATTTTATTTTATTTACTTCTCTATATAGATTGAGAACTTAATCTTATCATGGGACTTCTGATATGATTTTGACATTCATCATCATCATCATCAGCCTATTAATGTCCCCACTGCTGGGGCACAGGCCTTCCCTATGGATGGAATAGGGAGATTGGGCCATGACCCACCACGCGGGCCCAGTGCGGATTGGTGGATGCTAACGACTGCAAATGCAGCCGGGACCAACGGCGCCTTCCGAAGCACGGAGGAGCTCAAGATAATAAATTTTTGGTCCCCCATCCAATGACCGACCACTGCGAAAGTTGCTTAACTTCAACGATCGCAGCGGAGCTAGCCACCTGCGCCATCGAGCTCCTCATCATTGACATTCATGTTCTTTAAATTCGTTTCAAATCCAATATAACCTTTTATTCTAATTACCGCTCTTCCTACTGCACTGTCGTCATTTAGAAATCCAACTTTTAGAGGAATTACGAGATCAGGTGTGCGCTGGGTCTCATTAAAGCCCTTTGTTACGAACCCTATAAAGAAAGGGACAAATTCGGGAATGGAATTAAACGCGGCCCGGCGTAACTCGATAGAGCGTCCCGGGACGCGGGACGGGAGCGAACCGGGACTGCGTAGCGGACCTAAAGTCGCTGGAACGGCTCTCCGAAAGATTCTTTTCGATTTTCAAAACGAATTTAAAAAAAAGTAATAAATTATAATATTCAACGTTTTATTGTTTTTCATAATGCATACAAGATGTTACAAAAAATGCACAATCATGTACTCCTTCGGGCACAACAATCAATTAATTACAGAGGGAGAGTGACACCTACGATTACATAAAAACGCTAATAACAACCAAACGATAATAACTATGACTGACTATTACAATTCAGAATTTATATTACATATCTACAATAAATTAAAATAGGTATTAAATTTCATTTGATTCTATAAAATCACGTATAATCACAATAATTGTGTGTATAGTAATTCATTCAATTAATAAAAAGATAATACATAATTGAGGCCTCCATACATGAAAGTGATTTCTATCCACTGTTTTGGCTCGATCTAGCTTTAAATATTGTGCAAGTTCGAAATACGAGTAAGTAGAAATAGTAGAAGTATTTATTGGCAGTGGAGAAAAAGAAATAGATAGAAGTATGTAAACCTTGTACGATACTACAACTCCTAGTCGCAAATCCTAGCTGCAAAAGAAATACACATTTATTCAATATTTCAACTGTCTAACGGTTTATACCCCCCTGCCCGCCAAGCATGAGCACCGCGATATGATATATTACGCGTTTTTATCACGCTCAATTGTAAAATTACTGTGGAGTTGGACAGTTAGACGCGATAAAAACGTGATATAATGTAAATTGTGATTCTCATGCTACGGGGACTGGCATGAGCACGTTATGATATATAACACGTTTTTAGCACGCTCAATAGCAAATTACTATGAACTTTCAAAGTTAAATGCGACAAAAAACGTGATATAATGTAAATTGTAGTGCTCATGCTACGGGGAATGGAATGCCTACAGAGCCGCACTGACTGAACGGACGTTCATCCACATCTGGCAGTATGGTAGTCCATTATACGAGTAGCATTGTCGGAAATTTTACACTCATCAAAATGAAGATCAATCAAATTATGTACTTTATTTATTTTGCTTTATTTTACTGCCAATTTGAATAAAGATTTTTTTTAATGAAATAGCGATAGCGGATATCACTTTAGATGCGATGCAATGAGCATCTACTCGTATGATACAAAACAACAGGAAATCCAAAGAAAACTTTAGGGAGTGTGGTGGGAGGCTGTTTTGATGTTTTTGTTTGATGTTTTTCGTCTTTGTCAGACATGTCTAACAGTTTGAAAAGTATCCACTGTTCTTGTTCTCTTGAAAAATGTAAATCTAAACAAAGATTTTTTTAGACAAAATAGGTACCTTTTGTTTTGTCTAGCTAGATACCTACGCTTATCCTTGAATGTTGCATTACAAGGGTTGGTTTTTATTTAAATTGCTAATTGATGTTTCTTTTTAACTCGATAAAAAACAAAGCTAAATAAATAACAATATCCTAGAGGCACTGGCTTTTGAACCTCACCTATATATTTTTTTTACAGGAGATCGTAATATCGAAGAACGCTTAATCGATTTCGTGGAATTATGGTAAAGGTCTCACCACCGCACCGGCGAGGAAGCGACTAACTATCAGCTATTTTATCGCTCAAAAAACGTACAATAAATAAAAGCGATGCATAACGATAATTATACAGATCACTGGCCGTCATTCCGTTCACATTGCCTCCGAGAATTCGCTCCACTAGTTTGTCGCTCAGCGACAAGAGCCATCAAAGATAATACTCGTTCAGTGATGCTCACTTGGCCATCATAAAGCGAGTGGCGCGAGTAAGCGCCCTTCGTACTTACGCTTATAGCCCAGCGATAAAACTCTCGAAATACACAATCACTTCCAGCCGATCGTCAAATTGTTTCGAGTTTATAATTTTACTCGCTTCTCGTTCATCGTTGGCGATGGGACAAGTGCCTAAAGAAAGAATATAATATAGTGTGATCCATAGGCGGAGCCACTAGGCAAACATAAAATATTTTTTTGAAAACATTGGAACATAAACCGATCGCCCTAGATGACTAGGGCCCTTTACAGCCGAGGGGATCATTAAGTAACTTTATGACATTCGACCGCCAAATCACTAGTCAAGAAACAAACATTTGCAGGATCTGTCTCCTAGAATACAGGTTGACCTAAACTAGGAGGCAGACTAAAAATTGTTAACGTTGGCACTGTATTGTAATAAGATATCGTTAAGAAAATTGTTTCTGTGCTGTTTTTGGACAATAAACTATTATTATTAGAAATCTAGAAAACTAACTAACTAGACTTTCGTCACTATCTGCACTGGGTCGCCCGACGGCAGGAGACGCCGCGATGCCATCATTGCGACGCTCCCGACGATACGGCCGAGCACATATTGTTGGAGTTCCCGGCCTGGCCACGACAGCTATAATGCGGAACCCTCTTGCTGCGGAGCATTATTGCTCAGCGGCGAGACGGCTTGGGGGGCAGCCATCGCCTTCTGCGAGGATGTCATCTCGCAGAAGGAGGCGGCCGAGAGGGAACGGGAGGATAATCCTCTGGCCGCTCCCTCCTACCGCAAAAGGACAGGTAGGGAATGGCGAAGGCGCGCCCTGGCCGCGCCCGCCTTGTGACCCCCCTACCTGAAGGAATCCCTCGCTGCCCGGCATGGCGTCAGCTATTTCGATCATCGACGGATTCCGTGACGGCAGCCCTCTCTTGTAGCTCCGCCTATATGAGAGATTAGCGGAAGGACCTGTGAGGGGAACTCCTAGACAGTCCTTCCGCAGCGGACGGGGAGTGGCTAGGCCGGGAGGCTGTTGGGTGCCGTGACGAAGTGAAGTCCCACAACTGGAATCTCGCGGTTCGGCACTTAACAGCGTAGAAGGTATTCGCAGGGATTTTTAACGGATAGTATGCCGTAAGCCGCGCGGACTGCTTTACGGCTTCTCCGTATCGCACCCGTGAGACTTGCGAGAGGCTAGGTTTGAGGTCTGTAAATAAAGGTTTTGCCTGCGTAATAAAAAAAAAGGTCTGCTTTATGCCCGCGGGGTTGGCCAAGGGTTTGCTAACGGGTAACACACACACTCGACCTTCGTGGTCACTAGTCAAAATACATTAAAAAACTTAAACAAAAACAGATCGCTTATCTAGGTCGGCTTTATATCCACGGGGATCGCTAAGGGTCCGCTCGGTGGCGGGTAACTTAGGGACATTCGATCGCCGACCCTAATTGGGGTGAGAATTGCCGCTGGCCCGCAGTTTTCACGATCACGTCTCTCTCCTATTCTCTCTACCCCTGCTGCCTCTCAACTTTGAAAAAGGTTTTATTTTTAATATTCTGATGTTAAATGCTATCCTCGTAAGTTTCATGCACCTTGCACTCTATCTCTATTTTGAAAAAGGTTTTAGTTTTAATTTTCTAAAATAAGAAAGTCATCTGTTCGAAAATTGAATTTGGATTATTTTGTAATAGACCAGGGTCGATAATTTTAAAAATGGTGAAAAGTGAAAAAAAAATATAGTAGGATGAAACCCATTAGAAAAGGTAGAGAATATAACAAAAATGAAAGGAAAAATAAATTACGGGCGATCTGAGGTCGGGAAGGGGGAGGGGGTGAGTTTTTAAGGGTAAAAAATGGTTAATCTCGATTTCCGGTAAAACTGCAAGTCCTATGAAAAAAAGTTAAATGGCAAAGTTGTAGGTAATAAAAAGATCTACAACTTTTGTATCGACACTTTTTTCACATAACCTCAAAATTTATGTGAAAATGCGAATAACCGAGTTTTTGGTTTTTGATTTTTATTTTTTGCAAAAAAAAATATTTTTTCACGAAATTTGGTGAAAACTTACCTTTGTATGTCCCAAACATACAGTATTTTTTTTGATTTAAAATATTCATTTTTTCACCTTATTTTGACTTAATATCCAAAAAGCACCCTAATTTTCAATCGAAAATTCTCACGTCAAAATATCTGCTTTTTTAAAAAAGTTGGGGTGTTTTTTGTTTGTTGAAATCTCTACTTTCTGATGGTATAAAAAAAATATACACTACTATGATAAATGTTCTCAGAAAATGCAAATTAATAATGAAAAAAACTCGAATCCGAAAAATTTATTTGAATCATTATGTATAATTTTGAACTATTTATTAAAATTTACACTTTAATTACTCGAAAAACGTAACATACAAAGGTAAGTTTTCATCAAATTTCGTGAAAAAATAAATTTTTTTGCAAAAAATAAAAATCAAAAACCAAAAACTCGGTTATTCGCATTTTTCACATAAATTTTGAGGTTATGTGAAAAAAGTGTCGATACAAAAGTTGTAGATCTTTTTATTACCTACAACTTTGCCATTTAACTTTTTTTCATAGGACTTGCAGTTTTACCGGAAATCGAGATTAACCATTTTTTACCCTTAAAAACTCACCCCCTCCCCCTTCCCGACCTCAGATCGCCCGTAATATATTTTTCCTTTTATTTTTGTTATATTCTCTACCTTTTCTAATGGGTTTCATCCTACTATAATTTTTTTTGGTCTCAAAAATTATCGACCCTGGTCTATAATGTCATTGAAATGAGTGAAATGTAAGCTCATCAAAACTTTTTGTTACCAAGTAGTATTCGTACACGGCTCAACAGGATCATTCATTCTATTGACATCTTGACGATGACGTCAACAATAAGAGGAACAAATAACTTAAGTATTTGATTTTCATGAACAAAAATTTTACTGTAATTAATGTCACTTTAAAGTAAATGTATCAAATTTTGACATAAATGTTTATTATTTTTCGGGTATTATAATATAGTAAAATAAAATATATATAGCATAGTAAAATGTAACTATGGATGAAACAAAGCAGCCTATGTAGTGTTCTTAATTGAAAAAATATCTTCTTCCTAGTCGTGCAATCTTGACAGAGTGGTCGTGGTCATTCCTGTGCCACTGATGCAATCGCGATGTGTCGCCATACGATACGATACGATGTTTTGCAGAGCGAGAGCAATCATTTACGCTAGAGTGCATCGCCGATTTAATAAGGTCTGTCCACCGTGTCCTAGAGCGCCCGCGACACCTTTAGCCCTCAATTTTCCCTTGCACTACGAACCGTTCCATGGACTTCTCAATACGAGTAATATGCCCGAAGAATTTGCCTTATCACAACTCTTGTGGGAAATTAGTGCAGCGGTTTCACCATTGCCTTCTGCACCGGAACTTTTAGGGGGAATTTGGGGCCCAAGGTTTCTGACGCCTCTTCTATACAGGTTGTCCCGACGGGTATGTATGGTTATACCGCCATTTCTCGGTCGCCATTGCCACGTTGGTTATCTAGCAGGGAATACCACGGCAACCAATTGGTTGCCGCTGCCATTCGGCGCGTGCAGGTGGGGTTGACAATGGGGCCGGTGAAGGTAGTATTCCGGTCTCCCCTTAGTGAAAAAAATATAAAAGTTTACATTTTTTCAATTAAGTTCCTATATGAATAAAGATTATACGACACCCATAGAATGAAAGTAATCTCTAACTCAAAATTTAATATTTTATTATTTGATTTTTATTTTTCATTTATACTTAATGCACAAGTGTACAAAGGCGGACTTAATACAATAGGCATTCTCTACCAGTCAACCATAGGGTGTTGTGGATAAATAGTGGTAATTACAGAAAGATATTTTCTGACTTTGTTACCTTTAAAAGTTAAAATAATGTATTTATTAAAAAGAAACCAGAAAAAATATTGTATTTTAATATCATAAAACAACAACAGGAGCAATCAAGGTGTTGGAAATGAGTCAGAAATTTAATTCACTTTGTTTACTTTAGCACCCACCTCGGTTTTATCTCCTTTAGAAGTAGAAATTTTAACATGGCTATTATTTTGTAAGCTTTGAAGCGCATCGTTAAGAATTTGATGGCCTCAAATAATTTAGAATTTTCCTTTATAATGTTAACATATGGAATAAAACATAAATACACGATTTTGAAATTATTCTTTATGCACATACATATGGATACCTATGTCTGTCAATGCGCAATATTGGGAGAAGTAAATACATATAATTGGGATGCGTCTTTCAGTCAGGCAGATCGGTACCCTTAGTAGGAACCAATGGATAAAAAAAAATAGGAACCAAATTCAAATAGTTGAATTTGATCTAGATACGCGTCAAACGTCAAGAAGTTTTGTATGGAAGATTTTTAATTCTTGTTTCGTCCTAATGGACGTTGGTGCTCTTCAAATTTCCAAACAAAACTTCTTGACATTTGACGCGTACTGAGATATTGGTTCGTGCCAAGAGTACAGATAGTAGGTATAATTTCGACGGTGTGTTTTAAAGTGCGCATAATAAAAAACCCATTACACAGCCAAATCCCTAATCACCCAACCCTTTGTTCCGAGCGGCACAGCATTTCAGAATTTCGAACTGGCATTTCTAATTCCAAATACAATTCGAAATTCGTATTGGCGCGGAATAAATTCAAAATTAGAACGGCCGACACCGACACTGGCGGCACGTTCGCCATTTTACGTCGCATTTTTACGATGGCCGATAACGTTTACGAGCCGAGCTGAGTGGCGTCGCCGCGGCTCGCGACTGATTGCGAGCTCACACGTGCACAGTGCTGAGCTGTACTGTGAGAACGTTTTTATCCGTGCGGTGACGGAGAAAGAATACTACTCATCGCCCCTTCTCTTCCAGTAGGTGTCCTAAGAAGCAACTAAGGGATACTTCTTCCACCCGCTCTTCTGGTGGTCTGTGCTTTCACGGCAAAACGTCGCCATTCCTTGCATGTCCTTCTCTACAGGACACAACACGAGCTAGAGAGCAGTATCACCATGCTTGGTATGGAAATTTGCTGTGACTTAAATCCAAAGAATTACATCGAAAGCGTAGTAAAAACGGCCTCACGCAAAGTCGGAGTCTTAAACTTGCTTGTTTTATAAGACGCAAATGCGGTCTTGCGTGGAATATTACTCGTACCTCTGGGATGGCTCCGCCAAGTACTTGCTCGATGCTTTGGATCATCCGCATCATAGGCGATGAGGAGGTGACTAAACACCACGGGCCTCTTCAATTGCGCCGTGACAGAGCGTCACGACACAAGCGCGTTCCAACGTCTGTACCACGGCGAGTGTTCTGAGGAATTAATATCTCTTATTCCACCTTCCCCTTTACTTCACAGAACCACGCGCGAACCTTTAACTGTAGCCACAATTCCAACGCGTACAAAGAAATTTGGTGAAGCATTTCTTTGTCACACTTTCTGTAAATGGAATGCTCTGCCCGCTCACGTGTAGGGAACACGACCTCGAACACTCCTTACACCTTTAAAAGAGGCGTGAAGGAGCAACATGCAGGCCGGCAGGGTGAGGATGGCTGGTGTGGCAGGTAGAACTGCTGTACCAGCTATCTTCACGTCTGGACTTCACCGTCATTTAACATCAGGTGGGGTAGAGTCATTTGTCGGACCGATCTATAAAAAAAAATCTTATCTACATATGTACGCATCTATCTAATTTTATTGATCGATTTGAATCGAATTAATTGCATTGATTAACAGACTAGTTTTAATTTTCATTGGTGTGAGTTTAATTTTTTGCTCCGTTAAGCATCAAATAGACCATGAGACATGCAATGAGCAGTTCTATCTAAGATACTATAAGTTAACCAAAGTAGGTAAAGTTAGTAACAGGCACATTTTTTTTCCTCCAAACAAACAAAGTACATAGTCAAAGCTACCTTTAAACGGTTGAATCCAGTTAAACATTAAAAGGAGGAATTGCAAAATCATGCCTACGTCTCGCGCGCGATGCTGTGTAAAACCATGTGCCGTGTCTCAGAGGGCTAATTAGACCGTCAGCAACAAACCCCTAGAAGCTAACGACGGCGAGGCGGGACGGGACTAGGGTTGCTATCCACGGTAGGAGCCGTTGATTGAAACAGTTATTAAACTAATAAAACTATTTATTTATTCCTTTTAGATTACATATTTACTATTCTATGTCTTAATTATTAATGCCGTCGCGACTCACGCTCGTTACTTAATATAAATCAATATTGCTTACTTGCTAAAAACACTAATTGTACACTACAGCTAAATCGAAGAGTCTTATTAAGTGGACATAATTTTAAAATTTGGGATTTCGGGGTTGTTGTCTAGGAAATACAACCACCTCTTCTCACCGGACGACTCCTGCAAGCGGAAACTGAAAATACGCACCATTTTCAAACAACTATTGTGGTATAGGGTAAACGATAATTGTATCGTCATGTTCGTTTGTCCAGAGATTTCCTTATTTGTCGGAAGTCTGGACATCACATGATAATAATATGTCGGGAGAATATAGACGATTCTCGACCATAAGGCAACCCTAGACGGGACGGGCCGGACAGGGGGATCGTTAACCGTTAAACCTGCCACCCGTTCGAGTCGCATTTTTACGACATCACCCGCCCGGATAATGTTTACGGGTTACGCCGAAGACGGTTGTGAACGCGCCATTCGGGTCATTGCGAGCTTGCATTATTTTATAGCGTGCATTTCAACGCTATAATAGATTGCGGCTTATGGTCCGTGCCTTGCAAGCCTCTTCACGTCCCAAGCAAGGGGGGAGTGCCACCTATCGGGATAGCTATGGCTATAGCTATAGGATATGATTTCGGTTTGTGGTTTCTGACGGCTGAAGGTTATCAAATGCCTTGCGCTCTTCTTTGTTTGGCATTAGGAATAACAATATTAAAGAAAATGAACGTGAGTATTTGAAAACCTTCGGCGGTCAGTAATAACAAAATGAAATCAAAAACTATAGCTATAGACATAGCAATACCGAATGGCTATAGGCGGTAGGCTATAATGGTGATGGTTATAATGGGATCATCATCGATTTACGATTTTCAGGAACTACAATTCCAATAAACAACATAATATGCTATCATAATAAGATAGTGAATATTGTTAATAATTCCAATTAACCTGTAAGTGCGGGTATACATAGCTGCCAACTGCAAGTATCTCTGCTGAGAAACAATGCCAAACTTTTTACTCGGAGTAGCTACTCCTTTGTTCTGCCCGTAGAGTCCTAGTAACATTTTTTTAATACAGATAATTTATCGATAGTAGATAATTTTTTTTAATTATTAATGAACACTGGAGTATTTTACCAAACAATCTTACCGTTTCTTTTTATTTTATTTTCAAGAACCGTTTCAAGCAGAGCCTCAATAGCCAGTTTGTTTGCAAACCTTATAACAGCGAAACAGAATGTAACCAGTCTACCCGTGACAAACAGGCGTCGTCGGTAATCCTGCGTAACAAGTTTTCCTTAACTCGCATCTCATCCAGGTAACAATTTATTTTTTAAATGTGATCAAAAATCAGATAGCACCGTCTTTGCCCACGAAAACGTTTTGATATAAAAATGTTGATGTTCTCTTGTCTGTCACAACATGAAAGTTACGGTATAAAGGTGACCTCAATGCCGATATCCTACTAAGGCACCGCTGATTGTGCCGAACGATTAAAATCAATGGTTAACTTTATTTGCATTTGCATCATATATGTATAATTGTATATCGTATGTTATCCGGTTATCATTTATAAATAACGATGATATGGCCATTTTTCTTTGCCAATAAACGGGAAAAGAACAAACAAATAATCATGTTGGTGCAGAAATCAACATACCACCACAGGTATAGAAATTACGGAGGCTCAAGCAGGAATTTTTGACAGCTCGGTAATTATATCGTCACCGTCTAATATTGTACGAAAAAAAATCGAGTTTGTTCCTACATCCGATACCAACTTAGTTCTCATAGAAACTTTGACGATGCGTTACGATTACGGAGCTGTAAAAATTCGTGCTTGGGCTTCTGAACACTATTTGTTGAGTGAGACTGATAGTAACTTGAAATAAATTCGAAGTATCTTTTAGACACGTTCCAAATTCACTTCCACTCTCCCAGCTTCAGAACACCGCGCTTTAGACAGACCCTATTAGTCGACCTTATTGGACGATGGTACCAGTGGATGTGCCTGAGATTGGTCATCGACGGCCAACTCGAAGCAACCTAGTAGTATTTAACGGAACTAATGTGAATTAACTTTTCTCTATTTTGTTTTTCATCTCCCTATTTTCTTGTATACCTACTTTTATCTTTACTATCCTTCTATGCTTCCTCTTTCCGACTTCTGCCCGTGCCCCTCGCTGTATCAAATAGCAGCCTCGAGTACAGACAGTATATTATTAAAAACGTTAAAATTTGAACAAGAATAACCTAGTTAAGATAGCTATTGTAAATAATTGAATAAAAATACTATGAAAAAAAAAACATCGACAAACCGACCGCCCCGCACTAGGTGTCACGTATCGGTGACACATCGCGCGGCCGGCGACACGGCGCGCCGTATTTTATGCGTCCCGTTGGTTGCTGCGCCATTCCAGACCGGAGCGCCCGCTCTCTCGAAATAAACCGACAGCAGACACCGCAGGGTTGGCCCGACTCGACACATGACCCTACGTTTCGAGTCGGACACGTTTCTCTGAAATAATGTTTTGAAGCAGGTTTGGATAAGACCTTAGTTGGCTCGTTATCTATACCTAGTTCAAAATTTTAATTACAAACACATTGTTCTTTCACGGCCACATTAATGAGCAGAGTCTACAAAAAAAAGGTAAATACTATTGCCAAACAATTCGACCCTGGCGAACTCCATAGGACCACCGCCGATAACCAAAAAAAAGGAGAAAAATGTTTTGCCACTCGGATTTCCCAAATAATCGGTCGGTTTATGATTGTGACAGTTAAACTTTGGCTATGCACGACATCATGGTAGCTATTGGTGCTACCAAGTCCTCCGTGCTTCTAAAAGTATGGTAAGCCGTTGGTCATAAACTCCCGCTTGAATCTATTACTTTAAATAGCACTGGACCCTTTTCCACCTGACCCTTGTACCAGTCCCGTTCTTTAATGCAAATCTATCATTTCTATTACAATAATTTTGATTAGTTTTCCCAAATTCTTTAGGAAGATTAAAATAAACTGAATTTTTATTAAATTGGTAAAATAATGTCCATAACTCTGACAACGCTGTCAGCGTCAGCCCTCAGGGAAACTTCGGTGAAATAAAATATAACAAGAGAGACCGCGCGATAATTGTTCGGTCGAGGAGGCCGCGTGGGTCGAAAGGACCGGCCGGGTGGACGCCACTGTTTGTCGACGTTCGCTTGTCTTTGATACTGCAAATATCAGGCGGTTGGTTGATGTACAGACAGAGAGCTTTTAGCAGGAAACTTTTGAGTGTTCAGTAAGGTTGTCACTTGATTTTATTACCAACATTAAAAAAGTAAGCCGTTGCGGGGGGCCTGGCACATGTAAAAGATTGAAACTTATTTTTTGAATGGAAATACATATGCAAACAGATGAATGAATAAAATTATCATAGCAAAAAAATATAATGGTCGAAAGTATTTTATAAAGAAAATCAAGCAAGAAGAAATTAATATTAAAAATATGTTGGAGTTTCATGGGACTGAAATGTTTGCTTTCTGCAGTCTCTGATTGACCATTAAATCATTAGATCAACGGTACTGTTACATTACAACTGCTGGCCAAATTGTGGCCAAATCACGGTGCATTTTATAAGATCATTTATTGATCAATCTTGCAGATATTTTTGTCCCATGATGGAAATTCGAAAAGGGTAAGTATAGTTCTATCTGTGATTATCTATCATGGGATAGATTATTTCCCAGACCTGGGGATATCAATGGGGTAATAATGATAATAATAATAATTAAAAAATAAAACAACCAGAAGGTTTACTTAGAGTGAGCCGGGGAGCTGTGAACTATACTATGAAATTCGAAATTATTCGATCGATGAGCCTGCATGTACCGTGTATGTCAAAGAGATCGGCCGGGTGGTGGCTGTTTGCCGATGCTCACTTGTTTTCGATACTGCAAATATTAACAGCCAAAGGAGCTTTTAGCGGGAAACGGTTGTGTGCTTGGTTATGTCGGTCACGGTCGTCGCTTGATTTTCGTCACACTGATTCGGTTTTTTATTTAATACTTACCTACCTTTTATTATTACTTAAAACTAGTATTTGGAAGTATCGACACTGGAAATCTGTTGAACCATAGCGACATTTTTAAATAAGGCCCCTTGAAAGTTCCAATAGTCGGTTGGTACCTACCTAGATAATGTACAGTGATTGATGAATGTTGTAGAGGAAGCAGACAATAATTCACACACTGAGTCTGGCTGGGATCGTAGCAAGTGAAAATATTTTTTTTTCAACGCACGAGTAGATACTATGGTAGCACTTGTGTGTATAATGTATAGGCCAACGACGTTTAATATTAGGTAGACAGGTTATATGCTAACAATAATGCACTTTAAAATGGAACAAATAGTCCCCAGCACCAACTACTTTTGGCAACAGCCGCCAATAGAACACACTAAAGTAGTCTCTTTCACTCTTATTCATAAAGCAGATTACATCTCGCTCTTTAGCCTCTACGTGTCAACGGTGTCAGCAACTGTCAAAATAAGTAATCAATAAATATATTACATTAATTTCTTTAAAACTGTACTTACGAATAAAATGACACGTTTTTCTTGTCTCTAATAATGCCCGTGTAATATATGTACTATATAAAAAACACACAGGGCTTTTGTCTGGAAAACGAAAAATATTTACACCGTTGTTGTAGCGAAGTGTAGCCGCAGCGAGAGAGCGTGCCCGACTGAATGCATGTCGGGCAATTACCTGACTTTCGTATTGCCCAATTAGAATCGTGTATGACGTATCTATAGTTAGTTAGTCAACTCTATTCGGATCAAGCTCCCTTCGGTGTCCAAGCTAATTTAAGCTATCTTAAACCTAATGGACATTATTATATTTTTATTTCAAGCATTCAACTGCCATATGTTTAAAAAGAATTACTAGAAAAAGAATGCAATTTTTTCTAGTAAACTTTTCTTTAGATGTAATGGACATTTTGGAGTATTTCAAGTGTTTTTAATGTGGAAAGGCGTACTACCTACTAGTGATGTAACGAATATTCGCATTCGCGAATATTCGCATATTTTTGAATATACGCATTCACATTCGCATTCGCAAAATCTCTGCGAATGTTTTGCGAATATAAATATTAGAAAAAAACAATTTGAAGAAGTTGTAGTTCTGCCTTTCCTTGAATAATCATTGTTACACAGTTTGCATTTAACGCATGCTGAACGCATCGCAAAGTGTGAAATAAGTCCATGTTTCACTAGAATTCGATTTACTTATGTTAATAAATCACTATTACCACTCACAATCACTAACCTCAAAATTCACTTCTTTTGTTTACGGAAAGACCGGTGCGAGCGGAATGACACTTCAGTCGGATGAGATCTCATATCAACTCGGCAATTCGAACGAGACTGCCACGATGCCATAGACAATTGGCGTCAATTAAAAAAAACTAAATATTCGCATTCGCCTCTCGAATGTCGGTACCAGACATTCGCATCCGCATTCGCATTCGCGAATGTTCAAAAAATTACATTCGTTACATCACTACTACCTACCCAGGTGGGTTTAGGTAAACCTAGAAAATTAATAAGGGTCTCCTAGTTTACATACGTAGATAGAGTCCATCCTGCCAACCTGCCAACACTCAAGGGGGCCACATAGCAACCGCCATTAACCCTTTAATATCTTCGGAACTGCGCGTAACCAGCGTTGGTTTACGGTTTACGGCATAGTATCCCCCGGCCGTCGGTCGTACGTAAGTAGTCGTAACGTTTGTGACGTACCCCGTATGGAATGATAAATCGTAATTATATGAATATTAATATGTACTTATATATTTTCAATGAATTTTGAGGTTAGTGATTGTGAGTGGTAATAGTGATTTACTAACATGAGTAAATCGAATTCTAGTGAAACATGGACTTATTTCACACTTTGCGATGCTGATCGAGTTAAATGCAAACTGTGTAACAATGAATATTCAAGGAAAGGCAGAACTAAAACTTCTTCAAATTGTTTTTTTTCTAATATTCATATTCGCAAAACATTCGCAGAGATTTTGCGAATGCGAATGTGAATGCGAATATTCAAAAATATGCGAATATTCGCATTCGCTTCGTTACATCACTAGTAGGTAGTACGCCTTTCCACATTAAAAACACTTGAAATACTCCAAAATGATGATAAACCACATTATTATGGATATTTTTTAATTTTTAAGCGTTTATCTGATAGATACCAAAAATACCTGCAATGCGAAGAAATGGCGCTGCCTTGCCGCCTAAGAAATACTAGAGAAAAATCGACACGGCCATTAGGGCCGCGGGAGCATAAAAATCAGTGTATCCGTCCGGCAAGCAGAGGTTTGGGTTCGAGTCACGTCTGCTGCCTTGTCCCCGTAGAATTTTTCTAGTCATTTTCTTTGCACTTGGCACATATTATTTTTTTCTTTTTAGTTGCATTTTAGATTTTCAAGTCGGTTTTATTTTTTGAGTAGAATTATTTATTTCATCAATTTTATCTAAAATTATATCGTCCAAGTGAACAATGTATTGGACGATGCAAAAAAGATAAAGATACAAAAATGGTCATATTTTTTTTTTATAGATAATTCCGACAAATGACTCCACCCGTCCATCCACCTGATGTCAAGTGAAGGTGAAGTCCAGACCTGAATATGGGACCAAACGGCAAGTATCTGCCGTCGAACAAATAAAGAATCACTCAAATCGGTCCTATTCGATTTGAGTGATTCTTGATCGATCGATTGATCTTGAAGTAATTGGTGTACATATGAACAAAGTATCGTGAATTACATCGTCCAAATAACAAAAATGCTTATAAAATTAAAAGTGTAGGACTAAACTGGATTATTTTTTTATGGGACCAAATCGCAACTATTCATGGATGGATCATAAATGTCGAATCGAATACATAAGAAAAACAACATACCGACCTAATTGTCACCTCTTTCTTTTTGAAGTCGGTAAAAAATATTCCACATTGCATCTTCCGTTATCTGGGTGGAATGGCGGAAGATGCGGGTTCGAATCCCGTCTAAAAACAGGACCGAATGGTTTATTTTTCTAGAAATATTTTCTTTAAAGTAAAAATATTTTGAAACGAATAACTACTTAAACCAAAATTAAGATGACCAACATACCAGACTTGTAATCACGGAGAATTTTAAACATTCTAAACGTCGAAACTTATGTTAATATACTATAGCCATTCAGAATGTTTTTATTAAGTAAATAGCTGTATTTCAAATGCTTTATTCCTTATACTAATGAACTCACGACAGTGACACAAAGGTTACAGTAGGTAGGTAGGTAGGATACCTACTGTAAGCTTTGTGTCCTGTCGTGAGTTTGCCTCGCACTGGCTCTTTTGTAAACTGCAATAGAATCATCATCAGCCTATTAATATCCCCACTGGTGGGGCACAGGCCTTCCCTATGGATGGAATAGGGAGATTGGGCCATGACCCACCACGCGGGCGCAGTGCGGATTGGTGCTAACGACTGCAGATGCAGCCGGGACCAACGGCTTAACGTGCCTTCCGAAGCACGGAGGAACTCGAGATAGAAGTTTTTGGTCACCCATCCAATGACCGACCACTGCCAAAGTTGCTTAACTTCAACGATCGCAGCCGAACGCGCTAACCCCCTAACCGCTAACGCGCCATAGAGCTCCTCAACTACAATAGAATGAAACTGAGCAAAAAAATTAGTCTAAAAATGGTTTGATCTCCATGTTTCCACAGGTTTGTAGAGTATGCTTTTTAAAGTTTAATTACTAGTAAAATCAGGAATTACGATTTTTTGACTTAGTTCACTTGCATTATATGGATGCCACATTTCAGTCAGCGTCACATTATAGTCTTCTATCTAGCAAGTATGTGCAATCGATACAACAATAAAGATAATGCCTTATCTAGCTACCTTCGTTCTGCTACTATATTTATTAGGTGTTCCTTAATGCTGCTGTAAAGCTTACCACGTACCTATTTCAGTATTTATGAGCTCATAACATTGGCTAGAACCGAAACTATCTGTGTGTTAACCTTAAAATGGTTGTAGTACGTGCTAAAGTTCTATTTGTAGGGTGTACTCAAACTTATAATGTTTGTAGGTAGTACATTGTTAGACGACCTCTGCGCTGCTGTGGGAGTGGTATGTACACCGGTTTTTAAGGTGTCGCCTGCTGAGCTCCTGGGTTTGGTACCGGTGGGTTTAAACGTTTTTTTTTAATTCACACCAATTAGGCTAATCCCAAAGTAAGCACTGTAAGGCTTATGTTATGGGATGCTAGGGTAACGTATAGAATACATACAGTACATATGTTCGTATATTTATATAGAAATACATATTAAACAGAGTACAAATGCTCGTATTCATCACACAAACATCTGCCCCCCCCGGGATTCGAACCCGGACCTCTCGAGTCGGCGACACCATGAAACCCGGCATACAAACCACTCGGCCACGGAGGTCGTCATACGTCGGTAGTCGTTTTTATGATGAATAAGAGCATTTGTACCCAATTCATGGCTGTTTACTTATATCTATGTATGTAAAATTATAAAATACTAGTGGCCCATCATCGCTTCGCTTTGGTGTAGACTATAGTATTTGTTCTTATGCTTGTATTATACATATTTTATTAATAAAGGCTTTATAATATGACGCTACGATAAGTAGGAGTGGAGCATTAATGAAAAATGTTGCAAAAACGGGTGAAAATATTCCTTTCCTTAAAGTAAGCTTCCGTTGATACGAAAGCGGTCAAATTTACACAGAAATCATTGCTCTCCTTTAAAAGTTCTACAAAAAAGTCCGCGACAGCATATGTTCATCTTTTAAGTTTGATTCAGTATAAAATTTTTCCTCAAATAAACGCGGGTGAAATCGCAAGGAACCTCTAGTTGTGACTTAACAGTAAGAGTAAGACATGGATTATCGCGGACTTTTTTGTAGATATGGATGTCCACTATAAAAGTTTAGTACATCACTTTGCTCTATTTTCAATTACTTCCGCAGCGTACACAATATTAGGTTATTCTTTGGTATGTTTTTCACGCGTTGGGTTACATTAACGAAGTTTTCATATACATTTTGAAAATACTCATCATACTCACTCATCGGGGATAATGTAGGATTCTAAATGTGAAAGAATTTTTCAAATTGGTTCAATAGTTTCGGAGCATATTCTATACAAATAAGCAATAATAATTCCTATTTATAATATTAATATAGATAATTATAATGTATATTTTATATAAACACTGTATGTATTTCTATCCATAACCTAGTAGTAATAGAATATGATCCCATAACACAATCCTACAGTGCTTAGTTTGGGGCTACGCTATTTAATTAGTGTATTAGAAAAATAAAAATATTTAGAAATAACTAACACAACCTTTACATTTCTTTAATGCTTATTTGCTGTAATTTAGGTACTTTTAAAATTGATTAATAATTTAGTTACTAGGCACATAATAGAGGAATGCAAAATGAACGCTTTGGTTTTATTTCTGTTGGGTAAAATTTCCAGAGCTCCAAGGCAAGGAATTGGGTAAACAGGGGCCAATCGCATGTGTTACAAGAAAAGTTTTTGTTTTGTGTTTGCAAACTTGCAAGCGTCTACGACGGATTTAGAATTATAATAAGGTTGTTTCAAATGTTGCCATTTTATAAATAACCTATTATTTACAATCCAAGCCAATATAGTAAATATTGAATTTACAAATTTTTAACAAAATTGTTACCGTCAAAGCGTTTTTCCAATTTCGAAGAATTGCGAGAGAATCTCTTTCGTTCTCATTTTGTAATATAATATAGACCTTATTGGTAAAGTAGAACAGGCCGAATGCATTTTGTTGCTATTTTAGCACTCCTTCAATAAAAAATATTATTCTAAGACAAAACAAGTAAGACAAACAAAGATCGAACGCGGTTAATATTCCAGTTTATTGTGGCAAGGCAAAAAATATATTAATTTCATATAACAAAGCCAAGCTCACTCTTCTACAAAGAATGAGTAATGAATGAGTTACAAATATAGATATAAATTTTATGTTATCCCCCTTGACAAAATAAAATATATAATATACTTAAATATGAACTACTTAATCATATACCTACTAAATATATTATAAAGAGTACCTATTTAAATAGTTTTGTCAGTAAACACAGATAGTGTTTATTGACCTTTTATCTCCACTATTAGGTTCAATTTAATTTTGTCCATATTATTAATGAAATCATCATTTTATAAGCTTAAAAGTAATTTATCTATCGTTATAATAAAATTAATTCAAACCGGAAGTGTCAAATTGCACGAAAGAATTATGGCCGAGTGAATCATGGCGGGGCAGTGACAGTGGACAGGGACCATTCTGCTGATAACCGTCGAAGTGTTCGGATGTGTCGTCTCTAATACTTTGGAGTTGAATAATAACTTACACTACGTACCTATACGAATATGTTAGCCACTTTTGATCTACGAGTCTACAGTCGCTGCTTAATATTAGGTTTTTTTTTGTCACAAAAAACATCTAAAGCGTAGCTCCGTTCTACCTAAGTAATATCTAGACTTCTAGTCTAACAGAACCTTTAAGATGTTCGTTTTATGATCTACCTGTTGCTAGCCAACTACGTGATACGAGTTATCTATGCTACTGCCATTTATTATAAAGCTTTGTATGAAAATCCAGTGCTACTTATATGATCAGAATCACCAGTTAGCCCTTATATGAACTCTTACGGAATGTAATGTTAAAGATCTAAGTTTTTACACAATAAACAAATAACTAAAAAAAATTGGGATGACTCAAACTTTCTTGATATTTTTCTTACGTTAAAATGCTACCTTGTTCAACTGGACTCAAACTTATAATTTGCACTTATTATTGAATTCAAAAAGTTTTTCATTCAATGTGACTAAACATAGAAGAATTGTGATTGTGGAAATCGAGCAGCTTTCACAATGGCACATCATATAATGCATGACAAAAAATTAATTATTGCGACCTTAAAAACGTATTTTTGGTCCGACAAACAGAATAATACAACTGGCAATGCATTTAGAAGCCTACTTGAGTGATCTTCACACTCAATTAATTCAAACTGTTCGGGATCACAAACGTATAGCAAAAAAAGTATATAAATAAAAATACTTGCAGTGTGGTCGCACCTGCGCCGTTTCTACTCTGTGGCGGCCGCAGTAGGTAGCGTTAGTCGGATGTATAAAGTGGCGCGCCGGTGGCCCCTACATACGTATAGCTCGGGCCATGACAAACAGCCGGTGGGAATGAGTGGAGTCGACACAAAAATATATATTTTTTGGTGAGGTGAGAGCTCGGTGACATATTGGATAGCATGTTCGATCGGCGAACGTTTTAAAATGGTCGATCGTAAGATGGATGACCAAAATTTATTATCTCGAGTCTTCCGAAGCACTGAGGAGTGGAAAAGGAGGCACGAAAAACTTCCTTTCTTCAATTTGTTGTGCTTATTGCCTTATTTAATAGAAATTGCGTAAGTCCTACAAATGTATAAACATCTTATTCTTAATTATATCAATAGGTCAGAATTTAACTATACTTACCTACTTGCTTATTTCTACTTTTCGGAATCTAATTGTTTGGGACAGATATATATCTATCTACTTATTAAAATTGATATTAATTATCCTTAAAACTATCAAATGCGGAACACGAAGTAAAATAAAGTTATAAGAATACATATAAAACAAAGATTTTTCATTTCATTTCATATAAGATACAGAAAAAGCTTAACATTTTATTTATAAATGACCCCACTTAATTTCCCCCCTTATAATTATAATTTCTATAAAATACCAAATCAATACGCTTGACGTGCATTTTAATGCATAAAAATACTTTTGAATATACATAATTGTATGATAGAAGTTCCAGTATAGCTTACCACATTAATAGAGACATCTCAATTTCATACTCCATTCAAAATAAAATAATAAATAAATAAAAATCCTGTGTCGACTCCATCCCATCGTTGCGTGACTCTACACCGGGGGGCGCCGTCGCTAAAGCGCGATACTACGGGCTCGCCTCGGGCGGCGCGAACCAATTACCCGCGCGGGCATTACTCCGCCCTCCGCGGCCCGCGCCGAGCGAACAGCGAGCGAGTTATCTCCGCATGTTGCTGCCAGCCTGGTGCTATGCCGCGCCAGAAGTACGCCCGCAATGCGAGCGCTTATTTTTCTTGTTTGGGTTTCTCTTTTAGCTGAATGATTAAATTTGAAGATTTCACAGGCGTAAGGAATCTGTCCAAACATTTTGATTACTCCAACCGATAGCATAAAAAATTTTAAGGCGCAGGCACTAATTTAACTGGAGGGATAACAAAAACAAAATTAATAAATGCTAAACGTAACGTAAATGTTAATGATCTCGCCTCATTAAGTATCATAATAACATGCCTACCTTATCTGAAACTGCAACCAAATAACATTCATTTTGTAGGGTTATAGATCCCGCCCAGTAAGATTGCCAGAGCAGAGAATGGGGTTCAGGCCTGCAAAATAAGTATGGCTATATTTTTGCATCAACAATCTTCGCAACTGCACTCCACTCACACTAGATATTTGGTGAAGTTAGGTAATTCTGTAAGAAAACAAAATGTGACTGCCATGCCATGCCGACCGCTGTCGTGGCTCACCGCTAATTTATTTTGACACTTAATTAATTTAATCCTATATAATAAAGGTCTGTGAATGAACGAAGCAGTCAAACTTTTTGCCAAGATGTAGAAATAAATTACAGTGCGTGGCGCCACGGAATAGATTATATTCCATGGTTTGGTTGTGCCACACTCAGATTCTCGCCCGGGCGATAGCAGGCGATCGGTCATAAAAAGTTTTCACTTATCTAGCCCATATTTTCCCAACTTACCCTTTATACGTTTCTGTGGACGTAGCTGACACTTTTTTTTTCTAAAAAAATCCATTCTTTGCATTATGGAGAGATAAAATATTCATGATCGGTTTGCCCAACGGATTCTTCAACTTGATTCGGGCGCGGCGCTAGCAATATTAACTGAATTGATAGGAGAATAAAACTAAGCCTTTTTATACAAATAAGAATAAGTAAGTAATCTCGAAAGAACACAGTAACGACAATACCTTATCTTGGTGTTGTATTTCTGTTGGCGAATAAGATGTAGTAGTATAAGTAGTATAATGAATGAATTACATATTATTCATTGCAGTATAAGGCAGTTTTTCAGAAATACAAAAATACAGGAATCTCAACACAAAATGCGGCTTTATTGCTAAGGTAGCAATATCTACCAGGCAACCGTTTTGCCCAGTTTTACTTTACAATTTAGGGAACACAGTAACGTCATTGTCGAACCAATAACTAGAGATAGCTGATATTGTGCACTTTTTAGAGGTTTTTAAGGTGAATAATGAGTTACTTCGCGATGGTAAGTGACTTTGTTGGTTGTTGGTGGTAAGTGACTTTGTTGTATGCTTCCTTTATAATTTCGGCAAACCTTTATCGCGCAAGTCGGCATTTCAAAGCGATAATTACAACACGAAACTCTGTAATTGTCGTGCGTATCGCTAAGCGTTACATTGCACACTAAGTGACGGGAAACGACTTCAAGTCAACGACGAGTCAAGCAGTTGGCTCATATTTTTTCAACGTTATCTGTGCTGCCACGCTTTATCTAGAGAGTATAGCATATATAGCATTATAACGTTGAACAGAGGTTGCTTAAAAATGCTATGTGCATCAACCAGAACATTGTTTAATATTAAGTACTGCTATGATAAAGTTTTGCATATCCCCCCCCCCCCCCCCACTTCACGCCTTCAGTCACTCACTTTCGAGTAGTAGTTTTAACTATGGTAGTTCTACATCATCCCCTTTTCAGGGTATGATCGCATCAGATGAAAGCCTGTAAGGCCCTTATGGTCATTATGGTTATGGTTTTAGTCAGTAAGAGTCTGACATAACCCTGCGCCGGCTGTAAGATGTCTATGAGGATTTCACACCCGCCTGAGTTATGATTTTTATTGTGAAAACAAAGACTGATCCTCGTTTCTGTAAAGTTACTAAAGTGGTGTATAAGCGATTTTGATTTTCCACTGTTGATATTTTCTTTGCTTTAAGTCTGTTATCGTCGGCACTTTAGGTCTGTGGCCGTCGGCGTCGGCGGGTCATCGCATTAAAGTAAGACACAGTTCCTTTCACACTTCACTTTGCCGACCGGTTGCGATGCGATCATGAACGCTACCCGTTGCCACTGCACTTCTGCCCGTCCGTTCGCCTCGGTCAGTCAGGGCTGCCTATCGATATTTTAATAACTAGGTACTTACTAAAAATGTTAAAATATTTTTTTAAGTTGGGTTCAAATTCAATATTCATTTATTCAGTTTAGGTTTTTACCTTGGTTATATTAAAGAGTATGCTTGTTAATATTCCACAGGCCAGGGCACAGTTATTCTTGTTGTTTAGAGACTGTGGTCAAGTTTACAAATAGCAAATACAAATAGCATTTCGTTAAATACTAACGATCTAATACCTGCCTCCCTTGATTCTCCAGACATGATCTTATTTATGTTGCGTACAATGTGAAGCATCAATATCGAAGCCAATAACTTTTTCGGTTCGGAATTTGCGAGACTAGACACGGAGGAACCAAAGTTTTTTTTTAAAGTGTGTATCTGCTCGCTGTTGACCTTTACAGCGTCACCGGGTTTGGGGACGGCGAGATCCTAAGGGAACCTCAAGCGCAAAGAATTGGCGAGTGCCTCTAGAGCTTTTCCAAGCCGATGGCATCTCCCCACGGGGGGAGTCTCCTCTCCGTCTGGAGCCTCTAGACCATTGGAACCTGAGAGGGTCGGCACAACTAGAGGGCGTCTCTGAGACTCGGACCTCGGCTCTAGTTAACCGTTGTCGTGGGGGACGGGAGGAACTTAAGCGTGATGCGTGTTTACTTGATTGGTCTCCCTATTCGTGAAATGCTCTCGGTCAATGACATGGTCACCTACTTTAACTCTGAAGTTCCTAAATTGTTTGACAAGCACGCACCTATAAAAATGTCAAATTGAGACGATTTGGATTACACCTGGGGTGCGTATGGCCATGCGAAAGCGTGACAAAGCATTTGGCATTTATAAGAGATGCCGCGATGATTTTAACTGGGATTCTTTCAATATTGCCAGAAAGCGTTGCAATTATATTGTAAGAAAAGTTAAACGCCATTACATTCATAAGAAGATCTTTGAATCTTCTCATAATGAAAAAAAAGCATACAGTGACTCTGACTACATTCATAATAATAATATACATTGAAAATAGCGAATAATATTAATGAGAGGCGTAACGGATTTTCCGTTCCAATTTAGCGTTCGTCTGGGAAAGGAACTTCCTTACAGAATACAACAGTAAAATAACGCTAATTACCTTTTGGTGGTGTCGTGTTTCTATCGGTGAGTAAGATTCCAGGGCTCCACGGAATAGGGGATTAGGTCAGAGTAGGCAACGGCGCGAATGATATTTTTTGTATCGCAAGCTGCCACAGGCTATGGTAACCGCTTAGCGTCAAGCGGACCTAATGCTTATTGCCATCCTTTTAGTACATATAAAAAGGTATCGACAGCCCTAACCCAGTGCCGGCTTATCTATTATTTTTTCGCCGCGCCTTTGTGATGTCGCGGCGACCGACGGACGCACGGCGGCAAGGCACCGACCGCGACCGTCCGGTCCCACCCCCCCGAGTAATTTACGGCGACGGACGACCCGAGGCGAGCCCGCTCGGGAGCGGCCTGCCCGATTTATGGGGTAATTTTTACAATGGCCTGTCTATCAAACCATTGACGATTCGTTAATTATTATTAGAACTGGGCGCTGTAGATTATGGGTTGCTGTTGGATAGAAAAAAATACAGGTAATGCTAATTTTAATTAATGCTCTGTACTGATTATAGAACTTCTCCCCCTTATTAATAAACAAGGAATAAGCTTAGACTAGTTACGCCGTGTTTTCTCATGTCACTGAAATGCTATTTGTCATTCAATAGACAAAGACAAAACATGGAGTTACTAATCCAAGCGTAGTCTTCGTTTATTAATAAGCGGGAAAAATTTAAAGAGAGTTCCCGTACATGCAGAGAGTAAAAGTCGTCTATCGTGCTTTTACAATTTGAGAGCGCTGAACATGAAAATGTGCCGTCATTTGTCATGTCATTGCGTCATCGTTAAGGTGTGGAAGTTTATATTATACCAGCGTATTTTAAACGTGTATCATGTTGCCACACCTTAGATGTTAGAACCCCGCACGATGCAGCCATCGTCCAGCTGCAGTGTTATCAAACCGATACAACCCGGGGGTCTGCCCAGTAACTTTCTTTACATTTTTACTGATTAAAAACCGCGTACGTAACTATCTAACTTTTATATTATTTGCACATAATATTTTTTCATCTAAAATGTTAATATACATATGTATAAAAGTTGTTGGGTGCAAATATTATCAAGCAAGTAAATTTTGCAATAACAAACATTTGGCGGTTAACGCATCCAACGCATTTGTGAGTTGTGTTCTGATTGTGACGCATCGCATGAAATACTCGTAAATGAGCAAAGGGCGATTATTTACCCCAATTAGTTAAACTGTTTACCCGAATGCGGAGGGCAATGTTATCGAACGTATATTTGTCCATTTCTTTAGCTCGTCCTACAGCCTGAACGGCTTGACGGATTGTTTTTGGTGTCACCTGATTATTCGTGATTGTGTGAGTGACGCTAGGTATATTAAAATGTCTAAATAATTAAAATGCCTGATTTATGGCGCCAAAATGATAAAACTTGATAAAAAGATAGTGCATATAACCCATCCAGCAGGATATCAAAATGAATGGTTCTAAAATAAAAATAAATAAACAACTTATAAAATAAAATTAAAACAGAAATGGCGAAAATAAAATAGTATTTATATTTAAAAAAATCAAAAACCCGCCTGCTCTAGGCAGCATCGAATTTAAATAAAAACTGCGAATAGACCGATTATGAAGATCTGTTCAGGAGTTTGAAGATCATCAGCTAGTTTCCCATTTGAGAAAAGGGTTTTACTAATTTCACAGTTACTATTAGATATTTAGGACTTGGTTTGGTGGTATTTCTAAGTCCTGGGTAACCTTAAGTGATGGCGCACCATCAAGGACTCGACCCCTCAGCTACTTACAGTAGTTGTAGCGTGTTTGCTTATAAGAATAGTCTCAATTAATAAATGACGATCGAAGCGTTGTCAGTAGTCTGTCTACTAAAAATTGAGGAATATTGAAATAAAAAAAATATTGTATATTTAAAAACCCCCCACACCCAAAAGTAACTAATCTAAAAAGTGAAAAAATAAACTGTGTTATCCTTTCAATATATCTACTTAGTAATATTCAGACCTTAGACCTTATTATTATTTATTTCCGGATATCCGGAAATCTTCAAGTAGGGAGAGATAGGAGAGAGCACTAAACAAAAAAGTTTATCGACTTCTTATACTTAGCAATAGTAAATGAATCTAATTCTTTAGCGGTGGATGGATGGGTCTACCTATTCTTAAGTATTTACAATAAAGCATCTGCTCTCATCTGTTTTATTGTGTGTGTGTGTTTGGTGTTTGTGTGTGTGGTGTTCAATTATTAAATAAATAAAGTTGAAGTGTCAATTCATATTTTTTTACACTTTTTAGATTATTTTTGGGTATCTGGGGTTGTTAACATTCGGGAGGTCGGGAGGGGACCATTAGATCAATTTTTCCTTTCATTAGTATAGATAATTTTTTCCTAATATATTTAGGCCCTCACTATAAAATTTTTGTCCGTTACTTATCAGAATTCTGGACAACACTGTTTCCTTATTTTCAATTTTTATTCAAACTTAAATTTAATGCGGGTGGGTTTTTTTAATTCGCTATTTTTAAAAGTTATGAATTGTTAAAAGAATAATTTGGTAAGACAGTAGTAATCTTTTGCTGTATCATGAAATATAAAGATGTTTTTTTATCTAGCTAATATCTGCAGTAAATATAAAGCTCAAGAAAAAGATTCTCTTAAATAAAATAATTACAATACAGTCCGCTTAGTCAAGTTCTTTAAACTTTTTCGGTGCTTAATGGCACATTATTTTTGGTCCTCCGAGCCGGATACGATGTAAAAACTAGACTTCTATAAACTGTCGCTATATAAACTGTCGTTCTATAAACTCTTAAAACATACTAATTTAACGACTAGCGTTTAAAAAAAATATTATGTTGCCTGTTGTAAATCTCCAATTACCACGATTTTATTTTTATATGGTCAACACTAAACAGAAAAATATATTTATAGTATTTTTTTTCGAATCTATCATTTATTGAGAATAACAATTACTCTAATTATATAACACGAATTAATTAGAAGATTTTAAAGAATAAATTGAAATTTGAATTCAATTGAAGAGTACCGACGCGACGCCTAGTTAGCATTTTTCGATGAAAATCCAAAATGCTCAGTCATCTCGTCAGTACATCAAAAATTATATTTCGCCTCGTCGGCTGGCCGCGCGTCGCTCGTCAGTCGGTGTCCGCAACTCCGACAATTTAGAATTCCGTTTGGCGATATAAAAGACACAGCGAAGCATACTCTCCGGTTACCAAATTTAATTATTGATTACTGTGCGCCCGTTTGTAAATCCTGCTAATATTATAAATGTGAAAGTTTGTATGTTTGTTATTAGATCACAATGTGATTGGATAAAATTTCGCATGTTTTTATTTTTGACTCGATCACCCGAAAACGGCTGGATGGATATGGATTAAATTTGTCACACACGTAGTTTATTACCTGGATTGTGACATATGATACTTTTTATCCCGGTAAAATCGAAACCAAAGGTACTTCAAACATTCTCAAAAAACTAAAGTTAATTAACGTGGACGAAGACGCGGGCGCCTGCGAGTTAGAAATAATTATGAATTTCAGTTTTTTCTCTCTCTTTAGGTTGGTAGTAAGCATAAGCTGTTCGCATCATATGCCCTCGCCCTGCTTGCGTCGGGCGAGATGATGCGGAATAATTTAATTGCCGCGGCGACGACTGCATCCGCCGCGCCGCGCCGCGCCGCTCGCTGGCCGACCGACGAGGTGTTTTTATTATTTTTGTCGCGTCATCGTGTGCTCGCTCACCCAATTGCTGGATGGTGGATTGTTCTACGTAAAAATCTATAGATATTTTGAAATTTCTTATATGATTGAGTAGTGATTGTTAAATATGAATCTATGAAATGTTTCTCTGTTGAGAACTGATATGAATGAAATAGGTCTAAGGTCCACTTGCAGTAATTTTGCTAGATCTCAATTTAACTAAATCTAGATATGTCCCATATAAAAATTGCAAAACGTCAATGTCAATTTAACATCAGCAGTATGGAATATATCTAGCTGTAGTTAAATTAAAATGTAGCAAAATTGCTACATATGGACGATAATAGTCATCTGATAAGGAAGAACGGAAATAAAAAACTGTACTTCATCGAAAATAAATAGACAGCAGGGTACGAAGAGGAAAACTATTTTTAATGAAAAAAAAATATATCTGACCGAATATTAAATTTTCAATGAGCATCACAAATTAAAGGATGATAAATACTGCAGGACTTCTAGTGAGAAACAACTCAACGTTTTCGGTTACATATTATTAATATTTGGTCATCCTTCCAATAACTAAGTAGTCTATGTGAAAACCTTAGTGAAAACATACCTCAACGTCCGCAATATTAACAATCACAGACTGAACGCGATAACACAATACATAAACAGCTAAGTTTCCTTATGGCCGGGCATTTGTTTTTTATCTAAAATGCCGACTTTCAGGTAAGAAGTGCGAAAGTTCCGGTTCTGAATTCGGGGATTCACAGATTTATCTCTATTACCGCCGGAATTAGGAGCTCATAAATTCTAGGAATTAAATGGTACCCGTCGTGCCGCTAACAAGCGTTTAACGCGGACGCAGGGTATGAAAAAGGTGCGCGCGAACTGCCCACAGAGCGGTAGGTATTCATTTTAATCAGTAGTGTCACCGGGCGCCGGTGTTGCCCGATCGCTGCTTAATTATTCATGTTTTGATTTTAGGCATTAATGCTGGTGGCCCGGTCTCTTTACTGCTTCTATGTATATTGAAATCGGTCCTTTCGTTAATCGAAAAAAAATTCAAATTAATAAAACCATAGATATTGCTTGATAAATGAAATTGTCCGCTAGATATTTTAATAAAAACTGATGTCGAAGATAGCAGTCCCTACAGGTGCAGTTTACATAGTAAAAATATTTTATTTGAAGCAAAAGGAGTAGAAATTGGCTTTAAAATAATAATAAAATTTTAGAGCAAGCGGTACAAAGAACGAATATTCAAATTCAAATGTTTAGTTTATTTGCTAACAAGTGTACAGTTAAGTGGTCAGCGTATTTTTTTTCTTCATAATATTATGTCTAAGAATTAGTTTCTTAACGTTTGTTCGTGACCGAGAAAGTTAAAAAGCGACCTTTGTAGAATTATGTTATTTTACCAAATTATAAATTATTTGGATTCATATTTAAATGTTTTTAAAAACTAAATTGAATTGTGGTGTTATGTATATTGTATATTTATCTTTAAATAATATTCTGATTAATGTAGGTATGTACTATTATAGGCACAAAACACAGAAAGAGGTTGGAAGGACTTCGTGGGTGGGACAAAAGCGCCACAGCAATGTGAGAGCAAATGCTCATAACTTGACCAAAAGTTGGTTCTGATTGCACCGTTGCTCTCGGGTTTGAGTGCTGATTGGTCGGATTCTTTGTTGTCGCGTCGTTTGATTGGCTATTATCTATTAGGTGCAAGTGTAGTGAAGGCGGACCGGCTACATTGGTTCCCGAACCATCGGTCTATGAGCACCATTATAACCTCTTTCTGTGTTTTGTGGTTAAATGTAAATAAAAAATGGTGTATTTTTATGAAACAACGATGCAAGTCAAACTTTTAAAATCATTAGTGAAAATAATGCTTTCTCGGCTAGGAATCGACCCTGGGCGCCCGCGTAGCAGGCGACATCGGTTTCCGTACAAACGGTTTATGATCACCCTTCTAACCTCTTTCTGTGTTCTGTGGTTTAAGGTTTAGTGATTACTAACAACTCTCAAGTGTGCACGTAGTACTTGCACCGACGCGCACTTATTTTTCTTTCTATTCGGATGAATGATCGATATAGTCGATACAATTTTCGGAACCAGGGCAGCATAACTTTATGATAAGTTGTTGAATCGAACGACCACGGTGAGCAGACTGTGCCGTGTAGTGGCATCTACTGTTATCGCCCACATTATTATCGTACGGTCTTTGTATGTGTGGCCGCCATTGTTGTCGATTTTTCTAACAGAGCACCAGACGAATTTAAACTGAATGCGAGCGTTGGTTTGAAGTTTAGGCGAGGAGCACGCATGGTCGCTTTGAGTATTGCTGATATCGCGCGTGTTGGCACTAGGGATGCCAGATGGCCGGGAAATCCGGGATTGTCCCGGAATTTTGCGTCTTGTCCCGTGTCCAGTAATTGCGGGACAATTCCGATAATCTGCTAGATTCGTAGCAAAATAAAATAATAACGAATAACACCGCTAGCCTGGTCGATGTTTTAATTCTGGGGGGTGATGGGGGGGTTTGATTTGACACTTTATTTTTTCAGGGGGGGTGCAAATGTCCCGGAAGTGATAAGCCAGCATCTGGCAACTCTAATTGGCACAATCAAGACTTGTGGTAATTGAATTCACATGTACTACCAATAACCCCTTTTATAGCTACGACATAAAAGCGCTGAAGCTGAAAGATTGTAACCACCAATGGGTGCTTATCTGTATTAGCTTTTGTGTTTTCCCGCCACATTGTCCCATGCAAGAGCGTGTACCGTAATAATGTTGCCTCGAGAAATGGAGATATCGTATCGCAGACACATATAGGTGACATCAGTCACATCACAAAACAAAAAGGGAGGATGCGGCACTCGCGGCTCAAAAGTGATCCGTTTAAATTGTAGTGCCGGGCATGACCACAATTCGCTTTAGTTACTATTGAACATTCAAACACGCTGCAAGTGCAATTAATGCACGCTCAATATAACAATATTGCGTATATTCTAATTGATTAATTAATTACTATAATTTTGATAAAATATGTCAATTTTTAATTGCCAAATTTTTAAATGACAAATTCTGTGTCATAAAGATAAAACAATGCCATCGATGCTTTTATAAAAAAAACAAATAGTTCAAAATCAAATAAAAAATGCCACGGCAACACTTTTCAATCGTTAAACAGTAAAATCATTTTTTTCTCAAAAATCACTTTACGCTTCACGTAGGTAATTTATGTAATCGCCATTTTGTTATCAAGAAAAGGACAACAATACAGCTCAGCCGTGCGGACTCGCCGTTTCACTCGCGCTACGTTGAAGCGTACAGTGTGGTACAGTTATGTCTTGCTCACTCGATTGTATGTTTAATTACAGACGAGTGCATGTGTGAGAGTTGCTTATGAGTCGGAGAATATATTAGTTCCTTTTTAGTTTAAATCTCAGATTTAAACATACAAATGATACAACTATATCTCAGTTTCCCGAAACTTTCTGAACTGAGAAATGGAAATTAGAAATTCGTCGGCTTTAAAATTCTCAACTATGAAACAGTGACTTACATAGACATAATATACAATATACATTTATGTGGGATAATCACAGAACACAGAAAGAGGATCATGACTCTTGAATCACCAATCAGAGTAAGATATCCCAAGCGAATATAATGTGAACTTGCTTGTAATTTGTGAACTTAAATTTACTTAAAGTAATTATTTTTATGTAATTTCAATATCTATAAACATAGTTATTTCAACGGAAGAACGGAATCACCTAATACAAGTAAAATTATTTGTTTAAAAGGAGGCTTAAACCACCTTAAAATCAATGTTAACGTTGAAGATAACGATACAAATATCTTTTTATTTTTCATTTTGTAATAAGTAGGGTAAAGTTCGACTAACACTATAAAAATAGTCTTTATTCAAGTTGGATAAATAATTTACTTCAAATTTTTTAGCTGCTACGCGTTTAGGACGGTTTTCTAGCACCAGCAAAACAGGATAAACTCACTCACTACTCACTCAACTATAGAACTCAAGAAACAATAATGTCTTTATATAAACGTTTAGCACAGTATAGAAACTTAACTATGATATAGATAGCCTACACATTGAAGAGAGTACTTAATTTGTGAATACCAAAGTCACATGATCGAAACTTGGTTACTGACACAGAACACCAAACAGTAATAAGTAAGTTGCTCGCTAGCTAATTTATTGATCATTTATTTTAAAAATTAGATATTTAAAGAACATAAACTTAAAAACTATATAGCTTAACCAAAAAAAATAATTTACAAAATAAGAAATATGTCACTCCCAGCGCGCCGCTATCAGAAATGGTGCCCAATAGGTTGGCTGCATTGCCACGTTGGATTTGGCAATTGGCAAGGCTGATCCGTTGACCAAGATAGCTGCCAGCCTTTTGATCACCAGTCACTTCGGTGAGCCCCTCGTTGAATTTCCTTAAAAAAGGGAACGAGCGCTAGGACCCCATGGGTCCATAGACTCTACACCAAACGGTGCAAATATGTAGTTCTCATTAGGAACTTAATATTTGCGTCGCTTGGAGCGCTCGGTACTGCTGCCTGTATGGCACGGAGCAAGCGTATCCACGCAAGTTGCGTCGTCCCATACAAAAACTATATATAAAAATAAAAAGTGTAGCTAGCTTAAAATTACTACAAAGTGAAAGTAATTTAAGGGAACGATATAAGCTCAATAAAAACCAGAACATAAACGAATAAATTTTACATAAGAAACAAATTTATTTATAGTATTTTGTTTTTAAGTGAAAGTGAACTACACTTCTGGACACATCTATTGGCCCACCTTGTATTTTCAGTTTCGTTTGGTCCTAGCTAAAATATTATATTTGGTCGAGCAAAAAGTTTTTATGCAGTTTTGAACCTGGCACATTCACAATTTCATTCAATAGTCTTTTTTTGAATTTCGAACACAGAATTTAAAGAAACAAAAGACAATTTGGAGCCTGTTTGTTGATATCAAACAATCGAATACTAAGAAAACTTGGTTTTATTGGTTTACTTGGATTTAATTCTTGAAAAAGTGATTGATATCTTTGGTTTTGCAACAAACATTACTTATTCTTAACATTAAGGTGAGGTTCTATCAATAATCTATGGATACTTCACCTGAAGTCGCCGCCCAAGCTGTGGCACTTATTCAGGCCGGACACAGCCAAAGAAACGTGAGTGCTCAACTTAATTTAAGTCGATCTGCGGTCCGAAATGTTTATCGGAGGTACCTAGAGACTGGCGGCTTTGTTCGTCGCCAAGGAAGGCCACGATCTCGGGTCACAACTGAAAGGCAGGATCGATTCATCGTGACGACCAGCTTGAGAAATCGTCACCTTACCTCCATTGAGATACAAAAACAAATTCGCGACTTCCACGGAGTATCTGTGAGCGCTCGAACTGTTCGGAGAAGGTTAAAAGAACGCGATATGGTACCACACAAGCCAGCTAATGGGCCCAAACTAACGCGAGCCCACCGAACAGCGCGCCTTCATTTCGCACGCAGTTATTTAAATTGGATACAGCAAGATTGGAGCCGTGTACTCTTTTCTGATGAGTCTAAAATTGTGTTACATGGCAATGATGGAAGGAAGAAGGTCTACCGACGTAAGGGAGAGCGTTGCGCACAATGCTGCTTTGAAGAGAGGGTTACTTATGGCCGTGGCTCATGGACTGTCTGGGGCGGTATATCCGCGAGCGGCAAAACTTGAGGTTGCTACAGGACCACGGCTGCCAACATTAAATGCTGAAAGGTACATTCGTGAGTGCTTAGAACCTCACGTGATACCATACGCGGACTATGTGGGCCCAAATTTCCTTTTTATGCATGATAATGCAAGAGCCCATGCGGCCGGCATCGTCAGGGAATATCTTTGGGATGTGAACATTACAGTTATGGACTGGCCAGCCAGAAGCCCATACATGAACCCCATTGAGCACATGTGGGACGAGCTAAAAAGACGTGTTAGGGCTCGTCAGCCAGTTGCCCAGACGATGCAGGAGTTGAAAACTGCCATAGAAGAGGAATGGGAGATGATCCCTCAAAATTTCATAGAGCGGTTGATAAACTCTATGCCTAATCCTATGAGAGCTGTGGTAGATGCCCATGGAGGCAACACGCGTTATTAAAATAAACCATTATTTGATAAAACATGTTTTTTATTCAAAAATCCATTGCCTTTAACAAGGCGCATATCCGACTTGTTAGGCGTAGCTCCATGTCGTATGGTATTCTGAATTCGAATTTAAAACAATACGATCGAAAAAGATGGTAAAATGTATCAGGTTTAAAACTGCATCAACAGTTTTTGTTCAATCTAGCAATCATATTTCGGTAGGGGCCATCGAAACATAAACTCTAAGGTGGGCCAATAGATGTGTCCAGAAGTGTATTTACATTGTCTCTAGTATGGTGTGATAGATTAATATTATGAATTTGAAGAGTTTGTTTGTTTGGTTGAAAGCGTTAATCCCAAGAACTACTGGGCCGATTAAAAAAATAATTTTATGTTGGATAGCGCATTTGTCGAGGCAGTTAAAGCTATATAACATAAGGATACGACTATTAGCAGCAGAGCCCCAATAAAAGAAATAGCAAAAACGTAAAAAAAAACCATTCACTGTTTCATTTGGATCTTCCGTTGCGTGCGCAACGTAAACGGTACAAAAGTTACACAAAAAACATGTATGATGGAATCGTTTCCTTTTAAATGATGCTGTAAAAAAGTCCGCGACAGCACTGTCTATCTTTTAAGGGTAACCCACATCTTTCCTCAAATTAATGTGGGTACGCAGGGCACCTCTAGTAATAAATAAAGAGTAATTTGATACGATTGGGAATCGGATATCTGTGATGTCAACGCCAAACTTATCAAATCGGTCACTGAACCACCACCCTCGTTTATAATAAGGGTTGCATCAACAGGAGATCAGTATTTTTGATTATTTTGAGACTTTTATTTATTCTCAGAAAGATGTCTTGTACGAGTATGTATAGGTAATACAAAAACTTGTTTTGGAAATGATATCTATATGATATCAGTGCGGTCCAACAAGTTTCCAACCTGAAATTATTGTCTATATTTCAAAATAATGTACAAATGAAACGTAAATAGATATAAGAGCAGCATTGTAATCGCGAGCGTCTATCGAATTAGAACCTCAAAGTAGGTACAGATGCTCGATACAGAGATTGGCTGTGAAGGCGATGATGAATGGGCGCGTCTGGGCGCGTCGCGATAATGACGTCTAATCTCCTGCGGCGTTATGTTCACCTAGTATTGCGGTGGCACACTTCACCTGTCCTTGGTGGATTCTTAACGTATACAGAATTCCGATGCGAGAATGGAAGTTCGATGGATACATTGGAATATGTACAGCAAACTATATAACAAACGTGTAAAAATATTCTATTGAAAATTATTTTACGTGAAGTGATGTACAATTCTAGACTTATAACATAACGTTCTTTGTTTTGGGTTGTTCAAGCAAAAAAGTGTTCTTTCTATGCAAAAGGGCTGGTTGGTATATTAACCAGATTAATCCAGATGGGTATCTAGATGCTCAAAGGGCCTGCCTGATGGTAAGCGGCTACCAGACTATCGTCAGGCGCTCTCAGGCGTGCGTTAATTACCCTGAGCGTCCCCTACCCAGTGGAGGTGTGGCAACCTTACCCACATACCAGAAACTACACCAGCAAAAGGTTCTTTTGTAAAATGCAGATGATTATACTTTCCCAGACAAGCACTGCGAAACATCAGCTGTGCCCTAACCGCATTTACGTAATATTTACTTATTATAAGTGCTTTAAAAAAATCGATCTCTTTTTCTAGATTCAACACAGTGCCGCTTTATCTTCATATGAGAAAACAAAGTTTTTTAGAGTAGGTACCTAAAATTAAAAAATAAAACAAAACATACCTTGTAGCTATACGCAGTCGATTGTAAAATTTTGGCGCGAGGAAGCATTGATACCAGTATATTGTTAGGTATTAGTGAAGTCATCATGATCTCCGAGAACGCTATGTTTGCCTAGTACTTTAGTTACTAAAGTCACCTGTTTCTCTGACGTGCGAAATAAATAGAATCGTCACAATTACTGACCGTCCCCACCCACAAAGGAATCTATCTGGTCACCACACGCAACACCGTCTATCGATAAAGGGTTTGTTACTCTAAACTCACCTTTAACGGAGGAGTAGGAATATACAACGGAGGGTCGTTCTGCGATCCGGAGTAAATCTCCATACCATCTGGGCCTCTGGTGCATCCATCTGCGTCCACTACGCTATAACGACACACGATGCCATCTGCCGGCTTAGCTTCGTACCCCGGCGGTTTCCCAACATGAAAACCCTTTGCTTTCACCCAAAATCTAAACTTCGAACTATCGGAACTGTTACATTCTTCCCCGCGTAACGTGCGCAAGATTCTAGCATACTTCTTGAGTGTTATGGTTTTTGTCTTCGCCAAATCTCCGTATGTCTGAATCACCCATGGTTGGTAAGTTGAAAATAGATCTAGTTTTGGGTCTCCAGTTTGCACTTTTGGTCTTTTGTTATTGTTCTGCTCATTCTTTTTATCAGTCTTCGAACAACTCGCGGTAGATTTGCGCTTCGAAGGCTTGCGTGGCGTCTTCTCTGGTATAGCTTCCTGTGTTAACTTTTTACGAAGTCCTCTGTCTGTTATCATTGCTGCAGCCATTTTAATTAAAGAACACTGTGACTGTTAGTTTAAACACAAGTCATACATCCTCATCACTGGACGTCCGTCACTATAACATAATATTTCTCTACATAGCCCGTGTGTCTCTTTTGTTTTGGAATTCGGGAAATCGCTCTAGGATTGTTTTCGAGAAAAGTTGTCGAACTCAAAACTTCTGGGACTCGTGCGTACAACTTTCTGAATACGAACTTTTGACTGCAAAGTTTGCTACCTAAAAGAACTTTGTGTAGGAACTTTTGTTTACGGAGAGCAGTAGGTACATACTTTCCTCTCGTTCGCTCCTACTTATCTACTCAAAGGTGATAAAATAGCAGAAAAATGTTTATAAACAATCAACAAAAACGTCATGAAAATTAATGGACATACTTAACTAATAACTAGATATTATTAGTTAAAAAAGGTAAATAATAAAAAGAATATTTAATTATATTATTTTGTGATTTCTAACCGAATCAGGTTGATTTCCCAGACGGAGGAATGGATATAGAATAGATGAATCAAAATCGCGTTATCCAAAACAAAAAAGTACCAGGCATGAAGAGGTGGGCGGACGGTCGACGCGACGTAACCGCGTATGGCGTTGCGGGGCAACGCGACACAGACCCAACGTGACGGCCGCTCGCATGGGGCGCGCGCGGTGCACTGCCGACTGGCAATACTAGCACTGGCATCGGCATCCCGTCTGGGACGGGCCGGCATCGGCACGTGCGGGCCGCGCTAATTGCCCGCAAAACAATTGCCGATCGGCGGCGGCCCGCGCGATAATGCCCCGTCCTTCGTGCGATAACGCGTGTAGCGAGCGACCGCCATTGTTTCCAGCCACGCTCGTGTGGGTAATGCGCGGTTTGCACGGATCATTCCGCGCGGCACGACAAAGAAGCAAGTAAATTGTGACCAGGGACTTATACCACTTATAGTAAGTCCATGAGCGCGACATGTTAGTACATTAGGAGTAGGTATCATGTTGGCAAGTACCTGCCTGTAATGACAAAAACTATAAAAAATATTTTATTTTTTAAAAATCTAACCGTTTTTCAATTTGGTTATTTGAACATGTTTGTAGTTTTTCCTTTATAAAACCTTTAAAAATGCCATTCATTGATAAGAAACGTCTTATAAAAGTTATTGGTCATTAAATTCCCTACCTACAACTTTTGCATAAGACATTTTTGAAGTTATACTTCTTTAGGCGCGTTATGAAAAAATGATGAGAGTGAAATTTTAAGATGCGCGCGCATCACTGTAACACAAAATTTTAACAGCATGATGTTGGTCGCTTTAGCGACCAACTTCATGCGTTACTTTTGTGTTTACCGCACATTAAGAAAATCTACCTACAAAATAGAAATAGAATCTCTATTTAGTGGGTGCTAACGACTGCATTGTTGTGAAGGCCTATCAAAAGTATTTATTAATCTGGAACAACGGAACCAAAGCGCGATTCAAGAGACTACAGCGCCATCTCTTGACCATTGGTGTAGTAGAACCAAAAACCACATCTTTATTTTTTGTAATAAAGTAACAGTTATAGGTATTCATATTTATAATATTTATCCACATGTTTCTAGTTTGTATATTCGGAATACGTGTTTGAGTTTCATACAAGTGCAAATCACATATGTTCTAATAAATTATATTCAGTAGCGATTTTAATTGAATATTTTGATTATTTATTTATTTTTTCAAATTAAAACTGAACTTTATTGACTGTGTCCTTTTCCAGACTTTTTATTAATTTATTGTAATTAATTATTTGCATGCAATTAAAAACTAATTTTAAACGATGCCAAAGAAGGATAACTTCTCACGCGCCTACATAAGTACACGCACCCATTTTTTTTTTATAAATCTTACCGTTTTTCAATTTGGTTATTTGAACATGTTTGTAGTTTTTCCTTTATAAAACCTTTAAAAATGCCATTGATTGATAAGAAACGTCTTATAAAAGTTATTGGTCATTAAATTCCCTACCTACAACTTTTGCATAAGACATTTTTTTAATCAATAAATACTTTTAAAGTTATGAGTCGTTAATGTGGGGCAAAAGCGGGCGGGCATTGAATTGAAGTAACAGAAGTGTCCGAAAAATGCACTTACTTGCACCCAAATTGAAGCTGCCCCATGATGACTTTGTGGGATTGTTATCGATTAATTGCAAAAAAGGTATTTAATGATAGAATCAATTTTCTATAGCATAATACGAGCAAAGGAAAAAGGTTGAAAAAATATTCATTCTCGTTATAAAATTAAAGCAAGAATAAAAAACTACAAAAGTTTTTGGCGCTTTCCAGATACAGTACGAACATACTCGTCTTCTGAATCAGAAAAATCTTCTGATTTCTTCTTCGTCCTGCAAGTTTTTCGTCAAGTTGGTTAGGAAATATCCTGAAGATTGGAACTGGAAACAGACTGGCCATGGTCTCATACCCATATAAGCATATCTCTAGAAATTGCGCCGAAAAAGTTAAGTACTCAAATATGCAATGACAACGGGCTGAATCTTCTATTCTATAGGTATGCAGGCCCCTCTGTTATAAGCTGAGACTCCATGTCCATTTTAGAAATATTAATTAGTGATAAGAATCAATTGCACGTGTACTAAACTTTGAGATACTGCGTCATTGCTACGTTAACGGCTCATAACTTCAAAAGTATTTATTTAATAAAAAAAGTCTTATACAGAAGTTGTGGGGAATTTCATGACCAATAACTTTTTGCCGTTTTATTTTTTATCAATTAATGGCATTTTTAAGGTTTTATGTATAAAGGAAAAACTACAAACATGTTCAAATGAACAACAATAATTGAAAACGGTAAGAGTTACAAAAAAAGTTTTAGACGAAAAAGTTAGGGAATTTAGTAATAAGTAAACAAAAATGTACAATATATCTACTACATTTTTTCCGTAGTCAATAATTGCGGATAGAAACACGTTTTCCAATATGGCGGCCGGTGTGACGACCCTACGTTCCCCGATTTTTAAACTTATGTGTGCTTCTTATGACCTACCTTAACATCTGTAAAAAAGTAGTGTGGTAAAATTTTGCATTACGATCAAGTATAACCGCGATCTCTGTTTCTTGGGCTATATTATGAATGACTTAATTAAGTATAAAATATTATTAATTTACTGAGTACGGCCGTAAGTGGGATAGGGTTAATTAATATTTTTCGTGACTTGGCTGCCTTTTATGTAACGCGTTAGCGTTCAGTCGGTAGTCAGCAGTACCTAAGTTTTATTTAGTCTATTAAAAATATTTATCATATTCCATTCCACGCAAGTTTGGTGGTTATCACAACCAGGCTTACTTTGTTGCTAAAGTAATATCAGTCCTAAATGCATACAAAATAAGACGGTTTCTTTTGACAAAGACGTTTTGAGTTAAGACATTTCAAGACTGCGATTAAAGGACGCCCGTGCGCGCGCATTGAGCACGAAACGATGCGCACGCGCCGGCGCTCTTGCGCGAAATGTGCGCATGTTACTAGGCGCCCATACACTGCGAGGAAGATCATAAATCGAGAACAGGCGCGAAAAGCGATCCAATCCGCCGCGTTTCTCAAGCGTATGCGCCACCGTCAACCGCCTTCTCCAATCAATACAAACTAGAACGCGCGCGGCGCTCTTTTGCGAATTATACCGTTCGTGACTGGACTGATTATATATAAATATGATACTGATATTTGCAGTTTGCAGTAAATAAAAAAACATGCAATAAACACCTTTATTGTAAGACTATTATTACTTTACTATTTAAGTTAAGCAATAATGTTGGTATTGGAATTTGTATTTTCTGTGCCGAATATTAGCTGGATCATCTTACCAAAATCTCCTTTTAACTTATGCTATCCTAGGTACTTGATGAACACATTAGCCATGATTTTGGATCAATATTTTTTTCATTCGATCCATTTGATCGATCGTCAGTCAGGTCTATTATTTATTTATTCAAAGTTCTACTGCTATTCAAAGACATTCTAGTTTAAGCATAGACATAGTTAGGGAGATTTTTAAGTAAATAATTTCAGCATTGGTTACTTTTTTATTTGATCTGAGTAGTTAACTAAGTACAAAATTAGTTTTAAATACCAAATAAATGACGTATTTCGTAATGAAAATAAATACGAGAATAGATTAAACAGACAAAATATTATTAAAATCTGAATTTTACTAATTCCATTACCAATAGAACATTATAAAGCGAAATATCAAATACCTATATGCATGCATTTTTGATTTGATTTAGAAGCAAAAAAAAATGTAATTAATGCACACAATGCAGAGTAATCTAAAAACCAACGAAGGAAAGACGTTACTATATCTGTTTGTAATGAAAATGTTATTTGAGAATTACAAATTCACAACAGAAGAAGCTGTGATGTGATCGAACATCGATGATCAATCGAATCGATTCGATGTTACTTCATAATGTCGACTTCTACTAGGAGAACATGACAATTTAGGTGGTTATATGTATATTTTGCGCACGCGCCTCTCCAAGCAAGTTGGTGCGTCATACGTTTTTTCACCACTCCACAAAAGATGGCGTTATATGAAAATTGCAAAGTGCTGATACGCTGACTAAAAATATAAAGATAATGCGAGTAAACACTCCGAAGATATTCTTTTTGTATTAAATAAATTTAATAAAAAAAATTTATCAGCATTTTATCAACAACATCGCAATCCTAGCACAGGGTCTCTGGTTGAACGCGAAAAAACTGTTTTCTTTGCCTGTCAATAGATGGCACTATTAGATAACAAAAATATAGTCAACTATAAATTTTATAATTTTATCATCCATTCTATTCTTCTTAATTTTCTTGATGATGTCCATTTTTGATGTGTAACAATCTTTCCTCTCGCTTTCCTGCAATTTGTGGGAGTGATTTCGTGAAATGGGACGGAAGTGTGTAACAGGAAGTCGCGAAAGCGCGCGCTATTTGATTTGATTTTAGAATAAAATTGTTCAAATGGCTTATTTCTTTTGTAGTAGGTTTTATTTCTTTTTCTTTTTTTACTAATAAATATGCGACTACTGTAAGGCTCGCTCGTTTTTTTTAAATATGTATTTGATTACAAAATTATGCAAATTAAAGAAGTACTAACCTAAACCAAGCAATCGACTCTTTGTAATAATAGCAATTTGGAAGTCACAAAATTAGGTTTCTTCCTTGGTTGCTTCGTAATAATAGATAGGAAGAAAGATAAATTGAACTTGAGTAGGTATTGATATTTATTAAATTATGCATTGAAGCATATTTAAGTTAAAGTAAATGATAACACAAGTACTTAAATAAAACGTCCAATATGGCAAACTTCGTCTACTTGGTAGATATTTTTTTTGGTGGTAATTTATTTATTAACCATTCAGCAAAGTCATAACTACTTTTAATTAAATCCTCTTCCGTCTGTCCACATAGACTTTGTTATATTGGTCCGTTCCATGTCATGTCCGTAGGTAATAAAATAATAACAGATTCTTAGCTTGGATAAAGATACTGAAGATAAACGAAACGAAAATTAGATTACGCTCCGAATATGTTCTGCGCAGCCCAAATCCATCCACTCCACCAAAAACAAATCGTGGACGGGGGGGGACGTGTGGATTTTGCTGCACTTGCTACGACTATTCAGTCAAATAGTACCAGGGAAGCATAAATAAGTGTAGTAGTTTCAATACCGGAATAATGCGCCAGCGCCAATCAATGTCGCTCTTAACTTACCTGCTGCTAGTTATGATCTCCTAGTATTTTATTTTAAACTTGTGGCAAAACCGCGTAAGTCCACGGACTAGTCGTCTGTAGATGTCGGCAGAGAAAATTTAATAAACTGGCCTATTAAAATTTTTGAGAACAAAAAAAAACAGAACAGGAGGAAATTCATTTCAAAAGGAAGAGAACACATTAAAAAAAGAGGAAAAATAATTTACAGGCGATTTGACGTCGGGAAGGGAGGGGGTGACCTTTGATCTTGGTGTGTAACTAAAGAGAATAAAACAGGTTATTGCAATTTTTAGAAAAAACTGAATCAACTATTGAAACATGGTCATCCATTCCATCCTATAATACCCTATTATGAAAGTTGCATCTCCCACTTACTAAGTATACACTGTCCTTTGATTATATTCAACAAAAATTACACTTCCTTTTAGACCGGGTATAACTTTAAGAAAGGTAGGGCATATCCCGTCTGGAGAAGTAACCTCCACCTTACAGAATATCAAAATTCACAGTAAAATAACACTACAGTGGTGTTGTGTTTCTGTCGGTAAGTTTTCTGGACTCCACGGGGTAGGGCATGGGGTCAGGGTAGGCAACGGCGCGGCGCGAGTGATATATTTCCTATCGTAAGCGTCTATAGGCTTATAGTAGCCGCTTACCATCAGGCGGGCCATTTTGCTACCTTTAAAATAATAACTTTAGTCAACAATTTGTTATAAAGCGGTAAGATGTGAAAATTTCATTAATGATTTAAAACTAAATTAAACGCCATCGAAGTTTCTATTAACTTAGCTGTCGATAGGAGCCCGGTTCATACTGTAGCTGGGCTGGCAGGTGTGCAACAGTATCATATGCTGTACTATGCTATCTAACATATATCTATGTGTATATGTTTGTCAACGACACAAGGACAAGCGAGGGACCGACCGTGCCACAGGGGGACACGCTCGTGTCGGGCGTAACGTGGATGGTGATGCACGAAGTATCGAATAATTTTATCTACATCGATACATTTACATTTTTATTTATTTATTTTTTACACGAGAGGCAACATATAACCCCACTTCATCTGATGCTAAGTGTAAGTGGAGTCCATTTGTGAAGATAAATAATGCGGCAGGTGTGTGCCACTCCAGCCATACTCACCTAGCCGGCCTGAACCCATCCTCCACCCTGTGGAGCCCAGGACATCCAGGAACCCTTTTCACCAGCAGAAACAAACACAACCGAAAAGTAGTGGTATTACATTAACTTAATCGTTTTATAGAAAACTTGACTTCGCTTGTGTTGTACATATTGTGGGGATAGCGTTAGGGGAAGAATTTATTTAAATAAAATCCATTAGTCTTCAATACTACCACTTCATTTAATGTACATTAATTGTACCAAATTCTTCAATCCGCGGTCAATCCGAGAGTCCATTGAATAGCTTACAAACATTGAAGACTACTTAGGTCAACTGACTGTCTTATTAAGATTAATGTTACGTTATCGCCGTGTATTATAATTATAATTTAATAACAATAAAATTATGAATATTTAATAATATAATTCTAAAGACATTTGCTTATAAAATACGAATATTGAATTTTAATCATACAAATTAAAAGTAGCATTCGCAATCAAAATAATCATACCAGCATCTTATTACATGTAATATATGACCGTCTGTTATTGATAGTGTTAGTAAAGACTCGGAGGCTTACAATATTTACTTACAAACTGCTTGAGGCTTTCCAAGCGTTATTTTTTTAAATCATGTAAGCTATGCCAAACAACAGCTCTGGACCAGAGAAATACCGTTAAATGTTAAGTACTAATTAAAGTGAGTAATATTAATAATAATTAAGTACTTTATATAAATATAAAATAATAGTAATCATATTAAATAATATAAAATAATAATCAGTAATAGAAAGAACCAAAATAAAGTTTGCCTGAACTAGGTTAGGTTACTAAAAGTGTACTTATGTGTTCTTCTACTATAGCTTTCTTTGTAATAAAATACTGTATTAAATTATTATAGTGACAAAATGATGTAAGTAAACCACTTTCAGTAACCTATCTCATTTTGAATGAAGGAATTGTAGGTGTTTAATGAGTCTACTAGTAAATAATACATCTTTGGAGTTATCACAGAATAAAATATCGATACAAACACGAACATAACGTTTTGTCGTCACTACCGACACCTACTTAACTGGCCCAACCGCTGGCGCCCGCTGGTATGGCTTGATCGCCCCCTTCCCCCCTCCGGCTTATCTGACGCGGAAGCTCAGGCACATAGATATATTTCATCTCGCCACTCGACCACACTCGACGACCGGCGACGGCGACGGTTTTTCTCTGCTTCTGCTAGCGGATTGACTTCTAAGTTCTACGTGATCCCTTCTACCCTGGTACTTTGATTGAATTGATCCCCAGTTTCACCAACACCTAACCGGTTTAACCAACCACATAACTAATGAAAGAGTCCCCTACAGTTAATAAAGTTCTTACTTCTTTCATCCATCACACAGTAATTTCACCTGACATCTGTGTGTTTCTGAGCGTGTTTTATATTATTTAGTAAGTGAAAGAAGTCTTTTTCTAGAATTTAGATGAATTTGTTAATTACCTCAGTTAAAAAATGCATATTTCGCACACCAGCGCGCAGCAGTTTTAATGGTTACTATTAAACTATGAGTTAATGCAATTCTATTTTTAGCTTTTCCCTTTCTTGTGCGATTCACTTCTAATAAGTAATTGATATTTCAATGGATTTCCCATATTCCTCTAAACTGCAGAATGCTGCTTGGAATGGTTTTCATAATTATCCTCTTATCGCAATATGCCTTAATCTTATATTTTAGATAGAAGACAATCATGTGGAGCTTATTGGTGATCCTTGTGTTGGTAGATACCAAGATAACTCAATATACTTAAAAATCAACATTATAAGGAATAGCCTAGCTAGGCTTCATAAGCCCCTGGGGAATGAAGTAGATTTAACTGGCCCATGGAGTGATAAAGTCAAGTATGTATTTGGAACCATTGCTCGTCGAAATTCTACAAAAAAAAGTTAAGCAAAAAAATGCACGAACGGTGCGACGAGGTCGCTCGACTCTCAGCCGGGTACCAGGGGCGCAGCGTTCGCAGGCGTCAGCAACAGAGTAAATTAGGCGGCGGACACTCGGCACTCGGCAAGCGCCCGACTCGACGCCCGACGCGCGCACTCAGCGATATTGTTATCGGCCCGCCCCGGTTCGAGTAGGGTTGTCTGTCATTTACCATTTTAATATGTTGCATTTAATTTATTGTTGTTATTTTGTACCCGACCAATCTTTTATTCGTCCAAGTATACAATATGCTACATAAATCATAATTCATGATTTGGGTTGCGGGAACCAATTATCGGCAGAAGTGGTTTCAGCAGCAGTCTGAGAATCAATTTAAAAACGTATTGGTTGAATATGAAACCCGCAAAGCAAACAAAAAAGCAAAACATAAATTATCAGGATGCAGGCATTTATTATTTATCGTTGGTTAAACTCAATTGCCAAACTGACAACAGTAGTACTGCTGTCCTCAAACTAAAACGCTGCTATATGGCCAAAACCGTCGCGTAAACTTTAAATTTCTGCTATTTTGTAACCATTCATCACATGACGGATTTTTCTATTTAAACTATAAAATATACGAATACTTGTTAAAGACAGATCGATACAGAGTTAAAAACTGTATAAAATGCAATTTAAGACTGATAAATCGACCACATGTCACTTAGCCGCACTTTTGTTTGAGAACGGCAAAGAAATAATAAGTTAAATAAAACTAGTTTTTACGGGTTAATGCACGAAACTTTATTTATTTATTGACGTTTCGTAGCCTTTACAGGCTTCGTCGTCAGAATAAAACTTTTATTTAATTTGTTGAGCTACCTTCGAAAGACTTTTATTGAGCGTTTGGTTATTTCATTGTTCGATTTTTAAGTTTTATTGGTGTCGATTCTAGCATGATTCTCTAAACCTAAACTTAAATTTGACAGCAGTATCTCCTTGTCATTCTCTATACAGAATGAAAAGGAGAGACTGATGTTAAATTTAGTTTTAAGTTTAGAGAATCACGCCAGAATCAACACCATTGTCTACGTATGAATTTATAATTTAATTTACTTAATAAAGTATTTTATTTCAAATTCTTTTTTGTAATTTTGAGTTTATTTATTTGACCCTAACTACCGTAAACTACCACCGGTTCCAAAATTGGGAGACCTTTCTGAGAAGAACCGGCGAAACAAACTCAAGAGAGGCTTTCTGTCTCCTTCTTATGTTATATTATGCAAACAAGAACTAATAGTATCTGATGGTCTTGCAGTGTGTGTTCGGGGTTGGGATTTTATCTCCTGTATAATAGTTTCCCAAGCTGGTGGTATATACCAACCATCTTCCCTATTGAAATTTGGATATTTTTTAATCTCAATGGCCTCGCGCATCATTCGAGGAACGAACCGCCGCTCAGCTGCAAGGATCTGTGGTCTATCAAATCTAATGAAGTGGTTTGGTCCCCCTAATGCATGTTCCGGTCGTGTCAGTCTATGAGAATGAGACAGACGGGAAGATTGAATTTATTGAATAAATTACCATAAAGGCATTAGCTATGATCAGTGTGGTAACCACTCGCTGATGCACTTTACGCAGGTTACTTTATATCTATTTATTATAGTTCCGTCTGCATGAAATCTAATATTCTTATTCGGATCCGAGACCATACCAGCTATTGCTCATAATAGAGGTCTAATATCGATAGTCACTGCGTCATCGCTGTATCGAAAACGGGTTAATCAATCGACAGTACCATAATTCAATGGTATGATACACCCATAGTATATACTAAATCGATAGTACGCTTTGCCGACGGTACACTAATCAAAGCATTTTTCTCTGGCACTGTGCCGGCCGCTGCTTTCGCAAACTTTCGGAGCTAACAATAGCAGAAGCGTTTATGATTAAACTCGTTGACGTACTACGGTAAATAAATAAAACGACAGACTGATGCAGAGTTGACAGCCCTGGTCGGTGTCGAGGCGGAGCGCGGCTGCCAGCCGGGAACAAAGCAGCCGCGCGCCCGAGCGCCACTCACCGCGCACAGACAGCCCCACTGCACCCGGAACGACACGATACTTGAGCAATATAATATTCAAACTGTGTCTTAACGAATAATCGATAAATTTTAGCAAATAGTGCAGCTTTTCATAACTATGCTAAAGAAGAACTAGGTAACTATGGTAATCAAGAAAGTAGAAGATCAAAAGAAAGTAGACGAGTTTCATGACACGCACCAAACGATCATGGTATGACCAGCAGTGGTCGTTGCTCCCATTGTGAGGTCTTTTATAAACGATATTAAAATAATGTCGTTTATATCATTAATAAAATGGTCATTGTGCTTACTGGCAGCTGTAGCTTTAATAATATGAACGTGGCTGCAGGTTTATTGTTAACAAATGAATAGTAGCATTTAAATTGTACATCTCATCTTATCTCATCTTTACACTCAGGTCATGTAGAATGGATTAGTTTGCGCGAAATTATGTCCAAGGAATTCGAAAAAATCACATCTCAAAAGCGTCAACATGTTCATTATGGGTGTTGCTCAGAAACCACGTCTCCGCTTTATAGCTGAAAATGGAGAAATCGATCGAGTTCATCAGCTTTAATTTAGTTATTCGAGACATATTGCAGTCACTTCATAACACCGGACACCGCAGCGGAGACGTCACGCTCTTTGTCATTCCTTCTATCCGCCTCCTTATTTCCAAATAAAGGGGAAGTAATAAAAGTGTTTTTTAGTAAAGTATATAGCCTAGCCGGTCTGAGAATTCAATAATATCGTAAGTAATTGTATTTAAAAATACGAACACATTTTTAATAAATACCATCTACCATCAAGTGTATTTAGTCGCAGTAACACTACATTACCCAATGATTCACCCGAGGCGCGGCGCGGCGGTGGCGGGCCGCGCCGCCGACATCGACATCGGCCGTATATTTTATGATATAGATACATGTATACTATGTGTACGCACGCACGAACACTCGACACAACTAAAGGCAGTACGATATCTTTCATAATCACACTAATATTATAAAGGCGAAAGTTTGTGAGTGTGTATGTTTGTTACTTCTTCACGTCTAAACGGCTGGAGCGATTTTAATAAAATTTGGTATGGAGTTAGCTGACACCCAGGATCGACACAAAGGCTACGTTTTACTGCGGGAAAATATCGATAATAAAACGTGGGTAACACAGCTGAATCGCCGAAAAGTATGTATGCACATCACTTCCGAACGAGTGATTAAAATTGGATAATTCTTTTTGAAGTGATAACTTCTTAAAGGTGCTAACCTTTGAGATTTGTGTTCGTTAGGCATGACAAGGTTTGTATAAAAGTAATTTTTCAAAAGTCACGGAAAAAATTAAAGCAAGTAATATTTTTAAAATAAAGTTTGGTATTCCACAATCTTCCACATATAAGGACTTGCGCAAGCACGAAAAGAAGATTTTTAACTATTGCAGGATGACATGTCGCTTGCGACGCGACGTGCTGCGCTGATGTCTTATTGCACTAAATGGCTAAACTATTAAAAATCCAGCGCACCTATATCACACTGATTATACTGAAAACACATATCTACTATGTAAAAGTCTCGTACTCATATGAATGCTTATATACAACATTGTATGTTATATATCGGTGTTAAGCTGCCTGTTGTTTTTGATGTGGCGTGACAACGTGATAATAATGACAATTGAGATGCACTGGTCGTGCAGTGCGGTACGCATCGCCATATTGCGTCTTGCGCCACTTTACACTGAAAATTCAATTCGCGCTCCACACATGTGAGTCGGTAGCAATGAGTTCCGAACAAGTCATAGATAACGAGTTGTTGGTCTTTATTCAAAACTCCATCGACACTATGAAAGAGGCCAGCATTCTGCAGATCTGCAACACCAACTTCAAAGAGGATGTGGTTTGCAGTGGCAAGACTCTGCTGTTCCAGACTGTCGGCTAGGCTGACAAGATGCCATCTCGGCTGAGGGATGGCACCGAGAAGAGTGCGCAGGATATCAGCACCCTACCGGGAGTGGGGAGAGGGACGGGAAGAATTACGCTTCCCCTCCCGCTCCCCCCTCCCAGGAACGGCGGCCTCCCCACTAGTAGTTCTGTCCTACAAAGGGGAGGCGGCGGAGGGTTCTTGGACGGATACGCCCTGGAGTCCCCTCCGCAGCGGATGGGGGGCGGTATGGTGGGCAGTAGGCCGCGCACCCAGCCCCCACGCGCGGGCCTACCTGCGGACGTCTGCGGGGTCCCCGTAATACCGCGGGAGACCCCTGCGGTGGAGCCCCGGCGAGGCCGGGAAGCTGCTGGGGGCGTAGCCGTGGTAGAATCCCTAACGGGGACCCTGCGGCTCCGCACTAAGCAGTGTAGAGGTATTCGCAGGACTTTTTTAGCGGATATTATACCGTAAAGCGCCGGTAAGAGTTGCGGGGTCCTCGGTGGGTAGCCACTGAGGGGTCCGTAAGACTTGCGGGAGCCTGGTGTGAGGTCCGTTCGGCGGTGTGCCTCTTAAAGGCGACGTCGTCTGTAAAAAGATTTTTTACCTGCGTAAAAAAAAAGGATATCACCACCCTATTGGCTGAAGGAGACCAATTCTGACTACATTCGTAGTGAAGGAGGTGCAAACGTTGCACCCCGTTACATCCAACCACGTTGATTTAGGCGCTTTGCAGACGACGGGGCGGGGCGGGCCGGTCAATTTCGCCGCGAATAATAGCACAAAGTGAATCCTATACTTCAAACGCACACAGCGGTCAAAAAGACCGCGCCTTGGGTGCCCGGCGGGCACTGGCGGTCTGTGCAAGTAGGTCACCCGAGGCCTCTAACGTAAAATCGCAAATGCATTCATCGGCATAGAGTTTGAGTGCGTCACCGGACACTGTCACCCACTACGCACAATAGCCCGCGCCCCGCCGCTCGCCCCTCCGTCACACCGGGGACGTCACCCACATGCACGTCTACCGCCGCCAGCCAACCCGCTCCAAGTCGCGAGCGTCGTAGAATAATAGAACAAACGGAGAAGAGTAACCAAATCAGCACCCAACGCTACTCCGGAATCATCAAAAAATTGGATTTGTGACGAAGAGCGTTCCAACAAGGTGGAAAGGAAGATGAGGAAGCCCACTCGCCGCGATCTGTGTGGCCTTGACCGGGCCGAACCATCTGCTGCGTCCTGCAATACCGACTGCATTACCGACGGATTAGACCATGTTCTCCCTGAGAGTCGCACGGCTGGAATTCCGACACAATGTGAATTTTAATTCTTTTGTGGTGAGGGTGTCTACCGAACACCTGGCGACTTTCAAGGGGGAAGATCTTTGGCCGAAAAGTGTTGTGTTCACAACATGGAGCACCCCCACTAGAGTCCGCATCACACAAATTTTGTTTGGAATCAAAATCGCTAAAGTCGGTGCGGTGCAGGGAGGTCAGCCCCGCTGTGATTGGACGCGTCAAGGTCAGATCATATACTCAGTGCAGCGAAGTGATGAGGGTAAGATCGATTTTAGAAAATATCGATATTTTCTAACGATAAACAATTTAGAATAGAGGCCTAGCACTTTGGTGCGCAAATGCGTAATCATACCCTCTCCACTTTCTTCCAACGTTCTAATTACCTACATACTAAATTATATATAAGCAACACAAAAAAAACACGTCCAGGACAAGAAGTATTAATGCAACGATATTAACTACCCTAGATACAACAAAACGAACAAAATCGTGGCCGAAACGTGTCCAAAAGATACATTGGACGATCCACGGAGGTCCGTAAGATATCGCGTGGTCAAAAACAATATAATGCCTTATTTAAACATTGAAAGTCACCTTTAATGCATACGGCATAAGGTCTTAATTAAAATGCATGCGTCAAGTTCGTAAAATTATACGATTTATTGTTATATATGTGAAAGAATATAGACCTTATTTTTTTTGACTTTTCACTCGCAATTCTGAATGCGCTGTTAGCAATATAGCAAGTACAGACCGCGAAGAAAAGAGATGGCTAAGGGCGACGTATAATCGACCATGCATTTGAATATCACAAATATTTTAAATTAAACCAGTTTATAGTAAGTATTACAACAATAAAATTTGCTTTAAAGGCGTTAATTAAAAAACATTAATTAGATACCCGTCGAAAAAACGACACTTTACGTACTATTAGTATATTTCTGCATTTTTTCACGGAACTCTTTGGCATCTTGACTTTTCAACGGTCCGCGTGTGACTGTGTACTAAGAAGAGCTTGAGTGGAGTTCAAGCACTTCTTGATTGGGACACATTTTGAGCGCTCGTGGTGTATCTAGGGTATTTAATATCGTTAATTCTATGTCTTTAAACTACTATGCGCACTTAATTTCATACAAACCCGTTTAACCGTTTTAGCGTGAAAGAGTAACAAATATGCATACAAATTTCGTTGCGTATGCGTTTTTTCAATTTTATTAGGATATGTTTGAAGTCAAATAAAAACTGTTGGTTGTATACTTATGACATCTATTATTGTATACGATGAAATAAATAGTTTTTATTTATTTTTTCCATTTCCATAGCTGACAAACTTATCGATAAACTTACACGTTGAGGCATGAGCTGCGTCTGAGTCACTAGCAATACACGTGCCGGTGTGAGAGCGAGATAGCATATATGATGTAGCCCATGCGAGAAAGGGATAGTATAAAAAGACATCAACGCGTTCACCAAAAAATAAATTCAATTAACAGCAATTTAATATAACAGTATTTTTGTAATGCATTTAAACTAACCAGTGAAAAGTAATACCATTTTTTTGAAGACTGGAAGTTGTACTCGACTTTCCACACAATTTAATTGCACAGTACGGCATTTTTTACAGTTTTTTAACACGAAAACGAGAGAAGCAGTTCGATCAACGCTCGGTTACCGAATGAAACGATGTATCGCGACGTCTGTAGGCGTGCCTCACGCATAGGTAAAATACTACTTAAGCTTGGCGAAAGCGCTTGCCCTTGTATGCGGACTCTAGTGGGGGTGCTCCGTGGTTCACAAGGACAGGTCCTATAGAATTTTTTTTGTTGACTTCGAAGTCAGACGGGTTGATATGGGCTACATGTTGTTCAAGTGGTCACCGTTGTCCATGGACATCGGCAATGCCAGTGACACAGCCAGCCTTTCGTGGAACACTATTTTAAGCCTCATTTAAAAAGGACTATGCTATAACACTGAGGAATACCATGGAAAGGACCTCACCTCATAACTTTATAGTGCGTGGATATTATATATAGAATCACACAGAAACAAACAACGGATCAACCCACCCAACCAATACCATATACGTCCATGATCAAGACTATCTACACCACGCGAGCCAAGTGCGGATTGGTGGGTTGACGACTGAACGTGCCACATTTGTCTGCGAGTGGGTGTGAAAAGATGAGGAACAAATAAATTATTAAATAAAACAAGTTTCGACGGGTTAGATGCACTGATTTTATTTATTTATTGACGCAGCCTTTGTAGGAATGCGTCGTCAGTTTTTTTAATGATTTGAAAAAATCATTATTCTGATTCCTTCAAAGGCTGCGATACGTCAAAAAATAATAAAATCAGTGCATCTAACTCGTTGAAATTTGTTTTATTTAATAAGTGGTATGCGTGAAATCTAAGAAACAAATAAATAAATTATTGTTGTATTATAATAATATTTGTTTCTCATCTAAGTGTAGGGCACTGACTGAGTTGATTGTCCCGTATTATTTATATCTAGCAGTATTTAGGATTTTTCGTATGTTTCAAACTTGTGATCTCCCTTTTATCTTTTTTAATAAGTCATAAATAATGTAATTTTATTCGAAATAATACAAAAACATAAACAATTTGCGCTAAAACGATATTTAAATACAGTCCATGAATATGATACACTCGATCTAAACTACAGTTGATTTATGCTCTCCTGGTACTTTGCGCGACGGTGTTGGGGTAAATTGAAACAGTTGGAGTATGCAACATGATTTTTAGAAGCAAATGGCAAGTTGTTAGCTCATGCTTCACGGTCTTTATGACAGCCTAGTACTACACACGTAGAGCTGAGCTCTGTGGGGCGTTATTTGTCGGAAAGGGGCAGGTAAGGGCGGTTCTTTATGTCTTCGTTAGTTGCCATAAAAAATAATAAAAGGTGGTACTCTCATGGGCGGTGCAATTTGCGATGTGAAATGTAAGCAAACACTTTCTTATAATTTGTTAATAAATAAATAGATTATAGATTGCTTCCTTATGACACTATTCAGATTATACTCAATACGGTACAACCATGGTCTAAGTACGAGAAAGACCAGAATAAAGGAATTAATTATTATCAAATTGAGACGATGTAAATTCATTCATTCATCATCGACCCATGCTCGTCCACTGCTGGACATAGGTCTCCCCTAATGCACGCCACTGCTCCCGATAAATACGATGTAAATACTAGACAGATATTTGGTATTTTCATTTAAATACAAATTAGAGATTAAGACTTGAATGAAGTATAAACGTTTCTTTCTTTCTTACTACCTACTTATATAGGTTGTCTATATAAATTGTAATTTTTTTACATTGATTTTGTCTATTGCATAAAATCCCAGTTTAGGTTAACAGTCCACTTGCAGCAATTTTGATAATCTCAATTTGACTAAAACTAGATTAAGACCATACAATAATGACAAATTGACATGACGTTTTGACAGTTTTCTAGTTAGTTGTAGTTGAATCGATTTTTAGCAAATTTAATTTGCTACAAATGGGCTGGGTTCCGCTTTGATTTAAAGTAAAATCAATGAATTAGGTAGGTAATTTCCCCGCATCCAATAAAAAAACACTAATCTTTTTTTTGTATAAAAAACTTTTCTTGAAATTTTATTTACCATACCAGGTTGACATAAAAGGCAGACAAGTAAGCATTAGCAAATGACCCAAGGCGGGCTTTATGAGGCGGGGCCTTGTTCATAATAATTATGGTTACCAGGCCACTCCGATCCGATCACATCAGACCAGTCAGTGTGGGAGACGAGCGATACATACGTACATACCTAACATGTTATTTCGATAAATATATACATAGTAGATCGACCGGTGTCTGAGAGATATAGTTTAATGTTGGTATCCTCCTATATGAAAGAGGCTTCAAAATTATCCCTAAAAATCTTATTTAAAAATACCAATCACAAACTTTGACAGATCCGTATACGTATCACTAACTTTTTCTTCTATGGAAATTACGCAGCGCCCCTACCGGACGTAAGAACAAAGTAGCCTTCTGCCTTTTCCTTAGAGAATTTCGCATGTATTTTTGTACCTACAAGTAAAACTGTACTTTGCTTCCTCTAACAGTGACATCTATCATTGGAAAGCTATTTTATAGAAGAAATTGCGCCATCTACTGTTGTTGCCCCTCGACACCAGATGGCGCAAAACACTACATGATAAATAGCGCGTGGTTTTTCCCAATGCGAGCTGATAATTTATTTGTTTTGAGCAATTTATTCTGGTCTAAAAAAAATTTAAATAGGTATGTCCATTTACTAACTTTTTTAAACTTAGTTTATTACATATAGCGAAAGCGACTTCCATACATATATATTTTTAATGTCGGCGGTTGAAATGTTATTGATACACATGCAAATTACAAGATACTGTGAAGACTTTATTGGTAATCTCTATACATTTATCTAACGAAGTCTATGGAAGATCCCAGAGGCAGCAAATTACTTTATTATAAAACAAAGCATTGTAGTAATTTATTAAACCTGGGAACCATTTCACGGCCGTTACCATTTCATTTAGTCTTACAGTAACTACAGCGCCATACAAAGGGAGCAACGACATTAAAAATCCGTTGAAAGAAAGATTAAACACTCTTAAGTTTCAAAACATAAAACTGATCTGAGCTGTCAAAATTCGTGCTTGTGCCTCAGATCTGTAGGTATCCCTAGCACGAACCATTATCGAATTCGAATTGTTTGCAAACCGAAATGTTAATGTAAAATTCTGTATGGAAGCTTGAACAGCAGCGGCACAAAGTACGTAAGGAGAACTAAAAATCAGTACACATTTGACAATGACATTTCGGACTCGCAAACGATACGAATTCGATATTGGTTCGTGCCAGGGGTACAGCAGTCACGGAAACACGCGCGTAGCTGCGGTTGCCACGCACCCTGCAGTATAACGCGGAGCAGTGAGAAAAAGAAGGCGCCTTTGTTGAGACGTGCGACTGTGGGCGTGTGTCGTTTCGAACGTTTCTATTGTATGTATGAAGTTTCCTTAGGGCCTGTGATGCGTCAAGTGGGAGCACGGAAGGACATTTGCATCGCACCGCGTGTAGTTTCATGTCATGCATGGAACGGGAGACCTGCCTTACGCAGCGCTGCTCTATGAAATACAAATATTAAATAAATAAGTATTTCCAACATGCACACCAATTAGCCCCAAAGTAAGCACTGTAAGGCTTGTGTTATGGGATACTAGAGTAATGGATAGTATACATATACAGTAAACATTTAAGTATATTTATATAGAAATACATATTAAACATCCATGACTGGATTATAATGCTTGTATTCATCACACAAACATCTGCCCCCACCGGGATTCGAACGGTCGCTCGGACCTTTTGAGTCGGCGACACCATGAAACCCGGCGAACAAACCACTCGGCCACGGAGGTCGTCAATATATATACCTTTGGGTAGAAAGGTCGTATAAACCATTTTGGCAAAATTGAGTTATATACCATTTTTCTCAGATTTTTTTCTCTCTAAAAATGCTCGAGAATTTCATGAAATGGTCGCATTTCATGTGTATGAATTGAGAAACACATTTTAAAAAAAATAATTTAGGTGACAAAGAATACAATCATTTAATTTTAACATAGTCTTGTTTTTTTACTAAATAATATTACGAACAAACGACGAAGACGAGAAAGAGCTAATTGAATAATACAATTATTATTATAAAAGAATAAAAACTTTTCGTGTTCACGTAATTTCGCATTTGGTTAGATGTTATTTACAAAATATTATTTACTAAAAAAAAATCTTATTCCACTGCTGGACATAGGCCTCTCCAAATGCACGCCACTCAGATCGATCTTGGGCTACTCGCATCCAGCTCCTGCCAGCCACCTTGCGCAAATTGTCACTCCATTGTGCCTGAGGACGTCCCACCACACTACGTTTGCCTAGACGCGGACCCAACGGTATCGGCAAATATGGCCAGCCTGCCACTTCAGCTTACTAATTCGGTCGGCTATGTCGATAACTATTACCTCATTTCTGATGCGATCCTTCAGAGAAACGCCGAGCATAGCCCTTTCCATAGCGCGCTGAGCGACTTTGAACCTGTGGACCAGCCATACCGTCAGTGTCCACGTCTCGGCTCCGTATGTCATCACAGGTAGGATTGAAGACTTTTATTAGTCAGGATTGGATAGAACAGGATTGTTTATTAGTCAGAATTTTTTAGTTTTTAATATAAAAAAAAAACTACATAACGTAACGGTTTTTACGACAGTAAATGTGACCATAAGCTTACCAAATATACGACCTATACAGTTTTTTTAAAGTAAATTTTCATGGGGTGTATAACCAAGAATTTAATTTTACTTAGACGTAAATCCAAGTTAACTTTAAAACTAAAGTAGATGGATAGGATTTGATGATTTAACCTTTTTCATTTGCAAATTATAAGAAGCTATCTCTTAGATCATTTTTTTATAACTTCAAAAACAAAAAAGTTATGAACTTTTATGTAAAAAAAAAAGGTTCTTTTACTCTCCTGAAAAGTCGGGTTTTGGTTTATACGACCTTTGTACCCAAAGGTGTCGTTAAATAACATGCAAGTAACGCCATTTTTCATGGTACCAATGGGATAAATCGGGGCCATTTGTACCATCAATGGTACTGCTTAATGGCCTAAACAATAGCCACGCATAGCGCACTGAACACGCAATGCGTGGCTCCATAGCAAATATGAAGTCAAAAGCGACTATCAATTAGCGTCAGTGCATCACAACGCTTCGTGTTGTGAATACATACACATGTCTCCACTGCTAGGGCACAGGCCTTCCCTATGGATGGAATAGGGAGACTGGGCCATGCCCCACCACGCGGTCCCAGTGCGGATTGGCGGGTGCTAACAACTGCAATGCAGCCGGGACCAACGGCTTAACTCGCTTTCGGAAGCACGCAGGAAGTCGAGATAAGTAGAAGATTATTGGTCACCCATCCAATGACCGACCACTGCGAAAGTTGCTTAACTTCAACGATCGCAGCCGAACGCGCTAACTACCCGCGCCATCACTGCTCACTGCTGAACTGTTCACAAACACAAAAAAAGCAATTACTTTTGACTTTGTACTTGCACTACACATGGCCAATTTGAAGTAGTGGGTGTTAATTAATAACGTTTTGTTTCAACAAACCATTATTCGCCTTAGTCGCATCATACACAATAATTATTGCACGTTAAATGCACTGTTTTAGCAACACAGAGCTAACTTTAGTTGAAAACATTTCACCATCGAGATCTTCCCTAAAATAATTTATAGATATAGAAATTAAGAAAAACAAGGCTAGTTTTTACTAATTTTATTAGTTTACTAAAAAACAATTCAATAAAACAATTGTAAGAACTTTGCTAATACATACTTTTAATGTTTTTACATACTGGCTGTATGTAAGCCGGAAAATATTAAAATAAGCTGTGGAGTATGCTAATGGATAAGTCATATTATGTTAAACATAAGAGTATATATTGTTCAGGTACTGAAAAGCTACATTTAACATGAAACTTCCTGAACATGGTTTACTTTTGAAAAAATATTTACAAATCAATTTATGTTTGCACTACCATTTCTTAGTTTTGATGTTATTATGCTTAAATCATTTTTACATACATATTTACAAAAATGAAAAAATTGTAAGGGGGTTTTCTGCAAAATCAGTTTTTGATCAGATTACCATCAAAAGGCAATAAAACCAATAAAAGTACCATAATCATCCACTTCTAAATACAAACAAACAAAACTAAAATATTCTATTCTAAAAAAAAATTAATGGACATTATAAACATGCTATGAGGACCCCACCCTACTTACTCTGTATATTTATTCCAAGGAACATTTTCAATGGAATGTTTCTTTAGTTTGTGCTTTTTCAAATACTTCGAATCAATGAAAGCTTCTTCACAAATTGAGCAGACATACGGTCTTTCTCCAGTGTGGGTTCTCAAATGTACCACTAAATTGCCTTTCAAGGCAAAGAATTTCATACAAACACTACACCCAAACTTCTTTTCCCTTGTATGAGTGAGCTGATGTGTACGCAAGTGTGTCTTGGTCTTGAATCGAAGATGGCATAACTGACATGGGAACGGTCGCTCATTAGTATGCACTCTTTCGTGCATTATTAACATAGCTTGACTAGAACACCTTTTGCCACACATGCCACATTCAAACCTCTTAATTTGCTTCGATCTTACACTCTTATGAGTAGCTATGTGGGATTGCATAGCTTTCTTCGAAGGTAATACTTCTCCGCATTCAGGACATATTAACTCAGCAGGGTCTAGCATATGATTTTGTTCCACATGTTGCTCCAATGCAGATTCTAAGGAAAACATTTTTTTGCAAAGTGAGCATGCATATCCAAGAAGTTTTCCAACAGTGGTGATGATTTCCTGTTTGACAGTCTTCATCAGTTCCTTTTTAACTTTAAGGACTTTTGACTTGCTACAATTTCCGCTTTCTTTATGAGATGCTAATGTCTCTTTATCTTCAAAAACCTCATCACATTGATTACATGAATATGGATTTACATGTGTTAATCTGTGAGTCTGCATGGTAATTTTCTGATGGAACCTTTTAAAACATAAGTCACACTCAAACTCACGAATTCCACTGTGTATCATCATATGTCTCTTTAGGTTATTAGGATTGGCAAATGTCTTTGCGCAAACATCACAGCGAGGTTTGATATGATTGTGGACATGTTTAATATGTTGAGTGAGTGTATTCCTTCTGAAAACTTGATTACAGAATGGACATGCAACTAATAAACCTGTCACATTGTGAAGGATTGAGTGACCTGCTAATATCTCAGCCGTTTCAAATCCTTTTCCACATAAATTGCATAAATGATCTCCAGCAGGGTTATGATTGAATTGGTGTTTTTCAAATTCTGATAAATCTTCAAACTCTTCACCACAGTCACATAAAAATGTACCATCATCTCTTTGTACTACAGTAGCTATTTGACCTTCGTCAGCATACTCTATCACTTTTAGTATTTCGAATGGTGATGGATTGTCTCCCTCATACAAGATTACCTGTTCTTGGTCAAGCTGTTTCCCATCAACATTTGCAATCATCTGTGTATCAGCCACATATTCAATACCATCTGCATCTTTTAAAAGGATTGTACCATCGCTTGTGGTTGCTGTTAATATTTTTATCAGATTTTTGGTACTATTGGTTTGGTCAGGATATTGTTCGATGGCATTAGGATTTCCTTGATATTCTTCTACTTCATGTATAGTCTGTTCTTGAGAGTTGCTATCCTGTGTGTCAACATCCATCATATTAAAGTTTTCACTATCATCCTCTTGGCTTTCTTCTTCGTTCTCTAATATTGTTGCTGGTACATTGACTGGTACTTTTGTTGAGTTGGAAACAAGAAATGACTCAATTCTGTTTTCAAATTCATGACGATTATCCTTCTGATGAACTTCTTCGCTAGGTTCTTTTGTAGGCACTGGGATTTCTATATTTGCAACAGGTTCTGGATTCTCCACTTTCACCTGTGATAAATTCACTTCGATCGGTTTGTCTTTAGAGATGTCTTTGGAAATTTCTTTATTATTTACATTGTCATCAATCACTAAAACGTAATAACATTCATCATCACTATCTGCTGGTTCGGTTTTTACGATAGCTTCCAATTGTTTCATCGGATCATTGGCTATATCTTCCTCATCATCATCTACAAGTTGTTTAGCTTCATCAGACTGACTAATTAAAATGTTGAGTTGTTCCTTTAAGTCAGCATCCATTCTGATACACTGTTTTTTGAATTGATAAGCAGAATTCATTATTGCAAAACAATCTGTACATAGCATATGTGGTAGACCATCATCATTTTTTACCTGAAATTGTAAACATTAAACATTTAGTAAAATTATTACCTACTATTAACTTATACATATCATTTTCAAAAAAGAAAGTCAGCTAAATAATGTATCGTATCATTAGTGGATGAGACAATAGTAACAAAAAAACAATTCATAAAACAGTACCTACTTATCTACTTTTAATTTTTAGAGATTAAAAGATTGAGCTAACATATTGTTTCTGAACCAAGAGGATAATTTGGCTAAATGTAATGTGTATGGGTTTCACTTCTTACAAACCTAACATAAACTATTTATGTTATAAAGTTGTATTTCGATTAATAGATAATGAGATTATACAACATAATATGAACAAATCCAAGGAAATGGTGATACTAAATGAGGGGTTTTAAACTTTATAGTTTCTTTAAATGGATAACATATAAAATCACCTTTTTGATTAAAAGAAATAGTAGAAATGCACGAGTTTATTTATGTATGAGGTTATTTTGTAAGGTTAGGAATGCTTAATTTTTTTTTAAATAAGTTCTAAGCTTTGACCGTGACATAAATACAAACAAAATAGGTTATAAAACCGATAAAAAAGTTAAATGTTTTTGCAACATACCTCTATAGTGGTTATTTCAAAAAATTTCAGCTTATTATTATCAGCGTCAAGTAAGGAAACTGTACAATTTGAGGATAGGCAGCAACGACACAGATCTGTCCACGTATCCATTTTACATAATTACTCGTTATTAATCTGGAAAAGAAACATAAAATTCTTTTAAGTTCCATTGTTTTGACAGATAAATACACCTACATCAAAGACCACAATTTTCTAAATACTATCCAAAGAGAAAAATTATCTACGGACCTTGTCCATAAAGACAATCTATCCTAAAATTATAGACAAGAGACGAGCGCACAGACAAAATGGCGGGCAAACGAGGCCAGCTAAACGGCGTGCGTGGTTATGGCGGATGAAAGATATGAGCGGCGCTAGAATCGTTATTTCCGGTACTATCACAGTGATATTTGGAATGGAACATGAATGGAACTTAAAAATATTAATTATTTTATACATTTCAACATGGTGAGACACAGAACAGTAACTTTGATTTTTTGTTATCTACTTTACATAACGTAAGTTAATTGGTGGGGCATTTGTGTTGAAACGCACAATTTTACGATTCCTAGTGCTCGCGCTTTCGAGATATTATTGTAATTTTTTTTGGATGTCTGCAACATCAATAACATTTTATCACTATTAAAAATAAGCAAATGTAACTGTCAAGTTACATAATGTAAACTGAATCTCGGTGGTGTCTACTAAAAATGCAGTACTTTGCAAGTACAAAGTGCACTTTATTTAAAGCGAAAGCCAGGCTGACCTCGAACCAGCGTCTTTCGCAATGCGAATGTAATGCTTCCATTGCTTTTCCTAATTTCTCGGAGGATTTTAATTAACAACATCTTAGGGTACGGCCAGAGTGCACTCAGATTCAGATTTTGAAAACAAGCGCGAGAAATAAACAGTGTAGTCGAAGGGTACGGCCAGAGTGCACTCCTGATTCAGATTCAGACTCAGAAAACAAAGCGCGAGAAAAAGCAGGCAACCTGCTTAGACTACACTGTTTATTTCTCGCGCTTGTTTTCGGAATCTGAATCTGAATCTGAGTGCACTCTGGCCGTACCCATACTTGACATATAGCACAGAAAGGGGTTCCTCTCTATGTTCTATGATACTGGGCGACTGCACGTAAATATTTGGTTTGTTTATGATGCTATGGCGTTGTTTTGTTAAATTTCAACTAGATGTCGCTATTTGCGTTTTAAAAATCGGTAATCATCAAACTAAACACCGCATTTAATTTACCCTTAATTTTGTTATTTTTACTATAAAGGCAAAAGCTTAGAGCATAATAATACTTTAAGAGCAATAGAAATACATATTCGGGGAAAGTACCTATTACCTAAAGTTAAAAGAGTTTTCAAATAGCAGAATCGAGCACGATCGAAGATAATTTATAGTTCAGGTACATGCTATAATTATTGTGATCTTTATTTAATGATTATGTAATGTAAATTATCATGTAAAGCACTAGTAATGTAAATTATGAGAATAAAAAAGACAAAAAAATGTCAATGAGTGGGTAGATTAGTAATTGGGTTTCTATAATACTTATTGGCTACATACTACTCAACACTACTAAAACTGACTTATATTAATAACTGACTAAATAATCACTAACTCAGAAATGAATCTAGGATATATTGCTGACTTAACTTCACCTCGTTCTCAGTGCCATCTGTCGCTCACTGGAGTCTACTCTAGTTTTCTATGTTTCCACTAGATGTCACTCCATGTCGAAAATGGTATGATCTCCAGAGTCGAGAGTTTTTATAGTATGGATGTGATGTAAGCAAATTTTAATGAATTGCACTTAGAAGTTGCATTTGATTAAACTCTCATATGAATATCATATATAATAAATCTATGATTAAACTACCCCGGCTGGTGCCATATAGTATTTTGATGTATTCAGATAAGCAGTGTTTCGGTGTTTCCAACCAACTTAAAAAAGGAGGAGTATATTCAAGAGCCTTGATCTAACTTATGTTCTGTAAGGCTAGACGATATCCAACTAAACATATCTACGAGGAAACTGACCATCTCATATTTTTTGTTTTCTCCCAGGCGGGGGAGCGGGTGGGTAATCCTCATGGATACAGCCGGCTGCAAGGTTATGTCAGACTCTTACTGACTAAAAAAACCCGTAGTTCAAGCTTATGGCCGGAAGAGCCTTACAAGCTTTATCTGAAGCCATCATCCCCTGAGAGGGGGATGATGCAGGAGCTTCTCACTGTTCGGCAGTTGTTTTTATATACAACTCAGTTCTCCGCTACCATAAAACCCTAGATCCCATGCAGCTGCCGCTAAATAAAAGACGCATTCGTACTCCTCCTGTCCCAATTTGTAAAACAGTATTTACTAGACGACAAATACACTTCACGGAACTAGCGCAACGGGCATGTTTAATATTAATAATGTGAAAAACTTTCATGAACTTATGATTGGATTTAAAGTCTCCACAGTAGACTAATAAAATGTACCAATAGCATTGTTTCGGCTGTTTTTCGAACTTTATATATGTATTATTTAAATTTTTGTAATCTTAAAACTTAATAGAAATTAATACAATGTTTAATATAATATGGAATAATGATTGACAGTTAAATGACTATTAATAATGTTTAATTTAAATTTTGACGAAACGTAAGTGGATATAATTGTAATTAATAATCTATGGGACATGTATTTGAATGCATACCAATGCCTAAAATAAAAATGATTCAATATAATTATTATTCAAACTGTTCTCTGAAAAAATTTAAAAACCCTAGATTATAAAATACGGAAAATATATTTAAAAATAATAAGATGAAATTGATAAGATACACATACACACCACACACACAAACACACCTAGCAAACTTCTTCAGCTATTCAATTGAATTTATAACTTAAAAACAGTTATATGGATTACTAAATTGTTTACTAAATAGTACAACACATTATGTATGGGGGTTTTATCGCAATTTCTTTCAACGTTTTTCATTACCCATAAAACGAATCGCAGAACTTTTCTTTCAATATTTAACAAACCCTAGAATTAGGTTACATCGCATTTTCGTTTCCTCGAATATTTATTATTTACAAACACAGTTCATCGTTATTTCTTTTCATGTGTAGTGTACCTACATAATATAAATTGTTATTTGGTATAATTTAAATATTTGTTTTTGTATTAATTTTGTGTTCTTTATGTTTACATTAATATATATATTGTATTGCCTTATAAACTATATAATTAAATTTAAATAATAAAATATTATGTTAAAATATGGTAAACGTAATATTGTAATGTAAAATATATATTTTAGTAGACAAGCGGACAGTCATATTTTGCTTGCGCATAGATACTCTTCTGCGCGGACGCAGGCCACGGCCGCTTGAACGTAACCGGTCTCAGTGGGCGGGGCCTCCGCACCACTTGTTCCTGCGCGGCCGCGGCAGTCAGATCTGCTTTGTATGCTTGTCGCTTGTTCTCTCACTGTACCTAACGATCTCGACATCCGCTTGTTTAACGTTGAACTAATAGTCACTGCGCTGGACAATCTTTCTATTATACTCATTGTGCACCTTCCATCTTGCATTAATAGTGTTTGCATATTTATTAGGATAATATTGTGTAAACAATAAACCGTGAGTATTGTGAACTTTGTTGCACTCATTTTACAACACCTGAGAAACTCACGCATAATCCTATACATGTTTTATACATTTTATCGAAATGATGTTACATCGAAGTTTTGTTTCCCATAATTTTGTTTCATCGCAAGTTTCAGTTTGCAAAATAATGGAAACATCAATTTTACTTCAAAAAATCAATATACATCGAAAATACGATTTCATGATGTATTTTTGGACTAAAAAAAGGTATTTAAAATGACTCAGTTCATCCCGACTCCGCGTAGTCTTATCTGCCCTACCCCTAGAGTGCAATTTAAAAGAGCGCAGGGAGCGCGGAGGAGGCGGGCTAAACTGTACTTCCAGGGCCCAAGTGGTGATGGTGGTGAAGGGTGTGGTGGAGGACGAGAACGGGGACCGTCCCCTCCCATATTTCGTCTCGTCCTGCCCCTTACCCTTTACCCCGCAGGCGAGGACATACTTAGGCGGTCTACCTATATAGGTATAGATGGGTAATCCACGCACGCGGGTTTTGTAGTTTAAACCCGTAAACACCATTTTTTTTATCTTTAACTTACATTTGAAATATTATTCTATTTCTCGATCTGACTAAATACAAGCTGGTACAGTGGGCCACAGTTTTAGTTAGCTACCCATTTCCGATTTTGTCTTTCGTTCTTATTAAATAGCATTTTTTTGCAATACAATGTGGCGGCATGACCGGAAATGAGTTGCTTGAGCTGTTGTCTTCTGTTCTTACGTGGAAAATGTACGCACTATGTAGGTATTTTGTATTTATTAATGAAAAGTTACGATAAATGCCACCACCCCATCTCATATTAAGTGACGGCGAAGTAGCCATCTACTAGCCACCAGCACCATTGCTGGTGTTGCAAATATCTGTCTGTAGAATAAATTAGTAGGTAAATATTGTAGGCGTAGAGCTAGCGATATGGTTTTTACCTCCAATAAGTAACACATTATTGGTCCATGCTAACACTAATTTATACAAAAAAAAACTCCGCTTGAATTTGAGCGCCCGTCTAGGCAATATAAAATCCGTATCTGTATTTTAAAATCTGGCACTTCGGGCCACTTACAATTTGCGAAGAATCAGTAATTCAAATCAAAAAATAATGGTAACCACACGCGTAGTGATATGATATATGGGCGTTAAAATTGCACAAATGCTCTCAATATCACAAATTGTCTCACTCATTTTGGCGGGTAATGGACCGCGGGACGTGTAGTGATGTAAAATCAAAAAATATATCGTCAAATAAATAAATAAAAATATTTCCGGTCCAGATTTAGGGACTTCCACACCTTTTAATCCGACCCTGGCCTTCTTTAATTCTACATGATAAAGGCATGCTGCCACCCCGGGCACAATACATACAAGAGCAGTACTCCGGCTTCATACTAACGCCCGATTCGACGCACACACACAGACAAACGTCATTTACGCGGCTGCTAAGCAATCTTGCCAAGACAAATCTACGTAGTGCCACGTCGCGCACCTCCGAGACTGGTCGTTGGCCGAGTTAAGTTAGCTGTGCTGAGCAGCCCGCGCCGCACCGTTTGCCTCCGTTTCGATTCCGTAACGTAGCAATAGTAACACACATATAATAAAAATCTACACAAATATGATTTACATTTTGTAGATACCAACCCTAGCGCTGCGCTCAGTCGTCAGTCATTTCAAGAAAACGGCTGAGTTACGCTGCTGTTCTTGTATGTACTGTGCCCGGGGCCATGCTCCTCTTGGCTCTATGGTAATACACGACCATAGTAAAATAAAATAAATAAATAAATATAAATATTTCCAACACTCACACCAATTAGCCTAGCCCCAAAGTAAGCACTGTAAGGCTTGTATTATGGGATGCTAGGGTAATGGATATATACTGTACATATATAAGTATATTTATATAGAAATACATATTAAACATCCATAACTGGGGGCCATTCGCCTAACGGAAATGCTTTGGAAAACGCTAACGCTTTCGATTTTATTTTGTTATTTCTGACTGCCGAAGGTTTTCAAATACCTCACGCTCATTTTTTTTAATATTGTTATTACCAATGCAAAAGAAAAAAAAGAGCGCGAAGCATTTGAAAACCTCAGGCGGCTAAAAATAACAAAATGAAATCGTAAGCGTTAGCGTTTTCCAAAGCATTTCCGTTAGGCGAATGGCGCCCTGAAGTACAAATGTTCGTATTCATCACACAAACATCTGCCCCCACCGGGATTCGAACCCGGACCTCTCGAGTCGGTGACACCATGAAACCCGGCGTACAAACCACTCGGCCACGGAGGTCGTCTATCGTCGTCTAATAAAAATGGTTTCTGTCGGCACGAGTAATATTTATTTTTAGTAACGCAAGTGTCTTTCTATAGGCTGACCGCTGCGCTGGTGACCGCTTACTATAAGGCTGGCTATATGATCTTTGTTTTGAACATAAAAACAAATCGTAAACGCAAACTAAGGTAAACAAATCGTATTTTGAAAGTGGAGGTGCAAAATAAGGTACGAAATATATGCCTTCCGGGTACTCACCTAGCGTTAAATACAATTTGTCTGTGTCGGGGTACTAATATAGAATACCAAACATTTTTCTTAACACGCTTTTTCATTAACTAGAAAAATGTATTTTTTCCAAGGAAAATTATAAAATTAGGTTCTTTTGAAAAATACTAGGTAATAAATCCTAATTATATCGGTAATTTATTTATTTTATGCTCTGTATTGAGAAGTCGGCGTCAGTGAGCGGGATGGCTATTTCATTTAAGGTAAGAGAATAAACGAGGCGGAAACTCACATTAAATCAAAAATACTAAATCGGCGCACTTTTTAGACACGAGTGCCGTATCCTCCTACTATCCTATTTTTTTTTATTACGCAAGTAAAAATGCTGTTTACAGACAACTGCGAGGCACACCGCAAGAGGCACACCGCCGAACGGACCTCACACCTGGCTCCCGCAAGTCTTAAAAATCCCTCACCAGGGGATCACGCGGCTCCGCGTCAAGCAGTGTTGAAGGTATTCGCAGGACTTTTTTAGCGGATATTATGCCGTAAAGCGCCTGTAAGAGTTGCGAGGTTTTTTTTTTTATTTTTTTATAGATAGGTCGGACAAATGACTCCACCCCACCTGGTGTTAAGTGAAGGTGAAGTCCAGACGCGAAGATAACTGAAACAGCAGTTCTACCTGCCACACCAGCCATCCTCACCCTGCCGGCCTGCATGTTGCTTCTTCACGCCTCTTTTAAAGGATCCCAGGTTGTAAGAGGGAGGGAACACGTGAGCGGGCAGAGCATTCCATTTACGGATAGTGCGACAAAGAAATGAGTCACCAAATTTCTTTGTACGCGTTGGAATTGTAGCCACAGAGGTCCTCGGTGGGCAGCCACTAGGGGTAGTAGCTGCCCACCACCACTAGGGGTAGTGGCAACATGCAGGCCGGCAGGGTGAGGATGGCTGGTGTGGCAGGTAGAACTGCTGTTTCAGCTATCTTCGCGTCTGGACTTCACCTTCACTTAACACCAGGTGGGTGCTGCTTGACGCGGAGCCGCGTGATCCCCTGGTGAGGGATTTTTCCGCATCCCTGCATCCAGCAGCTTCCACTCCACGGCTCCACGGCAGGGGTCTCCCGAGGTATTGCGGAGACCCCGCAGACGTGCGCAGGTTGGTTGAGTGCCCACCGTACCGCCCTCCGAGGGTACGTAGTTCTGACAAGGAACCCTTATAGTTTCGTTATGTCCGTCCCTGCTTTTGCTTGGAGTCTGTAATTTTGTGGAGATATGTATATCGATCACGCCGACAAAATGGTAGAATAAAATTTTGAGATTTTTTAGGGTAGCACCCCTACATGTGTCCTGGGGATGTTTTTATTTTTTCATCATCTACGCCATCGTGTGGGATATCATTGAATAGGTCCATTAAAATGTAAGGGTTCCTAAGACTATTTTTCGATTTAGGAATCCGTTTGCAAAACATTGATCTTTAAAGTGATAATTTTTGTTCGAGTAGGGCGTCCCCCGTCTGTAAAAGCTTAACTATTGGCTTGAAAAACATGGGAACATTCATGATAATATTGCTTTTTATGAACTTTTAAAGAAAACAAAGGATTCGTTAGTTTAGGTACTCCTAAATATATAGTAGTATACTAAATAATAGTCGTTCAACTTTGGTTAAAGAAAATTTCTTACCTATTGAAAATTTCGTGGAAGTAAACATTGTAGAGTCTGTGCGGAAAGAGAATGGGATTTAGATTGGAGGGCGCTGTAGTGCTTTTCTACCGTATTTGTAAGGTTTTACCCTTTTTAGACATGATTAAATACAAAAAACCGCAAGAAATCACAACAACAAACAAATCCGTATCAATACAAAACTTTGACGTTTTACAGATTGCTGGGTTTGATTGCCAAATAAAAATCTTAATGTTAGTTCCGTTTTTCGCCACGCCCATTCTCTTTCCGCACAGACTCTAGTGACATAGATCCCTCAGCGATACTCGCGAGGGATCGAGAGCGAGAATCCCTCAGATATACTCGCTTAGCGATACTCGCTTAGCGATACCCGCTCGGCGATACTAGCTCCGCGATACTCGTTCAGCTATACTCATTTAGCGATACTCTCTGAGAGATAGCTCAGCTAAACTAGCTCAGCAAGTATCCTTTAGCGATACTCGCTCAGCGATATCCGCTTAGCGATACTCTCTCAGCGATACTAGCTCAGCGATATTCGCTGAGCGATACTGGCTCAGCCATACTAGCTCAACCAGTATCCCCCAGTAATACTCGTTCAGCGATACTCTCTTAGCAGTGATGGCTCAGCGAGTATTCGTATTTCCAACATCAAAGTTTTCTGTGGAAACTAAGCAGTGCCCCTAAAGGACGTAGGTCCAATCCGGCATTTTCCATGGAAACTGACATGACGATACGAATACTTTGTCGCTAGTGGTTCGGGCTTTGGGTACAGTACGCCTAGCTCGAACCATTATCGAATTCGAATAGTTTGCAAACCGAAATGTCAATGTTTTTATTTATTTTTAAGCATTTAACTGCTAGATGTTTAAATCTAAAGAAAAGTTTACTAGATAAAAATCCACGCGGACCAGGCAGCGGACGGGACTCGAACCCGCACCTTTCGCAATCGAATAGGGCCGTGGTAGCATAATGGTCAGTGCATTCGCCCGGATTGCGAAGGGTGCGGGTTCGAGTCCCGTCCGCTGCCTGGTCTGCGTGGTTTTTTTTCGAAATGTCAATGTCAAATTTGGTATGGAAAGTTGAACAGCAGCGGCACAAAGTACGTAACGAGAACTAAAAATCAGTACACATTTGACAGTGACATTTCGGACTCGCAAACGATACGAATTCAATATAAGTTCGTGCTAAGGGTACTGGTTGACGAGGTGGGTTGAGAGCTGAGAATTCAGGGTAAGTAGTAAAAAAGCTTCATACAATTTTTCATATTGGCAATCCTGATGACTTTTTCCTATATTTTCCTTATTAAGATTGATTAGTAGAGGGTATTACATAGTGTTGCCAAGTCCGATTTGTTTTAAATCGGTACACGAGGTCAAAAAAATCGGGATTTAGGGTTGCAGATCGGGACAGTAAACAAAAAAACACCAGTAGTACAGATGGATAAACCTCAACTTGTGAAAATATTTATTTTTTCGATGAATTGTGTTTTTTTAAGTACTTATAAGAAAAGTTTACTAGAAAACAAAATTCCACGCGGACCAGGCAGCAGACGGGACTCGAACCCGCACCCTTCGCATACCGGGCGAATGCACTGACCATTATGCTGCCGCGGCCCTGACGGCCGTGTCGAATTTTTCTCTAGCCTTAGGCTGTGAGGCAGCGCCATCTCTTCGCATTGTAGGTAACCCACAATGTCAACTACACCACAATGTAAACATCTAGCAGTTAAATGCTTAAAAAATAAAAACATAGCTACTTATATGAATGAATTTAATATTCCCTTATTGCACACACGATAAAAAATATTTTCGAATTCACTTTCCACCATTTGTAGTTTTGTAGAAACGCCCGTTTTAAGATGAAAAAAAGAGAGATCACATTTTTTTCTGAGTTAATGGCATTCGTTGCATTTTCCCGCAGTCAAAATTGCTCCGCTCCGCTTTATGCCTATTTTTACCCAAAATCAATTTGAGTTTTGTTGGCATTAATTCTCAGTTTGTTTGATGTACTCTTTTAGAAATAGAAAGCTTTATTGTCATGCTGAGTACAATGGTGTTCTATGTAATGTCTTATTTGTTTCTTAGGTTTTCACGCACATCACTCATTAAATAAAACTAGTTTTTTACGGGTTAATGCACGAAACTTTATTTATTTATTTATTGACGTTTCGTAGCCTTTACAGGCTACGTCGTCGGAATCAAACTTTTATTTAATTTGTCGAGCTACCTTAGCTCATTTAGTAATGTCTTAGTTCAAAAAGCTGCCGGTTTCGGACTTACATTATTCATTAACAGTGGTAAATGCTATTAAAAATGTCGAAAAGACTCTTTTAAATTATAAAAACATTTATCTATTAACCATTTCTTTATTTTATTTTAAATTACAAAAAAAATATTTTTTTAATGTCGTTGGACAAATTGTTAAACATTTTAATTCCACTTACATAAGAGCGATAATGCAGTTTTCATGTCATTTTTATATTGGGCTCGTATATTAGCTTTAGTCAGTTTTTTTACAAAATTATTCGTCATGATTTTTTACAAATACACATATTTCAAATATATATGATGAAAGGTCCCCTCATTTCTCAAACGGCAGGAAATGTTTTCGAATTCACTTTCTCTTCTTTGTCATTCTGTAGGAATGCCACTTTTAAGATGAAAAAAATAGGATCACAGAATTTTCGTCGTCCCTCCGAGAAATTTGATCGTTCGTTGCTCTCAAAGGTTTTGAGCTTTACAGTTTATTTAGGAGATCGACGTTATTTTAGGAACAAAATACTTAACAGTACCTATAGTGGGTATTTAGGTCAGGAGTTAACGTTAACCTGACCGTATTGAAAAACACTTTTGTAAAAACACGCCTACCAAATAAGGAGTGTTATATTTTCAGAGCTCATGTATGCTTGTATGTGAGTTTCCTTGTTCCACCCATAATAATTTATACATGCCTCAATAGATTCAGATCGAAGAATGATAACTATCCTTATATCATTGCGAGTGTCCCTAGCTATGTTTTTATTATCTTTATATATATAATTCTTCTGTGAGTGTGTATGTCACTGAACTTCTCTTAAACGACTGGACCGATTTTGATGAAATTTTTTGTGTGTGTTCAAGGGGATCTGAGAATGGTTTAGATTCACAATTTTGTCCGCTGGACAACCCCTATTTTTTTAGGGCGGTACGAAGTTCGCTGGGTGAGCTAGTTACATTATATAATAATAATAATAATCCATTTATTCATAAACAAAATCACAATAAGACATAACAGTCACCCATACTAGGCGAAGCCCGTCCTATGGGGGAAGTAAAAAATTAACAATATATAACTTACGGCCTAAAAATACAAACAACTTAAAAGAATGGATACATTGGTGATAGTACGCGCGTATGTTTGTATGCATGTGAGTGTTTTGTGTGTGTGTGTGTAACTATGTGTTGTGTGTGTATATATATAATCAGCTCATTATCCTTAAAAGATTCTCTGCTCTGTCATACGACCATTTAAATAACATTTTTGACATGTTATTTCGCATCTCCCGAATGGAGCTGTGCTTGACATTCGATATGTTAACTAGTTGGTTATAAATGACCTCAATGGCCGAGTGGTTCGTATGTGGTTTCATGGTGTCGCCGACTCGAGAGGTCCCGGGTTCGAATCCCGGTGGGGGCAGATGTTAGTGTGATGTGAAAAAAAAAACAATCATTACAACATTAAAGACACGGTAATATTATCTATACAGTATTCTATCTTCATACAAACGGTCGGGAAAGCGTGTCATACCTACGCCACACGAGTTCGCGCGGCACCCGGTGGGCATCCACAGGGACATCAGGGACAGGGTGGACATCAGTCGTGAATGCGCCGCAGCGACCACCGAACAGTGTGAATTGTTTTTTTAGTAGTAAGCCGTGCTTAAACGTGCGTTTTGTACTGTAAATATTTGATTTAATTAAGTTGATATCTACATAATTTAATATGGCAAAGAGCAGTAGTTGATATTGTGCTGTTTTTGGTTGCTTGACCTCATCAATAACGCACCCAATAAAAAAAATACATCAATTGTTAAGTGCAGGCTGCAGGTATATACATATAACCAAGTTAAAGATATTTGCTTTTCTGCTCCTTGCCAATGTTTCCCTAAAATATTTTTAATTAAACTTTTTTTACGAATGGGCATTTATTATACTATTAAATTTAATAATAAAGCTTTTCGTACGTCTCAGTCGAGGCGTAAATATTTTTCTGTCTCAAATCTATAATCCTTTTTTAAATACTAGCGGACCCGACAGACGTTGTCCTGTCTACACGTCTTTGTGAATCTAAACCATTCTCAGATCCCCTTGAACACACACAAAAAATTTCATCAAAATCGGTCCAGTCGTTTAAGAGAAGTTCAGTGACATACACACTCACAGAAGAATTATATATATAAAGATTACCTAAAAATAACATGTACCTATTTTATTGAACACTCCTTAATTCATTCACAACATTTTTTTTTACATATAAAATAAAATATTTACATTCACAAAACTAGAAAGAAACTCAATTATGTAGATGAAATTCAAATACCGAAGGCGGGCAGCCCTTCTGCGTGTTTGCGTCCCGCTTGGCCGTAGGCAGTTATTTCAAGGACAGGGCCGCGTCAAAATACTGTACTGTAGATAATATTACACTGTAGATAATATTACCGTATTAAAGACTATTACGACGATTATTTCTACATATAAATTGTACATAGGTACCTACACGCAAAGCACACAAACACTGAATGAGTGTTGCCTGCAAAACCCTAATACGTACTTACTTTACACTAACCAGATTTTTTTAAATATAAATATGCATCTATATTATTATTACATTTTTTTATTCTGTTTTATAATATTGCTCTTACACCCTTCCCCCTATTTTTATCTTATATACTTATTTAATTTTCCGTCATGGGTTGCCTGGAAGAGATTGCTATTAAGCAATAAGGCCGCCCATTGTGTAATGTCTCTCTGTCAGTGTAATCTTACTGTTATGTTCTTTGTGGTGTTATACAATAAAGAATATTATTATTATTTAAATAAAATTTATTTATTAAAAACACAACAGTCCCACCAAAAACCGAACTAAAATGTAATAAAAAAAGCGTGTTAGTCTCGGGACGTACGACAGAAGTGATAACTAATCTAAGCGGCGCTACGGGTTAGAGTGAAATAGTCCTCCTGTCCTGCCAACCGCTGCCGTATGCGTGTGAGGAAGGGAAGCCAAATAGCCTGGCGTCGTAACGCGTTATGTAACGGAGCGGTTAAACCTTCCAGAAGAAGCTATCGAAGCTAGCGAAATTTTAAGGGTGACTACGACTACTCTGATTGAAAAGTGTTTTTTAGAACGGTCACCCAACCACAAATTTCTCTCGCTTCCAAACAAGAGTCAACATGAAGATAGGGAAGCTGAATGTACGTGGTCGATTCGCAATGAGGAACCCACGCCGTCTTAACCGGCAAGGCGAGGGCTCATTCCGTAGTTCTAGTGAGGTGCTCAATGGCTCAGGATACTAAGCAACTCCGCAATGGTCGATCATTGGAAGGATGTCCAAAAACTTATTATCCTGAGGTACTCCGTGCTTCGGAAGGCGAGTTAAGCCGTTGGTTGAGGCTGCAGTTGTTAACAGCCACCAATAGTACAGGGCCCGTGTGGTTACTCATGGCCCATTGACCCTATGATATCCCTGTGGGTATCATAGGATACCCTATGATATCCCCATTGCTTTTGATGAGAGGGTAGGGCTCCATCCCGAGTAGCCATTGAGCTAGCCTTACGGATTGGCCAAGTGAGAGGGCGGAATGTGGAGGGATGTGTCCCACATAACCTCGTCGTCTTACCTAGGCGGGGTAAAAAGAAAAAAAAATCGGCCAAGTGCGAGTCGGACTCCCGCACCGAGGGTTCCGTACAAATCTGTAGGTATATTTTAATAATTATTAAAAAAAATTTTTTTTATATGATTTAACTGAAAATTTACGGTTTTCGCAATTTTTCCTTTATCTATACTGTAAGACGTTACTTCGTACCAAATTTCAAGATTCCAAGTTCACGGGAAGTACCCTGTAGGTTTTGATTCCCATGCGAGTTTCGAAAAGGACATGGCTAAGAAACTGCCCTTAACGTGTATAATTATTTTGCCCTAGCCCATAATTTTATAATATTTTTTTATTAATTATTACATGTTTATAATTCTCATACAACTTTCGTGACATAATCAAATATTTAAAAGTATAAAAATTGACTTTATGTCTGTTTCAAAAGGAAAATGTTCCGTTTTACTAAAATAAATGAATAATAAATGTATACTAAAAAATATTTCTGCCAGTATATCGAAATAAACGATATTAATTCAAAACTCCCAAAAACTATGACATATTTGGCCTTTACTTTTATTTTAACAAATGAGAAAGAAGGCTTGAGAGAAGGCTGTATGATAATTAATGCATTGATTTTTGCAAATGAACAAAATAAAACTTCACAGATGTCATGTCAGGCCGACAACAACAATTATTTGTATTTATTTTTACTTTTAAAAATGCTTTTTGTGAAGTGTTAAGCAGATAAATGTGAAGAAATATTCTAAGAAAATGCGAAATTGATGGCTCTCTAAATAATTGGCAACATCTTTTATCAAATGTAGCAAGGTGAATGATGTCGTAGGAGATCTCATAATTTTCAAGATTATGACTATCAAAAGTTCCTGAGCCCTTTTTCATAGAAATTATAAATATTCAGCAATTCTGCATTATATATTACTAAGTACAACATTTATATATTGCTAGGGCAGTCGCTCATACAAAATTTTACCATGTCCTTTGCGGAAATTTGCGGTATAGACGGTTGTATCTTTTGATTGCTTTGGCTTAGAAGTTTGATTTTTTCACAGCTCCAAGGGACAGTAGACCTGAGTATTAAATATGAATTTCAGTTTGATACCTCCACGCGTTCCTGAGAAAAACGGTCTTGACAGATGGACGGACGGACGGACAACAAAGTGATCCTATAAGGGTTCCGTTTTTTTTGAGGTACGGAACCCTAAAAATGGGTGGCAGATGTACTCCCCCAGTTTCTTCTAACAAGATTAACAAGACAAGTATGTCATCCGGTATATTCTTCTTCTGTCGCTTTCCGATAAGAGTCATAAGAGAGTCATGGCATCCGGATATACGAGTAGTCCACTCGCTTCCTCGACAAGATAATTATCTAATTTTCCACTTGAATAGGCGCGTTTGTTTTAGAATTTACTTTCTACAATATTAAAGATCCATATTGCAAGTAGATTGCTAGAACTCCACGGGGTAGGGGATAATTCTAGACTAGAGAGGCGTGCGGATTAGTGCGACATGAAAGTATTCCCCGAAAATTAAATAAACCTTAGAAGTACTGGTAATGAATTCTAACGAAACTATAATTAAGGTGACACTGTAAATAGTGGATAAAATCTGAACAAAGTTAGCCTAACACGAAAAAAGTAAACTCCCATCCCGATTAAAATTTTATTCCTCAATATTCAATCGCGAATAATTGCAACAGGGAGGGAAACATTGCTGATAATCTTACTTAATTTACAATAAAAAAAATATGGAGTAAACAGACATTGAACGAAATCGAGGTCATCTCAACGGGTGCAATATGTTTTCCAATTCTAGATGAACTTCAGCGGGAGCGCGGTAAGAACGAACCCGTCGAATTTCGTCCGGGCGGAAAACCATTTCCCGCCCTAGCAACCCCGACTGAAAACCGGGAAAGGTTAGCTCGGTAATTTCAGTCGGACGGCGGAGCTCAAAGCGCGCGGTCGCGAGCGAGCCGGGCGCGTTAGAACACCAATCGAACAAATAACCTCACTGTGCAAAACGGTCCTCATTTAAAAAGTCAGGTACATACGTGTTCTATTTTCAAATTTTGAGTGAGTGATGTGAGTGAAGGTTTCGAGCAAAGAGTACGAATATCCACAGGTGAGTTTGCGAACTCTTTTCATGATGTTAATGAGGTGCCTTCCCTTAGTGTACTGTTGAAGAAGAGGCATCTTTTATTTACGAAAGATCCCATTTTGTGTTTTGTGGGAAGAGTGCATTGTTCACATGGGTATTGTGCCGTGGTTGGGAACAACAAGGCTGATTGAAGCATAATCGCCGTGCGACATTACATTCATGCTTTGTTCGTTTTACCCAGTTTTCATTAAATATGCATGGTACTGCAGTAGGATCGTTGTGTCAATTCAACATTATTATTAAACTACAGTCACTTAAAAAAAGACGATAAAAGGTTTTGTTTTAAAATGACCTATTTTTGGTGTCAATATAAAATCTGCTTTAAATTAAAACATACTATCTAAAGATACTTAAGTTACGTCAATTACAGGGTATTATTTATCTTCATATTTTTAAATGTTTTTAATTATATTAATTCTGTATTGTGACTATTTTAGTCAGCACGATTAATCGCCGTTGTGTTTCAGAAACAAAGTTTCAGCTTACATTAATTACACAAACATAAACACTGTGGTATTGAAATTGCAAGTCCATGTTTATTTATAATCAAAACTTTTTAATGAAACACTTCGTAGCATGATTTCTTCCTTGACTAAGTACCCTAAATCGGTATCTCCGAAATCGAAATGTCAAAAATCCAACTAATATTACAAATGAGAAAGTTTGTATGTTCGTTAGTTAATCACATAAAAACCACTGAACGGATTTGAATGAAATTTGATACGAATATAATTTACGAACTGGAATGAGACATAGGATTCTTTTTACCCCGATTTTTTTTCATAAATAAAACATTTTTCAATGGTTTAGGTGCACTTATTTTATTTATTTATTGACGTTTCGCAGCCTTTTCAGGACTGCGTCGTCTGAATAATGTTTTTTTTCTTTGTCGACTTGTTTTTTTAATGAGTGATGTGCGTGAAAACCTAAGAAACAAATAAATACATTTATTTAAAAATACTTTAGTTAGTTCTTCGTTCTCGGTTCTCAAACTGCTTAGCTTAACTAATGCAAACTAAAAGCGTTGCTAACTGTATTTAAATTATTGTTAGTTAAGACTAACAATAATTTAAATTTGAATCAGGTCCGTGATTTGAATAAAGATATTTTGACTTTTGAAACAATAGAAGCAGTGTCAAAGTGAAAAATACAGGAAAGTAATAAGTAATAAGTTACTTTCCTGTATTTTTCACTTTGACACTGCTTCTATTGTTTCAAAATTCAAAATATCTTTGTTCAATTTGGATGCAAAATACATTTCTTTTGAATTGTCTATATTTTTCCCCACCAGTTAAGGACATTTTTTTAGCTGTGGAGAAAAACTGGCGGAAAGAACTTCACAGCAAAAAATAATTATGTAGCAATATTTACAAAAAAATATATTGTTACGGTGTCAATACAGTCAATACCGTTTCAGCGATGAGTTTTTAATGTTTAATGTTAGTCATATGCGAAAACCTGTTAATGGTGTTTAGTTTTATAATTAGTTATAATTGTTGCTAAAAAAACAGCACGTTTTCCATATAAAATAAAATAAAATAAAAATAAAAAATATGTTAGGTTCCTGAGGGATTCTAAAAAAAACTAAAGTTAGCGCAGACGAAGTCGCGGGCGGCCGCTAGTATATAAAAAGTTATAGAGACGTAACTCATTTTACGAAAGTTTTTTTTTATTTGATGGGTAAGCGGATTTACGGCGAAGCGAGCTTACCCAGGAGGAGCTAACTTTCTCTGGCTTTAAAAAGAGTCGGATTATAAATGTACTGGAAAACACAGATGCAGGCAGGCAATTCCACTTCTTCGTTGTACGCATTATAAAAGTACCTATTTGACAAACGTTGGTTACAAAGGGGAGGAACAACAACCAAGAAAGGATGGTAAGCCGTGCGTCTGGACGTCCGATTGTAGAGGGGGGAGGCTGGAATGGGAGTTTTTTTGTTTTTTTTTTCTCACTCACATTGGCAACACTCACGACGCGACGTACGGGAAAATCCTCGAATTCCCTGTTCACAAGTTAAGTGTTAACAAGTTAAAAGAAAGCATTTGTAGAATGTGAATTTTTTAATGCAATATGTGTGAAATCAGATATAACATACTTCAATGAAATTTTAAGATTGTTTTCTCGAAAAAAAAAACAAATTTAGAAAAAAATACCGACGGGTTATTAAAATAATGGTGAAAGAAAAAAAACATTATTTTCATATTACATCACTAGGCGTCAAGACCCTTTATCTAAGGTTCAACGTTATAGGTACGATTAAATTAAAAAAATCTCATTAAATCTTGAATCTGTCCCTGGAGCAATTCGAAATGACAATGAAATGAACAATCTCTTGAATGGGACCCAATTTGAGCAATCAAATTCGTATACCTGCAGATGATTCGAGAAAGTTTGACAACAAAGGTACCTTTAGTACCGAGGGTTCCGAACATCAAGTGATCCCGCAGTTTGAGTACTCTCGGACAATAACTCGAAAAGTTTTAAGTTATTAACTCCGGATGAGTTTTCTCAAGTCAGACTATCGCAATTCTTAGAGGTTTAATGATTTTTTTAGCCTGTAGTCATAATGTTCGACATTGGTGTCGATTCTGGCATAATTTTCAAAACTCTAAACTTTTATTTTTAATTAATTCTCTCCTTTTTCTTTATACAGAATGAAAAAGATGCACTGTTGTCAAATTAAGTTTAGGTTTAGAAAATCATGCCAGAATCGACACCATAATTTTATTTTCTTTTAATATTATTTATTGATATAAAGTAGTTTTTTAGAGACTTTTCAAAGATCCGAGGATCTCAATTCGAAAGTATTTAGTTTTATGTTGTTCACTTATAACTCCAAAGGAAGGATTTGGATGAATTTTGTTTGTTTTTGAAACAATTTTCTTCCGAGATGGTATATTTTGATTTATTCTCAGAGTGTAAATAAACAAAGATGGTACAGAACCATAAATTTGGTAAAAATCTAATCAATCAATCAATCAATCAAATCATTTATTGCACCATGTTGTTACATTGATCTTGGATAGAAATTATAATTATAGATACAAACATGACCCTGCTAGGGCATTGCAAAATACTAAATAAACATAAACATTATCTTAACATCATGAACGTATTCTATATTAACATTATTTATTGATTGTCACTATTTAAAAATTATCATTATTCAGCAATTAGTTATTAATAATTTATTAAGATTATTCATTTAAAAATTCTCGCAGCGAATAAAAACATTTTTTAACAAGATATTCCTTTAGCATAAACTTAAATTTATTTGTTTCGATCTCTTCTTTAATATTTCTAGGTAACTTGTTATAAATCTTCACACACATTGACAGGGGGCCACTTCGAAACATTTTTAATTTGCAGGTTGGTTGAGCTAATTTATTTTGTGGTCTAAGAATTTGAGGACGTTGGTAATACGGAAAGAACTTAGGGTGCTTTCTAACAAATTCGCACACGGCGTATATGTATAGGGATGCTAAAGTTAAAATATTGAATTTGGCAAAGTACGGCTTGCAGCTATCCATTACGCATAAATTGCTTAATATTCTTATGCACCTTTTTTGCAGTCGGAAAAGTTTATCCACTCCTGTACTACTTCCCCATAACAATATGCCATAGGTCAGCCATGAATGTGCGTATGCATAATAAGCATTTTTCGCCGATTCAAAGTCAGTTAGCTTTTTAAGTTCCCGTAATGCATACGAAAATCTAGACAATTTAATAGCAATTCTATCTACATGTTCCTTCCAATTTATATTTGAATCGATGCTTATTCCTAAGAGGGGGTAATTATCAACTAGTTCTATTTTTTCATTATTGAATTGAAAGTTTATGTCTAGGGGGTTTCTTTGATGAGGTCGGAATTCTATTAATTTTGTTTTTTTAAAGTTGATTTGTAAGTTATGCTCATTTAACCAGATGTTTACTTTTGACAATGTGCTGTGTATTATGTTATTTATATTATGGTTTTGATTATTTTCGATGGGTATTACTATGGATATGTCATCTGCAAATAAAGCGCAAGGTACATCGATTACATGAGGAAGATCGTTGATGTAAATTAAGAATAAAATACATCCGAGGACGCTGCCTTGTGGTATTGACATTGTCACTTCCTCTTTTTGAGAGCGGACAGTCGATGTATAGCCTAATTTAGTATTGTGATTTTCTATTTCTACGTATTGGCTTCGATTGTTTAGGTATGAGGCAAACCACTTTTTAGCTATACCTCTCACGCCTATTCCTTGCAATTTGAAAAGCAAAATATCGTACTTAACACGATCATACGCTTTGCTCATATCAAGCAACAAACCAACCGCGCGCTTCTTTTCGTTGATAATTGAAAGGACGCTTTGTATGTAATTATAAACAGCAAGTGTTGTCGATTTATTTTTTCTGAACCCATGTTGTTTGTCATTGAATATTCCATATTTCTCACAGTATGAGTACAGACGGTTAGACATTGCGGTTTCAAAAATCTTGGAGAAAGTAGACAAGAGTGATATGGGCCTATAATTTGTGAGGTCGTATTGATCGTCTTTTTTATATAATGGCTTTACTATTGAAATTTTGAGCAAATCTGGAAACACGCCGCTACTAAACGATTGATTTATCAAAACTGCCAACGGCAGAGCCAATTCGTCTGCGCATTTTCTCAAAAGCAGGGGGGGCAGCTCATCGTGTCCGAAACTACTTTTATTTTTTAAGTGACGAATAATGTTGCAGACTTCCTTAGCATCGACTGGCGATAAGAACATCGAATTAGTAGACGGATTGAGCACGGGTCGGCCAGTCGGCAGCGGCAACGGCTCTGACGCAGGCGTGCCGTGCGCATTGCTAGTTTTTCCTATCGATGAGAAGTATTAATTGAATGAATTAGCAATAAAATGGGGGTCTTCTATTAAATTATTATTTATACGTAACTTTATATTGTTGTTGGATTTACGTTTAACTTTATTTGTACATTCATTTACAATTTGCCAAGTAGTTTTAGTAATATTATTTGAATTTTTTATTCGTTTGATATATTGGATCCTTTTTGATTTCTCCACAACTTTTTTTAGAGTTTTTTCGTATTGTTTATAGTAGTTTTTTAAGATTGGATTAGTATTTTTGGCTAGAAATGACTTTAATAGACGTTTATTTTTACACGATATTTTTATTCCAGTAGACAACCATTTTTTTTTATTTTTATTTTTAATTTGACGATAGGTATATACTTATTTAGTGCGCGAAGTAAACAGTTATGGAATCTATTATAGTTGCCGTTTACGTCATCTAAGGTTAGTATTTTTCCCCATTGAATGTTATTAAGTTCCAATCTAAATCTATTTATATTTTTTGCGCTGAAAATCCTTTTATTTATGAACTTATTTTCACTGTGGAAAGATTTAGGATTAGGGAGAGATATAGATACTCCTTTGTGATCAGAAAACCCATACTCATGGACCTTTGTGTTTAGGTTTTTCTCTTGAAAATTTGTAAATATAAGATCTATACAAGTGGCACTGGTGGCGGTTATTCGAGTGGGCTCCCTGATGTGCTGGTGAAAATTACAACTTTTCATTAGTTCTAAAATATTTAAAGTTAAAGTAGATTTTTCTAAAATATTTACATTGAAATCCCCTCCGATTATAATTTTTTTTGGAATATATTTTAAAAGCAAAAGCTGCAAAAGTTTTTCTAATGAACTAAGAAACAGCTCAGGCATTCTTTTTCTATCGGGCCAATACAGACTTACAATAATAAGGTTCAATTCTGGAAGTTCCACAGCACATAATTCAAATAAGTATTCAATCGATAAAGTAGTAATATCTGGAAGCTCTTTGTAATTTATGTTTTCATTTATTAAGATGCACACTCCGCCACCCTCGTATGCAGAACGGTAGAAACATGACGCAAGCTTCATTCCATCTATGTGTAATAAATCCAGTTTTGAGTCGGTTATCCAAGTTTCCGACAGGCAAAGTACTTGTATTTCTTTGTGATCTTCAATTACTGCATCTACTAAGTGACGTTTGTTAATTAAACTGCATATGTTCTGAAATAGTATGCTATTGTGAGCGACGAAAATTATTGATTTTAGATGTAGTTGGATCTTCTCTAGGTGAACTCTGGGTGGTTTGTTTAACAGCACAAGAGGTGTCGTTTGTTTTCAAAATAGCTTTATTCAAACCATGGTACATGTCAAAATTATTGTGTGATTGTGAAGCTGACACTGAAACATCATTTGTTGGGATCTTCTGGTGGACAATATGCTCTTTGCCATCTATAAATAGTTTATTGTTAATGATGTTTGCACGGGAACCATTTTTGCGGGCTTCTATAAGACTATCTACTAATACTTTCCTTTCTTTCAATGACTTCTCATCCAAATAGCTGTTTACAGCTAATCCAGTAAGTATTTTTAAATCGGTTACTATTTTGGAGTATGTGTTCCGTCATCTTTTTGCTCAACAAATCAACTACCAATGGTCTTCTTCGTCCGCTCTTGCCCATCCTTGACATACATTCAATATAACCTGTCAGGTTAACTTTGAGGATATCATAAAAAGCGGCAACAACTCGATCGTATAGTTCACTATCTGTTTCTCTTGGGTTTTCATTAAAACCATATACAACAAGTTTTCTTTTATTTTCTATTTTAGATAAAATTTGTGCAGTATATGTTTCACTTTCTAGATTTAATGATTTCATTTCGACTTGAATATTCGTCAATGTTTTTTGAAGAATTTGTATTTCGGACTTTAACTTATTGTTTTCAGTTTCAAGATTATTTATTTTCGTGTTCATATGTTGTAACTGTATTTCCAAATTCTCATGTGTCCGATAAAGAGATTTTATTTCCTGTTTTATTTCTAGCTTAAGAGCTGAAATCGTATTTGTTATTTCCGATAAAAAGGAATTCTTCAATTCAGATATAAGTGACTGCTTGACATTTCCTAACTTTCCATCCAAAAGGCTCTCAAACTGGGGATAAGTTATCGAGATAATATCATTTTTTGATGTTTCTCTTTGTATGGAACTTTCATTCTCAGTATCATTTCCTAAGTCGCTTATATCATTTTCAGAGTCCGAACTGTCCTTTCTCGGTATAGAAGATACTTTCCTTAATGTTACATTCGCATTACTTGTATCGTAGGAGAAAGTGCTAGTTGGCTGCTGGGTGGGACGTATGGGAGTGTTAGTATTATCGCCCTTAGGTTTTTTACAAAAACATGACTGACAAATCCAAAATTGTTTGTGTACATTTGTCATAGTTTTGTAAAATCTCTGCCAACTTACATTTGCGCATTCCAAATCATAACATTCGTGACAGTCTGAACATTCTAAAAATTCTCTATTTGGTATGGTGGATAAGCAGCCTGCGCAACGTTTTCCCATCTTTATTACAAATTATTTATTTACAAATCAAATTTCTTAATAGCGACCTCTAGTAAGTTGCGACAAGCGCCGATATTCGGAATTTATCGAAGTAAAAGCAATTTCTATTCTAGCCAAACGAGACAAAGCAAGCTATTTTGGCACTGCTTTATGAAATACACTTGCGTTCAATACATAACAGTGTTTTTTCTCACCGATAGATGTCCTTACAGATGTTCCTCTGTATGAAGAATGTGTATTCGTCGGTAAAACAGTACACAGTTAACTGCCAATTTAATAAATTTAGAAATTGTTGCTTAATTCTTTTGATAATATTGTCTATCCATACCTCTTTATGAAGATTCGGATTGCATTTCCGTATATAAATGTATTTTTGCTAGAAATATACACTCATTTTTATTAGAAACTGTGGTAAAAGTTGTTTACTATTTTCTTGAATAATTTCATTATTTCAGCAAACACTGTTGTACAAACACTAATCCTAGACAATGATCACTCAAAATAACTTTTCCATACAAATTTACACGATTTCATTTACTGTTTTTAATTTCTAATGTAAACAAACGATCAGCTGTTGTTATGTCGGCAACTAACGCCATCTATCCTATCTGATGTAGACTTTCGGGGATAAACGGCAAAACTCATCTATGACAAGTGTTGTGTACATTTTTGTAATTTTTATAAGTTCCACCGTAATGTTTAGTTATTTTTAGGATTTTGGTTGGCACCACTGGAATTTCGTTAATTTTATCTTAAATATTCTGAAGGTTTAACTACAGTTTTTTTAAGCCTATAGGAGAAGGTACATTTATATTAACGTGGAAAAAATTACTTGATACATTTTATTGACTTCATTATTTAACGAAAACTGGCTTCGCCTCGTAATTGCTCATTAATATATATTTTTTTTAATAAATCCAATCTAAATCTATTCCTGCGTTTACTTATTAATTTTTAACGTAAGCTCAAGCACGCTAGCCTAAAGCTTTGCTTGGTAAGGCACCTCGCGCACTAGACGGTTACGACCACGGCTAGTGGTAGCAACCACTGCAACAACCAGATAGAAACTAAACTAAAAAGAAACCATACTAACATCGCGCACTTGGTCGCAACGGCCAACTGAACTTAATGTTCTGTTGCGGCCACTGGTCGCATTTTAAAAATGAAAATAGGCAAAGTGAGATCTTAACTACATTGAAACCTATGATTGAAATGCAATAATGATTTGGTTGCATACGTTCTATACGATTTTGTAATGGTTTATAATAAAAAAGTTATTATTATTTGGGACTTCCATGCTAGACTCGGAGTGAAAGACAAATAAAGAACGTAGTAGAAATAATAAATAATTGTTTACTAAAGTCTAAATTACATTTAAAGTCAAATTAACTTTTGGAGTCGGTACCATGCATGTTGAAGATTTGAGTTACCATATATTGATTGGGTTGACATGGCAATGGCACCGACTAAAATATATTTAAAGTTATACATTTGATATGTTAAAGACTTTAAATGTACTTTAGATACGAGCAAAGAAGCTTTTTAAGTTTTGAGACTATAATTAGTTTGTTTTTGTAATTTAAATATTAATATGTTAATATAATAAATAAGCCAAGAATATTTCTTATTAATAACTTTCTAACCGACTACAAAAACTAGTGCTAATGCTAAGTAGCCCTTGTCTACAAACCATTCAGTCATCATAATAGGATGCTCAACATATTTACTTAAAATATCTGGTGCCGTTGACGCCATGATTTCAACTGAGATTACGTCTACGCGACGATTCGATTGTTCTACAAAGGCAGGTCTCGTACGCGTGGCGTCGTAGCTCACGGTAGTACCCTTACGCTTATAACCCGTGTACGAATTGCCTTATCGTCCTAAAATAGAATCTTTAATTTTTTACCTGTTGACTGGTTAATATGATACCCTTCAAACAGGTGCCGTCAATGTTGATACACATTTGTGCTCGTATTATCGTATTTTTCACAATTTCCACAAGATTTCCGGTGATATCAGTACCCTTAGCACGAACCAACATCGAATTCGAATCGTTTACGAGTCCAATATGTCATTGTCAGATGTGTACTGATTTTTAGTTCCCATTAATTCCATTGTGGCGCTGCTGTTCAAGTTTTCATACAAAATATAACATTGGTGTTTCGCACTCGCAAACTATTCGAATTCGATATTGGTTCATGCTAGGGGTACAGTACACATTAGACAATGACATTTTGGACTCGCAAACCGTTACGAATTCGATATTGGTTCGTGATAAGGGTACTGTTCGCATACCTGTCGAAAGACTCATTAAGGATTGCGACTGTCAGAGGCTAATAGGCATAAAACTGAGACTTCAAATAGCCCCAAAGAAAGAAATCTGGCTCGGTTAAATCGGGCAATCTTGCTGGCCATGCCAAAATCTTCTTGTCTTGAAGTCTTGTTGAATCCAAACATGTTCAAGCCCCTGTGGAGCATCGTGCTTCATTGCTTGTCTGTTTGTATTCTGCATCAGTCTAGTTCACAAATATCAAAATAATTTAATTGACGTACGACGCCATTTGCAATAATTATAACACCTTCCGATAGAATGATTACCTTCATACGAGTAGTAGTATATAGCGAGTGTAGACATTATTTTTACAGACGATATAGCCCCTTAGCTTACTCAGCTCTACATAGAGATTAATGACTTTTTCGAAGTCATTAATTCACCCAACTCTGATTATTTCTGGTTTTTAATCTCTAATTAATTATTATTTTCTTTTTGATCGCTTTGTCTTCTTCTTCCCATATAAATTTAGGCGGCGTTAGTTCCGATTTTCGACGCATTCGTAGGGATCCTTGCCGTTAACTTATTATAATTAACTAAAAAAATCATTGTATTTTAGGATCACAGACATTTAAAAAAAAATAAAAAAAAAATGTTTACGAGTTGGAGCTATTGAGCGAGAAAAACCGCGTCTTTTTTTACTTCGCAGTTTATACCAAATACTGAATTAAAATTTGACAAATAAAAATACCTACTAACCCAACCATTTTATTTCAAACGGCTCTCATAACCATACACACAGCGTCTCAAGTACCAGGGCAACAGAAATTGTAAAGAATTTAAAGAGTTTCAACCTCAAAGCGTGCTTCGTACGAGCGTAATTGCTTCCTGTGGAGGAAAGCGTCGTGTGAAAAACGACTCCCCTGCCTCCTTCCTACCAGGCTGTCATAAATTTGAAGAAGCGATGCAATTAAGCTACACATACTACGAGTACGAATGCAAGAAAATACATATTGTGAAAATACTTATTTGATGACCTATATGAAAAAAAACATGTTATAATTTGATTTTCCGTTCGGTGAATTAATGTTTCAACCGTTAAGTTTCAATACTTATTCTGGTTACAAGGCGAAGATTTCATATCTATAATGTTTTCTGTAGCCTTATTTTGAACGCAACATAAAAGATGTAGGAACTGAAATTATAATTGCTTTCGCATTGAGTTTCGTTAGACAAATATACACATCGTTATGCAAATCTGGGAGATAACGATCTAAAAAACAGCAATATTGTTCAGAAATGAAGGATAACGCACAGTCTAGTGGAATCCGAGTTCATTATTCTGATATTATACTTGTAAATTCAAGAGCATCCCACCCAGTATAATGAGTACCAGCGAACGGCCAGGTACGGAGACGACAAAATAAAACCTCTATAGACAATTTCAATTCAAATTTCGAACGCTGTTGTCAGATTATGACAGGCAATTACTGACTCATGAACTTTAGTTTTCTAATAAACCTTGGAAGTAAGCTTATGAATAGTAAGCGTTCTACAATAATAAAATAAGTGTCGCCGCACACGGGCCACACGCCACAGCCACAAACGCCGCCACGAGAAGCTAGAAGCGGCTACTTAAGTGGCTGAAGCGCGCAACAACTGCCTACTAAGGTAAGGGAGAGAGGGGTGGGGAATCGCGCGAGTAACGTGTGGCGGCGTTATGTATCGGCGCATTAAGTGGCCGGTGCGGGCTACAAGAAGCGAGCAATGACGATTTGTAGCGAGTGGAGGCCACCGGCGCGGGCGCGGCGTACCGTGTGTGGCGAGTCCATATAAAATGTATGAAAACTACAAGAAATATGCCGGCGTTTTGTGGTTGTGGTCGGTAGCCCGTGTGCGGCGACAGTAAATGTAGCATTTCTCGTGTATACGGAGTTACTATAAAGAATTTTGCAAGTTGTTATTGAAATGCATTTTGTGATTAATTACGAGTATAAATAATAGTGATGATGATGGTGGGTAAACGAAACGAAATTATATTCATTTAGGTTATCAAAAAATAGTCGTCACTTATTTTTTCTTTTGTCAATCAAATAATAAAATGCTAAGATACAGAGCGTCAAACTTTTGCAGTGGAGGCTCGTGACGTCACTTCTATCTAAAATTAGTACCGAGACGTGACGTCATTTGACATCTAATTTCCCTGTAAGATTAAGAATTTGATTATGTGAATAGAGACAAATATATTTATTTATTTACTCTCAATTGTTATTCAACAAATGACGGACTTGAGACGCCATAAGGCGTTCTCTACCAGTCAACCGTCGGGCTAAGCGGAGATAAAATATGATGAGTACTTTTTGACCTGATAGACGAGGAAAAAAAGTAAGTCAAAAATCCTGTTCGTAGCAAACGGCATAATATTGCGGGGCTCAGCGGCGGAGACTGAAACTGTGTTTGTTCTGCAGAAGATGGCAGTGCGGGCCATTTATAACCTCAGACCTCGATCTTCTTTGAAAGATTACTTTAAGGAGATTAATATAATGATCGTAACTTCACAGTCCATTTATGAAAACCTTTTATATGTTCGTGAAAAATAAAAACCAATTTACAAAAAGAGTGATTTACATTAGTTCAATACAAGTGATAAAAATAAACGAGCCGTTCCAAATTTCAGACTGCATAAGATTGGTAATTCATTTATGGGAAAATGCATTATACTTTTCAATAAATAACCACAAACTGTTAAAGAACTGCCCATTAATAAATTTAAAGCACATATTAAAAGTAGCTTAATGAAAAAGGGCTACTAAAAAGAAGAAAATAAAAATGTTTGGATTGTTACTACTGTCTAGCTTGCATCAATATTTATCTTATATATAAAATTCTCGTGTCATAATGTTAGTTACCGTACTCCTCCGAAACGGCCTGACCGATTCTTATGAAATTTTATATGCATATTCCGCGGGTCTGAGAATCGGCTACTATCTATTTTTCATATCCTTAAGTGATAATGGTTGTCACCCTGTAACGTAGTGTTCTGAAACCTACAATGCGACTTCGTGCCAAAATTCAAACCATTGGGTATTGTAACGTAGTGTTCTCATATGGGTTAGGAGGAATGTTATCCCAGGAAATTGATAGAACACTACGTTACACAAACCTAAAATTTTGTTTTGAACAATATTATTTTTTTTTATAATGTGGTACATATTAAAAATTACATACAACCCTAAATTTTCACTTCTACAACCTGCCCCTATTTTTATGGCGGTACGAAGTTCGCTGGGTCAGCTAGTAATTATATAAAGTATTGTAAATCCTTGAACAGTGGCTGACAAAGGTGACTGAGTTTCTTGCGCTGCTTCTCAGCACTAGCGCATTTATTGTCCCGAAGCAGTGGTAACTATAAAATAATACTGGGACGTGTAAAAGCGCTTTTTATAAGCCTATTTCCAAAAAATAAATGACATTGATTTATGACTTTTAAACGTTTCTCAAATATTAATAATAATAATCTATTTATTTCTCTCAAGAAGGGTTACAAAGTCTTATAAAGTACAAAGTTGACGACCTCCGTGGCCGAGTGGTTTGTACGCCGGGTTTCATGGTGTCGCCGACTCGAAAGGTCGGTTCGAATCACGGTGGGGGCAGATGTTTGTGTGATGAACACGAGTATTTGTACTCCAGTCATGGATGTTTAATATCTATTTCTATATAAATATACTTATATATGTACTGTATATGTATTCTATCCGTTACCTTAGTATCCCATAATACAAGCCTTACAGTGCTTACTTTGGGGCTAGGCTAATTGGGGTGAGTGTTTTGGAAATATTTATTTATTATATTTATTTATTATTTATTTATGAAAGTATAATTAACAAATATTTTAATGTTTCCCGAGACTGTTGTCTGCACTAGGTTGTGAAACCTGTCTTACAGATCACCAGGCTCCCACTCCGCCGGTCATCACTTTCATACTTCACTACATTAAAGAAATGGTCTGCTTACAATAACACAAGAATTTGTCATTCAATTTGACCCCAGGCTTCTATAACTTAGAGAAGGTGATTTTGTTTCTTCTGGTAGAAAAGTAAATGTTATTGCAATATTTATGTAGCAACACTAACTCATGTTTTAATGTTTCGCTCGGACCGGGAATTTAATAAGCAAACCTATAGTATGTAATAAATTACTTTTCCTGCTGGACCCCTGTCGTGTAGCTACATACTTTAGTAATTCATGTGCATTAACCGTACATGTACGTAACTTTAAGTCTAATTATATAAGAGAGTCTAATTTGCCAATTGGACTGGCTATAAACAATTTTGCATTAGAAACGTAAAGTATGGCGGATTTGTCCTTTTTCTGGTCCAATAGGGAGTTAACCATCAGTTAACTTTTTTTCTTCGTCTATCAGGTAGATAATCAGAAAGTATTGGACACGCATTTTTCATTTATTCACAAAAATTAAAGCATTACAGAGATAGTATTGATTTGAAATGTCTCATGACGTCATGTCTTAAAACAATTTTGAAGTGAAACTTCTATATAGACGGGGGGTATTAGGATTTTGCTGTCACCAAAACGCGTTACGGCTGCATACAGAGGGTAGACGATATAACGCGCGGTGAGAGGCGGCAGCGGCGGAGCGAAAGTTGTCCGCTGAAGATTTACCTCTACTTTGTGTCCCAGCACATATTTTTACTTAGAAGTGACGTCACGAATCTCCAAACTTAGCGCTTCTTTGGAATTTATTGAATATTAAAAAAATCTTTGCAAGTTTTTGGTTGATCGATAAAACTAAAAATACGTGTCCATTATTTTTCTCTGTCAGAGTAAGATTTTCGTTTATTTTGTCTCGGGAAGTAATAGAAGACCATAGTAAATTAACACTACCATTTGTCGGTGCTGCGTTTTTATTGGACCCCGAGAGAGACCGTATTGGTAATTTAGAGATAAGGTGCTGGTGCAGGATGCTTCGGACTTCTTGGACAGCATTTGTCACCAATAAGCCCTTTATACCAGAACTGGGTGTAAAAACTAGACTCTCTATCTTCGTAGAGTATTGGAGTTCTTTGGTCACATCGCCAGAAAAGATGGCCCCAACTTCGAACATGGTTACTGGGAAGGGAGACGACAAGTGTCCTAGAGGTTGTAGCTCAATAAAATGGTCTCATCAAATACGCAATACACTGGAATCCAAGCTCTACGGCGCACTTCACGCTGCCAAGGATCGGAACAGATGGAGTAGTATTTGTCAATGACAGAATATTCCTGCGGGAGAATCACGATCGAAAGCGGGGCGGAGGAGTACTGCTGTTAGATGGTGAGCAAAGTTCTACTACTTCATAGAGTAGGATTGCTTTTTGAAGTGAAAACTTCTTTAGCGGCGTTGTACACTTTTTTTGTAATGGGTAAAAAACGTTAAACTGGCGTCAGGACGTGACCTAATCAAAAATTCGTAAGACGAAAACAATAAAATTGGAAAGGTTGTTGTCTTTCAATATATTGGACGGAACATAGTAATATTTTATTTTATCGTAATATAATAATAAGTTTCCATCTAGGACGTCCAGGTGGCAGCTTTATTGCGAAGAAAATGCATTTTTTTTTACAATAGATGTCGCTAGGTGCGCTTAAATGTAATTCATGTAAGTTGATTTTTCTGAGAATGTAATATAAATTGTCATGTTTGTGTACGATAGCGCAATAAATAAATATTGTATTCTACCACATAAATGATAGTATTTTTATATTGATAATTAAAGCAATTCGTGCAAAATTATTCCCTAACCATTCCAAAATATCAAAAATGCACATCGTTAATATTAAGTTTTCACTTCTGCCGGCACTCCCGGAGTGCAACCCTTCGTTTTTTTTGTTACCTCCTTGGCGAGGGAGCGGATATAAAATCCTCATGGGTTTATGTCAGAACTTCACTGACTAAAATACAACCGTTGGCGGTCGTCTGTCGCCATCAGGACCTTACTGGCTTCACCTGATAAGTGGATAGAGGAGCGAGAGCTTAATCATTAACAAAAAAACCAGGCGAAGCTGCGGCCCTCCACTAGTATTAATATCTGGCCAGTTTAGGAAACTTTTAGTTAACCGCATGGAATCTTCATACATTAGAGGTTATTATTTACATAGTAGGTCAGTAAAAAAATATACAAGATATTCCGACTTTGTGCTTCAGAAAATGAGTCGTATTTGTTAGCTCGAGATACATAACTACACTATATACACTTACACTAATGTTACGTATATTATGGCATGTAGAGGGAAGATCGAGGAACTCGTTTGAATAAAAGTTATGTTATGGTTTTCCTTGAGTGAAGAAGTGTTCTTAAATAGCAAAATAATAACTGAGATATTTTTTTTTTGGACGACCTCCGCGACCGAGTTTGGTTTGTGGTTTGTACGCCGGGTTTCATGGTGTCGCCGACTCGAGAGGTCCCGGGTTCGAATCCCGGCGGGGGCAGATGTTTGTGTGATGAATACGAGCATTTGTACTCCAGTCATGGATGTTTAATATGTATTTTCTATAAAAATATACCTATATATGAACAGTATATATATTGTATCCGTTACCCTAGTATCCCATAACACAAGCCTTATAGTGCTTACTTTGGGGATAGGCATTAGCCTATCCCCAAATTGGTGTGAGTGTTGGAAATATTTATTTATTTATTTAACCTAAAATTTTTGCGGAATGAAAGGTATCCTATGTCTCAATCCAGGTCATTAACTATGTGCACTAATTTCATCCAAATTCCTTCAGTAGTTTTTGTGTGATTGAGAAACAAAAATTTTTACTAACACAAAAACATTTACAATTAAAATATTAGTAGGATAATTAAAAAACATAATTTTGATTTTGTAAACATGTAACTGCTCGATGTTTATATCTAAAGAAATATTACTAGAAAAAAAAACAAGCGGACCAGGCAACAGACGGGACTCGAATCCGCACCCTTCGCTATCCGGGCGAATGCACTGACCATCATGCTATCGTGGCCGAAGCGTAGAGAGCGGGTTCGAGTCCCGTCTGCTGCCTGGTCCGCGTGGATTTTTTTCCAATAATATTTTCTTTAGATTTAACCATAATTTTTCAAACCGAATCAATCATCTAACAATTTATTTTCAGAATAGTGTAAGTTAAGTGAGGTGCCCAAGTTATCCCCCATTTATCTTTCACCTAAACGGGCATGAATAAAACATTCCGACAGGTTCAATGTTTTGTGATTTATAAATATAAAAAAGGGGTTTATCTGCCTCAACGGTCGTGTCGTTTTCACATAATAAAAAAACTTTCTTACTCGATGTGAACCATTTGAATGTAAGTTCTGCATTTCAGAAGTTTTGTTTTTTGTAGATATGTCCGACAAATGACTCCACCCCACCTGATGTTAAGTGAAGGTGAAGTCCAGACGCGAAGATAGCTGATACAGCAGTTCTACCTGCCGCACCAGCCATCCTCACCCTGCCGGCCTGCATGTTGCTTCTTCACGCCTCTTTTTCCAGATTCTAGATTGCAGCTAAACAAGTGGTGTTGTGCACCTGCGCTGAGTAATATTGTCAGAATTCAATGGAGAAATCCTAGTGTTATTTCAGAATTATTTGGAACTTTTGTATCGCATTTGGAACCAAGTTTCTTTTCGGATGCTACGGCGAATGGGCGAATATAGGAAAAAAAAATCCACCACATCTGCTGAGCTGCGTTTCTATTGGACCCTGAGAGAGGCCGATCGTGACCGTATTGGCACTTTTGAGTTGTGGTGCTAGTGCAGGATGCTTCGGACTTCTTGGACAGCATACCGTATTGAGACTTTTGAGATGTGGTGCTGGTGCAGGATACTTCGGGCTTCTTGGACAGCATACCGTATTGAGACTTCTGAGATGTGGTGCTGGTGCAAGATACTTCGGGCTTCTTGGACAGCATACCATATTGAGACTTCTGAGATGTGGTGCTGGTGCAGGATACTTCGGGCTTCTTGGACAGCATACCGTATTGAGACTTCTGAGATGTGGTGCTGGTGCAGGATACTTCGGGCTTCTTGGACAGCATACCGTATTGAGACTTCTGAGATGTGGTGCTGGTGCAAGATACTTCGGGCTTCTTGGACAGCATACCATATTGAGACTTCTGAGATGTGGTGCTGGTGCAGGATACTTCGGGCTTCTTGGACAGCATACCGTATTGAGACTTCTGAGATGTGGTGCTGGTGCAAGATACTTCGGGCTTCTTGGACAGCATACCGTATTGAGACTTCTGAGATGTGGTGCTGGTGCAAGATACTTCGGGCTTCTTGGACAGCATACCGTATTGAGACTTGAGATGTGGTGCTGGTGCGGTATGCTTCGGACTTCTTGGACAGCATTTCGCACCAACAAGCCAATTTTACAAGAACTGGGTGTAAAAACTAGACTTTGCTGCCTGTCTTAGTAGAGTATTGGAGTTTATTTGGTCACACCGCCAGAAAAGATGGCCCCAACTTCGAACAACTGGTAGTTACAAGGAAGCCAGACGAAAAGTGCCCTAGAAGTCGTAACTCAATAAGATGGTCTGATCAAATATGCAAAATACTGGAAAATAAGCTTGGTTTCAAAACAGTGGAATCCAAGCTCCACGACGCACTTCACGCTGCTAAAGATCGGAACAAATGGAGTAGTATCATAGGCTAAACAGCTAGCTAGGCAGATAGGTGGGGAATCCATCATTTTATCCCAATGCCTTTCAACGATTTTCATTACCCATAAAACGAATCACAGAACTTTTTTTTCAATATTTAACAAACCCTAGAATTAGGTTACATCGCATTTTCGTTTCCTCGAATATTTATTATCCACAAACACAGTTCATCGTTATTTCTTTCATGTTTTATACATTTTATCGAAATAATGTTACATCGAAGTATTGTTACCCATATTTTTGTTTCATCTTTAGTTTCAGTTTGCAAAATAATGGAAACATCAATTTTTACTTCAAAAAATCAATGTACATCGAAAATACGATTTCATGATGTCTTTAGTAAATAAAGGTATTTAAAATGACTCAGTTTACCTCAAATCCACGTAGTCTTATCTGCCCTACCCCCAGAGTGCAATTTAAAAGTGCGTAGGGCGGAGGGGCGGAGGGACGAGGCGGGCTAAACTGTACTTCCAGGGCCCAAGTAGTTAATATTTCACACTAGGTTAGGTTAGGTTTATGTTGTGACCATAACGCGCGAACTGAGCGAGCGAAGCGCCAAAAAAAATTTTTTTTTGAGGAGAAAAAAATAATTCATCATTTGATGAAACGTTAATGCGATAAAAGGTTGTTATGTGAAAAAGTATTATGGGTTTCGATACATATTGTAACATGTTTTTACGAATAGTTTTATCAATAACTTAATACTTTTACGAAATGTAAGTTCGATATACCGTTTTTCTGGTAATCAAAACATCTTTAAAACATTTTTTCCAAGAAACGTTTATCGATGATATGAAACAGCGATGATTAAAAATTCGATGAATTGAAAAAAATATGTATTAAAAATCGTGGAATAGTTTTCGGTAAAATGAAAATCGATGTCAAAAAAAACTGTATTTTGATAGACAACCAGCTGGGCGTGTAGCTATGTGGGCAGCGAGGTGGGCGACAAAGAAGAAAGAAAGGAGAAAAAGTTTTGTTTGGTGAGTGATGGACCGGGAGCGTCCGCACTGGGCTCATTCCGCAATGGTCCCATTTCGTACTAAGAAAAGTCCGCACTGGGACCACTACGGATTGGTGGGTAGGATACTTTTTTTAATGGAATAGGGAGATTAGACCAAGAGTCGCCGCGAGCGGGCCCATTGCGAATTGGTGGGTGGTAAACAAATATTTTTAACTTAGTTCCCACCGAGTATTCCAAGACACTTTTTTTTCAGGTATTCGATAGTTTAAAAAATGGTGATGAAACTACATACACTCCCCGCACATTTGCAGAGATCCCACCACGCAGTTATTCACTTGGCGTTGTCTAAAAAGGTCTTTATGTTACATTAGTTATTACATCGTTTTCCTCTCATTATATCACTCTACTGCGAACCGGAGGGTGACTCGATATATGTCTATAGGATCTCAATTTATGAACCCTAACGGAGCCGAAACGAGCAATTTACGACCGATAACCGGAGACTAATGCGGTCCACACGGGTTTCTCTTAGACAACAAGTCGGTAGACTGTAAACAAAGCAAGGAGGTGGCACTACATAAGTTATGTGCAGCTATCCACAGGTGAAGTTACCCAAAACTTATTAACTCCAACTGACTTTGAGCTTTAGAATGCTTGGTTTAAGATTCACAGTGAAACAAACAAAATTTTACTGTTTGTTGTAACTTGATTGAAGCTGCCTTTAATTTAATGATGATAGTTTTTCTTTCTGTAAGCTGGTTGCTTACTCAGGGTTTGCTTTTGATAAACTCATTTCTTGAATGAGACAAGGTAATTACTGTATAGTTATTCTATGTTACTTGTGCGAGTCGAGTTCAGTAAAGGAGATAGCTGATGCGGCAGAAACATGCCGCAACAGTTGTTTTTTATACGAGGCGCAAAAAATTACCTCACACGTCCACACGTGTCAACTTTTGATTACAAACTAAATGTTTCGTCTTCTTCTCTGTTCAGAGTGGAGAACACGGCAACATGTATCAGAAACAATGTGTGAAATCACCTTTGTTTATAGTCCAGGCAACGAATGCTCAAAAACAGGTATAGAGGGAATTGCTTAGAACACAATTTTTGACTTCGTGACTTTGTTAGGACTAGTTAGGAGGTAAACATATCAAAAGTCCCCGCCCGTAGCCCTTAAGCCGGGGGGAGGGGGGGGGGGGGCTTGAAGGTCCCATTTTTAGGTTTTTCGCATATATCTCGAAAACTATGCATCCTAGCGACATGAGACTTTCACAAAAGTGAAAGCTGATTAAATTTGCTACAAGTCTTATTCAGTCAAATTTTTTGATATCTTGTATAGTTTTCGAGATATCCGCTCTTGAAAGTCTGTAATTATGGAAAAAAAAATTGTTCCCATTTTTGCTCTATTTGACCGGATAACTCTTCAACAATGCACCCAAAAAATAAATGCCGGCCGTAGGGTTGTAGAGCATTAAATTATCTTCAATAATAGAAACAATTGCCTTTTTTTTTTATTTAAGGACAAAATTGTTAGTGTAGTAGACGTATGGGGGCGGTACGGTGGGCACTAGGCCGCGTACTCAGCCCCCACGCGCGGGCCGTCCTGCGCACGTCTGTGGGGTCCTCGCGATACCCCGGGAGACCCCTGCCGCGGAACCTCGGCAAGGCCGGGAGGCTGCTAGGTGCGGAGACGCGGAAGAATCCCTAAACGGGGATTCCGCGGCTTCGCACTAAGCAGCTTAGAGGGTGTTCGCAGGGTTTTTTAGCGGATACTATGCCGTAAAGCGCCCGTAAGGGTTACGGGGTCCTCAGTGGGCAGCCACTGCTGGGGCTCGTAAGGCTTGCGGGAGCCAGGTGTGAGGTCCGTTCGGCGGTGTGCCTCTTAAAGGCGCCGTCGTCTGTAAATAGTATTTTTTGCCTGCGTATAAAAAAAAGGGTAGTAGACGTATTGACTAAAGGGGGTGTCCTGCGTTCCTGTTCCCCAACGTGCCAAAATTGCCAGGGGAACTGCTTGAATGGGGTCCCTCAAGTTGACTCCGAAGGTGAAGAAGAACAGGAGGATCCTCTGACCGTTTCCCTACAGGGTTCCGATGGAGAAAATGACACAGACAAAGAAAATGTAAACGAAGACGAGGATCAAGGTCCTTCCCACCCCAAAAGAGCAAGAAATTAACTATATTGGATTTTTTTACAAATCTCTTTTTGCACGTCATAGTGAATTGTATCGAAAACTGCTGCCGTATTCGTACCTGTATAGCCAATGAGAACCGGAAAAAAACCAGAGGCACAGGGCCCTACCGTCTCAATTTTTTTTAAAGTCCAGTTTTATAATTTTAATCATTCTTAATACTACTTTTTGTGTTGAGCTGGACCAATACAACACCAGACAATCTTATCATTTAAATAATCATCTAATTTATAATAACCTTTTTTGCATAAAGTAGTTAACTCTTGCAGTTTTTTTAAACTTATTTTCTGGATTGTGTGAAGAACCTGGTCAGTGGGCCAACAAGTACATATTCTAAAATGAGCATGTGTGCTATTTAGACATCGGTGCATCGTTAAAGAGTTATCCGGTCAAATAGAGCATAAATGTAAAGCATTTTTTTTTCTATAATTACAGATTTTCAAGAGCGGATATCATTATTACAGATATTATTATTAGATAATTACAGTTTCTCAATGACACTAATTTACTTTCTTTTTTACTTATGGACCTCACACCTGGCTCCCGCAAGCCTTACGAGCCCCAGCAGTGGCTGCCCACTGAGGACCCCGTAACCCTTACGGGCGCTATACGGCATAATATCCGCTAAAAAACCCTGTGAACACCCTCTAAGCTGCTTAGTGCGAAGCCGCGGAATCCCCGTTTAGGGATTCTTCCGCGTCTCCGCACGTAGCAGCCTCCCGGCCTTGCCGAGGTTTCGCGGCAGGGGTCTCCCGGGGTATCGCGAGGACCCCACAGACGTGCGCAGGACGGCCCGCGCGTGGGGGCTGAGTACGCGGACTAGTGCCCACCGTACCGCCCCCATACGTCTACTACACTAACAATTTTGTCCTTAAATAAAAAAAAAAGGCAATTGTTTCTATTATTGAAGATAATTTAATGCTCTACAACCCTACGGCTGGCATTTATTTTTTGGGTGCATTGTTGAAGAGTTATCCGGTCAAATAGAGCAAAAATGGGAACAAATTTTTTTTCCATAATTACAGACTTTCAAGAGCGGATATCTCGAAAACTATACAAGATATCAAAAAATTTGACTGAATAAGACTTGTAGCAAATTTAATCAGCTTTCACTTTTGTGAAAGTCTCATGTCGCTAGGATGCATAGTTTTCGAGATATATGCGAAAAACCTAAAAATGGGACCTTCAAGCCCCCCCCCCTCCCCCCGGCTTAAGGGCTACGGGCGGGGACTTTTGATATGTTTACCTCCTAACTAGTCCTAACAAAGTCACGAAGTCAAAAAATGTGTTCTAAGCAATTCCCTCTATACCTTTTCGTTGCCTGGACTATTGGAGATGGAGATTGTACATGGAGATGATGCAACATTGTCAAATATGTTTATAAACAGTGTATAATTCACAAATGTTGTCTAATGAATACGCAGCTTTATCTTCTACCGGCTATTCTCATCCTACTAATATTATAAATGTGAAAGTTTGTATGTTTGTAACTAATTCAACCAAAAACGGCTCAACAGATTTCGTGGAAATTTGGCACAAATATAGTTTATTATGTGGAGCAGGATAGCAGGGATGGGGTTTCGTTGATTCCCTTGTACACAACCGTTAAAAGAGTAGATATCGCAGGTTACCCGACCATCCGCCCATAACCGCATTATGGCAAAAATGTGTAGCTGTCGAGATTCTTTTTATGAAATTTCGAACATAATAATATTAAGCTACGAGTATCTTTCCCCTAATTGGATTGGTGTCGCCTGTTTCATTTCCACCAGGTAATCAGTTGAGCTCGACGACGGAAATGTCTTGTTATTTTGAATCACGTTAATGTGAAACTAATCTTCATTTATTATATTCTTATTTTAAAGCATTCAACCACTAGATTTATTAATTTAAAGAAAAAAGACAAAACTCCATTCGGTCTAGGCATCAGCCAGGATTCGAACGTGCATCTTCCGCTATCCAAGCGGTCGCACTCACAGAACACAAAGAGGTTAGAAGGTATTTGTGGGTGGGGCAGGTGAACCACAGTTGTGTGAGCAAATGCTCATAACTTGACAAAACTTGGTTCTCATTGCGTCGTTGCTCTCGAGTGTGAGCGCTGATTAATTCGATTGTTTGAAGTCGCGTCGTTTGATTGGCTATTATCTTTTAGGTGGAAGTGTAGTGGGGGCGAGTCGCCGATATCGGTTTCCGTACAAACGGTCTATTCTCACCTATTGTAATCTCTTTCTGTGTTCTGTGGTTGCACTCACCAATTATACTACCGAGACTTACTACTCTTTGGCTGCTTCTGCCAGGATAGCGGAAGATGCATATTACGAATCCTGTCTGATGCCTGGACCGCGAGGAATTTTATTTCATGTTTTTGTATTAGATTTACTAATCTTCACTGCTTACTTAAATTAAGAAAATGCGTATTCTTTTACTGCTGTACACAGATACGTCAGTTGAATACAATTTACGTAAAACCTTGATAAAACCACGATCTTTCTTTTGTCATTGCAGAGGCAGAGAGTTTTTGTAATCTATGCAACTATTTTAATTATTATTATTATCTAGAAGGACCAAGGACTTAATAGCGATAAGTCATTATAAAACGTCAATGAAGATGATTATCACGATAATATGAGGAATTAACTTCAGACATAGGGCCACTAATCTTATAATTGCCTGCTCAGGCTTCATAAATTTGTATTGGGATTGGAAACTCAGCCCCAAATAATTTACCCCGGTGACGTAACACGCAACAATACAAATAAATCATGTCACAATGCAGCACAATCATATTTCATTTGTGAACGGGGTTTCGATAAAACATTTCATCGCTTCCGCTTGTCACAACCCTGTGAAGAGATAGCACTTATGCAGCCACTGCAGGTGGGAGTGAGAAAGAAAGAATTATAAATTATTCATAGAGTACGCATTCGCCACAGCCGCAGTGTTGTCATCGCACTTATGATATGGCACGATGTTAATCTTGTCTGTATCCTTTTACCTTGTAAATGTTTTTTTAGCAAATTATCTACCCCATACCCCTTTTCTACCAATCCGGGTGTCTGTCTTATTACTCGAATTTTGCTAGATTTTGACACTTTGAAATTTGGCGTACAATATTATTATGCCGTGGAGTTGATTTTGATGAAGTCGGGATCATCATCATCAGCCTATTAATGTCCCCACTGCTGGGGCACAGGCCTTCCCTATGGATAGGTTAGGGGGGAGATTGGGCCATGACCCACCACGCGGGCCCAGTGCGGGTTGGTAGATGCGAACAACTGCAACTAGACTAAAACACAAACAAACAGCCGGGACCAACGGCTTAACGTGCCCTTCGAAGCACGGAGGAGCTCGTGATAGTAAATTTTTTGGTCACCCATCCAATGACCGACCACTAATCACTAACCACTGGCGCCATCGAGCTTCTCAGAAGTCGGGATGTCATTATGGAAAGTCTAAAATTTTTGCTCGGTTTAAATTAGGCTGGCAATTTGTCACCATGTGTTTCAGTTGGTGAGTAGGGTTCAAGGTCTCCGCAGGGTGGACGATTGGGCTCAGGTCGGCAAGATGAGGATGGCTGGAGAGGAACACTTTCTGGCGCATCTTCGCGACTGGACTCCACTTACACTTAACATCAGATGGGATGAGGTAATTGGCGCGCCTCGTATAAAAAAATGATTCCGGTTCCCATCTTAGGTCTAACCAGTTAAAAATATAACGTTGTAATGAAGATATAACAGTTATTCTGCCCTTGTTGTTCAGCTAACGCTTCCAGAGGTTTCAGGTATTCAAAAACAATCTGCTTTCTCTGCAAAACGAAAAAAACTTTTCAAAATGAATATCTCGTTAGCCTAATGTTGTAAATGCTCCGCCACGCCTTTATTCACATGAGATTTCGTTTCGTCTTGCTTACCCACTTCATTAAATTCTGTTAGCGTTAAAAAACGACTTCAATGCTCGAGCGTAAATTCTGTTAGCACAGTGGGGAACAGCCGCAGTTTGTCACTGTCAACGGAACAAGCTCTCTGAATCGATATAAAAATGAACGGATCGCTCCGTGTTTATCTTGTTGTAGCTTCGAAACCCTTGAGAGCTGGATAATGTTTAGCATAGATAAACACCGATATATGTTCTACGATAATCATTGTTCATTTAACCGGTCATTGGATGCGTGGCCTAAAATTTATTATCTCCAGGGTCTCCGTGCTTCGGAAGGCACGTTAAGTCATTGTCCCGGCTCGTCTGCAGTCGTTAGCACCCGCCAATACATACTGGGCTTAAGTGGCGAGTCAAAGACCGGTCTCCCCATTCATTGGGAAGGCCTGTGCCCCAGAAGTGGGTGCATAAATATCGGCGCTTGTTAACGACCGATTTTCCGCAAGTACGTAGGGGTTAAAGTAATGTTTAGAAAAGTGTAGAACAATCTTGGGAGAAGCTTGGTGGGGCGTAGTAGTTAGGGTGTTAACTCATAGGATGGATGACTAAAAATTAATCACCTGTAGCTTTTTGTTATGTTAAAAGGAAGGCAAACAAGCATAAATGGCCCGCCTGATGGTAAGCGGCCACCATAGCCTATAGAGTAGTCGTTTGCGATACAAAAAATAACACTAGTGTCGTTGCCTAACCTGACCTAATCTCCTACTCTGTAGAGTACTTGATTGAAACTTTACTTACCGACAGAAACAACACCACCAAAAGGTAGCGTTACTTTACTGTGCTCTTCTATAAGGTGGAGTCTCGTAGTCTTTTTCACAAAAGTTCCGGGGCAATACTGCCGTGCTACCGATAAGAGCTGTGTTATTTACATATTTTCAAAATATTGGCGTTTAAAGTTTTCGTTTAATTTTTACGTTTCATAGTTGAATTCTATTACCTTAATAATGTCCTTTTTTGGGTTCTGTACCTCAAAAGGAAAAAACGGAACCCTTATAGGATCACTATGTTGTCCGTCCGTCTGTCTGGCAAGACCGTTTTTCTCAGGAACGCGTGGAGGAATCAAACTGAAATTCATATCTAAATAACACTGAGATAGATTTATGATCATAGTAGAAGCATAAATGTTATATTTGCACGTATAGCGAAAATATCAGTAATATCAGATACATTATATGTGTTAAATCTGTTTTTTTTCTGACTACCCCTCGATAATAGAGACCATTATCCGGTAAATAAAACTGTTATTATGGACTTTCGAGTCTATATCCATACTTAATAATCTTAATATACAGATCAGACTACTTTTTTTGCGACAATTGTAATGCAATATAATATGTTTTCTTTAGCATATTGAATTTTCATAAACATAATCTAACTCGTTATTTCGATGAAATAACTACAAGTGCCTTTATTATATTATTATAAATCGATATGGTTATTACAAAATGCCAACACTGAGGAGACAAGTGTCAAAAAATAAAAATGAAATGGAAGTGAATGAATTACTAATTTATTATAGAGATTTTTGTTCGAGACGAAAGTTATAGCAAATTATTTAACATGGTTTTGTGAAAATTAAAAACTTGATTATTGATATAAATTAGGTGAACGTACAAGGCCGACCAAGGACGATACTACCAATGGGCATTCTCCTTTGATAACGCGCACGGGAACAAACCCTACAGGGTACTTACTTCCAGTGAACTTAGAATCTTGAAATTTGGTACGAAGTAACGTCCTATAGTACAGTTAGAGGAAAAATTGTGAAAACCGTAAATTTTTAGTCACATCATATAAAAAAAATTTATTTGAAAATTCAGGTTTGTACGGAACCCTCAATGCGCGAGTCCGACTCGCCCTTGGCCGGTTTTTTATTGCGAATTATTTCAACTTGTATTTATAACAGATTCATCTTAAATGGCAAAAAACCTTAAATATCAATGAAGAAGAAAAGCAACGTTTTTCTTCTGACTTCAGACTATTACATAAAACTAGCAAACCAATGAACCAAATGTTCACCAAAACCTGATTTAAAAAAAAAATGTATTTAATTAATTGAGAACTTCGGAGATTTTGTGTGGTTTCGTTTGAAATTCGTGATTTCTCGAAAACCGGAAGTGCTACGTTACTCAAATCCGGTTTGTAGTCTTATCAGACTATTCTTAACTTATAACTTAAATATTCTCTTTATCTATCTCTTACGGTTTGGCTGCTGAAACAGCACCACAGACGGACGGACGGACTTGTCTAATAGATAAGAGATAATATCGTAAAAAAGTTTTTCGTGAATCACTGCTGTATTTATTATCATCTCAAGTAAAATTATTCGGGATGTTGATAGAATTGGACAGGTTTCGCGTGGACTGTGGGTGTTAATCAAAACAAACGAGCCCTTTCGCTGCTGTGCAGAATACGTGAGTAGACGATGTAACTTGTCCAAGTTTAGTCCACAGATAAGTACTTGAACTAAAGTAGTTAGCTGCCGTTAAGCCTACACGGTGCTTGAGACTTCAAGTTATTAAAAGTTGCCGAGAAAACTTGCCTCGGGTAACTCCATTATTTCCCTTAAGCTGACTGTCCTTTCATGTTCGACACGAACTCAGAAATTAAAATTACAATTTCATTAGGTTTGTCACAATTTAAGTCTAACAATGGTTTAAATGGAATAGAGGTTTTATATGTTTCTTATATTAGGTTTTCACGTACATCACTCATTAAATAAACGTTAAAGCAGACCTGAAAAGGCTGCGAAACGACTTAATTAAATAAAGTTCGTGCATTAACCTGTTAAAACTAGTTTTATTTAGAGGTTGTATAGCTTACATTAAATAAACATCGTCGTCTCCAAAGGGGCCAGTTTAAGGCAGGCGATTTTCTCACCATAATTTAATGTGAGCTTCCTCACTGAGTCGTTTCGGTAGAGATTATTTAACGAGCGGATACACAGTACCCTTAGCACAAACCATTAATAATGGAAACTTGAACAGCAGCGCCACAACGGACGTAACGAAAACTAAAAATCAATACACATTTGATAATGATATTTCACACTCGCAATCTATTCGAATTCGATATTGATTTGTGCTAAGGGTATAGCTCTGCCTCTACCAAGTGCTAACGAGTGCTCCCGAACCATTAGCCTCGCCCGTCCCAAAACTATATCGCAATAATCGCACCAAAACCGAGCCGATCAAAAAGTGGTTCTCGGTAAAGAACCTGTTAAGATTCGGTACAGAAACGAAACCGCACTGACTCGGTGAGGAAGGCGCCATACAGCTGTCAGTTGAAAACTTTCAGACCTCTAAGTCGTATAAATCTTGTTTTAAAAAAGTTGCTGGCTGCGATAATACTTGGCGCCGCTACGGAATAGTGCGATATTTTAGTTTAGAGTTTAATCTTGAAAAAATATAATTATATTTTATTATTTATGACTCTTGGAGGCGAAACGGTATGGCAAAATATTTAGGCCCGTATTACAGAATGACAACTAAGTGTTGATCTTCACTTGAGTACAGTTAGAAAGGGATATCGCTATGTGCCATATATAGCGACAACCCTTTCTAACTATGCTCAAGACTAGATCAATCACTGAGAATCTTTCTATAATATGTGCCTTAGTCTACGTGATGGTTTCAAGGTGATATCATAACTATCTTTTTAGCGATGCTTCACCCAGATCAAGCAGGAAACCTTAGGAGTAGAACGGACCAGAACACAAAAACTAAAAAGTTTGAAAACTCTTTCTATTGGAAAGAATATCCGCAATTTTGAGTCATTCTGTTGATATATCCCCAAAGGAATCATTCCGTGCGTGTGAAATCAAAACTGTTCCTCGAAGCTACCTAATAAAACTCAGCGTATACTCGCTAATTCTTGTTCCTCAAGGGAAATCATTAAAAGTTGATCAGAAAGTTGTTTTGTCGCTAATTCGGTTTATTTGGCCCGCGCCAACTTCGACACGGATCCTGCGTGCTGTTTGATCACCTGGTTTCGTTTGCCGTGACAGTTGTCGTATTTATTATAAAAGTTTTGCAACGAAGTTCTTTTTCGGACGGTGGGGTGGACTTAGCAAGCAGTGCCATCTTTGACCTATTGGACATATTAGGATAATGGGGTCCCTATGACTTCCATTTGGTGATTTAACAGGAACTAGGGACTTTGTATTTGATCTGAGGGCCCCCCCTATCGATCGCGGGGCCCTGGGCACTTGCCCAAAGTGCCCACTTGGAAAGACGGGTCTCAAGGCAGTTAGCTAGACAGCTGGGCGGGTATCTAGATGGACGAGCACTGACTGTGGTGGTTGTGGACTTGGTTTAAAGTTTTGTTTGGTGTACGATGAACCTGGAGCGGTGGTGTTGTATCGAGAGCGTCCACACTGGGTCCATTCCGCTCCGGAACTGTACCGAATCGGGCGCATTCCGCACTGGGCCCAGCACTGGCATACTTTTTTAATACAATAGGGAATTTGGACCATGACTGGCTACGCGAGACCAGTGCGGATTGGTAGGTGGTATGTAAATATTTTTAATTTCGTTCCAACCGAGTGTTGCAGGACACTCAGGGGTTTTTTTTATCATGTTTTTTGAATTAAACCGCCATCTTCGTGGATTCTTTATCATTTCATCTGAAACTGTGCGGTGGGCATTAATTTGCAATGCAAGCCTTTGTGGCCGAAGTTTTTGGACCTCTAGTTCAGGTTCAAACACATTTTTATGTATAGAGATTTGCAATTCGTACGTGACTATTTAATGAAAGTGGGGTTTAAAATAGCAGTTTATTTATGTATAGCTGACGAAATAGATCAGATCGAAAAATTAAAACATTCGGATTTTCATCTGAACCATCCATTAATTCGACAGGGTGTGAAAGCGGCTGTTGAGAGCAGCTATCTTGTGATAGCTGGCTCTTTCCCCTTAAAATAATAATTCCTCTCAATGTGTCTGTGTAACTGTGTCTGTCTACTATTTTTTTTCCAATAAAATTATTGCTTATAATAAAAAGAAGTATGCCTGTACCTATTCCTCAAAAAAATTTAGTTTCATACTCATTTGCCATTTATCATCTTATCCAGATCAGTATTTCTGTCTTTTACATTACTTTATAAAATTCTGCATAAATAAATTGAATTGAAAGGCATATATATGAAAATCATACAGCACATCAAATGATTCAATTAAAACGTGACCGATTTACAAATGTTTGCGGGACCGTTGTAGCTATTTAGCAATTCGTTCGTCGATGCAAATGGCAACCTTATTCCCAGTTAATACGGTTGGTGAAACTTAAATGGGTTGTGATTCTGCATATTCCTATTTTTTCATTTAACGTGATTCTGGAATTACTGAAACTGCCATCGCAATTTGGCTCTTACGTTCCAGGGCTTTTTTAATTGGGTAGCAGATTTATTGCTCGGCTTTCAGCGGGAACTTAAAAATAAAAAACAATTTTGAGTTACAAATAACCTGATTAGCACGGATCTCTGCTGATTTAATTATTTTCACAGCGAATGAGTAATATGGTCGAGTAATTCGAAAGCAGTTGCGTTGTACCGGAACGAGTTCCGATTTTCTGGATCATCGACGAATATTACGATTCGATTTGACGGAGTGGTAATTTGTTTTGTTCATATTGAACGGTGTATGTTAATTTTTTATATTGCCTTTTTAATATATTTATTTCTCTTGATTTTACATTAATTTTGTATTACAGTTATACATGTCAGTCCCACCGTTACTGTAAGATATTATGTTCGAAATTCACAGAGATTTTCGAATTAAACTTTTTGCTGCGAATTTGAAAATTAAAAAAGCTTCTTTGGAGGTGGGCTCTGAAATAAAGCAATGGAATATCCCAACATCCAGTTCATTAATTTTCAAATCCGCAACTAATTTGTCTCTTAGGTACGGATTCCTTACACATTCCATTAACAAATGTTGGACATCTTCTTTATTTTACAGGACTATTGTATTACAGTTATACATATCAGTCCCATCGTGACTGTAAGATATTATGTTCGAAATTCACAGAGATTTTCCAATTAAACTTTTTGCTGCGAACTTGAAAATTAAAAAGCTTCTTCGGAGGTGAGCTCAGAGAGAAAGCAATGGAATATCCCAACATCAAGTTTATTGATTTTTAAATCCGCAACTAATTTGTCTCTTAGGTCCCGATTCCTTACACATTCCATTGCCAAATGGGACATCGTCAGTTTTATCACAATTCGTACAATTAGAGGAATTAACTGTCATAATAATACAGTGCAACCTCGATATAACAAATCAGAAGTGAATAAGTAAATATTTGTTATATCGAGTAATTCTTTAAACTGAGGTTATATTGAGGTTAGGGGTCTAAAATTTGTTATAAAGAGGTAAAAAAATAGTTTTCTGGTGTGACATGAATCACGTACTATGTGATTAAGAGCCGTATATTGATGAAAACGTTATATAGAGGTTTTTGGTTGACAAAATTCGTTAATTAGAGGTATTTACTTTGTTTTTGATAGTTGAAAATTTGTTATAAAGAAGTTGTTCGCAAAAAATGTTCGCAATGTAAAAGTATATTTTACATTGAATGTTTTTGAAAATTACAGGGGATTACGAAGAATTTGTTAAATCAAGGAAGTTGTTATATCGAGGTACGTTATATTAAGGTTGCAGTGTATATCAAAATTTATTTCATGGAACATTTGCGGACCGGAGTCTATGAACTGTAACAAATTAAATTTCGATCAAAGCGAACTTTTTTTTTATAGATAGGTCCAACAAATGACTCCACCCCACCTGATGTTAAGTGAAGGTGAAGTCCAGACGTGAAGATAGCTGATACAGCTGTTCTACCTGCCACACCAGCCATCCTCACCCTGCCGGCCTGCATGTTGTTTCTTCACGCCTCTTTTAAAGGATCCCAGGTTGCACGAGGGAGGAAACACGTGAGCGGGCAGAGCATTCCATTTACGGATAGTACGACAAAGAAATGAGTCACCAAATTTCTTAAAAAATTAAATGTACGTGTTGGAATTGTGGCCACAGTTAGACGGTGACAACGTTAGCCAGCGCGCGTGGTCCTCTGAAGGAAAGGGGAACGTTGGTAAACCAGGGAATATGAGGAGGGGCAGCTTGTAAAGTTCTATTCTTAATTCCTGTTGTTAAGCTCCTTTCATCAAAATATGCCTTCCATTGATTAAATATATGGATGAACTTTAAATAGCTCGTAGCAACCTGCAGTTGTTTTCCATTCGTTACACTAAGTTTTTCAAAATTATCTGCCACCTCGCTTCCCAGCAAACCAATGTGTGATGAAACCCACTGCAGTCTCACCCTTTTATTGTCTTTGCTAAGATAGGCAATCTGTTTAAGTATAGCATAGGCTGTTGGTGTACATCTGAGCCCAGAGCATCCAGCTATATGCTGTAGAGCGCTTCTGCTGTCAGTTAAAATGACAGCTTGACTATAGGGCAGATTAGCTATGTATTTAAGAGCTTCTGAGATAGCAGTTAGTTTCGCAGACATGATTGATATTAAGTCTGGGGTTAGATAAAATTTCCCAGCAACTCTACAAAGAGGATAAAAAAGACTGCCCCTAAGCCCCGAGCACACTTAGATCCATCCCATCAGTATAAATCTTGTGGTAGTTTCTATATTTTATGTAAATTTCCTATAAAACATTATTTTTTAGAATATTTGGTTCGATTCCTCTTTTTGCTTCTTCCACAAAAACTTATTTTATTTTAATCTTTTCCTGGATTGGTAAATTTGATATCCATACTGATAAGGTAAACATTTGCAAAGGTTAACTCTTATGTATAATATAAACTTAGTATTATAATAAACTGTAGGAACAAGAAGGTTCTTTTTATTCTGCCAGTATCTGCTAGAAGAGTGTTTAAGTTTATCTAAGGAACTTAAAGAAGGGCTGTCTTCCCATGTTTGAGCTTTTAAACTATATTTGTATGGCAAGTATTGACTTCTTTACGCTAGTGGAGGTATACAAATTTTACATTCCATTATTTGTATTGGAGTACTTCTAATGAAAGATCCAATCACTCTAAGCGCCTGATTCTGTACTCTATCCAGTTAAGATACGTGGGACTTTACACTATTGTCATACAAGAGACTACCGTAGTCTATGCGGCTCCGAATCGTCGCTATATGGGTATATACCATCCGGAGATGATTAGGATGTAACCCCCGCGATTCTTCTGCCAAAACTTTTAGTAAAATATTCTTTTGATTTTCTTTGGCGGCTTCAGTAATGTAATTGACCCAATAAAAGTTTCCTATCTAACCACATACCTAAATAATCTAATATTGTCTTCGCATTTTAGTGTCTTGTCATTAACGGATAATTGCACTATACGTTTCATATGGTCTCTACTACATCAGTTTGGTTTGGCGGACGGTAGTTGTAACCCAATGTTTTCAATAAGAATCTTCAGTATATTTAATGCAAGCTGTAATCTTTCTTCACTATCTTGTAGTTTATCAGTAGTAGTATAATCAACAGCATATTGAAGAATCATAATATTTTGAATTTATTGACAAATTTAGCAAGTAACAATATTAAAAAGTAAGGGTGATGTTGGATCACCTTGGACTAAATCTCTGTCGGTTAAGATCATCATAAGAGATATATTCCTATCTACCCTTTAACTTTTAGGTGTCACACGCATAGGAACAGAAAAAGGGTGAACACAGTTCTGTGCTCACTCCTAATAATTCATCTAAGATGGTAGCAACACACAGGCACACCTAACGTAGCATGTCAAGGAAACATGCTACAGTAGGTGTGCTCTTAGAAAAACCAACATGAATTTGTATAATTAATTAAACGTGTTAGAGAATCCAGCCAGGACTGAGCACGTCTAAATCCCATAGTATATCTTTATAAAGACATTGTTTATTTTCGACGAATCATTCTAACTGCCTCATAAGCATAAGGTGAAAAAGTTTACAGACGCATGATATATCTGTAACTTTTTAAAATAATGATTGTATTTTAAAATAAATACAACATTGCTTTAATGCAATGTTATTTTTCCTTTTACGTAACTAGTTTCGATGTAGGAATTATTCTTCTTTGTACGAAACCGCGTTGATTTATCATGGTTACGTACAAGGAATTTGTTGTTAAGGTTTCGAAGAAAGAAATATTTTTCCATGTACGTTACTAGTTTACATGGAGGAATTATTTGTCTTATATACAAGGAATTATGTGAATAGTACGAACTAACACATATAAATTCCTATCAAGCTGAAAGTGAGTATAATTGTTCAATACATAATTAAAAATAACATATCAGAATTCCCTTTCGTTACATCATCGTACATGGAAAAAAATACTTGAGGTCAAAGGTAAAAATATGGGGTTTTCGCTGTTTTCATCAAAACGGTAAGTTTTATCGTATTTTTTTGTATCGTATTTAAAATTATCTTAGACAAAAATGAAGAATTGTAGATCATAGAATTTCGTCTGAATATTAACACCTTAATGAGTTATAAACTCCGCATTCTGCTCCAATTTATTTGTTTGAGTAACGCAATCCAGTTACGTTTATTGACCTACGTCACCCTGAAGCGAAATGGCAATGGTACGAGTATATTATCTTTGAGAAATTAAACGCAAATATTCATTAATTTGCGAGATTGTTCTTAGACGTGAATCTCAAAATTTATAATGATACACACTGGATTTAACATCAACATTCACAGCTGTTACATGACCAGAGAAACTTTGTGGCGCAGTGATTGTGCGTTCTGTCGACTTATAAGTCAACTCGCCATTTGGAATCTGGCCGACCAACGAGTTAACGAATTTTCTCGCTATCTCGCCATCTCAAAATCTAACATTCCCTTGAGGTGGTAAATTAAATTGTACCACCACCAGCCACCAACAGGTGGTGTTATTTTACAGTGCTTTTCTGTAAAGTGGATGTTACTTCCCCACAAGGCGCTCCAATACGAGCGGCAAATCCGCTATGCCCTAACTCTCTTACGCTGCTTTGGAAAGCATCTTAAGCTTCCATGCTCAGCTGCATCTGCAGTCGTTAGTTTTTGGTTTTAATCAATCCACAGTGGGCTTAAGTTGGCTCCATATTCTATTAAGCATATGCCCGAGCAGTGGAAAAAATATTAAAATACTGTTGATTATCATGAACTGATAACTGGTGATGAAAAGTGGATTATGTACGACAAGAACGTGCGAAAAAGGTTGTGGTCAAAGGCCGGTTAGGCTTCACAGACTCTGGCGAAATCCAGGTTAGCTCGCAGCAAGGTGATGATGTGTGTATGGTGGGATTGGAAGGGTATTATTCATTATGAGCTGTTACCGCCAGACAGGACAATCGATTCTTAACTCTACTTCGAAAAACTGATGAGATTAGAGCAAGAAGTTGAGAAAAAGCGGCTGAAATCCGATAACGCTAGACCTCACACATCTTTTGCCACATTACGCAAAAAAAGAGAGACTGAGAGGTGTTAATGCATCTTCCGTATAGTAATGACCTTGCACCTTCAGATTTTCACCTGCTTCGGTCTCTTCTCTCTTTTAAGGCAGTGTCGGGTTAACATCACGAGAGGACTGCCAAAACCACTTGTCGCGGATTGCCTCAGCCCCAAAATTTCTATAGCAATGGGATTATGTCCCTATCAATGACATATAATGTATAGACAGATTATACGCCAACATTATTGCATTATAAAATGGCAGAAGTAGTCCCCGCCCCAACATCCCTTGGCAACAGCCGCCATAGAGTGCATTAAAGTAGTCTCTTTCACTGTCATTTATAAAGCAGCTTACATCTTGCTTTGTGTGTCAACGATGCAACTGTCAAAATAAGTAAACAAACATTTTACATTAATTTCATTAGAACTGTACTTACGAATGAAATGAGACACATCTCTTGTCTCTAATGGTTTCCGTGTTTATTGTGTAATATCTCAAAATACACATAGAGCTTTTTGTCTGGAAAAACGTAAAATATTTACACGTTGTAGCAAAGTGTTGCCACGGCGAGAGAGCGTGCCTGACTGAATGCAAGTCGGGCAATTACCCGACTTTTGTATTGCCAAATTAGAAGCTAGTATGACGTATCTGTAATTTTAAAACATCATAGGTCCCTATCTACAAGATGGTAAAAAGTTATCAAACAAAATGGCATCTACATAATTTTGTGAAATGTGAATAAACTTTTTTGGAAAATATGTTGAATTTTTATATAAAATGCGAAGAAACTTTTTCCTCAAGTTAATATATGCTTGTTTGCCACTTTAATAACATAAAAAATCTTGTAAAAATCTACCTAATGCTTATACGTAATGCGAAGTCGCTTTTTTTATTACAACCCAAATAATTTACGTCATCCATTCTCCTGGTAATCCTTCGAATTTTTCATGAGTTTCATACGAAGCGCAGCTCCATTAGAAAACATAACAGCAAGAAAACGTTGACCTACATTGTCTCACTCACTCCATATTCTTTGCGTAATGAGGCATCACTAAATGTCTGAGAAGACGTAATTACTCCATTCAAGTGAACTTCCACGGATAATGTTCGAACTAACTACACTTTTGTCGTTTAATTACAACATTGGAGGAATAAATGAGCGTAAAGCAATTCTGAAGTGAGTTTCAGTCTTGGTTATATACACCGTGAATTTTGAGTTATATGAGAAAATTTACTAGCTAATTCAGGCAAAGATATAGGTTATATTTCCGCAATATATATATATATATCAATGGCGCCAGTGGTTAGCGCGTTCGGCTGCGGTCGTTGCAGTTGAGCAACTTTCGCAGTGGTCAGTCATTGGATGGGTAACCAAAAATTTACTATCTCGAGCTCCTCCGTGCTTCGGAAGGCACGTTAAGCCGTTGGTCCCGGCTGCATCTGCAGTCGTTAGCGCCCACCAACCCGCACTGGGCCCGCATGGGGGGTCATGGCCCAATCTCCCTAACCCATCCATAGGGCAGGGCCTGTGCCCCAGCAGTGGGGACATTATTAGGCTGATGATGATGATGATGATGATGACATATATATATAATTTTTGACATATATAATTTTTAAGCATGTAGCTGCTACATGTTTAAATCGAAAAAAAAAAAAAATTTTTTTCTTGAAGAATGTCTCTTTAACTGAATAATTGTGCAGTTATGAAACCCAAACAATTTTATTTGTCATAAATTGATTCAAATAAAATCTCTACTTTTAGGATCTACGACCTACGTACTTTAAACGTATAAGGATTCTTTAACAGGTATGTTATTTACAAATTTGCACCGTTTCAGGATATTTTATAAACTAGGAAAATCAATATTTATGTAAGGGGGTGTACTACGTTTACTATTTAAAACTCTTCTCACTATTTTTATTTATATGATTTTTAAGTATAGGTAACTTAAAATTCACGGTGTATAAAAAGCTTTACCTTCGTTGTCAGTTTTTAATTTTTAGTAGAATGAAGAAAATACTTTACGAAAATTTTAAGTAGTTGGCATCTTTTATATCCTTACGATAGTAATAGTACTGGAAATTAATATTTTTATTTTAAGCATTTAACTGCTAGATATTTCAAATCTAAAGAAAATATTACTGGAAAAAAATTCACGCGGACCAGGCAGCAGACGGGACTTGAACCAGTACACTCCGCTATGCATGCGGATGCATTATGCTACCGCGGCTCTAATTGTCCGTGTTGGAATTTTCTCCAGCATTTAGCTGCAAGGCAGCGCCATCTCTCCGCATTGTAGGTAACACACAATGTCAAATGAACACCTTTACAAGTATAAAACATTTGAACGATGAAATAATAGCAACTATAGTTATATTTTTATTTTAAGCATTTAACTGCTAGATGTTAAATCTAGAGATTTTTTTAAAAACATTTTCTTTAGATTTAAAAGGAAACTATGTTCTACATTAGTAATCATCAGTTTCATTTATATATAATTCTATTTTGAAGTCTGATATAGCTGTAACTAATTTGATTCTTTCTTAAAACAAATATTTAATGATATATATTGCATCCAGAAATATGGCTTTTGAACAGATAAGCCACTTTGCTAGTTTTATAGGAAAAACTGTTATCTATATGTGTAATCATTCATCGGCCCCTATTAGATAGACATAGATTGTTCGGGCTCATTCAATGACATTAAAAAAGCCTCACGACCTACTTTCGTAATGTATTTATGGGGAAAATTGCGTGTTATTGATCAACACAGTAAGTTAAAAATAAATCCTTTTTCAATCCGAGCGTGATACTAACCTTTTTCAGACACCTGTGTGGCTTTTCTACGGGTTTGGGACTAAAATAAAAACATGGGACAGTCGATTAATACTTTCTGCTACCAAAAGCTTTTCTTAGGTGCCTAGAACAAAGCCATTAAATAGTTCGAAATGAAAATATACTAGAAAAAAAAGGATATATTAAAAAAACGTGCAGTACGATGTCGTGTGATGCAGGCTTATGTGTAAATATATTGTAACAGATTCATTGTGGAGGCATTTTTTTGTTAATCCTATCCTCTTAGCAGCTTAGGCCATCGAGTCTAGCCCACCGCTTTTATGTATCGACAAATATCCTAGATGAAAATTCCGTCACTTGACAGACAAAGAATAATCACTTTTAATAATAATAATTCATTTTTCTTTAGATTTAAACATGAAGCAGTTACATGCTTAAAAAATAAAAATTATAACAATAATAATTCATTTATTATGGAGCATAGGTACAATAAAAAAATATGTACCTGAAATGGTTGGCAAAGAAGCTGCCCGCCTGATGGTAAAAGGCTGCCATAGCCTGTAGACTCTTGTGATATCGTACAGTGCCACATATGGCAGTAAAATAGAAATAAAAAAAAATAGATATATGTGGAGTAGGGATAGTAATTTTGTGTTGAAAGAGTAAGGGATATCGGAGCCTGCACCCGTTTTAGGTACTGGTGGTAGCGTGCTTAACGCCCGCCTGGTTAGTTACCACCGTGCGCATGCTGAAATACCTGTGAAGTTCTCCTCGAGCATGTTTCGGGGTCAACCAGCGTACAACTGCCTCGTACGACTGCATCGACCTGCCGGCCAGAGAGACCCGTAGAAACGGCTGTCTCGCTCCCGCTGGCCACCCGTGGCAAACTACCGAGCGTTTCTAACCAGCTCACAAGCTTGACCCATTATGCCAAGCATAGAAGTATTTCGGTGTTGCAACACTTAATCTCAGGGTGTACTTTATAATAATCGAGATCACACTTCGCCAATTTTTAATATTGGTAAATAAGTTTCCAGTAAACATAGAAATAAATATTTCCCACGCTCACAACTATTAGACTAGCCCCAAAGTAAGCACTGTAAGGCTTGTATGGGATGCTAGGGTAACGGATACAATACATATATAAGTACCTACATTTGATTTAAAAATATATATATAAACATCCATGACTATGGTACAAATCATCGTACTAACATTTATCCCCACGAGGATTCGAACCTCTGAGCAGCCAGGAAACCCGGTGTATATGCCACTCGGCCACGAAGGTGGTCAATAAACAAGGGATTTTCAAGTCTAAAAAACCACAGTCAAAGTTCCCTCCCTCGTTAGCATTGGTAGCAAATTGTGCAAGTCACACAATGGCAGTTGGTAGCCAACTTCATCGACGAAGGAGTTTCGGCCTCCTCTAAGTAAACTTACTTGTTCCACTCCACGAACGCTACTAACTTATGCTACGATCGACGCATCGAGATCGAGACACAAGTTTGGAAAATATTTCAGTTGCATAATGAACTCAGAGGAGAGTTTTGAAAGGGAGTTTTTAAAATTTTGCTTTGTTGCGGAACGCAAGGTTCAAGGATAGTACTGTAGTGCAAATGCAAGGTTTAAAACTTTTTAAAGAAAATATAACTAGAAAAAAATCCACGCGGACCAGGCAGCAGACGGGACTCGAACCCGCACCGTTCGCAATCCGGGCGAAAGCACTGACCAATTATGCTACCGCGGCCCTCACGGACCGCGTCGAAATTCTTCTAGCCATTCTTAAGCTGCAAGGCTTTTTTTTCTGAGTTCTTTACAATAGCAGTTTGATTTTTGAACCCAGTACGAATACCATTATTACAAGGAAAAACTGTGGGTACGCTCTGTAAGGTCTGTCTCTGTCTGTCCACAGTACACAATATTAACCAATAGGATGTCACAAAATCTATCATCTGCACTATATCCGTTCAGTTAGTTATCGTGTGATTGAGTAATAAACATACAAACTTTAACATTTATAATATTAGTAGGATTCACTATAGCAGGAAAACTTGTTGATGCAGTAAATCTGACCCGTGCGAATCACTAGCTTGGCTTGGCAGTCGTCTATGGAACTCCAGCCTCGCTAGGTCACTATAGAATTACTTTGTAACGAAAAAGTTAACATATCCCATTGGATATTAAAAATATACATAGTGAATTTAATTAACATTCTTTAAAGAAAATATAACTAGAAAAAAACTAAAAAAAAGACCACGCGGACCAGGCAGCAGACGGGACTCGAACCCGCACCCTTCGTAATCCGGGCGAATGCACTGACCAATTATATATATTTTTTCTAGTTATATTTTCTTTAAATTTAAACATCAAGTAGTTACATGCTTAAAAAATATTAACATTCTTTAATTTACCTCTTATGAACTCTAGTTAGGAATACCCTAAAATGGAAATTCGGTAAATAGGCCCCAGTTAGTTATCTTAATACGAAATACAAAATCAATTTCATCATCATTCTGAAATCACATTCAGTTTATACCAATGTCTACCTAGGTACATATCCAGGGCAAACAGAAAATTATTACAACTCTCTTCTTGCACCTGGCAACTATGAGTTATTGTCATAAAGAAATTGTCCCGCGGCGGTTTTCACGAGCAGACTTTTTAATTAAACGCCGTCCCTTGCATCTAATCCTTGTGGCCGAAGTGAAATTAATTCACTCACTGGGGACTTCGAAGCTCTTAGAGAATTTAAGTGTTAAAACATTTGCAGTACTTATTGGAAGGACTATAGAATTTTCAGTATGATCTATAAGAGCGTCTGTCAAAGTATTGAAAGATTTTAAATATAAAGAAAATTTTACTAGAAAAAATTCCACGCGAACCAGGCAGCAGACAGGATTTGAACCGGTACGGGGTCGAGTCCCGGCTGCTGCCTGGTCCACTTGGATTTTTTTTCTGTTATGAGCACAATGCCTAAAATGCAAGAAGCCACTGCTCCAATAATAATGCCTAACACATCATTTTGACTAAGAAGCAGATTGCCTACAATGTGTCGTGACTTTAATGTTTGCTGTCAACCGTCAGTTTGAAATCTTTAAGAAATAAATATATAAATACCTATTTATAGAAATAATAAAAAAACCTGGTTTCTTAAAATACTCATTTACTTTTTGAACTAAAAACAACCTTCTATTCCTTTAAATACTAATATTTTTTTTACTGATGGCCCATGATCCACCATGCGGGCCCAGTGCGGATTGGCGGGTGCTAACGACTGCAGATGCAGCCGGGACCATCGGCTTAACGTGCCTTCAGAAAGCACGGAGGAGGAGGAGGAGATAGAAGATTTTTAGTCACCCATCCAATGACCGATCACTGCGAAAGTTGCTTAACTTCAACGATCGCAGCCGAACACGGAAGGAAAAATTACCATCTTATAATTTTCAAGTGCCATTATCGAATTATAAATCTTTACTCGTTTAAACAATTTAGTTTGACAAGGAATTCATGTTTCTGAATGCGGTCGTAAACAACGATGTCAGGATTGTAATCGAAACGTCTATCGGTTTGGCCGTTACTCTGTTAAATCACAAAAGTAGGAAAAGGGTTGGATTTTATATTAAAAAGTCCCCTAACTTTAATTAGCAAAGGAAGTACGCCTTTATTTTTTTAATGAGGTAAGGGATACAAGCTTATGGCCCACCTAATGGAAAGTGGCCTTCAGACATTTGGGACACAAAGGGTCCATAGACTGAGGTAACCGCTTATCATCAGGCTAACCGCATTTACCATCTAAGTGATATATCCAAACTTCCATACTAATATCATAAATGCGAAAGTGTGTCTGTCTGCTGAAACTATTTCAATGAAATTGGGTAAAGTGATAGTTTGAGTCCTTTAAGGAGGTGAAGAGAATCTGAAACAGCTATACATATTATATAACACTTGTATTTTAGTTAATAGTTGTAAGTTATGGGAGAAAAACAAAATTATCTGAGGGAGTACAACTGTTTAACGAGCTAGCAGGTTAAAATAAAGAATTGCCATGGTAAAAATACATTAAAAGTAAATTAAAAGGGTATATCTTATTGCTTGCTATTATGAGTAACTGCTATGTTTGGGTGGCGGTTGCATTATCACTCATGTATATTTTGAAATGAAATATATTTTCAGGCTGAAATGAAACGAATTGCTTCGCTTTGTTTCGCATTGCTTTGCTTGCTGTTAATGTTATGCTGTTGTGTTTTTTGCTGTTTTTTTAGTGACTTTTAGTTTATTTTTTTTATTTATTGTTACTTGAAAGCAAAGGATGCTACGCCCATATATCCTTTCAAGTAATGTTTTTTTTTATATGATTGTTTTTTTGTGTTTCTAAACAGAAAAATATATCTTACAAATTTTTATCTCGTCTAACTAAAATAATAGCCATGATAATATAGAAAATAACAACAAAATGGTGATTTTTTTTTCATATTTATTTGTTGTTTATAGAGTACGAATACACAATTAAAAGGTTAACGTTGGCAGCTGCAGTAGTATAAAACTGTAGCACAGCTGCCTGCGTCTTCCATCTTCATGGAAAACAAATACAAGCAAAGAAAGCATTAATGTAACAATATAAAAAAAAAACAAAAAATAAAATATAAGATTCAACAAAATTAAATTGAAAATCAAAGTTGTCACAATCACCCACAACATCAAAATCATATCATGAAAAACAATTTACACGGAGCGCATAATTTCTTCAGTCTCATCAAAGTTCAGAAGCAACAGCCAGTCTTTAAGTTTCACCTTGCATCCGTGGAGAGGTAGCGGATATATGTTTAAGGCTTTGTTTACTGCATTATACAGATAAGAGCTAATAATGCAGAAATGTCGTTTCGCAAAACTAGTTCTATGGGGCACCATTGGGCAAACCTTACTTTTATTGCGTTTGACTGGAATGTAGTGCAAACTTTTATGTCTGTCTGTCTTTGCTGCTGTTTTTATATATAGGATGTACTAAAGCTCCGAATATTATGACGATTAAGGCCTTATATTTAGTAGTTTAATATTATTTTCTTTAAAATTTTACATATTAAACAATACATACCTCTGTGACGCAAAACTTTTGTTTAACAATTATTTTAATTTATTATTTTATTAAAATGATCTGAGCATATATTTAACCGTAGTTTTTGCTGGTTGCCAGGAATGTTGTCCACGAATTCTTCCAATGACGTCCATCCACCGATTTTTCACTATGGGATCTTTAGGTACTCTGGAAATAGTGAACTTTATAAAAACAAAAAACTAGCAACCTCCAACGGCTTAAACCGCCCTTTGTCATATCTCGGCAGTTAGACAAAAATAAATTTATAAATATTTTGAAATTATGTAGCAGTGGAAAATTACTACAAAATCATACGTATAAGTAGGTACTACGCACTCGCGGGTGCTAGTTAACTCTCAATTTAACGGACTTTTCCAGAATGCGTCGATTGGCGTATATAAGCGCGATCGGAACCGCGCAGCGGACAGTTTTACTTTCAAGGAGATAACAGCGATAACAGTAGAGTTTAACAGCGATTTCGGAATGAATACAAAGGAGATCAAAGTGCCAGTAAAGTGTTCAAGTGCGATTGTGTTAAAAAACTTGTATATTGAAGGTACACTGTTTAGTGAGTGTATTTTGATTAACATTGGGTGTTAATTCTGTGAACTGTGTGGTGAATAAAGTACTGTCAAGCGTGAACTGGCATATAATTTCGAACTTCATCCCGACACGTAACAGTAGCTTACGGAACAGGCTGGATCGAGAATCCTTAAGTAATTTAAATTTAAATAACTTGAAATATTTCCAACATTGACTCCAATTAGCCTAGCCCCAAAGTAAGCACTATAGGCTTTTGTGTTTTGGGATGCTAGGGTAACGGAAAGAATACATATACGATAGATGTATAAGTATATTTATATAGAAAATACATATTAAACATCCATAACTGGAGTGCGAATGCTCGTGTTCATCACTAAAACATCTGCCCGCACCGGGATTCGAAAGCGGGAGCTCTCGAGTTGGCGACACGAGGTCGTCTTATTTGTCCACCGCTACCGTTATCGGTAATGGCCCGATGTATAATGATTATCCCCCCCCCCTTTTTAATAAACAGAAATAAGCTTAGACGCTGTGTTTTGTTAATGTTACACAAATGCCGTTTGTCATACAATAAACAGAGACAAAAGATGGAGTAAGTAATCCAAGAGTATATAGTCTTCGTTTATTAATAAGGGGGTATGAGATCAAGATAATAACAAGCGGCTATAATAAATGTATGTGTCGCTACTCCGACGCCGTCATCTCGGTATCATTACGTTCCGGTGACGGCCGTGGTATATTCTTTTGTCAGGAGATTCCGCTTTTTGTTGGGATTCTGGACCTCACATGAAATGTCGGGAGAACCAAGACGTTTCCTGACCATATGGCAACCCTTCATTACTGACATCAACTCTCCCTTGTTTCAGGTTATCGGAAGGTCTTGCGAATAATGTTTAAGATCTGTAATACCAGTGAGGCCGCGTGTTTGTGACGTCGTCGTGACACGGGGCGACACATGTATCTGTGACAGTGACAGTGCAGTGACCCCAAAATTACCGCCAAGAAAGTTACGATGGCCGACCCCGACGCGTTCGACGACGAGGTAATACTATAGAATAATAATTCATTGCTCGAGTTCGAGAAGCTCGCTTTCGGTCCGAAATCGTGGAATTTCAGCAACTTTTACAATGGTCAGTCATAAGATGGGTTACCGAAATTTTGTTATGTCGAACTCCTCCGTGATGCGGAAGGCACGGTAAATCATTGGTTCCGGTTGTAACTAGTTTCGTTAGCACCTACCAACCCGCATTGAGTTCGCATGGTGGGTTATGGCCTAATCTTCCTATGCCCCATAGGGGTTTGAACAAGGATTTATAGCTAGTAGAGCGTAAAATGCCTGAATGTGTACTCGGTACGGATGCCTTTATATTTTTTCTTTTAATTATACGTTGTAAAGCGCAATGTCGGTGACCCCTCAACAGGCGGATAGACAAGCGAGTCAGGGGCACCTATTCAATGCAAATTGCACAGGGCTGTTGTGTGTGGAAAGCCCTTGAGGAGGCTTGTGTCCATTGGATGTCCATTGGCTGATGATGATGATACGTTGTAATAGCGGTGTCATACAAACTCTGAGTAATTATTTACCTATAACGGTTATGTTTATTAGATACAGGCCGTTCATAGATGGATAGCGGAGGCTTGAGATACGAGAGTTGGTGGTTACGTCCACGCTAGCCCTCCGTAATAAATTAAATTTATACAAAGCAGTGCCACCGCCAGAATCAGGCGTTTACGCCTGTCACTGTACACCGCTAACTGTCACCAAAATCAGAATATTTGCTTAATAATAAGATTCCGTTGACAACTATTAGGTTAACAAGGCTACTTGCTCTAGCAAGCTAGATTTTCTAGTTGAGCCGATCCTCTCAGGATTGAGTGGTCTGAGCTCCAGATGGGGAGAAGACTCCCCCCGAGGCGAAATGCCTGGAACACCTCTAGAGGTTTTAGGATCTCGCCGTCCCCAAACCGGTGACACTGTAAAGGCTATTTGCGACCAAGAGCATATACAATAAATAAAACGACGGGTTGCACTCCGGGAGTGCTGGTAGAAGTGCAAACTTGAATATTAACGTTGTGCATTTTTGATATTATGGAAGGGTTAGGGAATAATTTTGCACGAATTGCTTTAATTATCAGTATAAAAGTACTATCATGTATGTGGTAGAATACAATATTTATTTATTGCGCTATCGTACACAAACATGACAATTCATATTACATTAAAAAAGTTTATCTCTCAGAAAAATCAACTTAAATGAATCACATTTAAGCGCACCTAGCGACATCTATTGTAAAAAAATGCATTTTCTTCGCAATAAAACTGCCACGTCGTGCGGACGTCCTAGATAGAGACTTATTATTATAATACGATAAAATAAAATATTACTATGTTTCGTCCAATATATTGAAAGTCAACAACCTTTCCAATTTTATTGTGTGTCATGATGCGATCAGCCCACAGATCAGTGTTTAACCTGACGCAAGTTTAACATTTTTTACCCATACAAAAAAAGTGTACAACGCTGCTAAAGAAGTTTTCACTTCAAAAATCGCAAAATTTTCGCCGATACTGGAGCAGGTACAATAACAATAAATTGTATAAAGACACTTCTACAGAGAGAAATGGCAGATTTTTCTGTCGGAACAAAATTGTAGTGCGCTCTGACTACAGGAAGTGATTGAATGAGCCTCATAAAAGTCTGCAACGAAATAAATATAATAGTAGTAGCAGTAGTAAACGAGGTTAGCAGTACAAAGAGGATTATGGAACAAATTCTGTTATAGATATGAGGGCAAAGTTCGATGACATTGATACATATTTACCTGAAATCCTATGTCTGTGGGCCTCCTCGAAAAACATGCCCGATTTTAATATGGCTTCGATTGAAATTTGTGACGGCGTACTCTTGTACTTCTATCTTTTTCTCTGGTCCTCCATAAAACAGACTTGTATAGTTTAACATCAGATCATCATTTTCATTTATCTTAATCAAATTAATAATATATAGGAATATAAAGTACAGGGCATAAAAAAATGCTCTTATCTTTCATTTGACACTTCAACTTTACCTAGTGAGGTATCTAAATTTTTTATAAAAAAACCGGGTCCGGTTTTATCCGGACAGAGCGATATTTTTTGAAAAACAGGGCTACCTCCGGGCGTTTTCTAAACTATTTAAATTCTGGGGTGATCTGCACGAATAGTCTATATGTTAAAATTAACTATAAACATGGCTTACTCTAAGGCCCTAATGAAGTAAACAGATAGTATATTTTGTTTATAAATTTATATTATTTATTTTAAAATGCCAAAACTTTTTAGTGCAGTAAATACAAGCGTGTTTTTAGATTTTCTATAGTAATATTTTTTACAATCTATTTTTGAAACGTGTAACGGTTTAAAAGGTAGGTATTTAAATAATATTGGGATACCATATAAAAAAGGCTATGAACAAGCAGTAAAATATAGGTACGAGATAAAAGTGACAGTATCGCAAAGTTATCCGACCGCGTAGCACATTTTTTTAATTACAGAGGAGTTAGCGACGCGTATATTTAAAAAACTGTCATCTCATATTGTTTAACACATTTTGGTGTTTGTTATTTTTTTGGTATAGGCACCTAATTCATTTTGCGTGTTCATATATAGTTTTATAAAACGGTCGAGCAATATATGGAAATAATAGCGCAGCAGTTATATGGAGCACTACATTATTAAATTCTTTAGGCGCAATAAATTACCTCACCCAGTCTGATGTTAGGTTTGAGTTTTTATGTCTGCCAGCATCAACTTACCAGCCAGAATCCAAACACGTATTCCGTGTAGACCTGGAACTTATGTGTAAGGCTATAATCAGTAAAAACACAGTACCGTCAAAAGAAAATGTGTTATTTTAGTTAGTCAGTTATTCCTTTGTAATGCGGAAAAGGTAGCTTCCCCAGATAGGCCTTCCAATTCGAGCGGAAATTTTTGTCATTATCTACCTTTCTTGGTCATAATATAAAAGGGCTAATATCCCATGCATATGAATGAAAAGGTTAAGATAACGTGCATTTTGCCATTTATATATACACCACGAAAGTAGGTCAAGATTGTTTTTATAGCTACTGAATTGGATAAAACATCTCGACATAGATGTCGATGCCTGATTTAAACTGCGTAGGAATTCATTCATAAACAAACGAACTGCTTTATTTGGTTTGCTCTACACTGGTTTATATTATTTATTTCATTGTTTGTTTCCATTCCATTACGTCCACACCATTTTATTACTTTTATTATTGAAAAATGTGTTTATTAACTATTAATTTTAGGTCAGCGGAATGCAATTTGATTTTCGATTTTTTACGTAAATAATTAATAAATATTAGAAATAAATGTTCTCAAGTGTGGTCCTTGTGGTACACCTAAGACTTTAACACCAGCTGTAGGATCTATTCCGTATATCCGCAACCAACTGAGATCGACCCAAAAGTTATCAGTGCACAATCCCATATTGTATTCTAGTTTTTAGAGTTAGAGATCATGCGTTTACAAGGTCGAAAGCTTTTCTAAAATCCATGTATACAGTTGTAACTTCACCTACAAATGTGGTTAACATAGAATGCTAAAATGAAGATAATCGACTTTCGAAATAAAATTCATGTTGTTCCGAATTAAGAAAACCTATATAACATTCTTTCCAGCTATAAGGAACTTTAAACAAAGTAATCCAGAATTATATTGGCTCTCGAGAAAATTGAAATGGGATTGAAATGGCTAATATCATTAATATCACCATCTTTGTGAATTATGCAAATTTTCAACAGGCAGGATAAAGTACATGCTGTAAGAAGTAAGAAGCCCACATATTTGTTAAAATGACTAAATTTGATCTACGATACTGAACATCGTAAATTAAAATTACACTTACCCATTTAGCTGGATCCCAAATTAAAACAAAACACGTACACTTCTACATTAAATAACAGTATTTTACCTAAAATGTACTTATATACTCTCTCCCTTCCGTTCGAGAATAAATTATGAAAGTTAATGAAGCTTATAGGTAGGTAGGGGCTAATTTTCCTTGCGTTTCGAAGTTGATATTTCATTGAATTCGTTTAGGTGAGGACTGTCGGTGGCAGCTCAATTAAGACTCTTAACGAGTTGCTTTACGCTCTGGCGAACGGGTTGAGTATGTCATTTTATCCCGTTTTATTTAATTGTTTTTTTTCTGATAATGGTGGTGCAACTATTTTTTTTAACTGAATATAATGGTTACTATTCATGTGATAATGGTTTATCACAGGGTTTGCTTAATAGAAGTTAGAATGAGCGACATGTTCATAGTCACGGTAATTATGTGTCAGTTTAATGATAAAGAACTTTTATGTATTATTTGGAGCGTCTATGAAACGATCAGAGTATGCATTTTTTTATTGATTGAGATTATTCAATTCCAGCATGTTCCTTGCAGCTAAAGAAACACTAAAAGAAATTCGAGACGTTCGATACATTTCCAGTGGCATAATAGAGGCAGCTTCGATTTCTTCCCAGTGCTTTAGACAAGTGGCTATAGTTGATTCTATCGAACGCTAAAATAAGAAGTATACAATGAAATTACTGGTCGTAAGTTTCATGTGTGATAAATATTGGATTTATGGAATTAAAAATGATGCGCTGCCAATCATCCACGCTGTGGAGGCGTCTAAGGTGTTTCTTCACGCCTTTTTTAAAGGATCCTAGGCTGAAGAAACGGCAAGAAAGTGAGGACAGAAATTACAAAAAATAACATTACAGAACAAAAAGTCAAAAGCCTGCTTAACTCCACAGAAAATGAAGCCTTTATTGAAATGGAAATATTAGTTACAGTAATTTCCACGCCATGCTTTCATAGTGAGCGATGATCCGTAAGCAGCGAGCGGGGGCGTCATCCATTAATTGTAACTCCATCAACATTACATGCAATAGAAAAGTTTACTCCAGCTTTCTTGGTTAGTATGTAAATGAAAGTCCTTTCTTAAGTGCGTCGTAAAGAACTTTTGCTCCGCTGATTCCGCTTAGGAGTTACATTTGTCAAATTCAATGCCCGCTTTCCGAGTTCGTGAAAAGAATTTCGGTAAGAGGTTTGTTTTATTATTTGCTTGCGTTTGTCCCCCGAAGATGTAGATGAAAACAAAGGTATATTGTTATCCCCAAACGCTAAGCCTCATATTTAAAAAAATCTTTTAAAAATCGCTTCGATGTGTTTGCATAGGTATAAATGAAATAAAAGGCAATAAACATGTAATTGCCTACTAAATCTTGTGTTATTTTGTCTCGGGGCTAAGTGTTTATTTCATATTCATCGTTTATTATCATAACACAAGATGTTTCGGTATTAGGAGAACAGAGTAATTTATGTAATCTTGTATTCAATATTTATAGTCCTTTATTAATAGATAATACATTTATCGTCTTTGTAATCATTATTGTCCAAGTTTATTAATTTGATTTGTGTCAATAAGGAACAACTGTGCTCTATAGTAATGAGGTAGGTTATTTTCCTGATTCTTATACTTTAAAAGTATCTGACTGCTAGATTATATTAAACTAGTTATACACTAGTTCTTCATTATATGTATAAAATATCATAACCTCCTTTTCTTTACTACATTAAACAGTCTCGCTTGTTAACTAAATTATATCATGGCCATCATCTTCAAATCAGCTTCAAATTAAAGATTCATCGAGTCCTGACGGAAAGAAAAAAAACGAAGTATTATAGACAACTTTTTTATAACGTTTTTTTTGTGCTGTTCCAAAGTGCTGTGTCTGAGTGACGATCAATTTTACAAGATAAATGTTTTAGAACCCTCTATACCGGCATCTTTATCATCAACAAAATTTGTGAATAAAGAATATTGAACAAACAAAGTGTCAGGAAAATTGTTGCTTCACAGGGCTGTTTATTTATTTATATCAAGTATCCGCCTCATTTTTCAAGGCTTATCTTTATGAAGCTTTTGAAAATTAGGTTAATGTTGGTGTGAGCAGATATACTAGATTTTTTTTTTTAATTTTCTAATTGTTGTTATATTGTTACATTTTTGGGAATAGGTAATTTGTATAACGTATATTGGTAACATACAGTAGAACGATTTTCTGACCCAGAAAAAAGAAGTGTCCATAAATTACAATGTGGATACGGATTTCCCGCTGAAATATGAGTGCTCATCTGGGGAAGTAATGTCGTCCAGCTTACAGAAGATCGCATTGAAATTGCACTACTTTTGGATGGTGTTGTGTTTCTGTAGGTGTCTAAGGTTCGAATGATTCAGGATTGAGTGTACGCCAGCAATGTGTACAGAGCTGGAGCGGTACATTTTTCTGCTGCATCAGCTATATTTGTGACTCTACTTAGCCACATTTAACATTAGGTGCGGTGGGTTGTTTTGTAAAAAGAACAAAGACTAGATGAAATAATCTGAGTGGATATAGTAGTAGTAGTAGATATACATTCAAGAGGTTGCAAAGAAACCCTATTATATAAATTCGCTGAATGACTGTCACAGGGATCTCCCAAACGAAAATAGAGGTAGACACCTGAAATGGGTAGGTACCTATGTATGTAACTGTAGCGCTATCACAACAAATATAAATAATAAAAGTAGTCGACATTCTAAATACATGAAACGTGTTGGTTTAGTTCTAAAGGACATTGCTCGTTCCCCATACATTGAATGCCCTATAACGCCCAGCAATGAGAAAATGCTAGTTGTGTTCGGAATCATTCACAAACTCTAATTAAGCATTTGCTGAGATACGGACAACATGAGGAACCGTGGCCTACTACAGAATGTATTAGATTTTGAGGTTATAATTAATATACTTAATCGTAAAAGATGTCACTTTATATATTCTGAATAGATTTAGTTTTTACCTCTATGTAAGCACTGAAATAATATGCATTAAATGAACATAAAATGCAATTAATATTAAAAATAATAAATGCTTATATTCATATTGATTTATGAGTGTTGTCAGTTGGTTCCTATGATACCTATACCTACCTGTAGTAGATAATAATAGATTTGTTTTCAAATGAAATGTTCAGTCTTTCCATTTACCTGTTTCTATATTTTACTATCGGTAATTAGGTATGTACCTGGTTATCAATATGATTTTCATAAAAATAAACAGATATTACATGTGATAGGAGTATAAACTATATTTACATAATTTCAGAAATAATCTTTTTATAAATATATAATATAAATACCAGTAATAACTATTATTGACTAAGGTACCTAGTTCTATTTTTATGTTGATAAATACCTATGGTCGCCTATATTGCATTTATTAAAGTAAACAATCTTGGCACAACTTTTTAACAGAATCACCCGTTTAATAATAAAAAATTAACGAAGCCAATAAACTATTAAAATAAATCGTTATTATAGACTGAAACCTACTGACTGAATCTAGTTATCAGTTGATTTTTAATGCTGTATTTTCAATAAAAAGGAGTGCCAAGTTGGATGAACAGACTGTAGTATCTAGTAACAGAACTTTTATTTTTTATTTTCTTAAACAGATTGTCCGTTTACAATGATTAATTGCTAATAAGTTAAAAAAATAATATAAAAATAATAGTGAAGGACATTCTTTTGGGCATGCTAGGGCCGATTTCGTCGATGTCCTTTAAAGTTTCCATATGTTCGTTCGTCTGTCCGTCCGCAACTTAGCACAGAGACTTTTAGCACCTACTAGAAATCTGTAATTAGGTAAGGGAACGGTTACAGATTTCCGTAACGCTAACAAAGTGATCAAATAAGATATTAAAAAAAATGAGATCCTCACATACGCTTAAATGGGAAAGTAAATTTTTGTAGCGTCTATACCTTTAAAAATGTGAAGTGCGTTAAAAATATCAAATCATTTTTTTTATCAAAGGGTTTCATTAGAACTTTAGTTCTTAATAAGGCAGATGTGCTTATTTGATTCATAGCTTTCAATTTATTAATTTATTTAGTTAAGAATTTTGGGATTCTTAGTAGTACTTATAACTAGGTACTATTAATAAGCTACTTTTGTTCGTCTTTGTTCCTCTTAGATATTAAGGTATTACTCTTTGTGTTGTATTAATTAATACCGTTCATTAGAAACATCAGTTATTTCTAGGCCCAAGTTGCACCAAAGTTTATAATTCAAATTAAAGCTTAATCGGTTTAACACATCATTTCATCTTTGTCTTTGTTATTTAAAGTTAAATAGATATAGGATGACGCATAAATATGATTGTTTTTTTTTTAATTAAGAATTTTGGTGAAATTATATATAGTATTCATCAATCATCGACAGCCTATCTTAGTCCACTGCTGGACATAGGCATCTCCAATTGCACGCCACTCAGATCGATCTTGGGCTACTCTCATCCAGCTTCTGCCAGCCACGTTCTTCTTCGCAAATCGTCACTCCATCGTGCCTGAGGACGTCCTGCACTACATTTGCCTAGACGCGGTCTCCACTCCAGAACTCGTCTACCCCAAAGGTTATCGGTTCTTCGGCAAATATGGCCAGCCCACTGCCACTTCAACTTGCTAATCCGGTGGGCTATGTCGATAACTGTGGTTCTCCGTCGGATTACCTCATTTCTGATGCGATCCTTCAGAGAAACGCCGAGCATACCGCGCTGAGCGACTTTGAACAATAAAATGTTTATATTTTGTTCCTTTTACGGGGGAGGTGTAGCGTAGGAGGTGTACTAGATACATATGCCTACACGCATCTCTTTCAAAATATAAGGCTTACAACGCTAATAAACGCGCACCTTAATCGCAGTCAGTTGAACTTTTTAATGCCCCGAACTGCCAACATTGCAGTGGGCTCTAAAACTATTTTATGTAAATACAAACTTAAGTGTTTTTTTTCAGCTCTGGGTATATCAATACATTTTTAGTTACTCATCCCTATGAACGGTTATTGGGAATGTAATTGAACTTCCACGATCGCAGACCGAAGGTACCAACCGGCAACCGTAACCACTACACTATCGAAATGTGCGTTCTTAAACTAAATGTCATTCAATATTGTGACACAAGCACAAATGGTAAAGTGACGGTTTGTCTCTCGTCTAAAATAGACAAAATCACAAAATTGTAGGAAAAGCTTCACATATCACGGGTCCGTGATAGACAAAATAGGCTTTGTTTTCTATTTAGATTCTTGTTTATAAAGTCGAGCAACTGACAGGCAACGTAAATAAAAAAAGGAGCCGGGATTCTGCTCCGGCCCGCGCGTGAATAGTTTTTAGAAGTACCAGGGCTTTATACGTGGGTAAGAGGCTTTGCGTATATCAGGCGGGTGGAATCGCGTCTACCCACTGTTGTTGCTGGCATTGTAAGTAATGATACCGTATCGAAAATTATTATGTTAAGTTTACAAGTCGTATTTGAGAAGCTCGATTGCGCAGTGGTTACTAACGCAATGGAGTTAATATCAGTCAATTTGATTCCTGGCCCAACATAAGCTTATAGAAGGGAAGCCCAAGCAGGGATTTTGGAATATACTCGAGCGCGTAGAATAACATAAGGCCGGCGACCTTGCACCTTATGAAGTTCTCCTAATTTTCTTGAGCCCTTTATACGGGATTAAATGTCTTTAAATCAGCAAACGGCCATGACTTTTAGTCGCGTCCAAATCATCAGTCTTTTGAATACAGGAGCTACTGGAGGGTTCACATAACATTCCCTTCTCAATGTCTGACGCGTTCGAATAATATTGATGTGAAACTTCTTTACGCACGCTTGTCTTGGGGGGTAAGCTGGCGAATGCGTTACGCGTTACGAAAAGTGTGTTCAGGCGAGGCAAACGGGAGTTTAGATTTCAGTAGGGGATATAGGCAAGAGAAAGCAGTGCGCGCACACATTGTCTTTCAGTAAATTAAATATCTATATATAGGTACATACGTGTATATATTGTACACACATATACATATATATATACAGATGGAGCTAAAGAAGTTTCACTTCAGACGTGTGGTCATAAGCACCCTCGTTTTTTCTGTAATCATCTACTCTTTCGTACGGCGGTTCCGTCATTGGAAACATTAGAGCCATGGAGCGGAATAGTCGCGCGCCGGCTCTCGTGTACACCCGCTTCGCAGCGCTGGCCGCTCTTTTATTGTTTCATGTTTGCTATGAAATTTTTAAACTTATGATAGAGGAATTAAGCTACAACTTGAATTGTTAACTTTTCGGTATCTTCGCCGCGCCTCTCCCGGTGTGCGCTGCGCATAATGCGCTGTGTGGCGCGTGGTATATATTTTCCATTCTTGTGCCCTATCAGTGGGACATAACAGGCCAATGATAATGATGATAACTAGCTGTGTTTATATCGTACGTGTAAAAGTAAATAGGAGACTTATAGCAATTGTCATTTCAATTCGAAGTGTTAAGCCAAATGTTACGTTGATTGTACACCTGCGTAAGAGCGAAAGATTATCAGACCCTCGTCAAGCTAATATTTCGTGACCGCCGGACCTCCATCCATTTTCACATTCAGATACCGTTGAAGACATAATCCTATTATTTCTGTTTGCTTTTAATTAAATAAAAAATGTATTGCTGGAAAAACGAAATTTCACAAGTCTTTTTACTTATTATTCCAAATCAAATAATTTCACTAAATGAATTTATTTGTCAGAATCTAGCTTTTGAATTCCGCTCATCTCTGCAACTAGGTCATATACAAACATGCATCCTTTATGTAAACGAAAGTTTTAAATCGAGTTTCTGAACGCAACTTAAATTGACATTTGGTTAACGATTTAGGTTATCAACTATTCATAGGCTAGCTCAATAGAAGAAAAAAAAATATCAACTTCTATATATAATATCTATCAATATTAATTTATCAATATTTGTTATTCTTTGTTTACAAATGTTTGGTTTTTATTCTAGAATTAGCTGAGTGCCAAAAAAGGGTTCAAAGATTTTTTTTGCAAACCGTACTTTTCAAGCGACATTTGACAGATGGAGGTCATTTGCTTTTCTATTCTTATTTGAATCGCATTATAAGATAAATATTACTTAATTTTATAATGTAGATACTAATTAGGTAAGTATACAACCCACACCAATGTCCACAAATTAATGATGAAAGGAGAAGTATAATTATCCTCTCTCTACCGAAAAATAAAAAAAAATCGCGATGAATCGATACAGATACAAGTAAGATACCAAATTCCATCAACCCGTTATATTAGATAATATAATGTTTCTACTGCCATTTTTTTAAACTTTAATGTTGGGAACCCAAATATGTCTAATTCTGCAAAGTTTGTGTTATAATTATCTAATAGTCGACAATAATAAATATTAAACATCATCGGCGCTTAAAGCCGTCATATGGTTGAAGTTTTGCCTATTGCTTTACTATTTTTTTAATATTTGTTTTTTAGGTTCACGCACATCACTCATTAAATAAAACTAGTTTTAACGGGTTAATGATTATCATGAACTTTATTTATTTATTGACTATATATATATTTTTTCAAGGTTTGTTAAGAGAATTGATTACGTAAATCATTCGCCGATAGCACGTTCAATAGCCCGTGACGTGCAGTCGATTGCAGGTAGAAACACAAAATGGAGACATTCATTATTCGAAATGGCCGCTCAACGGAAACGACTCGCGTACGTAAATTTTGCACACGTAATACTCCGCGTGAAATGAAACACATAGTACGGTATTAAAATTGAATTTGCCAGCAATTTAGGAGTCGAATAGACAGCCGATGAGCACTAGTCGGAAATGTCTTCGTTTAGGATTAATTTAGCTTTGGCCTCCATCGTTTCGAAAGCGAAATCTTTATATATATAATTCTTCTATGAGTGTGTATGTCACTGAACTTCTCTTAAACGACTGGACCGATTTTGATGAAATTTTTTGTGTGTGTTCAAGGGGATCTGAGAATGGTTTAGATTCACAATTTTGTCCGCTGGACAATGTTTTTTTAATTAATTTTTTTTATGGCGGTACGAAGTTCGCTGGGTCAGCTAGTAAAGATATATAAAAAGATATTGTTTTAAACTTTCATGATCACTAAAATTATAGTATTATCGGGATTGTTACCATGTACCTTGTTTTTATGAGTCTTCGATATTGCCGAACAGTGCCCAAATATCGGAGACTCATAAAAAACAAGGTACATGGTAACAATCCCGTTAATAGCTATAATATTTAATGTTGAGCTCCGGAGCTTTCTAGTCTTTTGTAATCAAATCTGCAATACTATAACATGAACTTGCACTATGAATAGCAGTTTATATAGTAACGTAATAAAATCACTATAAACGCTAAATTGTATCTACTAACATTGCGTTGACTTTGTGTGAGAAGATTTTCTGAAGACTATTTGGTAGAGTTAAACATTATTAAGTAAAGTATCTAATCTAAAGGAACTTGTTAGCAATACGATTAACTAAAGTATCTAATCGAAGGGCGCATGTTGACAAGATTTCTACCCGGTTTTTACCGAGGCCGGGTCCGGCTAAGCTTGTTCACGAATACGGTTTGTATGTAACGACTGGACGAAGTCACGATTTAAAACCGTGCTAAAGTCGCGGCACTCTATGAAGGCCGTTGTGACACATTACAATAGTGACGGAGAAAAGTCAATTTGTCATCGAGAAAAAACATCAAATAAAAAAGTATTATAAACGCATTCATCGTTTTCAGGATCCGAAACGTCAAAAAATACCATATCGAATACTTTTTTACAGTATATTTAAAAAGTATTATAAACGCATTCATCGTTTTCAGGATCCGAAGCGTTAAAAAATACCATATTGAATACTTTTTTACAGTATATTTAAAAAGTATTACAAACGCATTCATCGTTTTCAGGATCCCTAACGCCAAAAAATACCGTAAAAAAGTATAAACAATGCATTTATACCCGTTCAAAACGTGTGGAGTTAATGTTAAAACCCATGATTTTAGTATACTTACTATTTTGGGGAAATTCGTTTTAAGGTTTAATCACTAGGCTCTTATTTAACTTTAGAAAAAAAACTGCTGAATTCATTAACAGCCTCGCGAGCAGTTTAAGAATCCGAAACCTTTCACATCGGAATCCGCGGTGTGATTTGAAATTAGAACATGAATTTCATATAAAAATTTCAAATCACATCGGCTATTTCCGCGGTGAAATGTGAGTTTATTTTTACAGAATAAAGGTACAAATCCGAGCTGAACCAAAGACCACAGGCCTCAGCTGCAGACTGCAGGCGACACTACTAGTTTCTATGAATCTCTATGAAATTGATTCCGAGCGCGGCGACATGCCGCGGCTGCACAATGCATAATATAATGCACGGTCAGCCGCAGGCGCTAGCCTCAGTGTCGCCTCAGGTTGTCGTCTGCAGCCCATTACGGAGTTGTACCTTAATGCACGGTCAGTCGCAGTGTCTGCCGTTGTCGCCTGCAGCCCATTGCGGAACCTTAACACTGCAGTTTATAAAGTTCTTCCATAGAGCAGTACAACCTTTTCTATGGAGATGGGGAAACAATTCACATATGATATTAGGTCCTTCCTTACATATGAAATTAGCGTTTTGTCATACTGACCACTTTGATCTGAAATATCTCCTCTTTGGTTTAGAATTCCAAATTCAAATTTATAAATGAATTTAGCTGGGACATTTGTTTTTTTCCTCATTATTTTTTCTTTGGCGTCGGTTCTTACCACACTTATCGGTATATTTACGAGTATGAGTTCTACCCATAATATAAATACTACTCTTTAAGTTCTACCAGTGCTGCAGAAACAGCTCAAAACGCTGGTGTCACAAAAGAAAGCACGTACTTTGACTAATTAAATTTATTTTACAAAAAAAATGACTATAATCCTTCCGTGCAAAACGCCAATTTCATATGTAAGGACCCAATAAAAAGGTAAATACTATTTCGGAATAAGCATGTAAGCCTAGAATTAATTGTAGGTATCGCGCACATTCATAAGGTGCTTAGTTACCGAGTAGGTAAACACAATTACATTGTCAGGCGTTTATGAAGACAAATGTTTTGTTATGAAAGCAATCAACGCTAAATAACAATACCTATCCTCATAGATACAATATAACTATTGTTAAGTATGTTTGTAGTAAGTTAGTAGATTTAGAAAAAAAAATGTGATGAAAGCCTTGTGATTCTGTCTAAAATATGTATTTCTATTTAAAAAAGACGATTTTAGCAATTTTTAGGTAAAAACTTTTTCCTTTGCCTTTGAAACGTATTTCTGGCAGCTGTTTTGGCTTTTCTTCTTTTATATTGTTTTAAACTTTCATGGTCATTAACACTATGTCATTTACGGGATTGTTACCATGTAACTTTTTTTTATGAGTCTCCGATTGCAAGCGCCATGATCACGGAGTAACTTCGGAGTTTTCTTATTTGTTTTAAAAGAAAAGGATTTTTTTCAAGTATAGCTGAGGTGGCGAAAATAGGCGAGAATCTCTTAAATCGTCTTTTTTTCAGATTTTATAACAAAACTATTTAACCAACTAACCTTTCAGGTCCCACCTGAAAGGTAGTTGGTGGATGGCTGGCTGCTTGCGGGAGCCAGGTGTGAGGTCCGTTCGGCGGTGTGCCTCTTAAAGGCGCCGTTGTCTGTAAACAGAGGTTTTGCCTGCGTCACAAAAAATAAAGGTGGATGGCTGGCTAAATATAGATCAAAACACTATACACTAACATAACCTAATCCACCCTTTTTGCGTAATTCAGTAACAAACATCCAAACTTCTACATTCATTATATTATAGTAGGATATTATGTCTTATTTAACGTATAATAAGATAAATTTAGAGTCACCACTTTATTTAATTTCCTTGCATAATAATACTTAATATTTTCACCTGGCTTGTACGCTTCGTAATTTAAAGCTCACTGACCAATGATATTTAATACCCCTAGCCTCACCACATGCGCTCAACATGTGTTCCAATCAAGAAGTGCTCAAACTCGAATCGAGCACATCTTGGTTCACAGACTTCACAGTGATGCGCGGACCGTTGTAAAGTCTACATGCCCCAGAGCTCCGGAAAAAAATGGGAAAAAAATACTTATAGTACATAGTGTCGTTTTTTTGACAGGTATCTAATCAATGTTTGTTAATTTAACGCATATGAAACAAATTTTGTTATAATACTTACCATAAACGATTTAATAGAAAATATTTGGGATAGTGAAATGTATGGTCGGTTGTATAGCCGTCTCTTTTTCTCGCACTCCAGACATGCTATATTGCTAATAGCACATTCAGAATTATGCTATAGAGTCATAGAAATACAATCAATATTCTTCCGCCTATAGCAACAAGTCGTAAAATTTTACGAGCTTGCATTTCGAACTGTCATAACTGATTGAGACATGGATATAAATTAAGACCTAATTTAATATGCAATAATAATAATCTTTATTTACAATCAAACATGGTAGTGACAGATGTAATGGTGACTTTGAATGTCCAAATAATGCCTAAAATTGTTGTTGTCTACGCGATCATCTACGGAACTCTGTGGATCGTTCAATGTACCTTTTGGACAGGTTTCGGCCACGATTTTGTTCGTGATGTTGTATCTAGGGTATTTAATATCATTGCCCCAACGGACGGATGCACCAACGACGGAGTCTTTCTTTTATTACAGTCCAATTTATCATTTTTGTACGAAACTCTAAAACTATTAAACAACATTGTAGGCACATTCCATTACAAGGAGAACATAAACGGAAGCATATTCAGCAATATGAATATTAGATTTTGTGTGCTAGAGCTTACGCTCCACTCGTAAAGGAGGTTTGCATACGTAGTATCTAAAATAACTACGCTCAAGCTAAAGTAAGTTGAGTGCAATATACTCACTGTGTTAACAACAGAGCTTTAAAATTAGTCAAAATTTAGCATGAAGTATTTGTTACTTTGTTAGTAGACCTATGACGATTTGGAAATGTGGCGTTGGAGACGTTTACTAAGAATTCCGTGGACAGCGCACCGTAGCCACGTTTCAATCTTGAGGGAACTCACCATCAAAAATAGATTATCGTCAACTCTGCAAATACGAACCTATTCTTCGTGCTTAATACTCGTTATAAAAACTCCATGGAACGACTGGTGTTGCAAGGGAAAGATGTTGAGGGCAAAAGGTCTCGTGGGCGCTCTCCGACACGGTGGTAAGATCGTATTAGAACGGCGACGCACTCCAGAGTAAATGATTGCTGTTGATCTGCAAAATACCGAGTTGCATGGTCACGCATCGCGAGTGCATCAGTGACACAGGGATCGACCAAGCCATAACCACGACCACTCTGTCAAGAGTGCATGACTTCGAAAAAGTAATAGACCTAAACTTAAGAGTAAGAGAGCGAGTGAAATCTTCGGTATCGCAAGCGTCAATAGGCTATAATCTATAATAGCCGGTTACCGTTTACATTTGTTTGCCATCCTTTTAACATAAAAACTATCAAACGCAGCACTTAAAGAAGTAAACAATTCTAGGTGTGACGTTCAAAGAAATAAAAAATATAAGTTAAAAGATAGTAATACTAAATATATTGCTTCGAGCTTCGATTCTGAATCTTTGCAATAATTTTTTGAATCAATTGTTATAAATATGGTGCGAATACATTAACCCCCTTATTAATAAGCGAAGACTACGCTCAGATTAGTTACTTCATGTTTTGTCTCTGTGTATTGAATGACAAATGTCATTTGAATAATATGAACAAAACACGGCGTAACTAGTCTAAGCTTATTCCTTGTTTATTAACAGTAAGGGTATGATAATTCTCTAGTAACACAAACTACATTGATATATTTTCAGTGCCGTCATCATAGTGTTATACAAATATTTTCGAATGAATTAAAAGAACTTATAAAAACGTATAAAACAATAAAATTCACATTTTTGTTGGAATATTTTCTAAAAGTACTAGGTTATAGCGATTACCTTAAATCATCTTTTATAATCGCAAGATCCAACATAAATTTAAACTTATATACCTAGCTTCTGCTAAGCTGGAACGTCTAATATTCAATTCAAATAGTGGACTTCCCATATTGCAGCCGATCCGGGTCTTCCTGGGGGCATCCTGATTTGCATACTGAGTAATTTGAACCGTGTGCTCGATAGAAGTGCCTCGATGAAGGCATATTGTCGATCGGGAAAGACGGAATGGAAAATACTTTAGAGCGTCTTGCTTGAAAGCGGATTTTAAACGAAGTTCCTTGATAAGGGATGTTATGCCTGAATAATCAAAATATTTGTAGAATTCTTAAACATTCACGCTTCATAATTTAAAAGGTTATGAATGACCATTCTTGTTTTTCCTTCGATTGGCAATAAGATACTTATTAGTATAATTATTATCATGCTTTCCAAGGGATGAAAACAATATAAGAAGATAAAATGGAGATGTTTCAATTGGGATGGCCAGATTTGTACCACTATATATTGAGATACAATTTACTTAATTTAATAATAAGTCGTAGTTTAAGATTCTTAATATGTTCCAATATAAAAATCCATAATGACAAAACGAAACCGGGACTTTTAACGTCGCTTTTAACAATTTCGTGGTTTTTATTTACTTAATATTTGACGGCAACCAAAAAACATTCAATTGACGAAAAAACTACAATGGCAAACGATTTATTTTAGTCATGTTATCAATTTAAAGCTTCTCTTGTAATTTTTTTAAGTTATTATATTAACAAACATTGTCAAATGTTGCTTAGTCATATAATATTCGTATACTTACCTATTGCATTAATACATATTAACAACAGTTTGCGAAACCTTGGGTTTAATGTCTACCAAGAGACAAAAGATAAATGAACTTATTATTCTTGGACAACGACGTGCAATTCTAGTGAGAATTTATCATTTCAAAACAATAGTAATTCATTTCAATCATAAAATTGAATAATGTATAATTAATGAGGTAACTGGCAAAATATTTTTATATTCTACTTATCGAAAGTGTATGAGGGTTAAGAAAAATTTATTAATTAGAAATTAGTCAATCAATATTTAATATCAGTTATCCACATTGATTATTTAATAATATAATTCTTTTGAGAATTAAGAATCTTCCCCTAAATTTTGTTGAAATAAAGAATAATAGCAATTTTTACAAATTGTGGAAACATCATGGGGAACATCAGCAGTTAAATGCTTAAAAAAATATAACTGAATTGTAGCAAAGTTAAAATCGGTGTTATTTACGTACGTTCTTTGTGCACTTGATACTTAGACACTTGATTTTACAAGCTTTTATTTTTTATAGAAAAAAAATGGGTGCGTGTACTTACGTAGGCGCGTGAGAAGTTATCCTTCTTTGGCATCGTTTAAAATTAGTTTTTAATTGCATGCAAATAATTAATTACAATAAATTAATAAAAAGTCTGGAAAAGGACACAGTCAATAAAGTTCAGTTTTAATTTGAAAAAATAAATAAATAATCAAAATATTTATCTTTAGTTGTATTTCAAAGCATGCAGTAGTAAATAAGTCAATTATATTATATTTTAATATACTTATATATGAAATAATATTGATAGACACATACGTCTCGTCTCATCATAATTTAAAATTTAAAATTATTTACAACAGTGATCGGAAAAAAGTGCCCCGTATATCAGTAGACAAGACTTTTCTGCGTGTCCATGCATGTGGGCAAGATATATAATGTTATATGTTTGGATTTTGTAAACATAAAATAAAACAGAAAATTTTCTGACATTGTTGATGTTGACTGTTTCCAAGGACGCCTCATAGAGCCTCTTCTGTTGCTAGGCGCCCATCATTACTTAGCCAATAGGAGGCTCGAAGTTGTTCCGGCAGCCTATCAGCGAACGTGTGGTGACTGGTGACGTGCCGAATCAATATCAAAATGACATTATGAAATAGTTTGTTATATTGTGTTGTGATTACTTTTTAAGTGTTATGTTTTTTATGTTTATTTCGTATGGCTTTTTGTTTGGTTAGTGTTATTATTCGTCTTGACGCTATATCTTTCACATGTCTGCAAATTCAATCCCTGGCAGTGACGACGTGCAACTAGTTCAGTGTACTAAGTGCTCCCAACCTCGGTTTTTTAAAGGAAACCGAGGCTTAAATATACACATTGGTAGGGTTCATAAATCCCCTGCCTCTGTGCCAGCAGTATCTTTGAATTCGGGAAACCAACCTCTTTGGCAAATTCTTGGCAATCTAAAAAGTTCACTTCCTATTTTAAAAAGAATTCCACGTTCTGCACGGCTTTCAGTCGCTATTTCTTTATCACAATGCATTGAGCATGTGGTAAGAGTAAACACGTCTGAGAGCTGGGCAGAACTCCTAACGTTCAGCTATAGAATTTTACATGTTAACCAAAACAGTATTTGTACTTCATTGACGCAAAAAGTAAAGGAGAACTGCCGCTTAAATCCGTCGGTTTATTCTCTTGTTATTCCTCCCTCTCGGCCTCCAAATTCTAATAAATCCGTAAAACTAATAGAATCCAAAATTAGCGATGGTGATCTCCGAGGAGCTGCCAACCTCCTGTTCAGTAATGATGTTGTCGCCGTCTACTGCCAGGAGACACTTAGTACTCTTGAAGACAAGCACCCACCTCCAGCACCAAATCTGCTTCTACCTACGCCACCAGATCTAACACATGCTCATTTCATAACTAAAGATAAGCAAATTTTAGATTCGATATTCTCTTTTAAAAGTGGCTCTGCCAGTGGTCTAGATGGGCTTTCTCCACAACATTTAAAAGACCTTCTTTGCGTCTCTGTCGGTGACGCTGGCAGAGTCTTATTACATAATATCACTCTTCTGGTTAATTTGATGCTATCCGGTGAAGTTCCTGAAGATATTGCTGATATCTTTTACGGGGCCAACTTAATTGCCTTAAAGAAAAAAGATGGTGGTATTCGCCCTATAGCTGTTGGCTCCACCTTTCGCCGTTTAGCATCCAAAATTTGTTGTCAACACATTTTACCGACAGTTTCAGCTGAATTCCAACCGGTTCAGCTTGGTTTTGGTGTCAAGGGAGGTTGTGAAGCAGCTGTGCACGCTCTTCGCACCTTCCTGTCGCTCGACGCAGCGGAGGTGGTGCTGAAGGTGGATGTCAAGAACGCCTTCAACTCCGTAGATAGAGGTGCCTTGCTATCAGTAATTCAACAAAAAATTCCTTCTATTTATAACTATCTTTGGCAATGTTACAGCAAACCTACTAAATTAATTTTCAAAAACAGCCTTTTGTATTCATCAGTTGGCTGCCAGCAAGGCGATCCTCTTGGGCCCGCTATTTTTAGTTTGGCTATACAACCCATTATTGATTCGCTAAATTCTAAATTTAATGTATGGTACCTTGACGACGGAACTATCGCTGGCGATATTTCAACGGTTCTCTCAGATTTTCACGTCATTATCGATAAATTCAAAAGTATTGGCCTTGATTTAAATTTTCCAAAATGTGAGCTATTTATTCCAGAATCAAAATTTTCACCTGAACAGTTAAAACATATTGTCACAAAATTTTCGGCTTTAGCTCCTAATATCAAAATTCTTGATAATAAATCACTCCGTCTCTTAGGTTCCCCGATTTTTGATGATGCTATTCCTATTTTTATTAATGAACAAATTTTTAAATTCCAGCATTCCTCCGAAAAAATGTTGAAAATTAACCCGCACATGGCTTTATATTTAATTCGTTTTTGTGCGTTCGCCCCAAAATTTATATATTTTTTACGAAGCACTCATTTTTGGCTTTTTCCAGGACAGCTGGCAATTATTGACAATTCGCTCAGAGAGACACTCTCCAAAATTTTAAACTGTTCATTTTCAGATAACGCTTGGAAGCAGGCCTCTCTCCCTGTTCGTTTCGGAGGTCTAGGTACTCGTCATATTTCCCATATTGCCCTTCCCGCTTTTCTATCTTCTGCATATGGTACAGCCGAGCTCTTTAGTAAAATACTATGCCCGTCTTTGGGTGTAGTGGAGTTGGCTCACCTTGCAGAGGCTAGAAACGCTTGGTCTAGGGCATGCCCGGGAGTGGATCCACCAACCTCTCTATCTTCTCAGAGACAGTGGGACGAGCCGCTCTGTTTGCGTTTTCAGTGTGATCTTTTAGCTTCTTCTGAAAACGCCACTGAGCGTGCTCGACTACTAGCGGTCTTTCAGGCAGAGTCTGGCTACTGGCTGCAAGCTTTACCTTCAGCCAGTATCGGGACTTTGCTTGACAAGAGCACTCTGTCTCTGGCAATATCGCTTCGACTTGGCGTCAAGACGAATCATCCCCACCGTTGTCGTTGCGGTGCTCGCGTCGGTGAGTTGGGTCACCATGGTCTTTCATGCCAAATGAGCGCTGGCCGAGTCTCCCGCCACGCCTGCATCAATGACGTCATCCGCAGAGCTCTTGTCGCAGTCAACGTGCCAGCGGTCCTTGAGCCTAGCGGCATCTTTCGTGACGATGGCAAGAGACCTGACGGAATGACGCTCATTCCGTGGAAGCAGGGTCGCCCTCTTGTGTGGGACGCAACTTGCGCGGATACGCTTGCTCCGTGCCACACAGAGAGCACCTCCCTTGCTGCGGGTGCGGCGGCGGACTCTGCTGAATGCTCTAAACGGCGCAAATATTCAGCTCTCAATGAGAACTATATATTTGTGCCGTTTGGTGTTGAGACCATGGGCCCATGGGGTCCAAGTGCTCGTTCCTTTTTTAGGGAAATATCAAAGAGACTCACCGAAGTTACTGGTGATCAAAAGGCTGGCAGCTATCTTGGTCAACGGATCAGCCTTGCCATTCAACGTGGCAATGCTGCCAGCCTATTGGGCACCATCCCTGACGGCGGCGATGGGGGTGACTTATTTTTTATTTTGTAAATAGGATGTTATTTATAAATAGGTTTAGGAAATTTGTATTTAAATATTGTTTATTTCTGTACATATATAATTAAAAAACTTATATATCAAAATATTCAATTAAAATCGCTACTGAATATAATTTATTAGAACATATTATGTGATTTGCACTTGTATGAAACTCAAACACGTATTCCGAATATACAAACAAGACACATGTGGATAAATATTATAAATATGAATTCCTATAACTATTACTTTATTACAAAAATAAAGATGTGGTTTTTGGTTCTACTACACCAATGGTCAAGAGATGGCGCTGTAGTCTCCTGAATCGCGCTTTGGTTCCGTTGTTCCAGATTAATAAATACTTTTGATATTATAAATATGAATACCTATAACTGTTACTTTATTACAAAAAATAAAGATGTGGTTTTTGGTTCTGCTACACCAATGGTCAAGAGATGGCGCTGTAGTCTCCTGAATCGCGCTTTGGTTCCGTTGTTCCAGATTAATACTTTTGATAGGCCTTCACAATGCAGTCGTTAGCACCCACTAAATAGAGATTCTATTTCTATTTTGTTGGTAGATTTTCTTAATGTGCGGTAAACACAAAAGTAACTTCATGCTGTTAAAATTTTGTGTTACAGTGATGCGCGCGCATCTTAAAATTTCACTCTCATCATTTTTTCATAACGCGCCTAAAGAAGTATAACTTCAAAAATGGCAAACTAGCACATGGCCCGACTGATGGTGGCCGCCATAGCACGATCAGTCATATCTTTTTAAACTTATTGAATTTAAACAACTTGACAAAATTACGACTTGATAAAAAAAATTACCTAGTTAAATTAAAGAATAGAAATTCTGATTATCAAGTAACCCACTTGAGACACATCTCAAATTACCTATCCCAAATTTTTTGAGACTCGTACATCTACGAGTAGTTTGAGAATGTCTCAATTTATCTTAATAAATAAATAATGCTCCCATCCGCAAGATTTATTAAATTTATTTTAAACCTTTAGGCGGAAGTATCAAGTAGGTATAACTTCAATATTTCTACAAAAAAGTGCCTCACGTGGTCGAATTAATAAATTTGTTTGAATTCTTGTAGTTTTCTAAAAATAATGAGAGTTTTGTGTGATATATTTTTTAGGAATATATTTGAATGTGCTATAAATATAAAATTCTCAATATACCTACTGCAAACTTTGTAAAAAATTCTTATGGATGTCAAATACACGTCAGCAAACAATACAAATTATGATAAATGTTGTAATAAATCCCACGGAAGTTTTGTTTTGTTTTGAAGATCTCACCCCCTGTCGATGGGTATTTCAGAAATTTAATTAGCTAAACTCATAGCAATAGCTACCAATAGTTGAGTTGTTCATGCTCAAATAAGTAAACATTTTTTTTCTAAATGGCTTCGCAAGGCTTGTGCATTTAGCCAATGTCAAGTGTTAATATCTTTACAAATAATATAGCACTCGTGGTCAAAGTAATTAATCAAGTCAAAGTAAGTGGCAGTCAAGTCAATCCCTCTTTCCCTATGTTTCAGTAAAAGTGTGGGAATTTACTGGAACCTCCCCGTGGACTCCTTGAGTGAACGTCGAAAGACACTTTCCGCTATTTTGTTTCACTTGCCAACACTTGTGCATTTTCCCAAACACTTAGTGGTTAATAATCCACCATACTAACATCCGCCACAACACAATTTTCAACAAGAAAAACAAAACTGCTAAAGAGACGCTTCCCGATCCCGCAAAAAAGTCCATTGAGTATTGCTACGTTTATTTTATTTTTTTAATTAACTCAGCCTTTTCTTTTTTTAACTTTGTTTTCGGTATTTTGGTTGTGTGATTTATAACTACTTTTATTTACGTCAACCTTAGGCTCTGCGAAAATATCAGCGCCGCAGCGACCTTGGTGTCGTTGTAGTATTGTACTAAGGCAGGGGCATAATTGACCTTAGTTTTTTTATTATTTATGCTTTTGTTTCTATTTTTCAATGTTATTGGTCAATACATTATTTCTTTCTTTCTTTTGTCTCTAATTAAATCCAGGTCTCATGTTGTATGCGTTGACAGTATCCATCCATTCATCCATCCCCTACCTTGTGGAGCCCTGGAATCTTACCAAAAGAAACACAACAACACTACCAAAAGATAGTGTTATTTTGCTAGGTAGACGTAACTCCTAAAGACAGGTGCTGCAATTCGTGCAGGAAATCAGTTTTGCCTCTATTTAGATGTTTGTTTTTGTAGGCCTTATTGTAGGTTATTTGTATTCTTAATTTGGGACTTCAGGAAATTTCCATTGACGTCTGTAGCGTAAGTTAATTGTTATTAACGCAGTGCCTTGTTATCTCGCGTTGCCAGGCGGATCAATGGCGGTTTATCCGACAAACTAAGAACTCGAGGCCACCCTAACCACACACCGGGATATTGACAAATTCCACGAGCAACTTGAGTGGGTGCCGACGATTCGATCAACCCGAGCAATATCCTAAAGCTTGCATTGCATATAAACAGCCTGATATCGGCGAGAGTAAGTAAACCTTTTTTTGCACTGAGTTTTGCTACTTGTAGCTTGATCTACTACTCACTGACATTCGAATGGTTCTAGGTGTTGCTTTTATGCGAGTAAAACCTTTTTTTACTTCAGTGAGGTTTTACTACATCTAACCGAAGATTTGGATGGGCCTTAGGTGTTGATTTTTGTTCGTTTTTTGCCTTTCCCAAGATTTGTAGTAGGTACTTATTCAAATGTTTTGAAAGTAGGTATACGGAATTAGTATTCAATTGCAACTGTTAACAAAACAATTTTTGAAGTTATACTTCTTTAGCGACCAACTTCATGTGCCGCGCTGCCATTACCGCGTCGCCCGCCGCACCGTACGCATGCGCGGCCACTCGCGGTCCTAGCGCGGGAAACACGTACAACAAACATCGGGAAAAGTTACGAATTTTGAATTTAGAACAGAGACTGTTTTCATATCTATATATATATAAATGAAACCCGTTTTCCGTTGTCACGACATAACATGAAAACGGCTTGACCGATTTGGCTGTTTTTTTTTTGTAGTTTTCTAATACTCTGTACAAGGTTCTTACGGAAAAAATATAAAAAAAAAATCCCAAGGGGATAAAATAAGGAATGAAAGTTTGTATGAAACTTTATCAATTTTAAACCGATCGGGCTGAGACTTTGCATGCAGGTATAAGAAGAATCATAGATGAATGTCATTGTGTATAATACAAGCCTGAGAACAAAAACTGTAGTCTACACTTCAGCTCTACACCGAAGCGAAGCGAGGGCGGGCCGCTAGTTTATAATATTTATCCACATGTTTCTAGTTTGTATATTCGGAATACGTGTTTGAGTTTCATACAAGTGCAAATCACATATGTTCTAATAAATTATATTCAGTAGCGATTTTAATTGAATATTTTGATTATTTATTTATTTTTTCAAATTAAAACTGAACTTTATTGACTGTGTCCTTTTCCAGACTTTTTATTAATTTATTGTAATTAATTATTTGCATGCAATTAAAAACTAATTTTAAACGATGCCAAAGAAGGATAACTTCTCACGCGCCTACATAAGTACACGCACCCATTTTTTTATTATAGTAATATGTAAACGTTAGCGGTTTTTTCTTTTAGCTTCTAGTATTTTTTTTTTTGTTATTTATAGTTGTAAGATCTTGTTTAACCTAATCATTCGAGGAACAGTTTTATCGGAGTTCACTCGATAGCACCGTGACAAGCGCGTTTGTAGTGATTGGTCATCAAATAGGTTAGTGAAAATTTATTGTTTCGAGTTTTGCTCGTATTTGGTTTAACCGTTGAACCCGACTGCATATAGCCAAATATTATTTGTTATATTCTGTATTTGGCTATATGCAGTCGGGACCAATCACCAACAATAGCATTGAGCCCACGTGGTAGGTTATTCTACCTCTTCTTGATTCTGTCCATAGGAAAAGTATATGCCCAAGTAGCTGGAAGATTAATAGATTCATGATGAAGGTGAATGTTGTTTAATAACAAAAACAAAAATTTGTGCATGTTTCAACATTATACCTTCGTCATTGTTGATAACCTATATATTGATCCATGTTGATGGATAATGTTTACCAATCTCATCACAATACAATTTCATTGTCACCCTACACGCCGGTAGATCTTTCGCTGAATATAGGCAAATACCAGTACAAAGGCAAATACTATCAAGTTGACCCGATTTTCTAACCAAGTGTATACAAATAACTTCGTATCGATGATATTTACTTGTAGTAAAGAGTCTTTTACTTAATCAGAAAAACCTCTTGTTAAACAATCTTGTTTTAAAGTAAAGGCTGTAAAATTTTAAGTGACAACCTTTTTTCAAATATAAGGCAGAGTAAATTTTCTGCACTTCACCTTATATCAAACGTGTGGAGTCATAGTCTTAGTAGGACGGGGGGCTGTTTCCGTAACTCAAAATGATGCACGTGGTGTCCACGTGCATCATTTTGAGTGAGGTTTGGCATGAGTCCTGTCATCCCAGATCCTCCAGTATTCCGTCGGCCTAGGCAAGTACCCCGACGACAAAATCACCCGTGCCAACGCGCCTCCGACTCCTCCCACATAGGCCACAAACACCAACACTACACAGCTAGCATACTTGCACACTAGCTTAGCATTAGGCAGATACACACGTAGGATAAGAGTGCGAAGACCCGGTCTACACACGACACGCTATACCAGATACAGGTACCTGGGCGTTTTTCCCCGCCCTCCACGACAACGGCTAACTAGCGCCGAGGTCCGAGTCTCAGAGACGCCCTCTAGTTGAGCCGACCCCCTCAGGCTCCAGTGGTCTAGAGGCTCCAGACGGAGACTCCCTCCGTGGGGAGATGCCATCCGCCTGGAATACCTCTAGAGGTCTTCTCCAATTCTTGAGGTCCCCTTAGAATCTCGCCGTTCCCAAATCCGGTGACGCTGTAAAGGTCATATAAAAATAATATAAAAAAAAGCTCCTCCAGAAAGCCCAGTCTTCCTTGGATGTAGCTGCAGGTGTGAATGGAGGAAAGTTTTAGCTGATAATAAACAAATCAGTAAATTTTGAAAGCGGTAGGATATGTTAAGTAGTGGCTAGCAAAGATAGTAATATTAGGTTCTTCTGTCAATAAAAGAGTCGTTATGTGTGTGTCAAACGCTTGGAGAAGGGTAATGGTTTTTTTTATAAATTTGATAATAATTTTAATGAATCTATGTTATTAAATAAAATATTAACTTTCGGGCCTCCTTCTCTATATAAAGTTTTCTCATGTCAACAAGTCTCTTAATCTTCTATGAATGAGCAAAATATGGTTAAGAAGTGAAAGAAAGCTTCTTCCTATCCTACGTATTAACAAAGAATATAAGCAGTTGTGAGGTTCGTGAGCAGTTGTATATAAGGTGTTTATTTATGTTTAATTCTGACTACAGAGTCACCGCGTACAGTGGTAATCCCTTGTTATTCGGTTAGCAATTCGACCTATTAGCTGCTTCCTTGTATAATTTAACTCCCTTTCTGAATCTCAAAGTCGAGCTTCCATTAGACAGGATCAAATATTCACAGTATATGAACAACTTGCGCGCGCCGGTGCCCACCACTAATACCTTACCTTTTGGATGAGTTTAAGCAACACTCACGGCACGGTAATCTTAATATATAAAATTCTCGTGTCGCGGTGTTTGTGGTTAAACTCCTCCGAAACGGCTTTCCCGATTCTCATGAAATTTTGTGTGCAAAATAGATGTTGTCCGATTCCTAGACCTACCCAATATGGTAATCAAGGTCTGGGAATCGGACAACATCTATTTTTCATCCCCCTAAATGTTAAGGGTAATCCACCCTTAATTTTTTTTTTCAATTTTAGATATTTTTTTTAATTTGTTTATGATACATCATACAAAAATACATACAACCATAAATTTTCACCCTTCTACCACCAATCCCTATTTTTTTATGGCGGTACGAAGTTCGCTGGGACAGCTAGTATTATATAATATTACCGTGCTCACGGCAACGGAGCGGAGTTGCGGCGCGCTGGCTCGCGGAGCCGCTTGGCAGCGCTGTGCGCCGCTTGTGTATTGTTTCATGTTTTACCATAACTTATAATAAAGGAATCAGAGTTAAGCTTAAATTGTTAACTTCTCAGTATCTAGCGCCTCTCCAGTCCAGGTGTGCGCTGCCTTGCTAAAACAAAATATAAAACAAGCTTCAATACGCGATTCCGTCCGCTACGCGATCCTCCTAAAAATGTTTTCTTTAAGATTTAGTAATGTAAGCGCCGTTTAAAGGTCGATTTACCATATCATCCCACGACATAGCTAAAAATAATTTAGCTCAGAGTTATTATGTGTGAAGTTAGAAATATCAATCTAGTAGTCACAACTTTTATGGCTTCTCAAGAACAGCACTTCGCACTTAATAAAAGACTATTCAAATATTTTATGATGCTCTCAGAAGTCACAAGTTACTTTGTAGTTAGCCTAGCTTTGAAAGGAATACTATTGTGATGGGCAAGAGTTCGAGTTAATGCTTTTACGATCAAGAATTTATGAGCAAGATGACGTTTATATAATAGAATAGATATACTTTAAAGCATTCTTAAAAAAAGTATTAAATACAAACGCTGGCCCCTTCCCATCTACATGGAACCAACAAAAGAACTGGTGCGGCTTGCGAAGCGGCTGAAAAAGCTGAGGCATGCAAATACAGGGGTCTAGGCTCCGAATATGATTTTGTCCCATTCGGTGTCGAGACCATTGGCCCGTGGGGTCCTAGCGCTCTAAGGCTTTCTAAGGAAATAGCAAAAAGGTTGGTCGACATCACTGGAGACCGAAGAGCTGGCAGCTACCTCGGACAAAGAATTAGTCTAGCTATTCAAAGGGGGAACGCTGCCAGTATCTTCGGAACCTTGCGTAAAGGGACTCTTTTTAATAATGTATTTTAGTTATTATATATTTTTTAGGTTTTTAGTTATGAATATCTTACTATTTGTTCTTTAGTTAAATTATTAAATTACCTCCATTAATACAAACTTTTGCAAATGTTACTAAGAGAGGTGGGGTACAGCGGATTTACATATCAGCGGATAGCATAAACTTCATTTCACAGAAAATCATTTGGCACTAACTCATTTAGCAGACATTCAAACGCATAATTTTTATCTACAGTGATTAACAAGCAAAACCATCATATATTTGACGACATATTTAATGATAAAAATACATTCTTAATTTTGTATTTATTTATTTATTTTATTAGGATCACCAGTATTTGTTTATACAATTACAAACATATAAAATTATTATAACATTGTTGGATATTGGTTAAGTATAAAAAATTTTAAAGGTGAACACCACATGCAAAAATAAAAACAAATGTACATACACTAAAAGTAGTAAGTTGATCAAATTAACTGTTTCAAAAGGCATTACAATGTTACAATACTAAATAAAAAATATTAAGAATTGAACTTTATTTACGAAAGACATTGCAATCGGCAATAATCTTGAATTTGTCATGCTTTTCACAACATTTTAGGTGTGTACATTTTAATCGATTAAGAAAATAGCGCAGAGTGCTTTTGCTGCAACAATATTGTTGGAACTATCACTAAGACTATTATACTGACACATTATTCAATTTATTGGTCTAGTGGCTGCCCGCTACTTTGTCTGCGTTAACTTTGGCTTTTTGGGAATCCCACAGGAAACTAAAAATTTTCCGAGATAAAAATATAAAATCCCATGTTTCAATCCAGGTCAGAAAATATATGCGCACCAAATTTCATCCAAATCCGTTTTGTTTATGTAAAAGAGTAACGGACATACAAAATTTCGCTTTGATAATATTAGGATTTTATTATCTAGCTCCAAGTGAACTCCTTTGAAGTATGTCTTTAAGGTTATTAATTCTAACTTCCAGGTTGATTATAAGCTTGCGGACACTTTCATCAATATCATTGTCACTAAATGCTTTATAATTATTTATTAAAAGCGGTGTTACTATTAGTTTACAGGTTTGCTATTTCCCATTTTTTTTATTATTTTGTTTTATATACTCCACCTTAGTACCCCACCTATTAAGTGATTATAAAGTCCAAACGTGAAGATAGCTGCTACAGCAGTTATAAACTGCTACACCAACCATCTTATTATGTGTACGCTTATTGATGGTAGAAAATTAATACAAGTCAAGGAGTTTAAAATATCTTATTTCATGGTTATCTTCTAATACAAATTAGAGCCGGTCGTAACTCGTTTCCGGCAGATGTCTCCAAGATAAGATGGTTGATATTTATTACTTAATTATGGGACTCCAATTTCACACTTATTGAATATTGATATTCTTGAGACATACAACGCCAGAAATAAGTCCAAATTGAAGCAGCAAAATCACTAGTGCTGTGCACTAATTGCAATTCTTTAGTTATAGTCATAAGCGTCATATTTCTTTGCGAACTGCGGCATCATCATTACCGCTTTCCCAAACTTCTTTAGCCACGCCCGTTTCTCCATTTCTATTTGTTTTGGGTTCTGTGTCGTAGAAGTTTTTGATTTAGCCATATTTTGGAGATAAGACTCGTATAAACTCATTCTTGGTAAGACGGAGTTATCTTCTGCTGGTTCTAGCGGGACGTTTACGGGGTCAAACGGTAACGTTAACAAAAATTTTCTAGGGTCAGCGAAGAAAGTTTGCGTTTGTAAAGGAGCTTCAGTGGCATTAGTGCTTGGTTTAGCAGTGCCTTCAGTTGAGGAAGACGGTCTGTTTTCTTCGTCCCATATTACGGAGTCTAACCACCTGGAGAAGCTAGCGACTTTGGGGAATGCGTGGATTTTCGTGTAGACTGCGCACGAGTGGATGAATGTCGAGATCGCAATCAGCGTGTTGTTTTGTATGACTGCTCCTCCGTTGTCCTTCTGCGAATCGAAAGAAAACAGTCATGTTTATTTATAGTTATAGGTAAGGAAACAATTATTAATTAAGGACAACTTAATTATAAATTATTATAATATTGTCACAAATGATTGCATGATATATGATATTGAATCTTTTATTCATTTTTAGTTACCCTATCAAGTTCTGAATCCATATTACCTATATGATATATGGGTGTATTTATGAGATTAGTGTGCAGAAAATCTCGTAGCCGGAAGAGCCCTACATTTGATAGGAAATTTATTGAGTTTTCAACCCTTCAGCACGTTAATACGTCATTCGTGTTGAAGCCGACGAAGTAATTTGCAAATGCGGCTACTGGTGTTCGTCATTATCATGGGACAAGATCTGCTACGGTCGTAGCGGAATTCTGGGTTCTTGGTTTAAGAGTCTACGTTGAATTGAAGATTTATGGTTTACTTAAAATCCAGTGGGTTCTTTGGTATGTTTATTTTTTTTATAAGTACATTTTTTTTCTTCCAGTTTTGATGGAGTTGAGTTCAGACGAATGGTCGATTGTGTAGTGTTGTTATCGATCCTAATAACAATGAAATAAATAAATATTTCCAACATTCACACCAATTAGCTTAGCCCCAAAGTAAGCACTGTAGGCTTTTGTTATGGTATGCTGGGGTAACGGATAGAATAAATATTCTGTTACATATATAAGTATACTAGCTGTGCCCCACGGTGTTACCCGCGGTTTATTATGGATATTTTCCCGCAGTAACACGTAGCCTATGTGTTAATCCAGGGTGTCAGCTAACTCCATACCAAATGTTATTAAAATCGCTCAAGCCGTTTAGACGTGAAGAAGTAACAAACATACACACTCACAAACTTTCGCCCTTATAATATTAGTGTGATTTATTTAAAAATACATATTAAACATATGGGGATGTTTAACTGACTGAAATACAAATGCTCGTATTTATCACACAAACAACTGCCGCGCCGGGATTTTAACCCAGGATCTCTCAAGTAACATTGAAACCTAGCGTACAAACCACTCGGCCACGGAGGTTGTCAACAACTACACAACAGTTATGGCTTTTATATTCTTTGTACTTTACTTTTAGTAGCAATATCTTACTACGGTATGTGGAATTTTCTAAAGTCTGTTCTGTTAGTTTCATGAAAACCATATAAGAGGTTGTGCAAACAAGAGCTAAAGCTATGATGAAGCTACCAAGACTATAGGTCCAACATATCTGGGTCCACCACCGACCCATCTCACCATCATCATTCGAATGAACTTACAATGGTTTATCAGTGGGGCGGTAATATACATTTAAGATGAAAGAAAAAAAATTAAACAAAAAAAGGCAAAGAATTATTCTAGCTATTCAAAGGGGGAACGCTGCCAGCATCTTTGGAACCTTGCCTAAAGGGACTCCTTTTGAATAATGTATTTTATTTATTATATATTTTAAGGATTTTAGTTATAAATATCTTACTTTTTAAGATGATGTAGACGATATTTATTTTCATTATTTTTGTATCTCGTGAGTATACGATATTTCTTTTCATTATTTTCGTATCTCAACAAAGTGATAGTTTCGATGTCACACAAACAAGGCTGTTTACATTCCAGTGTTTTTCCTTTTCGAAACATTCCGTTGTATTCTCCCCATTCCCAAATAGGTATATTTTTTACTCCCCATTAATACACGTCCGAATACAAGTATGCAAATTCTCCAGCAACCCTACACAGAACATTGTTAAAATGTTCATTTTGACTCTACGAAATTAATACAATGGACGGAATGAAAAATAAACTGAAAGTTGCCGACTTTGCATGAGACTTTATCAGAAAAATTTCCCAGACGCGATGATGTGCCGTAACTTAGTTTATAATTTAGGCCGGGACGGGTAGAAAATTGAAATTTATACGAACTGTGAGGGCTGTATACACGGACGTGAATGTTTATGGCTTGGAGAATAGTTGAATATTGTATGTATTTATACTAGAGAGGTTTCAAATATATAGAGTTAGTGTCCGTAGCTTATTAATGTATACCTGTATTGATATTTAGCATCTTGTTATAAATGTAGAAATATAGAAGTTTGTTTACAAAGGTATATTTTTTGACTTAAAATAAATAAATAAATATTTCCAACACTCACACCAATTAGCCTAGCCCCAAAGTAAGCACTGTAAGGCTTGTGTTATGGGATACTAGGATAACGGATAGAATACATAAACAATACATATATAAATATATTTATATAGAAATACATTATTAAACACCCATGACTGGAGTACAAATGCTCGTATTCATCACATCTGCTCCCACGGGATTCGAACCCGGGGCCCCTTGAGTCGGCGACACCATGAAACCCGGCGCACAAACCACTCGGCCACGGAGGTCGTCAATTTAACTGCAAGGTGTTTAAATCCAATTTTTTTTTCTAGGAAGAAAAGCACTCGGTCCAAGTTTTAGACGGGATTCGAACCCGTATCTTCCGCTATCCAGGCGGACACCGACTGAAAGTTTCGTGTTAGATTTCCACTAGTGTTGGAACAAAATTTAGTAAAATGGATGGGTTAAATTATAAAGTTAACAGTATGATATATTTATCTATACATATAATAAAATGGTAGGAAAGTCAAAACTGTACATTGAAATATTTTTTAAAGAATACTTTGGGGTGTGATGTACAATCAATACCGAAGCCAAAAATTTAGTATTTAGAATTTTTGTGTGTTTATCTGTATGTATGTCCGGGATAAACTCAAAAAGTACTGCATGAATTTACTTCAAATTTGGCACGAATACTATTAATCGTCAACATATAGGCTATCACGCTATCACCTACGGGGAACGAGCAGTGAGCTCTTTTGGGGTCAAAAAGTATGTGCATTTAACTAACTCCACGCGTACAAAGTCGCGGGCGGCTGCTAGTACCTTATAAAGTTAATTCAGGTAAAGATTTAGACTTATGTAGTTTGAAGAAATATAAAGTTGATTCAGGTAAAGATAATAACTAATAAAAGAATGTATTTTATCTTACAGAAAAGTTTATTAGTAAATCACCAATGCGCACCATCTTTATGCCGCAATCACATATGGTCGTTAACCCGTATTCGGGTGCACGAAAGACATTATTCGAACTCGGGCACCCGAAGCAATACTTACACTGGAATACGGACTGGAAGACGGGGTCGGGTAAACAAAGGAAATCGACCCGAATACGGGCTTACTCGACTCCGTTAATTTACTCTTAGCCGTTTACTCGAATTCCATTGGCACTCGTATTCGGGCTAACGACCACGTGTAATCGCGCTATTATACCCGTTAATCCCTCGTTGAATATTTTATTATAATTGTAGTAAGACAATAGACAATCGAAGACAATCGAATGCGAATATACATCTATAGGTACCAAAGATAGGTACAATGGAACTTTGAACTCAATCAGTCTTTCTAATTCAATTAATGGTGTATTCTCAGATCAAATATCCTTTCGAACAAATCATTTTCGTGAGAAGGTTTGAATATCAAAGTCTGTTTTTTTTTGTAAGTGATAAAGTTCATTTATTCTCGTTTCTCCCTTTATTCTCCATATCAATATCAACCTTCTTCAAATATAAATTTTATTAATACTCAAGTTTTATTAATGGAATGTTCCCGTGTGCCCAATTCTGTCCAAATGTAATTTGTCACCTGGTGAATACTGTCTGGTTATTGCGACACAAGCTGATATTGCAGAGACCGTTACATATAATATATGTGTGTGTATATATGTATCATACTTTATTGACGTGACAACGTCTTAAATTAGGTTGCGGCTGGGAGTCACTTATGAAAAAGTGTAACGCTCGGTAACGTTACGATGAGTCTCTCGTGTTAAGTTTAAGTTTACATGTACAATGTTTTAGTAAACAAAATATATTTCTATAGTTAAAATTTGTGCAATTCTTATTTTCATTCAATTCCTTGTTCCTATTGTGCAATTTAATTATATTCATATCAATAAATATTCTACCGAGAAAAAGACGTTGTCACGTAAAATCTTCGCCCGTAAAACCGACTTTACAGGCAACCATTTTTTTTTTTTGAAATAATTCATTTATTGTTATATTAAGTGTCGTAATTATTATGTTTGGAGTTAGCATATAACGATACGAGCATCACAGATACAAATAGTATTCTATATAGAGAGGGACAAAGCATGAAACAAATACATTTTAAGTTTTTGGATCGACCTCAACTGTAAGGGGCTCGATGACACAAGTAGTAAGCGCGTTCGGCTGCGATCGTTGAAGTTAAGCAACTTTCGCAGTCGTCGGTCATTGGATGGTGTGATGTTAAATTCCCCTCTCCAGCCCTCTTCTCGCTCACTCAGAGCACCGGGGGAACAATAAAAGAAAACCAAAAAATTAAGATAATGTTATAAGTATATTTTATCCACTTTAGATACCAAAGCCTAGGAATTCAGTAGTTTTAAGTTATTGCTTATATAAATCAACAAGTCTAACTATGTTTATTATTTATATAATAACTATGTTTCACTAATTATAAATATCTAAGCTGAATACAGTAGTTCAAAGTTAATGTGTATATAAACCAACAAGTTGTCATGAAAGGTTATAATTATATGAATATCAGCCATTCATAACACTTTACCATGTACTTACAATATAATACTTACTAATATATTTTATCCACAAATACCACATAGACTAGACTGAATAAGCTATTTAGTGGATTTCAGAGGTTCTACGGCTCGTTTGATCGATATTGGTGACAAACTTAGTTAATTCTAGTTCTCAGTGAGATAACCAGTTATATAGATATCTGTATATATATGGAAATGGGTAAGTCGGGGTCCAACCTCGCCTGATGGTTCCTCTCCACGTTCACCCGGGGTTAGTAGAGAAATACCTTGAGTATGATAGGTTTAGCTGTGTATAATCTGTCTGCTGTTACGGCCGGGTTACATAAAACCGGAGAGCGGCTGGCAAATAAACTCCCGCGTCCCTTCTGGTCCGTGCACAGAACAAAAGTCTCCTTGTTAGTCCTCCAGTATTTCTTGAGGGGAACGTACAAGCCGTTCGAAATATGAAACTATCCGTAAGTATTTTGTTTCCTATCACAAGTTACCGCCTTATTATTGCAATCGCCTTGCGAAGGTTCGTGTTCGTCCACCTACGAAACTCAGTTCGGTTAGCGACTCCGCGCTTTTTCCGCCAATATCCTTCGGGATATAAACTTTTCGGATCTATCTCACGACTCCGACGAGAATAATATGCCTTTTATTATACTTTGGGCAGAAGAAAAGATGAAAAGTTAAACGTACCACAAACAGATTGTGAAATTTTAAAAGTTGTTTTGACAATTGCTCATAGATGATAGACGGGTCGTCCACTCCCCAAACATGTGTCTATGATTTGTTTCCCACTTCAACTGAAGGCAAAGGCCACAGTCAAACAGACAGCCGCCGCATTCGAGACGAACCGAAGAATAAACTCAAAACTATATACCTACGCTCGCCGTAAGCTGAGGAAAAGGGAATACCTACCCAAATCAGCGAGGAAATTCAATTTCGAGTTAAATTCAAAATCGATTAAAAACAGCACCCGATAAGGAGGACTCAAATCGATCTGGGAAAGACTATTCAAAATTCAACAACTGTCAAACTCCATCCATTCATCCACGCGCCCCCACAGAGATTCACCGCCTGATTACTTTTTTTTTTTTTTTTATAAGTCTCAAGGCGAATATTTTAGTCGAATAGGAAAATCGACTCTTCCCTCAAGGCTACCAACCCACTCAATGAAGTTTGACAGTTACGCCGACGTAAGCGGTTCGCTATCATAGACAAAACAGCTGTCCTACGTGTCAGTGTCACGCTCTGTTTAAAAACAAACACTACAGTATCCCCCCACTCACGGCAGAATTCACGTAGGGAATTCGTCGAACGCCCTCGTTCGTATATCCCCATGTCTTATGTACTTTAGTTAAGATATGATTAAGTTATGTTGTATAAAATAATAGAATATTATAAACCGCTAAGTTAAAAAAAAAATAAACATACAGAACGATAAATCATTGATAAATCTCTAAGTTGTAAGAAAAATAGATAATAATAAATGACAATAGTAACACAAAGTGTATACCACTCAAGGCCGTACCGCAAGCATCTTTGCTCCGAAAATAGATATAATAAAAAAAATTATAATGTTACCAGTTATACCGAGAAAAACATAATGGTAGAAAATTAACCAAAGAGATGTTATTGGTCAAAGGCGATTTGCTCACAAAATTACATGTTGTGCGTTCGTCCATCGTGTGTCTCATTTACTGTCTCCCGAGAAAAATAAACAAAAATATCATAAATATTCTATGCTCATCATAGGATATTATGATAAAAGTTGTTGTTAATACGTTTTCATTTGTATTAGCAACTTCAATAAAATGCCTTGGTAGGTAAAAAACTAACAAGCACATTAACAAAACCTTCTCCTGGAAAAGTTAAGAGACAATTAAGTGTTTAAGCATTAATTAGGTGGCAAACAAAGAGATCACACTATCGGGGACGAACACACACATGGGTATCTAAGATGCAGTGTGATACCAAGACCCATTGACGATTTCTACGTCACGCCGGGCAGAAGGCGGAATGGGTATTCGTCGGCCGCCACATCCACGGCGATAAGTCCCTACCTAAATATCTATTCGGGGTCAGCGCTTTTGAAATCTTTTATATGCCATTTGCCTACATACTTCCCGTTTTCGTCTTCGAGCTCGTAAACGAGTGGGGAGAGTTTACGGATTATTTTGCAACGTTCATATTTCGGTGCAAGTTTGACTGAAAAGTATTTATGAGCCGCGCTTTGTTTATACGTCCGTTTCCAAATGTAATCGCCTACGTTAAAGGAAATATCCCTACGACGCCTGTTATAATATTTAACGTTCCTATCGTGGGCTTTTCGCAGTGAGTCCTTGACCTCTTTAAAGATTTCACCTAAATGACCCAGATTAGACGCATGAGTATCCCGGGGTACTATCACTAACTCGTCAAGATCGTTGAAACCGGCATAAATACTACCATCGGTAACAGCCTCCCTACCATGAACTAACATAAACGGAGTATATGACGTGGATTCGTTCACAGAGGTGTTCATAGCGAACTGGATCTTATGAATATTCACGTCCCAAGATCTATGGTCATTTTCAACGAACGAGGCCACCGCAGTGATGACAGTACGGTTATAACGTTCGACAGTGTTAACCTGAGGGCAATACACAGGACCCAAATGGACTTGTGGTATATTATATTTGGCATACAAAGATTGAAGTTCATGGCTTACAAATTGCGATCCGTTATCGGAGATCACGGTTTGAGGTATACCATGAATCAAAAAGACATGATCCTCCAGTCGTTGAGCAATCACCCTACCCGTAGCTCGACGTAAAGGAAATAATAAACAATATTTTGTAAAGCAACACACTACTACCAGCAAATAGTTGTTTTGCTGTCTGGACATCGGCAGTGGGCCAACTAAATCGATGCTGATGCACTGGAATGGCCGACAGCAAACTTTAGGTTCTCCCATGAACCCAGGAGTTGCCAGTGAACTGTGTTTGTATGCGTTGCAAACCGAGCAACTCTTAATAAAATCCACGGTATCCTTATACATACCGGGCCAAAAATATCTTAATTTTAAACGTTTATAAGTTTTTGCCACACCAAGATGAGCCGCGATTGGTTCAGAGTGGTTCTGTTTAATTATAGATTCCCTACTCTCAATCGGGATAACCTGTTTCCACTGGTAATCACCACTGAGCTTATTACTACTTTTTGTGAAACGGTATAACCTACCATCAACTATCTGAAAATTTGGACAAGCTCTAGGTTTGTCCGTACAACGTTTAATTATATTATTATACCACGAGTCGGCTGTGGCGTCAGTGATACCTATAGATGCCACGGGAACAGAGCGGGATAACGCGTCAGGTACCACATTTTGTGAGCCACTGCGATGTTCTATTACAAAATTATAGGGTGATAATCTACAACCCCAACGCGCCAAGCGACCGGTCGGATTTTTAAGCTTCAGAAACCATTTTAGACTAGCATGATCGGTAATAACACGAAATGGCCTACTACCCTCCAGATAGGGACGGAAATGCTCGACTACATGTACCACAGCTAAAGCTTCCCGCTCGGTAGCCGAGTAATTTCGCTCGGCGTGGGTAAGTGAGCGACTACAATACGCGACCGGATGCTCCTGGCCGTCTACGGTTTGGGTGAGGGTACCTCCAATGCCAAAATTGGACGCATCGCAATGAACTGCAAATTCCTTCGTGAAGTCCGGACATGCCAAAACTGGAGCACTTGTAAGAGCCGACTTCAAGTCCAGAAATGCTTGCTCTGCCTCATCCGACCATTTAAAGGGAGGAGCACCCTTACGCGTAGAAGTGAGAGCATTTAATGGCCCGGCCATATGGCTAAAGTTTTTAATAAATCGCCTATAATATGATGCAGTTCCCAGAAAACGTTTCACCTCCTTTCTATTAGCGGGTATGGGAAAATCCACAATAGCTCTTATTTTATCGGGATCGGTACGCAAACCATATTCATCAACCACGTGACCCAAATACTTCAACTGTCTTCTAAAGAATTGACACTTCCCCATATTAATAGTTAAATTAGCCTCCAACAATCTATCTCTGACTTTACGTAGAATATCAAGATGTTCGGACATAGCAGGCGAGGAAGTTAAAATTATTAAATCATCCAAATAAATGAATATTTTATGGTTATCCGGGTTAAAATCTGGTGACCCGGATCCCAACAGCTTATTAAACTCCGGCCCAAACAAACTATCCATCAAGCGCTGCTGAGTGGCAGGCGCTGAGGTCAAACCGAAACACATGACCTTAAATTGAAATAGCCCGCGGGAGGGAATAGTGAATGCGGTCTTTTCCCGGGAATCCGGTGATAATAATACTTGATGGTATGCCGATTTAAGATCGATTGAAGACAGGAATTTCGCGTCACGGAGCTGGTCCAGGATGCTACTGATATACGGCAAAGGATAGGCGTCATGCTTTGAAATCGCGTTGAGTTTCCTACTGTCCAAACAAAAACGATAAGATCCATCCGACTTTTGCGCCAGAGTGACGGGGTTGTTCCACGCACTATTGCTCGGCTCCACCACATCATCTTTGAGCATTTGGTCTAGTTGCTTGTTCATTTCGGCCAACTTTTCCGGAGACATGATATAGTAACGCTGCTTGATCGGTGGATGATCGCCCGTGTCTATTTTGTGCGTGACCAAGTGAGTCCTACCTAATCCTCTCTTCTCCGCTGATATATCCTCAAACAATCGTATTACTTCCTGAGCCTGCCTACGCTCGGACTCAGAGAGCGACTCAAAATCTTGTAAAAATCTATCGTTACAAGTGATCGAACCAATATGATTACCCCCCGGCAAATACTCACCACCCTCCAATAAGGATAGAACGTCGGGTGCTATCTTAAATTCTTTCCAGAAATTCATCCCAAAAAGTAGCTCAGTGGCGACCCCAGGTACTAAGTAGAATTTAATAGTCGCGGTTCTTCCTCCGACAGTGACTGGCAAAAATATGTAGCCCGTCACTGGAGACGACGAACCGTTTGCAGTAGTAATGTGTGTTAAGTCCCATGACTTATGTACAGTACCAAGGCCAGAAAAATGTTTTATTGCATTGTTACCTACAATAGATATTTCAGACCCAGAGTCTAGCAAGCCTATATATTTTAATTCATAAATAGTAATTTTTAAAAATGGACGGGCATCCCCTCTTGTGTTTTGAATCGGCGCTGTCAGATGTTGGACATTCATTTTGACACTTTTTAATAATGTTTTGTTTATTACTATCGAAAAACCGTCGAATTACTTCCAACCACGAATCCCATTCGTGTTTAGACAAAAATGTAAAACAGCGCCGATTCACACCTTCCCGTTTTTTGGAAGAGAAGTATTCTTAGCTTTCCCCTGGGAGCACTCGGGACACGATCTTGCCGTCTCCCCTTTCCGGCCGCAACGATAACAAACCAAAACATGAGCTTCCCGGCATGTTCCCAGAGTATGCCCTTCAACACGGCAACGCACACAGAACTTATCATTTCCCACCAGTTGCACGGCTGAGACCTTAGGCAGTTGTCTATTATTGCTATTCTTATAACTCAGATCTGGAGCTAAGCAAGCCTGGGTTATTTTAGGTGGTTCACTAAAATGTTGGGAACGCTCCTTGGCACCTTCCAGAAGTCTACATTTGCGTTTCAAATCTGTCCAGGACTCTATGGGATTCAAAGCTAATTGTGTAGTGTAAAAAGGTCTAATATTAAAAAGAACAATATTCAATTTCTCTTCCTCTGAGAGCGACTTTGACAACCGAGTAAAATAGTTCTGCATAATGCTAAGATAATTCACTATGCTTTCATCGGAACCCTGAGTGCGAGACCGGATCTCTTGTAATAAACGATGATCATAATCTGATGGTAAATATTCATCAAGAAGCAAGGTTTTCAACCCTAACCAGCTATGTACTTCGGATTGCACCCCACGATACCAACAAAGAGCCTCATCTGTAAACAATTCAGCTGCAGAATTGAACAATTTACCATCTGTTACACCACGAGACAAACATAACTCCTCTAAACGCTGCAAGAATGCCTTTACACAGGTTTTCCCATTAAACCGTATGTTTAGTTTATGTACGGCAGCACCAGAGTCAGGGGAAGCATTCCCAGTGCGTTCAGAAGCAGCATGGACTCTGCTATTTTCTTCCGGAGGCACCTGAGTTAAACTACTCTTAAAATGGTGCATAATGTTATCTAACTTAACCAGAAACTTGTCCAGACGCTCTTGCAGCGCTTCCAATTGAGAGGCGATGCTGTCATCATTATCAGAATCTAAGCGACTAAGTCTATGAAACAAGTGATGTGCTAATGATTGTATTCTGTTCAGTGCTTTAAGGGAACTAGCTCTAGAAGAAGTTTGAGAAGTAAGATCATCTAAACTGTCTAATTTCTCCCTAATAATATCCAACTCTGATTCTATATCTACTTCACAAGTTAATATTTCATCAGAAGGTAAATCTTTATTTAAAGCACGTACTTGTGCCTTTAAAGCAGGCACCCCGTCCACAGGCTTCGCACCCCTAATTCTGACTTCATATTCCAACTCATCTTTGTGTAACAAGTTAAAAGTGATTGGCCTCTGTTCCATTTTGTAAGTTAAAATTACTCCTAGTGTGGCAAAATAAAGAAATGTTCAATAACAAAGTGTAATTAATATGATAATAAAATCACCTACCTGTTAAGATATATCAGTTAAAATAGTAGTGTTGTAACAAGTGTGGTTTCACACCTGAGGGTTGAAAACTGTTAGGTTCTAAAGGATTAGGTTTCTCAATGTTAGGTTTCCTCTTGTTAGGTTCAAAAAAGTGAGGTTGGTGAACTAACCTACCAAAAATCAGTACACAAGAGGGTTTTTTTTTTCTTTAAATAAGGGTATAAAAAAAGTAAATATGACTTTTTTGATTGTAAATTTTGAGCCAATATCGATCATCCGATGTTACAAATTATTATGTTTACAACACAGTATAACCAGATAAACAAATCTTTGGATATAAGCCAAATAATTCAGAGAAAAAAGAAAAATTAAAAAAAAAAAATCACCAATATCGATCAACCTTTTTTGAGCAATTAATGACCAAAAAAAAGAGCAAAGTAAATGCTACAAAGCCTTGTTTCCACTTGTTCGGGCGCCACATGTGATGTTAAATTCCCCTCTCCAGCCCTCTTCTCGCTCACTCAGAGCACTGGGGGAACAATAAAAGAAAACCAAAAAATTAAGATAATGTTATAAGTATATTTTATCCACTTTAGATACCAAAGCCTAGGAATTCAGTAGTTTTAAGTTATTGCTTATATAAATCAACAAGTCTAACTATGTTTATTATTTATATAATAACTATGTTTCACTAATTATAAATATCTAAGCTGAATACAGTAGTTCAAAGTTAATGTGTATATAAACCAACAAGTTGTCATGAAAGGTTATAATTATATGAATATCAGACATTCATAACACTTTACCATGTACTTACAATATAATACTTACTAATATATTTTATCCACAAATACCACATAGACTAGACTGAATAAGCTATTTAGTGGATTTCAGAGGTTCTACGGCTCGTTTGATCGATATTGGTGACAAACTTAGTTAATTCTAGTTCTCAGTGAGATAACCAGTTATATAGATATCTGTATATATATGGAAATGGGTAAGTCGGGGTCCAACCTCGCCTGATGGTTCCTCTCCACGTTCACCCGGGGTTAGTAGAGAAATACCTTGAGTATGATAGGTTTAGCTGTGTATAATCTGTCTGCTGTTACGGCCGGGTTACATAAAACCGGAGAGCGGCTGGCAAATAAACTCCCGCGTCCCTTCTGGTCCGTGCACAGAACAAAAGTCTCCTTGTTAGTCCTCCAGTATTTCTTGAGGGGAACGTACAAGCCGTTCGAAATATGAAACTATCCGTAAGTATTTTGTTTCCTATCACAAGTTACCGCCTTATTATTGCAATCGCCTTGCGAAGGTTCGTGTTCGTCCACCTACGAAACTCAGTTCGGTTAGCGACTCCGCGCTTTTTCCGCCAATATCCTTCGGGATATAAACTTTTCGGATCTATCTCACGACTCCGACGAGAATAATATGCCTTTTATTATACTTTGGGCAGAAGAAAAGATGAAAAGTTAAACGTACCACAAACAGATTGTGAAATTTTAAAAGTTGTTTTGACAATTGATCATAGATGATAGACGGGTCGTCCACTCCCCAAACATGTGTCTATGATTTGTTTCCCACTTCAACTGAAGGCAAAGGCCACAGTCAAACAGACAGCCGCCGCATTCGAGACGAACCGAAGAATAAACTCAAAACTATATACCTACGCTCGCCGTAAGCTGAGGAAAAGGGAATACCTACCCAAATCAGCGAGGAAATTCAATTTCGAGTAAAATTCAAAATCGATTAAAAACAGCACCCGATAAGGAGGACTCAAATCGATCTGGGAAAGACTATTCAAAATTCAACAACTGTCAAACTCCATCCATTCATCCACGCGCCCCCACAGAGATTCACCGCCTGATTACTTTTTTTTTTTTTTTTTTTTTTTTTTATAAGTCTCAAGGCGAATATTTTAGTCGAATAGGAAAATCGACTCTTCCCTCAAGGCTACCAACCCACTCAATGAAGTTTGACAGTTACGCCGACGTAAGCGGTTCGCTATCATAGACAAAACAGCTGTCCTACGTGTCAGTGTCACGCTCTGTTTAAAAACAAACACTACAATGGGTGACCAAAAATTATTTATCACGAACTCCTCCTTGCTTTGGAAGGCACATTAAGCCGTTGGTCCCGGCTGCATCTGCCGTTACCACCCACCAATCCGCACTTGGCCCGCGTGGTGGGTCATTGCCTAATCTCGTTATTTCATCCATTAATAGGCTGCTGATGATTAAACCGTTATCGGTCGAACTATGCTCGAGTGTCATCTGCCAAATACGGCCGATCAAATCAAACGTACGTGAAAGAAAGAAAAGAAAGAATTAATTTATTTACCAATAACATTGAACAATAGAAATAAAGCATACATAAAAAAATAAAAAATTAAGTTAACTAGGTCCCTGCCTCAGCAAAATGCCACAACAACACCAAGGCCGCTGCGGCGCTGATATTTTGGCAGGGCCTAAGGCTGTTGCGATTAAAAGTAGTTATTTAAATCACACAATCACAGTTAAAATACCAAAAAACAAAGAAAAAGAAAAGAAATTAAAAGGCTGAGTTATTTTTTTCTCTTTGCCTTAAAGTAATCGTACCAATAAATTTATTTAAAAAAAAAAGTGCGTCATGAGTGCGGATACTACTACAACTGCTATTAGTTGATTGCTGACTGTTCCCAGTGCCGGCGAAAACTCGCTCCACTAGTTTCGCTAAGCGAAAAAAGCTATCAAACACAATACTCGCGCAGCGATGCCCGCTTATCCGGCAGAACGAGAGCGCGTGAATTTCGCTTCCGTGAGCGAGTGGCGCGTGTTATATCGATTTCCCGTCGTACTCGCACACTCGGTTATAGTCCAGCTATAGAACTATCTGAATTAAACACTCGCTTTCCACCGATCGTCAACTCGTTTCCTATTTCTAGCTCTAGTCGCTTCGCGTTCATCGTTGGTGGTGGAACAAGTGCCTGAAACTGTTGATCATAAAAGAAAATACTGGTATATTCCTTAACTGTTATATACCTCCCTTTTGATTTTATATATTAAAAACTTTAAAAGAACTTCGCCAAATTCAACAAAATGATGGAAGATTGGAAATTTAAAACAATGTAACGTAAGAATAACAAGTAAGTATAACAAAGTTATGATTCTAAAAATTTTCAGCGGTGTGGGAGTTATTAAAAACGAGATTTTATTACAAAGTTTCAGACATCTCTTCGTAAAAGAGCAGAAGTTTTTTTTATTATTCAATTTAAATGTTCCTTGTAAACAGGTGGGGTTATTGTAGTGATAGAAACATTTAGTTCGACTTAATTGTGTCGCGAGCTTGAAAACATAATTGTTATTTTATTATATTGTTGACGTGATAACGTCTTAAATGAATAAATCGATGAACACCGGCTGCACGCACGTAAAAGTGTGACGTCATGTCACCAGTCACGCGTTAGTTCAACGTTCTGCGGTGTGTGTCAGGTCGTGGTGCCCTTTGATTACACAACACATACGTTATACAAAATAATCCTCAAACTGGGTAATCCTGTATCTCAGGGACCAGACTATGAGCTTCCCACATAATAATAATATTGTTGTTCAGGATTATCATAAAGTAAATTAAAGATAACACAAAAAAAACAAGAAAAGGAGATGACAAAAATGTTCTAGAAATTTCCTTTCGAATCGAAATATCAGAAATGTTTTCGAGGCGCAGAAGTCTATAAATTAGCACAATAAGTAACTGGAGCAGAAATTCAATCGCTTTTTATGTTTTATCAATCTAGCACTTATTCGACTTCCATTTTCTTTTATTGGCAACAATCTACAGGTTGGATTCGAATGAATTCAATAGAGTTTTAGAGATTAATCCCAACTTATATTATAAAATGTGATCGTTTGTTTGTTTAAATGAATTCAGGTCCTCCATGAAGAAGGATGTAAGTTTAAGAGACCTAATAAACTATGCTGATAGAATCGCTGGTAAAAGCTTAAAATTCCGTGACCTTTTTATAACTTGAAAACTAACCAAGATCGTTCCACACTTTCTGAAAGTTACTAAAATTAATAAAAGATAATTAATGTCAGGTTTAATTCAGATGCAAGTAAATACATGCTGGAACAAAATATGTGTGAGTGAATCAAAAAAACGTTATAAATACCAACAAGTCGTCACATGTTCGTAATAATTTTATTGGAAAACGATGTTTGCAATATCAACCTGTAGCTTTTTCTCCGCGCTTTCAGAGAATCATTTTCAAGCTTACTCACCGGACAGGTGCTTTAGACAATTGGCGAACTTTTTATTTCTACTTAACATTTTATCAATACTCTCGCCTCCTTTAATATAATATTTCATATGTAGGCGTTTGTATCAAGAAATGTAGCAGATTTCGCGCTCGAATTGGAGCACCCGTCTGGGGAAGTAAGCTCCACCTTACAGAAGACCACAGTAAAATAACACTACCTTTTAGTGGTGGTGTGTTTCTGTCGGTAAATAAGATTTCATAGCTCCACGAGGTATTGAATTATGTCAGGGTAGGCAACGGTACAAGTATGGTGACCGCTTACCATCAGGCGGGCCTCAGGTTTTTTGCCACCCTTCTTACATAAAAAAAACTGTGTAGAGTTTTAGGGGATGGCTAAAAATTCTACAATAAACAAACTAGTACCCCTAGCACGAACCAATATCGAATTCGAATAGTTTCCAAACCGAAATGTCAATGTCAAATTTTGTATGGAAACGTGAACAGCAGCGCTACTTTAACGGGAACTAAAAATCAGTACATATTTGACAATGACATTTTTACAAACGTTACGAACTCGATTTTGGTTCGTGCTACGGGTACAGTGCAAGGTAGTGATTCAGAGATAAGTGTAAAGGTGGTACATATTTTCATGTGCCGTCAAGCTGAATAAACATATATGAGAAAGTTATCGAAACAAGCCTGATAATGATCATTAATAAGTAATAACGGCATTAACCCCACATCTGTGTAAGGAAATGGCCGTCAAACCCTTTTGGTTCCCGCGCTTCACAAAAACTGTTATGTTTCGAGTTCTACTGAACCTATTGTCTTCATTTTTGTCTTAAATCAACCTTAATTAGTTTCTCTATTTATTTCTATTTATCTATTCCATATCTTAATATTGTACCGTCTATGCGTGGCAGAAATCCGCCGCTTACACAGACCAGGGCTTAAAGGAAACTTACCCGACAGAAGTGCCTGTTCGGATCCTGGACTCCCCCAGTGCAGATGTAGTTTCCTGGCAGCATCTTCGTGTAAGGCTCACACAATGATGACTCTATTATGGGCACATTGACCACCCGAATGTGCTGATGGGATAAAATGAACACAAAATATAATTCTAAAGAAAATTTTACAAGAAAAAATCCACATGGTCCAGGCATCAGGCAGTATCCGAACCTGCAACTACCGCTATCTGTGCGAATCTTGTCTGATAGCTAGAACTAACAGCTTTTTTCTCTATTAAAATTTTCTTTAAATTTTTTTATCTAGCAGTTCAATTCTTAAAATAAAAATATAATAAACAATATATATTATGGTGTAAAGGCTCGTCTGGGGAAGTTACCTTCTTCACATTACAGAAGAATAACTTATGATGAAGATTACCTGAAATAACACACTTCCTTTTGCCGGTGTTGTATTTTTATTGATGCGTAAGGTTCCAGCCATAGGTATTCTGTAAGATGTAATCTCACTTATGATCACATTTATTCGTATTTCTGACAAATGTAAAATATCTAATACTGACTGCTTCTACAGACATAGTGACATTTTGCCATGTAATGGCGTAATGCATATCAAAATAATGTCTAAAATTACAGCTATTGAAATCGGAAGTGAGATTTTATTTTACAGAATCTTCCTACTGGTCTTCACGGGATATGTGTTTGGATTCAGGTCACTAAGGGTCGCCTACTCGAGAGGCCCCAGGTTCGAGTCCCGTTGGGGGCAGATGTTTGTGTGATAAATACGAGCATTTGTACTGTAGTTATGGATGTTTAATATATATTTGTATACACATTACTTATGTATGTATTAGTATGTATTCTATCCGTTACCCTAGCCCTAGTATCCCATAACACAAGCCTACAGAGCTAGGGTCTAGGCTAATTGGTGTGAGTGTTGGAAATATTTATTTATTTATCATACCCCAGAAGGTGTCCATGCCATTATCGAAGCCAGGTAACCCAGCGTCGGCTCGTCGTCAGGGGCTGGCAGGTGTACGGATCGTACCCTCGCGCCGTACACCAGCGGCGCTTGGAGCTTGATCAGTGAGACCTTCATGTCAAAGTTGTTGATCAACATCTTTATCTGCAATAACCAATTATAGTAGTGTTGGTAAAGGGTCATGGTGATTAAAGATTAATTATGGTAACATGAAGATAATGTGGTGATGGGGTGTGGGTGACTCACGGGAGAAATCACGACAAGCGTTCAGTGTGGAATCAACATTTTATTAACTTAACCTACATCTTATATACTCTTTACAATACTTATACGACGTGCTTAGGGCTTAAATACCTAATCGTAGCGGGGAAGTGTCATTAATACATAGCTAACGGACGTGATTTACACTTCACCACAATAAGAGAGGTAAGTGTCCCCGCACACGGGCCACACGCCACAGCCACAAACGCCGCCACGAGAAGTTAGAAGCGGCTACTTAAGTGGCTGAAGCGCGCGACAGCGGCCGACTAAGGTAAGGGAGAGAGGGGTGGGGAATCGCGCGAGTGACGTGTGGCGGCGTTTTGTATCGGCGCATTAAGTGGCCGGTGCGGGCCACAAGAAGCGAGCAACGATGATTTGTAGCGAGTGGCGGTCACCGGCGTACTGTGTGTGGCGAGTCCATATAAAATGTATGAAAACTACAAGAAATATGCCGGTGGCGGCGTTTTGTGGTTGTGGTCGGTGGCAAGTGTGCGGCGATACTAAGGCATAGCGGATTTAGCGCTGAGTCTGGGGAAGTAACCTCCACCTTACAGAAGACTACAGTAAAATAACACTACCTTTTAGTGGTGTTATGTTTCTGTTGGTGAATATGGTTCCAGAGCTCCACGGGGTAGCAAATTGGGTAAGGTTAGGGGCAACGGCGATAGTCAGACCCGTCTTTCCGAGTGGGCACTTTGGGCAAGTGGCCAGTGCCCCGTGATTGATAAGTGGGCACCTCAGATCACAAATACAAAGTCCCTAGTTCTTGTTAGATCACCAAACGGGGGTCATAGGGGCCCCATTATCCTAATATACCCAGGGCCTCCAATAGGTCAAAGACGGCACTGGCGATACTGATATTTTCTTGTATCGTAAGCTATAGCTATCTATAGATATGATGGCCACTTACCATCAGGCGGGACATATGCTCGTTTGCCACCATTTTAACACATAGATCTGGGAGTCTACTTTACTAATAGCACTCCCCGTTGGGCACCATTAGACGGTAGTGATGATTAAGCTGTCGTCTAACAGGGTGTTGATGACCGGTTTTTATTATTCATGACAGATTGTATTGACAGACGGCTGCATGAGTGTCTAATGGACGCCTAAGAAGCGCTACAGTCATCTGACAAACGTAGGCTTGTAACCGTACATATATCGAAATAGCACGGCTGCAGCGCGACTGTAGTTCAACTACCCAGAGACCTTCAACCAGTAATTTATTGCATTAGTGAAGAGCTCATTGGCGCAAGTGATTGGCGTATTAAGCTGCGATCGTTGAAGTTAAGGAACTTTCGCAGTGGTCGCTCATTGGATGGATAACCAAAAATTTACTATTTCCAAATCCTCCCTTCTTCGGCAGGCACGTTAAGCTATTGGTCTCGGCTGCAACTACAGTCGTTAGCCCCTGCCAATCCGTACTAGGGCCGTGTGATCGATGTAATAGGGAGATTGACCGGTGGGTCATGACCTAATCTCCCTATTTCATCGATAGGGAAGACTTGTGCTCCAGCATTGGGGACATTAAAAGGCTCGTGATGATGATTCCTATCAACAATGCGCACACCAGTGCTTGACATGAGCGAAAAAGCAGCGCAACCGAGTCTCAGAGACGCCCTCTAGTTGAGCCGCCTCCCTCAGGTTTGAGTGGTCTAGAGGCTCCACACGGAAAGGAGACTCCCCCCGAAATATCAGCCGCCTGGAATACCTCTAGAGGTATTCGCCAATTCTCGGCTTGAGATCCTCTTAGAATCTCGCCGTCCGTGAGACATTGGATCTGAGTATTGGATAATAGTTGGTATCACATGATATTCTGCGACAATAAAAATTCCAAGTTGCTAGCTAATGAATGGTCAAAATATTTAACTGGAACAAATCTTCTTTGACAGGCTTTTACCATTTGTAGGTATAGAAAATTTATTTTAGCTTTTTAATTTATTATTATTTTGTAAATTAAATAATATCAAATTTTTGATACCTTTCCATAAGGGTAAAGTGGGAAAGACGAGGTTTCGATATAAATGATATTTGTCCGCAGTAATCTTTAAAACCTTTTAAAGGATTATATTTAGCTTTGGTAGGATGAGTTTAGTTTTGGTTTCAATATACTAAAAATAAAACGTCGCTCGAAACAAATCCTGAAAACAGAATAACAAAACGCCAGCAAACATCTTGTTTAGTCTGGTGAATTTATGGGCGTTATGTGAAAACACAACACTTTGTGAGAGAACTCCTGACATGAATGGTAATGGCTTTGTTTTTCCTTTCTCGAGATTAATATTCCGTTTGCAATGGATAATAGGATTACTTTTTCATCAACAAGCTAGTTGTTGGTGCAAGAAACACGCCGCTTATATATGTTGGTTGGCCAAGTGAAGGCCAATATGTCTCGCCTTGCCATCATTCGATGTCGCTTGACTAATTTGCCGAGTACAGGGAAGTGCCAACGCAAATAGACCTCATTTGGCGTCGCGACTCATATTTTTTTACGTCGTCCATTATAACTAATAGCGCATTAACGTATCGGCAGTCCCACAAAGCTCGTCTAAATTGGCCACTTGCATTGGTCTTCTTCAAACTTGCCCAACGTTTGGACAGTTGCACTTGCCATGAGTCAGTTTGCTTACGCTCGCGTTGGGTTAAGCTTGGCCAGCATGTATTGGCAGTTAGGTTCGATAACTTACTAACGTATTCACAAACATTTGACCTTATTTCACTGTTGAGCTCAACTTGACAGAATATGATAAGTGACATTGGTAATAACCATAACAATATTCTGAAAGCAACATTCCAACGATTCCATACCTATTTGGCGTCGCGTCAGTAAGGCTGAAGTTGATGTCCAGAAAAAAATCATAGTTATGTAATACAAGTTTGAGGAACCGCTTTGATCTAATGACAAATTAAGACGCGACTTGCAAATTCGCAAATGTTAATATGCTGAATACGAGCATTTGTACCTAAGTCATGGATGTTTCTACATATTCATATATTTCTATACTTATATGTGTATCAGTATATTTTTTTTATATCCGTTACTCTAGTATTGCATAACACAATCCTTACCACAGTGATTACTGTGGGGCTAGATTATTCTGTGTAATAAAATAAACAAAAAAATACCGTAACGAGCGATCCGATTAAAGTACGTAGACGGAATAGAGCACAACAATTACAAAAATAACAAATATAGTTATGTTTTTCATCATGATATTCACAAATCTGAAAACGGTGAACTCAATACCATAGCTATCTTCTACTATTCACCTAGTAAAGGATATTACATAGTTCCTAAATAAATTGATAATTCTAAAGAAAATTTTACTAGGAGCAATTCCCCTCGGTTCAAACTCGGGCAGGATTCGACTGTTTAGATTTATAAATCTACCAGATAAATACTTAAAATAACAATATCTTTTATATATATAAAAATCAACTGCTGTTCGTTAGTCTCGCTAAAACTCGCGAACGGCTGAACGGATTTATCTTATCTTGGTCTTGAAATGTTCGTGGAGGTCTAGGGAAGGTTAGAAAAAATCGAATTCTATACTACAGCTCTACACCGAAGCGAAGCGAGGGCGGACCACTAGTATCTAAACTGATAAATTTAAAAAAAATAAACCTTATATAGCGATCCTCCTTTATTGTTGTAAGAGCTGCCCGCGCGGATGGTGAAATTTCCAAGGTTCTTGTGTGTCACGTAGGACGAGATGACATCCCTGCAGGCAAAAACGAATCTGTCATTAGATGCCTATATATTACTTGCGGTCACGGGACGGACTGAGGGGAACCCTTAATTAACCTCGTTTAACTTCTGACGATGAAAATTTGTTTCACAGCTTCAGACAGGATTGAAAACTGCACCAACAACGCCAACAACCAACCTTTCGCAATCCAGGCGAGCGCACTAACCAATCTTTATATATATAATTCTCGTGTCGCGGTGTTTGTGGTTAAACTCCTCCGAAACGGCTTTCCCAATTCTCATGAAATGTTGTGTGCATATTGGGTAGGTCTGAGAATCGGACAACATCTATTTTTCATCCCCTTAAATGTTAAGGGTAATCCACCCTTAATTTTTTTTTCAATTTTAGATATATTTTTTAATTTTTTTATGATACAGCATTAGTAAATACATACAACCCTAGTGTATTACAATCGTACACCTCAACAAATATGAAGTTAAAAAGAAGATCTCTAAGTTTTTACTTTCACTGGATTACGAAAAAACTGAGGAATTGGTTCCCACGACCCTATAAATGTTTATGATTATATATCTACATACGCACCACATACACGCACACACATACATACAAACACAAATACACACACACACACACATATTATATTAATGTACTGTAATATTGATTAATGTAAGAAAATATGGTACTCATGTTATTTGTATGGTTACATTGCAAATAAAATTAGAAAAGGGCGCTGAAGCCAAAATACAGGATGAACTTCCTAGTTTGGCTGATGATGTCTATATGTACTTTGAGTGAAATACTGGCCTTAGTTTTAACATATTTATAAGATTATTACCATGTACAATTTTTTACAAGTAAATATTATTATTATTACAATGACCGTATCGAATTTCTTCTAGCACCTCTTAGGCTCGATGTCTGCCCAGTCTCTTAGCATAGTAGGTAACCCACAATAAGCATAATTTAGTTAACTTTATAATCTGTGAAATTTATGTGTTCTTGTTACATCTTTATTTATCTAGGTACTCACTAAATTTGAGCAACGTAAATATGCTTTACAACTGATAAGGCTGATTAAAACTTTTCAGCGTTAATTAATTATTTCATAAACGATAAGCATTAAAACTTTTAATACACAAAAGTGAAAGAATTACTATAAACTGATAAGCGAGCAACTCTGTAACTTCCGAACTTAAAAGGAGGAGAATAAGTAAAAATTGCTTTCATAAAATAAAAAAGCTTTCGAAATCCCTGCAGATTTTGAAGTTTGAATCTTAACGCGAAGGGGTTAAGGTGCCATCTCGTGTGGTTTAGTAAGTTTTCAGTTTTCATAAAGCTACCGTGGAGATGAATGCATCATCTTTAAAACTGACGTGAAAACACTTTGTTGAAATATTGGATGTGAACCGTAGTTATGGATGCTCAAATACAAGGATGATTGATTTCTTTATGGATAAGAATTGATGGCTTCCATTCAGATATCGTACTTTAAATAGATTATTATACTAAGTATTTAGTTTCTTTTTGAAGCATTCCATAGAAACCTAAGTTTATTTTTGTGATAAAAAGTGCCGTGGCCCCTAATCCGTGTATTTCTTTTTAAAGCTTGGTAGGCAAATGACTCTACCCCACCTGATGTTAAGTGGTGATAAAATCCAAACGTGAAGACAGCTAGTACAGCAGTTATGAACTGCCACACTATCCATCCTCACCTTGCCGACCTGCAGAAATGCTTCTTCACGCCTCTCTTTAATTACCCCAGATTGTAAGAAGGGGCGGGCAAAGAATTTCACTTGCAAATAGTACGACAAAGAAATGAGTCACTAAATTTCTTTCTTCGAGCAGGAATAGTGAAATAAAAAATTCAAAAATAAATCTGAGTGCACAACTTTATGAAAATTCTATAGGTAGAGTCTGTGCGGAAAGAGAATGGGATTTAGATTGGAGGGCGCTGTAGTGCTTTTCTACCGTATATGTAAGGTTTTACCTCTTTTAGACATGATTGAATACAAAAAAACCGCAAGAAATCACAACAACAAACAAATCCATATCAATACAAAATTTAGACGTTTTACAGATTGCTGGGTTAGATTGCCAAATAAAAATCTTAATGTTAGTTCCGTTTTTCGCCACGCCCATTCTCTTTCCGCACAGACTATATACTTGTTTTTACGCAATTATGTAACAAACATAAAATCTTTTGCCTCAATTCAATATTCCTTTCCTAGAATGTATTTATTTCTAAATGTAACTGACTTTTATATTATTAGTTCTATTATAAGGAAAAGGAAAGGCAATATAAATAAGGATTACAGGAAAAACAAAACAGGGCTCGAACCTTAAAATACGCCTTTGTTTCAAAGTGAGTGAGGCTGGGATCAACTCGTAGATTTCGACTACGCTGTTCTAAGTAATCAAAAATGTATTATATCGAGATATTTTCTTATGTTAAAAGGGTATCAAATAAGCGTATGACCCGCCTGATGGTAAGTGGCCACGGCCAAAAATATCACTCGCACAACGGTGTGAGTATAGGGTGGGTATAGGGAGTATAGGGTATTGGGTCCTCGGGGTAGGAGGGCGTATAGGGTATTGGGTCCGCGGGGTAGAGTATTGGGTAAGGGTCGGCCGTTGTCTATCCTGACCCAATACCCTACCCCACGGAGCCCTGGAACCATACTCGCCGTCAGAAACACAACACCACCAAAAGGTAGTGTAATTTTCTATGATCTTCTCTAAGATGGAGGGTACTTCTCCAGGCAAACGCTCCAATCCGAGCAACAAATCCGCTACGCCTTCCTTCTCTATGTCATCTAACTCATCATCAGACGTTATATGGTTATTTTTAAGCATTAACAGCTAGAATTTTAAAATACTGTTTACAGACGACGGCGCCTTTAAGAGGCACACCGCCGAACGGACCTCGCACCTGGCTCTGCAAGCCTTACAAGCCCCAGCAGCGGCTACCCACTGAGGACCCCGTAACTCTTACGGGTGCTTTACGGCATAATATACGCTACAAAACCCTGCGAATACCCTCAAAGATGCTTAGCGCGAAGCCGCGGGATCCCCGTTTAGGGATTCTTCCGAGACTAAATTACCCTGTGGAGCCTGGAAGTTGAAAGTTGAAACCCTATTCACGGACAGAAACACAACTTCACCAATGGGTAGTGTTATATCACTATTCTCTAAAGACAATGTAGTAGACAAGCTGTGAAACTGTACGGTATCGCAGGCGAGTCATATATTTGTTTGCACAGAACACAAAACGGTGTAAGAAGGGTGTTCATAGACCGTTTGTACGGGAACTGATGTCGCTCGGCTCGCCCCCCCTACACTTCCATCTAATAGATAATAGCCAATCATACGACGCGACATCAAACAATCGAACCAATCAGCGATGCAATCAGAACCAAGTTATGGTCAAGTTGTGAGCATTTCCTCACATATAAATGTGCCGCCTGCCCCGCCCTTCAAGGCCCTTCTGTTTTCTGTGTTAACCTCTTTCTTATCTCTCTAGTACATAAAAGTACTCAAATATAAAGCCTGTATTTCTTTAATGTATTGGTTTTCTTCAACGGAATTTGCTTTCTGTAATATTATAAAAAAAAACAGAGAAGCCGATTGGAGCTAAAACGCCAGAAAACGCCCTTTCCCTTTTGGTATCGCTTTCAATTATTCTGTATGAAAGAGTTGATTCATTTGACCCAAATTCCTGAATGCGGCCCTGGAGGGTTAATCAATTCTTCAAGTCCGTTTACAGGGTCGTACAAAGGTACGGGTCAGTTTTTGTTCTGAAAGGCAGCTGAGGGTAAATTTGTTAGAGTCTATACAAGGTTATATTGAGTCTGACTCGTTATGTATTAATCACTTTAGGGTTTTAATGCTAGGCGACTGGAAGTTAGTTTTGAATAAGTTTTTCATTTGAATTTGGATGTTAATTTCTTTTGAAATTGGTAGAAATCGATTGTTACCAACAATCTGAGTCATTGCTAAACTCCAGTTGTTGTTGGTAAATCAAAATAAACCATTGCGAATTTTACTGTGGTCTTCTGTAAGATGCAGGTTCTTTCCCCAGACGGGCGCTCCAATCCGAGCGGGAAATCAGCTATGCCTTACCTCTCTTATGTCATCTTTTAATTGACGACACTGTATGAAACAAAACAGGGAGAAAAAAATAGCCCTTGCTGAGTTTCTTGCCGGTTCTTCTCAGTACAAGGTCTCCCGCCGTAGATTTACGAACCGATGGCGTAGCGTTTGACTTTCACAAGAGCTTGTAACAGCCTAGACTGAATAAATGAGTTTGAGTTTCAGTTTGAGTTTGGCCCTCTTTCGATTAGGCTCTGGTTTCTTAAAATAGCGATGATGCACGTCATATAATGACCGTAATATACTGACGCAAAAAGACCTAAAGAAGAATTACCGCTCTCTAGGAAATAGCGCCATTTAGTTTTCATAGACAACGTCTAGTGACGCCATTCACCGCGGTCTTACGACCGCTATGTGACGGCACCGCTAACCCAGGAAATAGAGCTTGAGAGAGGGCAAGAGCTTTAGAGCCCGCATCCGATATTTCACCGCGCGGCTTTTCATTCTCGCAATTCTGTAACATATTGAATCTCTTTAATACAGAACTTGCAGTCTGCTTCGATGTAGAACTAATCTGGGCTTGTATTATGCTTTCACTAGAATTTGTTACACTTATAATGGACATGAATGGCAAATTGGGAGATATTGACATATTTAACGATACACTGACCAATTATGCTAGCGGCCCTGATGGCCGCTTTCAAATTCTTCTAGCCATTCTTAAGCTGCAAGGCAGCGCCGCTGCTGCCTGGTCCGCGTGGATTTTTTCTAGTTATATTTTCTTTAGATTTAAACATGAAACAGTTACATGCTTAAAAAATAAAAGTTATATTTAATGATAGTCAGAACCACTTATTTAATTAATTAATTCAATTATTTTTTTAAATCAAAATTTAATCATACTCTAATTTAATTGTTTTTTTAAATTTTAATACAGTTAAAAGACTGTCCTTTTTATATTGAATGCTGTGTACACTCGTAAGTGGCAAGCATACAATAATTGATTTAAGTTAATAATAATTTTGTAATGTATGATATGTATTGCTGTATATGTATCAAATAAATAAATGAGAGTAGCCGCACTGCGAGTGAAAAACTCGCTCGGTATAAAAATCTGAGATTTTATGAAAATTGAACGCGATGTGATGTAGGTTTTTGTTCATTTTAGACGTTTGTCTTAGAAGGGAACCATTTTAAAGTGATAAAAGTCGTAGGAAATTTTAATCACAATGCATACAATCTTTAATTCCGTCTGCGGAATAAAATACATGAGAGTAAAAATCGCACTGTGAAATATCGCAGTGCGGAAAAGGCCTGACTCTGTGACGGACAACGCGGAAAACCATCAACTATCCCGAGTAGTTAATAACAATCTACAGCTACAGTTTCTGTAACCACACTATCTAATGATATCGTCAGCAATCGCCCCAGACCAGCCAATTTCCTTTGGACTTTGACCGAGCCAATATTAAATATAGAGTATGGACCAATCTAATATATAAAATTCTGGTGTCGCGGTGTTTGTGGTTAAACTCCTCCGAAACGGCTCGACCGATTTTCGTGAAATTTTATATGCATATTCAGTAGGTCTGAGAATCGGATGTAATCTATTTTTCATCCCCCTAAATGTTAAGGGTAATCCAAGCCTAATTTCTTTTTTTTTAATTTTAGATATTTCTTTATTTTTTTATGATACAGCATTAGTAAATACATATAACCCTGAATTTTCAACCCTTTACAATCAACCCTTATTTTTATGGCGGTACGAAGTTCGCTGGGACAGCTAGTAATGTTATATTAGTGGTGGCCTATTGGCCGAAATACGACCTTTTTAAGTATTTAAATTTTGTTGAGGTTTTTCTGCCAAAGTGTTTAATAATGATAAATTTTATTGTTTACTCCATTTAGTTACAGACTCATGAAATTCTAAGGTTAATGTTGGCATCTATTTTCTCACGTCACTGCTGCCTGCATCCTCCGTCTTCCAGCGCAACAATGATATCAATTCACATCACTTACACAAACACAAACGTTGAAAATGTAAACAACGAAGATAGGATATTTCAACATTCTCGTGAATAGAACCGTAATGCGGGAATATGAAATTAAAAAAATAGTTCAAACCCGTTTAAAGGTACAATTCCGAGATGGACTGCAGACTGCAACCGCAGGCTACACTGCGGCTAGCGACTGCGGTCGTGGTTGCTTTTCCAAGCACGGCGACTTGCTGCGACTGCAAAATGCATAGAACCATTCCTCGGTCACTCACGCGTTGCTGCAGCGGGGCGCAGTGTCAGTGCGTTCGGAATCAATTTCATAGATATTCATATAAACAAATGGTGTCGCTGCAGTTTGCGGTCTGCAGCCCGTCTCGGAATGTATTTCTAATATAACCAATGTACAAAAAACGAAATAACAATTTTCTGCTTGTAACGTTTTCCCATTAGGGCATAATGGGATCAATCATAAAAAAATCCTCTTTGTATCAAACAGTCGTAGTCGTATCGTAATGGAATTCTCATAACCCATTTATCTTGAATATGAAATCTATTTTTCGATTTACATTTTCGATAATAGAATAAGGTTCATCAGATCGGCATCAACGATTATCCTGTTACTTTTCATTTTTGTCTCTATAGGTAGACACGTAATTTTGTTTACGAATATCCATGTGCAAAACTTATATGCGAAAATTGTGGTCCAAGTTAGTAAATCCAAGCGACACGATTTTATTAAAGTGAAGCTTTTATTATATCACCACCAATATATCATTCATCAACACGCATCGGTGGTTCAGTGGTAGAAAGCTTGCCTGCTACTCGGGCGGCCGAAGTTCGATTCCTAGCCACGGAAGGGCTTTTTTCCATTTTCTTTAAGCCAAAGTAACATCAACTTAGTAAACACTTTAAAAGTTTCTTTCTTGCATCGTGGTTTCATAAAACCACAACAATTTTTATTTAAATTGTGATCCGCCCTGAATACGGTTTGGTGAAGACCAATTCCGTGCGTCCAAGTTTTTGAAATCATTGCGAACTTACAAACTGAGTGGCATTTTGTTTCATAATATGAAGTGATTACTAGGTTTTATTATATTTTATTTACGCATTTAGGAAATGCTTGATTTTTGCATCTACAGTAATACCAGGAAAACATTGAACTTAGCCTTTATATCAGGCTCATTCCAACCTGTCTTCTTCGCTATTCATGCCAACCATTATGCTACCGAGTGAAACCCAAACACATGGTCAATATTTTAACCCACGACCATTAAATTTGATTAAAATACTGCAGCTGTAAATACTTATGGCGACTCTAAGTATTTATAGCTACAAGAATTTAAATTTTCACGGGTATTTTGAAGCAGTCGGGATGGCCTGCTCAAAGCTGCGACTGCATAGCGGACTACAGTACACATACACTGGCTTCCCGAGCAGTCAGTGTCAACAGCTTGAAGCTACTATTTCGCTAAGCTGTCAACTGCCCGAGCAGCTGTTGTCGCTGGCTAAATGCTCGAGCAGTCCATCTATGGCCGCTCTTACACATACGGTGTACACTCAATGCGCAAAATAAATTAAATATACGCAATACATCTGCTTATCTGCATAAGAGTCCCACATTAATATTATTATCAAAACAATTACTTCAGTTGTTGCTGGTTTGCTCGCAAACCAGTTATGATTTGTCCAATATAATTCTTTCACAGATACCCGCTTACGCTTATGAATTGTAGCAGAGACCAAGGATTCACTAGTGACCTATATCGGCATACGATTTGTACGGGCGAAATGTGCTCCAAGCCCGGGATTTCTTTTCATTGTGGACCCTTTCCCTCCAGCATATTGGCTGAGGCTGTTCAATAGAATTATTTATGGGGGCAGCTCTAAAACACCTTGTGTAAGAAAGTTATATTTGGCAGTTGTCTCGATATAGCATTTTTTGTACTTCTTCTTGTTTTGGTAATAAATTTTGTGTACTGTTTTTTTTTCTCACTATCATTTGTTGCTTTGTGCTTTTGCAATCGTATAAATTGGTAATATTTTACCCCCGATATGCTTTTGAAAATACTTGTGACATCCTGTAATGTTTTGTTTAATATTCGAATATAATTCCATCGTCTAGTTTTTGATGGGTTATACTCATATCCAATCAAATTTATTGGATTTATTATTATACCTACATAGTTTATTTTATAATAAAGCTAGTTTTGGTAATGTATGGGCTTAACATAACTGGTCTATATTGCCCATATTCTACAAAGAATAAATTCAGAGTAAAGTTCAGAAAGAGGGGAAGACTCGCCCTTTCGGAGAAGCAACCACACTGCAGCTTTATAATAATTAATAATAGTAATGTTGTGTTCCAGAGTTAATTAAGGTTTTCTGGGTTCCACGTGGTAAAGGTACTCTTAGCACGAACCATTATCGAATTCAAATAGTTTGCGAGTCTGAAATGTCATTGTCAAATGTGTACTGATTTTTAGTTCTCGTTACGTCCATTGTAGCGCTGCTGTTCAAGTTTCCATACAAAAATTGATAATGTATAAGGGTACTGATGCCACAAGTGTCTATACACTATGCTGCTTAACACCAGGGGGCCAATCGCCTAACTGGATTGCTTTGGAAAACGCTATCGCTTACGATTTCATTTTGTTATTTCTAGCCCCCTGAGGTTTTCAAATGCCTCGCGCTCTTTTTTTTTCTTTTGCATTGGTAATAACAATATTAAAGAAAATGAGCGTGAGGTATTTCGGCGGTTAGAAATAACAAAATGAAATCGTAAGCGATAGCGTTTCCAAAGCAATCTGGTTAGGCGATTGGCCCACAGGCGGGCGTTAAGCTTGTTTGCAACCCTTTTCATCAACACTAACGATTAGTATCAAAAAATCTATTACGGTTGTACCTACTACAAAAAAAGTTAGAAACTGTTTTAAACCATCTTTTAGCAAATTATGTATAACATTCTTCTTTAACTCGTGTTGAACATTTTGGTAGTAATAACTAATAAGGTTATGGTTTAAATAGCGCGAACACGGACCTCCTCCGTGCTTCGGAAGGCACGCTGAGCCGTTGGTCCGGGCTGCATTTGCAGTCGTTAGCACCCACCAATCCGCACGTAAAAAAATACTTAGCAAAATCCTTAGGTTATTCCTGTGTTAAGTACTTACGAGTCGAAACATTTCGACGAGGACAGCACCCAGTTGGTGTTGAGTATGATGGCGCTGCAGACGTACGAGTCGTTCTTTAACAATGTGGCGGCGTACGGATGCTGGACTATCTGCGTGACCGACGCTCCCACCTTCTCGCTGCTGTCCAAGTCATCCAAGTCAGGGTTCGCTAGAATTGTAACAAGATGATGAAATAACAATAACCACCTTTTGGTAGTATATTCCTATTGATAAGTGAAGTTTTAAAGCTTCACAGACTTAGAATATGAAACCAACTGGTCAGGGGATAGGGTCAGCATGGTAAAACTGCGATTATTGTACCCGCTTACTATTAGGCAAGGGGAGGATATATTTCTTTTCTTTAGTATAGGGAGCATACGAGCTGACTGCTCACGGGTTAGAGATCAGTGATCACACCGAGGAGCTCGATGGCGCAAGTGGTTAGCGCGTTCGGTCGGTCATTGGATGGGTGACTAAAAATTTATTACTATCTCGAGCCCCTCTGTGCTTCGGAAGGCACGTTAAGTCGTTACAAGCACTTGTGAATGTTGAAAAGCTATGCCATCGGTTCGCAATCTACAGCGGGAGACCAAGTGCTTAGAAGAACCGGCAAGAAACTCAGCAAGAGCTGTTTTTTTCTCACTGTATTATATACAGAGTCGTCAAATTGAAAAATGACTTCCATATAAAATAACTCATGAAGTCAATTTCCATTACAAATGTAAATGATATAAAAGTTATAACTTTAAAATAAAAAGTATAAAAAACTGATTTAAATTGGTCCGGAAACACTCCTGATGACAATGTATTCCACAGTTTTGTCATACGTGGTATTAAAAAAATTGAGAAAATCGCAAGGTTGTGGATAGCCACGTGTCAAGATTATGGGGATGTAATTTTTGACGCGTTGTACGATGGCAAAAAGCAACAGCTGGGATTAATCCTAACAATTCCTCTAAACACTGCCTGTGATAAATGCGATAGAAGAAGCAGAGCAAAGCTACTTTCTTGCAAGAGTAAGATCCCAGAGCCCCCAGTCCTACGTCATTTTAGCAAAGCTGAAATTTTGAGGTTTTCTAGTCTACTATGTAGTTAAGATAGTATGCGTACTTACTAGCTCGAGAGCGGGGCCCTTTCACAGGTAGCGGGAACTAAAGGTGTATACAAGCCTTACTCACCTACGTTAAAGTAGAAATGCTCATATTTAAATATGTTTTTTAAATATTATCAAAAATTGATATTTATCAGACCATTTCCGTGGGCCATTACTTCCGCCGGACGTTATAAAGATTAAAATTTAGGTAATCTATGTTATACTAGCAAGCCTACATTTTATTTATATAATAAGTTTTTTGTATTTATATTGAAGCATTACACTGTTTCATTTTTCATTTGTAAAGAAAATGAGGAGAAATTCCAAATCGGCCGAGGTTATCTGGCTGGAAATTTTCTATAAAGAGAAACTTTTTGTTTGGAAGTAAAATATGAACTCTACGATAAATCGTTTTATTATGAACCGTCCGAAAATGATGTTTAGTTTAATCGAAAATAATCAGTCTGATTACGTAGCTGCGTAGTGGGCAAAAATTGTTTTCCTTTTCAGGCATTTCTGGAGCCTTTTCTTATCCACGGCTAAATGTGATTTATCATTATCATCATCATCAGCCTATTATCATACAGGAGCACAGTAGTTCCCTATGGACGGAAAAGGGAGATTGGACCATGACCCACTACACGATCCCAGTGCGGATTGGTAAGTACGAACGACTGCAAAGCACCAACGGCTTAACGTGATTTCCGAAGCACTGAAAAGCTCGAGCTACAAAATTTTTGGTCACCCATCCAATGACCGACCACTGCGAAAGTACTTCAACGATCACAATCGAACGCGCTAACTACTTGCTGCATCGAGCTCCTCCTCCTCTAAATATGATTGAATGGAAAATATGAAAATATAATTTGGCTTTTCCTATATTTAAAAAAAAACCTTTGCGTTCTTCAGGAAAATTAGATCTCACCCGAGTCATCTGTGTCTTCGATTGTTGCCAATTTTCCTGTAGCATGGTAGAAAGAGATGGCGAATGTTATCACAGCTATTCTTTTCCACATCTCTATGCCTCTTAATACTTGCTGATACTGAGAGGAAATTGCCCTTTGAGTTTAAGAATTGTTTTCAAACGTGATTTACCATAGAGTTACAAAAATCTTTTAACGGTGTTTTCTAAACAAGCTTACTAGCATAGAGTTAATAACAAGGACAAATAATAATTATTGTTGGCATAAAACAATTTTCTTAAAATAAATCATAAAGTTTCAACAAAGTTAGATTATTATTTAGGATTAAAATTACACTATTTTTAATTTTCAAAGCATAAGTATTAAGGCTTCTCAGGGATAAGTGCAATTTCCGAAGTTACACTAGAGTCTAGTGTAAAAAAGCCTATGAGAGTCTAGTGACTAGACTCTCATAGGCTTTTACTATCGACCCGAATAACTCAGAAGCTGGCATATCCCATACTAATTTTGCTCTCAATCCAGAATGTAGGTACTATATAACCCATTCATATGCCTTTGCATCTGAATTATTTAATTCCTTTGGATTAAATGAAGTAAAACCGACAACTCTTCATTGCGTTATTTTCTTTAATTAAAAAATTGTTTCATTATTTCATATCAAACATTAGTTAATAAGTTTTCAGTGCCTGCGATGTTTTTAAATGTCTTCTTAACTAAGGTATGTAATATTCTACCTAGTACAGATATATATTATTTATTCATAAATTTATTCGAATGAAATTCAAGATGAGGACATAATACAAGAATCTGTATTGAATAATAAAAGCTATTTCTTGGAATATGGTCGATGATATTCGAGGGCTTATGTTTTATGAAGTAGTCCCTAGGTCATGGTTAATAAAAAAATATTACATATCGGAATACGTTTCTCAGCTGGGTACATAAATATCTCAATTTGAATAGTAAATGGATGTGAAGAAGAGTGCGTTACCGATAATGCTGTAAGAAATATTAAGTCAATTTCACCTTTCAGGGGTACTTTTTGCATATATATTTGCATGAGAATCAGTTTAATAATTATATTTTTATTATGCTAGATTTTTATATACATCATCAAATATTAATGTTTAACAGCTGGGACATAGTCCTTCCTTACACAAGAGTACGAACCAAAACGCTCATGTATTCTTATCAAGGAGGGTGATAATTTTTGAATTCAACTTATGGGGTTTTTTTCTAGCATTCTATTTTTATTTTTATTTTAATGCAATAAATTGCTGTCATATATATATATATATATATATATATATATAATTAAGTTTATAACAATATAAACATAGTTAGATGATATGAATATTTGTGAAAATATAATTTAAAAATTAAAAATTATACATAATTAATTTGCTACACTTTCGAATAATATCATTATTGTGAGATGTTTCTAACTATGTTATAGGTATACAAAGTTATTGCTATTACGATGATTTTCCTTTGTATTCCTTGACCACGGCTTCACCCTAACGCACAATTAGTAAAAAGGTTATTTTGTTTGTAATTGGTCAAATAGACTAGAGGCGGGACGGCCGACACTCATCAGTACAAGCACAACAGTTTTGAAACTGTTCAAGCGATGATTTTGTTGAAGGTGCATTTATATTACCTCCTTCAATTGTTTGTATATTTTACTAATGTTTCAAAATTTCAATGTGATATATCATACAACTGCCCAAAACATGGCCGATTCGTTCCACGTTCGCGACATATATTATGGCAAGAAACCCGCGCCGCTGTGTCGGTACTAAATCATTCTTAACTCTATGGCAGGATGTTTTCACCGGCCCGAAATGTTTATGTCAACAGCGCCGTGCCCCGGAGCGATTTGTGAAATCGTGCAAGAAACGAAACTGCGATATTTCCTACCGCAATACGTACGTGTACTAAGGTTCTTCTTAGGGTTCCGTACCCAAAGGGTAAAATGGGGACTCTATTATTGAGACCCCGCTGCGCGACTGTCTTTCTTTCTGTATCGTGTGAACCGTGATAGCTTAAGAGGGGAGGTGGATAATGTTTTTTCCATACAAACGTTGTCGACTGATTCCTCTCTGATTTTTATCACTAAAGAATTTATCTTCATACACTAAATATAATTTAACTCAATCTATGCCTTCTTTTTTCGATAACTTGTGTTTCAAAGAAACTAGAAGCCCTCGAAAAAGGCCAAAAATAATCAATTTTTTATCACTACTAAGGACGTGGATATTTAATAAGCATTTACAAAAAAAGCAAAACATAGAGGCTTAGTATCACTTATAATTACTAATTATTCTTTGTGTACAATTTCTTTTACATATATCTAATTTTCGAGGAGGAAAACGTCGAGAGCCAAACCTCGAATTTTGCTATTTTATATTCAATTTTCAGCGTTAACTACAGTACCCTTAGCACGAACCAATATCGTATTCATATCGTTTGCGAGTCCGAAATGTCATTGTCAAATGTGTACTGATTTTTATTTCTTTCTCGTTACGTAATTTGTGCCGCTGCTGTTCAAGTTTCCATACAAAATTTGACATTGACATTTCGGTTTGCAAACTATTCGAAGTCGATAATGGTTCGTGCTAGGGTACTATTGTTCCTATCGCACGGTATTTGCCAATGCAGTAGTTATTTCAAATACCTATTTCTCAAATATATCTCAGCTCGCGTTCGCTCTTAGCCGTTGAAATTTTCACAGATAATGTATTTCTGTTGCCGCTATAATAAGAAATACTAAAAACAGAATAAAATAAATATTTTACTCCAACATTTATACATACAAGAGACGTGATTTTTTTGCTGTCTTTTGCTTGATAATATAGCATACTATAGTGTATAATGTTGTAAAAATAATGGTACAGAACCCTTCGTGCGCGAGTCCGACTCGCACTTGGACGGTTTCTTAGGGTTCCGTAGCCCGAAAGGATAAAACGGAACCCTTACAGGATCACTTTGTTGTCCGCCTGTACGTTTCATGGTACACGATTTTTCTTAGGCGACGTGACGTCACAGACCGGCGTTTGCTCAAACAAGTAATATGTGAACAATGGGTACATAACTTATGAAATGATGAGTAGCACAATTAAACAACCATTAATTACGACCGAACGCACATCCTTCATTATGTTTTGTGTACTAATTCATTGCTGTATCTGAAAGCACGATCACAAACAACGGTTCATTGTAAAAAGTATTTATCGTAATATCTTTATAAATACTGAACCGAATTACGATTAACTGGCATTCAGAAAATTATTTACAATCCATTTCACGACTTGTTTTCATTAAATATTGAAATCACATTTTCAATGAAAAAAAAAACGAACTTCAAGTGACGTATGCGCCATTTATACGACATTTATCGATTCCATTGGCATTCGATTAGCAATCGCACAGCGAGACATAAAATTATCAATTATTATATTAAATAAGGATCATTGTTCCACTGCGGGCCGCCGCCATGTAGTAAAGCGCGATATTAATTAATTTAAATTGCATTTATTGAACCACCATCTTTGATTTGTTCTCCAAAGCTACGGCCTTTGTACTCCCAAAGTCCATTGTTGCAACCGAGGGTCTATCTCGGTACCAGTTGGGTGGTAGCTGTAACAACACCTGCTCGTATGTAAGAACATGCCATGAGAGATAAGTAACTTTGCACACTAAACTTTAAATCATATTGATGTTCATACTCTTTTTTTCTTTTACATACGACATACGAGTACGTCTGTCTGCCAAGACCGTTTATCTCGGAAATGGCATCGAGGTGAAATTTAAACCGTATATTCACTCAGCTACAGTCCCTTGAAGATGTTAATGCAACCTTTGTTAATGGAAAAAAACGTGTTTTTTGCGTACCAACAAATTGATTCGGATCCCTCGGTGGGTGAGTCCGGCTCGTACTTGTCCGGTTTTTTTTCGTTTTCTCAGACTCTGTATGTAAAGGTTAGAAGTAGGTGACATCTTAAGGTTCATCTGAATAATGTACTTAGTGAGTTGGGAATGTATCCGTTTTCCGGCAACGATTCGCAGTTTGCCTAATGTTGACTTTTTCGTTGCCTAATTCAGGGAATCGTGTTTTACTCGTAGCTCAGTACAGAGTGCCATTCACACAACAGAAAAAAGTTTATCTTAACTGCTTCCCTAATTCCCTTCAATATACTCTCCATCTAATATATAAAAGATATTTACAAAATACTAGTCAAGCGAGCTCGATGGCGCTGGTGGATAGCGCTTACGGCCTGCGATCGTGGAAGTTAAACAACTGTCGCAATGGTCGGTCATTGCATGGGTGACCAAATCTTATTATCTCGAGCTCCTCCGTGCGTCCCTGCTGCATCTGCTGTCGTTAGTATCCACCATGCGCACTGCGCCCGCGTGATGGGTCACAGCCTGGTCGTGATGTTAATGATGAAGTTATAATAATATATTTTTACTAGCAAACCAGTGAACCAAATGTTCACCAAAACCTGATTTCTCGAAAACCGGAAGTGCTACGTTACTCAAATCCGGTTTGTAGTCTTATCAGACTATTCTTAACTTATAACTTAAATATTCTCTTTATCTATCTCTTACGGTTTGGCCGCTGAAACAGCACCTCAGACAGACGGACGGGCTTGTCTAATAGATAAGAGACTAGCAAACCAGTGAACCAAATGTTCACCAAAAATTAATTGAGAACTTCGGAGATTTTGTGTGGTTTCGTTTGAAATTCGTGATTTCTCGAAAACCGGAAGTGCTACGTTACTCAAATCCGGTTTGTAGTCTTATCAGACTATTCTTAACTTATAACTTAAATATTCTCTTTAATATATCTCTTACGGTTTGGCCGCTGAAACAGCACCACAGACAGACGGACGGACTTGTCTAATAGATAAGAGATAGTTATAGTAATATATTTGTTTCTTAGGTTTTCACACATATCACTCATTAAATAAAACAAGTTTCAACGGTATAGAAAATGAGCTGAAACGGATGCGAAACGTTGAAGAACAGATAAATTAGTGCATCTATACCGTAGTCAAGGATGTTAATATATTCAAAATGGCGAAATGCTAGGTCCCGGCATATGAGATCAATCAATAATTATGGCAGCGTCGTGGTCACAGAACACATATAGAGGTTAGAAGGGTGATTATAAACCGCTTGCACGGGAAACGTTGTAGACGGCTCGTCCCCACTACACTTCCACTTAATTAATAATAGCCAAACAAACAATGCGACATCAAAAAATGAACCAATCAGCGCTCACATCCGAGAGCAACGACACAATCAGAACCAAGTTTTGGTCAAGTTATGAGCATTTGCTCATACATAACTGTGGCGCGCCTACCCAGCTCCCAAGGCCCTTCTTACCACTTTCTGTGTTCTGTGGTCGTAGTATAACATCTTATATATAAAATTATCGTGTCACAATCTTAGTTACCATACTCCTCCGAAACGGCCTGACCGATTTTTATGAAATTTAATATTCATATTCCGTGGGTCTGAGAATCGGCTACTATCTATTTTTCATATCCTTAAGTGATAATAGTTGTCCACCTGTAATGTAGTGTTCTGAAACATACAATGCGCCTTCGCGCCAAAATTCGAACTATTGGGTATTTTAACGTAGTGTTCTCCTATGGGTTAGGAGGAATGTTATCCCAGAAAATTGATAGAACACTACGTTACACACCCTTAAAAATTTTTGGATAATATTTTTTTCTTAATGATATAAATAATATTAAAAAATACATACAACCCTAAATTTTCTCTTCTACCACCTGCCCCTATTTTTATGGCGGTATGAAGTTCGCTGGGTCTGCTAATAAGTATATATAAATACCATTTTTGCCCAACTTTATTAAGTCACATTCTTGTTTCGCCTTGATTTTGGCAATTGCATCGCCTACGTTAATTTCATAAACTACTCTACTCATTGATACGCTTTTATTATACGACGACCTCCGTGGCCGAGTGGTATGTACACCGGGCTTCATAGGGTCGCCTACTTGAGAGGTCCCGGGTTCGAATCCCGGTGTGGACAGATGTTTGTGTGATGAATACGAGCATATGTTCTCCAGTCATGGATGTTTAATGTGTATTTTTATATAAATATACTTATATATGTACTGTATATGTATTCTATCCGTTACCCTAGTATCCCATAACACAACCCTTACCGTGCTTACTTTGGGGCTAGGCTAATTGGTGTGAGTGTTGGTAATATTTATTATTAATATTATTTATTATAAGGGAAAGCTCCCAGTCTAGTATGCAAAAAGTAAATCTTGTAGTTTATAATAAACCTTTTCCTTTCCAAAAATGAGCTAAGTTTTCTTTATTCAATCCGTACTGAGTAACTGTTGTAGGACCGAATACTTTTAGCCTTTCAACTTGATTGCAAATAAAGAAATGTACCGCAAGTAAATGTGCTTTTCCTAGAATCCTTTCTATAGACTACTTAATATAGACCTACGCTTTGTTTGGCGATATGTCTGGTCACGGGGTGGGGGGAGATCAAATTATATCGGTATTTTTTTAGAACAGATGCTGGTGATGGACGGATGGACGAAATGTGCATGAATTTTTAGCTGTCTAAGTAACGAACATACTTAGGGTCAAGTGGGAGGAACAAGGGGCGCAGTGTAGCATAATGAATATTTCCGCTCTATTCTTATAGTCCATCTTGACGTGTTTTATTGGTTTCTTAAGCCGCCATCTTAATCAGCTGGCATCATACGTCAAATGCCCGGGTACAATACAGATATATTCCTTATGTGACACTGTGCCCCTTGTTACACTTTCGCCTACTTGACTTTACATATGTTCGTTACTTGGACAGCCAAAAATTCATGCACATTTCGTCCGTCTGTCCTTTACCAGCGTCTGTTCTAAAAAAATAACGATATATTTTGATCTTCATCACCTTACTCTAACTAATAGTTCTTGATGTCGTAAATCATGACACGAAGAATATCAAAATGTTGATTATTTATAAGATTTAACATAAATACGAAAGTGTGTTCGTCTTTTCGTGTTACCTCTTCACGCTTTTAGCCGCTGAACTGATTTGAATGAAATCTGATATATAGGCAAAGGACAATATTTGTCCTGGAAATCATCATTGAAGGGGGTGAAAAGAGGCCTTGAAGTTGGTATGGGAAATCAATATTTCCTCGCAGACGAAGTCGCGGGCGCCTACTGTTATATGAGGAGCTGGCGAACAAAACGGTATAATTACATAAAATTAAATTTTACAGGAGCTGTATAAAACTGAATGACATAACTACAGTGAGCTTTTGGCATGGTTTTTAATTTATAAATTTAGTAATTTTAACACTATTCAAGGCAGTTTTGATTGAAAATTATTTGAGATTCAAATTCAACGGGTCCAAAAACCTCCGGACTGTTAAAAAAAAGTAGTTTGAGCAGATGTGTAATTATATCATTTTCTTCGCCAGCTCCACATATAATAAATGGTTAGTAAAGGATCAGAAAATATTTATCTTGCTCAAGGATTTTCGAGGCTGTAAATGACGCGTATAAACACCCCCTAAAAACTCTGAGTCACATTTAGGAAAGTCACACAAACAAGGTAGGCATAGATGACTGATTGGTCTCGCTTCACTCGACTAGATACCGCCGGCGTACTTGTCTAATGCGGCAACAAATACTATGCCGAAATCGGCATACCCGAGCTTTCACCGAGCCAGTCAACCTGACAGTTGTGTATGGGGTGTACGTAGTAGTGAATGTTTTATTAAAATTTGATGTTAATCGAAAGTAATATGCCAGTTTATGTAGTGAAATAATACAACAATAAATAACAAGGACGCTGGGATCACATAACATCAATAAGTATAGTAAAATTTCGAAATTTCAACATAAAATAACATGAACCCTAAACGTCATTCAGGTGTTGCCGCGTATACAAGAATCAAGTCCCTATGGTTGAGATTTTTATTTATAATGTGAATTTATTGTTAGTGTATTTTATTACTGAACCTATGTTATTTAAACTTACTATTAAACTTGCAAATAAACTTAACCTAGTTTTATATTATTCAACGTTTATCTTTGTAATTTACCTTTTATTCCTATGATATTCTGTTAATCTTTTTAATAACATTTTTTTCAACACATTTATTTGTAAACTGACTCTTATTATTTACACAGTTTTTAGTTTTACAATTCAGCATATTAACTACCATATTTGTTGTGTATTTTTTTTATTTTCATCATATTATTTTAATTATTTAGGATTATGATGACAAATAAACAATTCATTTTATATGTATAAATACAAATTAACTTAACTAACGTATTAAGAAACATTTATTTATACTTATAGTTTAATCCTTTTTTTTATATTGCTGCTGTTCCGGCTGCACAGTCGGTCTTTAAACAGACTTCAAAAAAGGATATTCTCAGTTTGATCTGTATGTATGCATGTTTGACCATGATAACCTCAAAGCTACGGATCCGAATTGGATGGGGTTTTCGCGCATATTAATGCGTAAATACGCCTTTTCTGAGAAGGTTTTAGTATATAATTTACTAGCAATGTCTTACGGTTTTACCCGTGTGGATCTACGCTTGTACAATTTCCAACTAGTAGCATATTCTGTGTAACACTAAAAATGGGAAAATAAAATAATTTTTAATAAAAATAACATAGACTTAAAAAAGATTTACCGCCTGATATACTTGAAGTCGATACCAAGGTATGTGTTTAGCAGGGAGATCATGATAATAATAACGTTCGACTTCAATAATGTCTCGTTTATAGTGACTAACTTATCACACTTGAATCACTGTTATAATGTACAAGTAAATATTACATGTAAATAAAATAAATTGAGGCCTAAGCATTTTTTGAAGAAGAAATTAAGTGCATCTTCTTCAAGTATTTTATGAGCTTCATTTATAACCTGGTACATATTAATTATAACCTACAATATTTTCCCTCTAACTTTGTTAGCAGTAGAGCAGCTGGCTACACGATTTATGACATTTGATATCATCATTGCAAATTGACATACACACCCTACAATAATGAGTTGCGGCAACTTTTTGGAGCTGTTGTTTTTTGACAACGCGGTATATAGTTGAGTGAAGAGAAACCAATCATTTATCTATGAAGGTACATTGTAAAGCGGTACAAATAGCATCGAAAGTCGTACTAACAACACATCACATAAACAAACAATAAAGATAAACAGTACGGTTGACATCGATTTTTCTTACACGACCTACACAACAACTGAGATAATTGATATCAAGCAATTTCCCAAATTGATCCGAATGATCCATTGGAGACGAGCATTATACCATTATGTTATTGAGAACGCCTGTCTGTTTCCTGTCATTTTGACTGATAAACTGAAGTTTCTTCCAAGTTTACTTTCGGTCTTAAGGTACTCCATATGACTTCAATACTTATATCAGTTTATGCAGTCCTGGTAGGTATGGTAGACTTTTGAGCATTGTTTCGGCATTTGAACGTGGAAGGCTGCGTTTCCACCTACCGGAGCTGAGCAAAGTCTTAAAAAAATTTACCAATGGCATTGCTCAAAATTCAAGTCTCTTCTCCGCTCCGCTTCAGCGAAAGCAGTATCAGCGTAGTTAAGAAGAATATAGAAAGAATATAGAATTAACATTAAAATGTAAAGCGCGTGGAGTCAAGTTGAGCAGAGCAGAGCGTTGTTATGCTCAGCGCGGCAGAGCGGTGCGACTCTAGTCGAAGTTGAGCTTACCGGAGCTGTGTGGGGTGGAAATAAAAAGATTTTGTTTAGCGACTACATTGCTTTGTGCAAGTGTTTAACTGACTGCAAATGAAATGAACACACAGCTCCGCTCAGCTCATCTTCACTCTGCTCCACTTCAATCAGCTCCGCTCGGCTCTGTATGTCATCTAAGCACAATGGAAACACTTGCCTATTTACATGGCTCCGCTCTATGGAAACGCACCTAAAGAATGTGAAGAAGTATATGGTTCCGACGCTCTAAGAATATAAAGTTGAGTTCGAGTCAAAAGAGTATTATCCATAAGAAGACATTAAAAACCAAATAATTTTACGAAAGGTGAGGGCTTTCTATTAGATCAAATATCAATCCATCTGATGTCACTTTCACGTATCATAAAATTTTAGTTTAGAAAAAAAAGGCAGCGAGAACTCATAATTCAACGAAAGAATAATACAGGAGGCCTACTCTATTTCAACGAAAAACGAAATTTCGATCGAAATTTCGCACGTTCCTTACTCTGTTTCTATTTTATTTCGGAAGTTAGTTCGTCCGAAAATAATTTCACATTTAAATTCTATAAGCCTACTCTAATTCTGAATTTGAACTAAAAAATTTTGAACTAAAAGTTGAATTTGACAGATAATTGTTCGAAATTTTAACTTCAAATTGACGAAATGAAAAGTGTTACCTTTTCATTTTCGTTTTGGGATTTTTGGTTAAATTAAACCTGAAATTACTACTACAGTATTTTTAATTAAGGCTGCTTAGCGTGAGGAACATTTTTTATTATGAAAAATTTACAAATAAATCTATTTTTTGTTTAAATAATAAAAATAAAATCAATAAATATTTCCAACACTCACACCAATTAGCGTAGCCCCAAAGTAAGCACTGTAAGGCTTGTGTTATGGGATGCTAGGGTAACGGATAGAATACATATACTGTACATATATAAGTATATTTATATAGAAAATACATATTAAACATCCACGACTGGAGTACAAATGCTCGTATTCATCACACAAACATCTGCCCCCACCGGGATTCGAAAATTAGTAAAAATTAGTTGGCTAACACTGTCAAAAGAGGTTGTTTTAATGTAATCAAAAATTTTGTCATAAAGTAAAAAACGTTATCTAAAAAGTGTAGACAAAAAGAACTCTCAAACATAACTCATTCCATTCGTTCACGATAATTGTCTGTGATTCCGAACTTTATGTGCGTGTTCAAAGATGAAATAGAGTCACTGGCGCGATTTCGTTTAAAATTCGTTCGTTGCCTAAATTTCGTTTGGGAAAATGAGAGTAGGGTCCAGAGTGCGAGCAATTCGTACGATCAGAGACCCAAGCACAAACTTTGACACATTCGTAATCGTATCGTCATCGTCAAATTGTGTATGGAAGGAGCCAGTTTGTTTTCTCGTCCGGTAGAGGCGCTACTTTATTTTCATAGAACCTTCGACGTTGCGAAACGATAACGAAGCTGTCACAATTCGTGATTGGATCTAAGTATCCCAAGCATGAACGTTGACAGATCTGTACCCCTAGCACGAACCATTATCGAATTCGAATAGTTGGCAAACCGAAACGTCAATGTTAAATTTTGTATGTAAACTTGAACAGCAGCGGCACCAAGTACGTAATGAGAACTAAAAGTCAGTACACATTTGACAATGAAATTTCGGACTCGCAAACGATATGAATTCGATATTGGTTCGTGCTAGGGGTACTGTATTAATATTATGTTTAGCTAGGATACAAAACTTATCCGAAGGAAGAACAACCTACGATTGTTTAGTTTAATACTTATTTCAGTTTATGTTCCCCTGGTAGGTCCGGGAAAATATTGAACATTATTTAGATTACCTTTCTTAACAGTACCTATTCAAGTTTATGTAGGGTATGTTACCGAAGGCCCTTGGGAATTTTGAGCGGGTTCAAAGGACTTTTTGAACTGTTGGTAGATTAGAATTTATGCTTAACATATACAGGGATCTGCATTAATTGGTAAATTACATTTTCATTGGTTAATTAAATTAATAATGACTTATATTGTCATATCCATTTTATAGTAGGTACCTAAGTATGTATGTCTCCATTTAGTTAATAACTTGCACCTTTGCTTAACAGCCACTTAAGGGCTAATGACCCGTTACCTTAACAGGCTATTCATTACACCCGGTGCCATCTTATAACGATACTTCTACGAAATTATAATATTATTTTCATACATTTGAGGGAGGGAATACATGGTTTATTTATGTATACGACTCGACTTAGCTCCCAGGCTATTCATTTTGGAGCATATTTTGTTAACAAATCAACTTGTGCATCTATCTTGCTAAACGGTCGTAGCAAACATATCAAGTCGGAAAATAATCAACACTGTATCAACTTGAGCCGTTTAGTCTCAGATTACAGTACCCTTAGCACGAAACAATATCGAATTCGTAACGTTTGCGAGTTCGAAATGTCATTGTCAAATGTGTACTGATTTTTATTTCTCGCTACGTACTTTGTGGCGGTGCTGTAGAAGTTTCCATACAAATTTTGACATTGACATTTCGCACTCGCAAACTATTGGAATTCGATAATAGGTACTAGGGGTACAGAACAAAAGGCAGATGGAGTGCACGTACACGCAATGCGTGCCACCAAAGCAAATGCGAAGTCAAAAGTAAATGCTTTTTTGTCTTTGTGAACAGTTTCTACGATGTTTGAACAAGGTGGCATTGTATTGATAAAAACTTAATACACACATCAAAAGTGTCTAGGGATCAAGCATTTTTATGCGGATTTCTTGAGATTGAGATGTGGCTTTGTAATAAATTTATGATTTTATAAATTTATATGGATCCTTTTTGGTGCATTTCATAATTTGAATCAGGAACTGTGAATCAAATTCGAGTAAAAGATGAAAATCAGCTGTCAATATTTTCCCTATAAAAACATACAACGCATTGAAGACATTATTAGTGCTACTGTTTCCCTACTACTGATTAAAACCAACGTTATTATGGAGCGGCGACGTCATTTAAGCAGGGAAGAAATGCTCAGAGCCGTGGGAATGATAGAAGCTGGTTCCCGGCAACGTACTGTGGCTTTAGCTCTGAATACAAGTCAGAGTGTTATCAGTCGACTTTGGACACGATACCGAAGCACTGGTACCGTGGCTGAGCGCCATGGAGGACGGTATCGCTGCACCACACGGAGACAAGACCGATACATTCAAATCTTAACTCGAAGAGCTCCAACAATAACCGCCATGATGTTAGCCGTGAGGCTTCATCACTCTTCAGGGAACTTAATTAGCGACCAAACAGTCAGAAACCGCTTGCATGAAGTGAACCTTCATTCCCGAAGACCGCTACGGGTACCACCTATAGCAATGCACAATCGTAGGATTCGATATCAATGGGCTCTTGAACACAGAAATTGGGCAGAAGAACAATGGCGTTTCGTGTGCTTTTCTGATGAGTCTCGTTTTGGTATGAGACCGGATACAAGACGTATACGACACTGGAGAACCCCTGGACGCCAACAGCGATTAAAATCCTGCCAGGAAGTCCATCCTTATAGTGGTGGAACCATCATGGTATGGGCGGGTATTTGGATCAGACGTCATCGTTCCTCTACAAGTGCAAATCGGTCCCTTATTTCAGTTAATGCATGATAATGCACGACCGCACACCGCAAGAGTTGTAAGACAGACTCTCGCCGCAGCTAACATCAATGTCCTGCCCTGGCCTGCTCAGTCGCCAGACTTGAACCCGATTGAGCATGCATGGGATATGCTACAGAGAAGAGCTCTGCCGAATATGGAGGGTATCCAGTCGCAAGAAGACCTTTTTTTGTTGTTGCAACGAAGATGGGCGGCCATTCCACAGCGTGATTTGGATGAACTCATTTTGAGTATGCCAAACTTTTTGAGTACACGTTCTTGTGTTGTTAGTGTTCGCGGTAGAAATACGGATTATTAATTGTTTAAGTTACCCAATAAAATTTTAGAGAAAACTGTTATTTCAGTCTTTTTTTCGAACTTTTGTGTTAGTGGTTCAAATGTCAAAAATCCCTTTATTAGGAAAATGGCAAATTTCTTTATTAATGCAAAGGTGACTTGGTTTATCGTTACTGTGACAAACGAAAACACTTTATTTGATGAATCCTTAAAGAAAATTTTAATTAATATCAATCAGGAGAAAAGTTATTGCAAAAATATATGTTGATCCCTAGACACTTTTGATGTGTGTATTTGCGGGACATATTCACAACACGATGCGTTGTAGTATAGGTACTGACGCGAATTGATAGTCGCTTTTGACTGTGTTTGCTATGTATGGTGCGCAACGTGGTTTGAATGTTCCGTGCCTTTGTTTCTGTAATCTGAGCGGTTAGTATTCTTTTTATGAAACTCATGATACATGATATGTGGTGTGCATTGCCAGTAAGGACTTTCAAACAAAGAATACTGAACAACTCGATGATGATGATGTAAAGATATCTGCACAGGTCAAATTATCCAAAACTAACAAAGTCCTCCGTCTTTGAGCTCAACTTGCTCATTGTTAAATTCATATAGTTCAAAGAACTTCAGCAATTTAAACAATACTTACACGTTCTCCTCGGTCAATGTGCTCCTCAGTAATTCGCGAAAAGCGTATACAAAATTATTTTTACCCATACAATTGTTTCGGTCCGCACGAAAGCCACATAAAAGTAACCCACGGACTGAACGAAGAAAACACCCGACGCCCACACACAAACAAAATTATTAACCATTCAGAAATTTAGGTACATAAATTGCTACACGTATTATCGGGCGGGTACAAAAGACCCCTCGCAGAAATGTGACTATGCGCAGATTCGACTACGTCACGTTTGCGTAATAACGCTTCGTGTCACGTCGAAATGATCAATTGCCGGGCGATCGTTTGGACCGAAACGAACGAACGGCAATTTTGAAGCTTGATCCTGACCAGTTTTTATCCTTAGATAATCGGACGATGGTTAGATAGAGGATCCCCTAATTTTTTGGTTGCTGAAAAGGCGGCGATGTCGGCTTGTTTTCAAAGACTTTTTCTGAGGGAAAGCGTACAGCCCTTTTTGTGACATATTTTAAATGCTTTTACTTCAAGATGAATTGGAAGATTGGGGGTATTCTTGAATTGTAGAAAATAGTGACTTCCTGAGTAAATGTTTCGCGAAAAAGGGGACTGTGCCGCGGCAGCAGCCGGCGAAGCTGCAGCCTAGTGATAATATAGATAAATAAAACAAGGGACTTTTTGGCGGGATCGGAAAGCGTCACTTTAGCAGTTTTGTTTTCTTGTTAAAAATTATGTTGTGGCGGATGTTAGTGTCCAATAATGGTGGATTATTAACCTCGAAGTGTTCGGGAACACGCACAAGTGTTGGCAAGTGAAACAAAATAGCGGAAAGTGTCTTACGACGTTCCCTCAAGAAGTCCACGGGGAGCTTCCAGGAAATCCCCACACATTTACTGAAACATAAGGAAAGGGGATTGACTTGACTGCCACTTACTTTGGCTTGATTTATTACTTTGACCACGAGTGCTATAGAATTTGTAAACATTTTTAACACTTGACATTGGCTAAATGCACAAGCCGTGCGAAGCCATCTAGGAAAAAAAAACAAGGAAAGGTTAAATAATTGAATGCCAAAAGAGATACAATTATTCTCACTGTGATCTTTCAGCAATTTGATGGTTCTGCTATATTAAATTTATGCCTAAAGCTGATTCTTAATCACAAAATTATGCGTGTGAATATCTGCTAAACGAGTAAATGCCAAATGATTTTCTGCGAAAAGAAGATGATGCCATCCGCTGATTTGCATAATAATATTGTGACATTAAAAGTTCTACGATAAGAGGTGTATCTGCGAAAAATACCACATTCAATGTTTATTGTCAGATTATTTGTCGTAAGTTACATTTCGTTTATAAATTATGATAGTGGAGGGACCTAGGTATGTTTAAACAATGTATTTACCCCATTTATGTACTGAACTGTTTTTAATAAAAAAATGTGTATTGTATTGTAAATATATACAGCATATATTTACCTAGGTTTTTAAATCTAAATACAGGGTGTTACAAAAATACAAATAAAGCTTGGAGGGCGTTGAAGTACATCATATAAGGAGTCTTCTCTAATTTTCTTAAAATATTTGCATGAAGTTTTAACCTTTTATACAGTTATTTTTAATGATCCTCGAACTAGTGGCGTGTCTTAAAAAGATCGATATTTTTATTAATCATTAAAAACAACTGTTTTTATATAAAGTTAAAACTTCCTGCAAAAAATTTAAGAAAATTAGAGAAGACTCCTTATATGATGTACTTCAACTCCCTTCAAGCTTTATTTGTATTTTTGTAACACTCTGTATAGAGTCATGCATGACACAGTTTCATTAGCTTCAATATCACTCCCATATATCTGCGTCGGATATTACCTACTTGTTTTCATATAATAGTGCAGTTGCCAGCATTTCGTTTACAATACTTTACGTAATAGGGAAGATGCATATATAATATTTATGAAAATTTTATGATTAAAATGTTAAAAAAATATAAAAGAAATGCCACTGCAACGTTTCTATTTTACATAATGTTGTTTTTTGACAATTATTACGAATTAAAAATACTTGAAACGGAACGTATTTTAAAACACCAATCAGCGTTTAGTGACGTCACTCCTGTTATGACAACTTCTTTGAGGTTATGGTTGATAAAGTAAATATTATTTTATGGGAACATTTATTGCGTTTTTTTACATTTAATAAAAATGGAAGTTGCGTTTATCAAAGCAGACTCCAGGAATTTACCAAGAGTTAGCGTTGACATGGTTATAACTTTTTTTTGTCCAAAGTGCAAAGTTTTAAGTGTAGAAATGAAAGGGACTAAATTACTACGGTATGTAAAAATCGTAGTTGTTAAACTTCGTATTTTATTCAGCGGCTTCTACAAATCTTACGGCGATAATGCAATCGGCTATGTCTAAATTAAAAGGGATGGAGAATTATGTACAGTAAAAGGTCGAGTTCTCCGGAGCATAAAGTACGTAAAGAAGATTAGCGTGTTACAGTTATTTTAAATGAAACGCAAACCTTGGTTCAGTCCTGCCAATGTGAAGATTGTGCCACACATTTTAAACTTTATCTAATTCTCCAACTGTAAAATTAAAAATATGTTATAGACAGGTTTTGTAAGTATTAGGTAGGTTACAAATGCGTTTTTACGTACAAGCAGATTAATTAAGCATATAACAAGTATAATCGCCGACTTACGTCAAAGTGATCTTCTCAGCATCGAATAATGGTCTTTGGAGAAAAATTGTCATTTCTCTTCGCAGCTTGAAACCAGGTTTTTTTTCAGTTTTGTGTCAGAAGTTCCAGTCAAAAACAATTTATTTGGGAACTTTGTTGAAGTAGATTGGCACAAAACATGTGTCAACACGGCTTTTTTTCGGAATATTAGTGGTATTGTTATGATCACATGATGTTGATGGATAGTCCATTTTAAATTTTTCAAAAAATATTTCGAAATTCGAAAAAATATGCAAAAGTATGAAAATTTAAAGCCAGCAACGAACAAGTACACAGGAGTGACGTCATCGCAAACATAGGTTCGTTTTCGCGCGAAAATTTAAATTGTCAATTTAAAACCGCATTTTTTCCGATAAATCACAATGTTTTAATTTTTTAATATATCTGTGGTTTATTCTACATGGAATTCTTTAAATGAAAACAAAAATAAAAATATTGCATCTTCCCTATTGGCCCTTCAATCATATTGACTTCGACATCGATATTTATTTTAATACTAGTGGCCCGCCCTTGCTTCGCTTCGGTGTAGAGCTGTAGTACAGGTAGACTATAGTTTTTGTTTTCAGGCTTGTATTATATATACACAATGAATTTCTTTATATAATTATAAACCTTCCATGAAAATTTATTTATATGATAGTGACAATTTTGTTGCGTTCTTTAGGACACGTTGTACCGATTTTTTTTTGGTTGAACGCGAAAATCCCAGGTTTTAATGGTCCGATTTGAAAAAACCTCTTTGTGTTAGATAGTGCATTTATTGTGGAAGGTTTATGGCTGTATGATATCACGCTGCGACCAGTTGGAGTGGATCATGGATGTAAAATGTTGCAAAAACGGGTAAAAATATTCCATTTGGGAAATTCCGTTGCGTGCGCTGCGTAACTGATTAAAGTTACACAAAAATCATGCGTGGTGGAATTGTTCCCCTTTAAGCGTTCTATAAAAAAGTCTGCGACAGCATATATCCGTTTTTTAAGTTTGGCTAACTATAACTTTTTGCCTCAAACGCGGGTGAAACCTTAGGGACCTGTACTTGTGACATAACTGTAATAGTTAGACATATAGTATCGTGGACTTTTTTGTAGATATTGAAGTTTCTTATAAAACTTTCTTATATCACTTTGCTCTACTGTCAATGACTTCCGACATAACGTTATTCTTTTGGTATTTTTTTTCACAACCTGGGTTACGTTATCAAAGTTTTCATACGGAACCCTAAGTTTTTGATATATAGGGGTTAATAAGGGATTCTAAGCGTGAAAGATTTTTTCTAATCAATTCAGTAGTTTCGGAGCCTATTCAATACAAACAAAAAAGCAATGAAATCATTCCTCTTTAAATATTAGTATAGATATAGATTAGTATAAACAAAGCGTAGTGTTAGCGTTTAAACTGTACGTTTTAAAAACTAAAAATTTCATGTCATCACATGCATTTCAAATTTAAGGGGTAAATGATGCCTAAGTTATTTTTCAACGTGAACACGCAGGCATCGGTTCCGATAATGACATACACAAACGTCTTCTCGCTCCAAAACCAATGAGAAAGTAAAGTTTTGGCTTCCAGGCTCGCTTCCAAAGCCTTTTAATATAAAACGTTCATATTATCGAATCCCGTTGCCAAAACATATTTCATTCGATTAACGTTTACTTTTATTCCATCCTTTTTAGATTATCGGGCCAACTCTTTTCAAATTCTGCTTTATTAAACTTATCATATTAAAGAGACGGAATGGAGGGTGCTCCGAAATTTCAAATAGAGAAAAACGCTTTTTGTCTCTTAGGCATAGCATTATATTTTCGCGAAATATCCGATCTGAGCCCTTAGATTGAGGGTCGAAAGGACCCTTGATAAGGCGATGGCCGTTAGCACAAGAGGCTGTTAACTTAATGGGTCATACAGCCTTATTATCCACGTATACTCAGCTCAGCTATCTTTATGCTCTCCCAATATTTTATGCGCAATTATTGTTGGTATCTGTTTCTTTTCATTACTTATATTAATTTTGTTTATAATAAAAATAAACACATAAATATTTCCAACACTCACACCAATTAGCCTGGCTCCAAAGTAAGCACTGTAGATCTTGGGTTATTGGATATTAGGGTAATGGATAGAATAGATATTCTGATACAGAATGAAATATAAAATGTGCTAGAGCACACGCCAATGCCAAAAACATGGAATGCTCATTTCATCATACAAACACCTATCGCTACCGGGATTCTAACCTCCGGTTTCGGATATAGGTCCCGACCTCTGAGTAGGCGACACCTTGTAAACCCGGCGTACATACCACTCGGCCACGGAGGTCGTCTAATGTCTAATAAAATGTAGGTGTTTAAAATATTACCCCGTCTTTTTTAACCATAATCTGCCCATTGCTGGGTAAAGGTCTCCATGCTGTGCTCATTCAGGTTGGTGTTGTGTAACCCGAATTCAGTTCCTTGCCGTTACCCTAGCGATGTCATCAGACATCTAGCGACCTGTCTCCCTATGTTTATGCATCCTGTACTCCTTGGTGGCTACTTCCATACTTCCATATAGGTCGACACTACCTGGCGTCTGTTTTGCGAGCTATGTGAAGTACCTACTTTCACTTCTTCCCTGCGAGCTCGCAAGCTACCTCCTCAGGGCTCATCATCATCATATCAGCTGTACGACGCCCACTGCTGAGCATAGGCCTCATTCAAGGGTCCCCACACTCGCATCCAACGGCTTCCCGCGACTTTCACAAAATCGTCGGTCCACCTCGTAGAGGGCCAGCCCACTGAGCGTCTTCCAGTTCGTGATGGCCATTCAAGAACCTTTTGGCTCCAACGGCCAACGGTTCTCGCGTGCTACTTGTCCCGCCCATTGTCTTTTCAGCAAAGCAATTCTTCTAATTTCCTTATTTCTGATTCTATCACGTAGGGAAATAGGGTGAGTAACCCATAAGGTTTAAGTTATTTATCTAGTTATAGGGACAGGCATATCTCGAATTGGAGATGGAAAATGTGGAATAACCAGTTTCTATATCAAAAACGTATCAACCGACAGGACACAAGTATTATTAGGAAAAAATTAGAAGATGGGCTGGTAAACTGTCAATATCGTTACCGAATAACATGTTAGAACCGATAAATGGCTGTGAAGTCACGTTTTTGTGGTATTATTAGTGAGTGTTGTACACTTGTTATTGTCAAGTTGCATTGTTGATGCTCTGCCTTCATGTAAGTGTGAAGAATGAACAAAAAAATGGGGCGAATTTCTTCAGTGCCTTATAAAGTTTTCGAATTCAGATAGTTATCTGTCATACACAACATTATCTATGGTTAAAAGACTTGATGCTTGGAACAATATCTAGCAGATCTTGCTGACCAGGACCTGTATAATCTGTATGGTTAAAAAAGCTCTGAATCCTTCTTTCTTTATTTTTATTTCATACAAATACAAGCTCGGTTCTATTCTCGCGTACTTGTTTGCAAATACAATATTTTTGGAAACATTAACTTTATTTTAGCAACATTATTTCTAGTCACAACATTCATACAGACCTGGGGCTTTATTTTAGTGTAAATTTCATATTCCCATCCTTGAAAAAGGGGTTCGGTTGTCCCAACCCGGCTATATCAATGAATATCTATAGTTAAAGCAACAAGTTGTCACTTCTTTGATGCGGCACCTGATAATTGAATTGAGAGCCAAGTGCTATCGAAATTGATATGAAGACACTCCAAAAATACAGCAAAATTATGTAAGAATGAAAACAGCATTCGTATATTCAGACATTACGCGACGAGTTGTTTTTTTGAAAAGTTTATAGGTTGATAAGTACATGTTTAATATTAATGGTATATTTGAATTAATACCTTCGATAGATTAATATGCAAATGAAAAAGTTTCGTATAACGTCTTAAGCACATTTTGCTCATGGCTTAAAAGAATAAAATAAGATTTTATAAAAAAGTATTTAGCTTAAATATGTATAGATGCTTAAAATAAAAGAAACATAACATAATGATTATAATGAGTTACACAGGTATTATATGAGAATATTCTGACAGAAATTGTGTCCAGTATCAGTAAATGTTTTCTAATATGGCATATAAATGCCTGAAAAAAGTCCAGCCGCAGATTAAACTAGACATCAATCATTAAAGTTGAAACTCAGAAAGAATGAGTTTTCTTGGATGTGAGCTTTGTTTTTTTAGTTACTTAAATTATTTTTTCTCATTGTTGTTCTAGCGGCAACAGATAGGTATTCTGTGAAAAATTTCAACTGACAACCTGTTACAATAATTAAGATACAAACCTTTCAGTAGATGGATGGACGGTCAGCAAACTACATTTATTATAGACACTTGCAAAAAAAAAATTACTCGCACTGTTACTTACACTGGCCCAATCCCCCACCCCGTGGAGCCCTGGAACCTCATTCGCCGACAGAAACACAACACGACTAAAAGGTTTTTTACTGTGGTTTTCTATAAGGTTAACTTACAATGGTAATCAGTAAGGGGTTACTTCCCCAGATGGGCGCTCAAATTCGAGCGGCAGATCCGCTTTATCTCTATTCTTCTTTGCTCTTCTTTGCCTCTTTTTAGTACTGAGCTCAACTAACCATAAACATCATTTATTCCCCTTGGCCACCCTTCGTTACTAAACACTTGTTTTGCTAGAAGTTTTATGTCCGTAGTACAGTGGTTCTCAAACTTTTTAAATGACGGAACCCTTTTGGGAAGCAAAATACTTGATGGAACCCTACAATAAAACAATTATTTTTATAAGTGTATTCTATATTAATCAGCATAATAAAAGTACAATGTATCCGTTACTAATTATTATTTACTTCACCACTTGGTAAGGACAATAATAGAAAACATTAAAAAAGAAAAAATCTAACTAGTGGGAGGTATGAAACTGTTTTTTATTTTTCATCAATTGCTTGATATCAGGTTTGATGGAAGAAAGTTGGAGTCTCATATCAGCTTCGGCGTCCAGTCTATTGCGATATTTTGTTTTCGTGGCTGCGTAGGTAGAGAATCCTGTTTCGCACAAATATGTAGTTGGGAACGGGAGAAGAATATCCAGAGCCATTTGGCCAAGCATTGCATATTCATCTTGGATTCTGCACCAAAAATCATTAAGAGGCGTCGTTTTGAACAATGACTCCATACTTGTGTCTGATGACATTTCTAAAAGAGATTCATATATCTCATTTGACATGTTTTCAGGCTTTTCCAAGTTGGGTAAAAAAGGATTATGAATCCAGGAGTTCACTTTAATTTTTGTATTGTGTTCTTCGGGAAAATACTTTTCAAAAGATGCGCGCATCGAACTGAGATATTGGACCAATTCTTCAAACACATTATCTTCAAACATTTCTGAGTCGTTTTCGCTAACAAACTCAGTGAGTAACGTAAAACTTTCTATTTCTTTCTTACCAATGCAAATGATCCAAAAATCTAATTTTCTTTTAAAAGTAGTTATTTTATTATAGGCCTGAAACACTGTTGTCTGTTTACCTTGCAATGATAAATTTAATTCGTTAAGTTTTTGAAAGATATCCGCCATAAAAGACAATCGGAACAACCAAGTTTTATCATACAAACGGTCCTTCAAATTAAAAGAAGTATCTGCTGAAAGAAACATTTGTAACTCGGCTCTAAGTTCAAATAGCCTTGTTAAAGTTTTTCCCCGAGACAGCCATCGCACTTCTGTATGGAGCAGCAGTGTTTTATGTTTGCTGCCATAATCTTCACACAATAATGAGAACAATCGGGATTGTAGTGGTCGTGATTTGATAAAATTAATTATTTTTACCGCTTCATCCATAACTAATTTTAGATTAGACGGCATTTGCTTCATCGCAAGTGCTTGTCTATGCAGAATACAATGACTGGAACTACAATTAGGCGCTTTATTTTTCATTCGTGACACTGCTCCTGCTGTTTTACCTGTCATCGCCTTGGCCCCATCTGTACAAATGTCAATGCAATTGTTCCAACTGAGATTATGTTCTTCAAAAAATATATTTATTTTATTAAAAATTTCTTCCCCGGTAGTGTTTGTAAGCAGCGATGAACACATAAGCATGTCTTCTTCAAAAGAACTTTTATATGGATATCTCACAAAAACCAGCAGGATAGCCAAACCAGCGGCATCAGTCGACTCGTCCATTTGCAAAGCGAATCGTGTATTTTGTAGACGTGTAACTAGTTCTTGTTTGACGTAGCTTGCCAGATCATGGATTCGTCGTGAAACAGTATCGTTTGATAGCGGAACAGTAGAAAGATGCTTTGCAGATTTTTCATCAAGCATACATTTTGTTATGTCTAATACACATGGTTTTATTAATTTCTCAGCGATAGTGTGCGCTTCACCTGCTTGTGCAATGCGATAGCTAACTAAGTATGATGCCTCCGTGGCCTTTTCGTTGGTAGTTTGTGTTACATGCATCATATTTTTTTGACTTTCTAATAACTGATCTTTTTTGCGAACAAAAAATTCTTTATTCTTGTCTTTAGTCTCGGGGTGTACGGTTTCTAAATGTCGACGCAATTTGGCAGGTGCCATGGAACTATTAGGAAGCAGTTTACTACAGAGCATGCAGAGAGGTGAGCCGTTGGAATCAACAAATCCGAAACTGATATAAGATTCATCATACTTCCTTTTTTTCGTCTTTGAAACCGTCGAGCTTGACGTCGTGGCACTCGTGGCATCATCTTCTGGATCGGTGATTGCTAAATTCTCCGCGCGCATTGCTTTTGAACATTCAGCGTCATTAGAAGATGTTGTTGGAACACGTTTAACACCTTTAAGCCAACGTTCCATTCTTCTTTATTTATAATGTTACAAGTCAGGATAGTGGGGTTTAAATAATGCACAATCGTTACTGCGTATAAGAGACTAAATTTAGAACCTACAGGGAAGAAATGTATAAAACTGAGACAACAGAATACAGCAGGCAGTAAAACAATGAACACCAGTTTCTCGCTAGCGAGCTTGTAAGTAGGTAGTAACTTATCGCTCCGAACGCTAATCATCAACTGACGACGCCAACGCGCGATCGCCGCTTTTATACTTAGTCCTAGACTCGATCTCAAATATTCTCGAAAATACTCGAGTCGGCACCTTTGATAAACAAAAAGCAAAAATAAAAACAGAAATTTAAAAATAGCGTTGTAAACAATATCGACTTTATCCTTTGAAGTTAGAGACGAAAGTCGCTAGTTGACAACTATAGCGTCTAATTCAGAGGCGGCTTTTATCAAAGAGACTGAGCGCTTACAAGTATACTACCCGCTCGTTTTAAGTTTGCCGCTGGCGATAGGTATGAGTGTATGACGTTCGAAATTTTTTATTTAATTGTAACAATAAAAATTGTGTACGTTAGATATTTGGGTAAAACTATGACACATTATAAGTTTTGTTGTCACGTGGGGGAGGGTACGCGCATTCCACAGACCGGCAAACTTAGAGCGAACGCGTTGTACAAGTATAAAATTGTTGAGACCAAACTTATGAGATATTGTACCAGCTAATGTAACACAAGCTTATACAAATACAAATAAATAAATAAATAACATTCATAGCGTTTTGTCTCCGCGCGGCCGCGGAGTCCGCACAGCCGCGGAGCGACCAGAGAGAGGTGTTTTGATTTTTTTATTTCTAAATTCTTGCGGAACCCCGACAGAGGTATCACGGAACCCTAGGGTTCCGCGGAACACACTTAGAGTATAGCTGCCGTAGTATAACAGTTAAGCCAGAGGTCATAAGTCATATAAGTTTTTACGACAGCGAATACACTTGTTTTTCGAATAAAACTTTTATTATATCGGAATAAAAATTGAAAATCACGTATATATGCATCTCTTTTGTTTACACGGAGTTATCTAATGTACGCTTCTTGAGTGAGAAAACAGCTGATAGTTAGTCGCTTCCTCGTTGGCGGTGAGACAACTGCCTGAACAACGATGAAGATCACGATTTTTTTTATGTTAAAAGCGTGGCAAACAAGCGTATTGGCCGCCTGATGGTAACCAGCCACCATAGCCTATAGACGCCTGCGTGCGCCAAAAATATCACTCTCACCGTTGGCTACCCTGACCCAATCCCCTACCCCGTGGAGCCCTGGAACATTACTCACCAGCAGAAACACAAAATCACCAAAAGGTAGTGTTAAATAACCCAGGCGTAACAAGCGGCGACTCATAACTGGACCCCGAAGTTAAGCCTGGAGGGTGAGGGGTAGATCGGGGAGTTGGTTTACCTGGTAGGTACGGGAGCTGGTCGGCTGGCTAGCCGCTCAGGCTGCGATCAGTGAAACTAGTCAGGTGACGCTGTGAACGGAGCAGCCCAGAATCGGCTTAAGCGGGTGCGGACCGGGCTGCCGGTCGGAAGCGGGGTGGTTTGACATATGCCACGCTTGCGTGAGTGCATGTAAAAGTACACCCGCACCGATTAGTGGCCCTCGGGCTACTCGCCGCTTGCCGAATGCACCACGCAATTACATACGTCGCGAGGGTTTGTTAACAGCAAACCAACGTGGCGTTGGTCATTGTCATGGATATAACGCATTTTTTCTCTCCGTCATCGAAAAAAGAAGTGTTTTTTTTAATCGTGATCTTTTCCAAACGGGCGCTCCAATTCGAGCCGATAGTCCGCTGTGCCCTAGCTATCTTTAAATATGTAAATCGAGAGTCAACTTTAAGAATAGGGTCATAGGAATGAAAAAAGAGAGGCAGAGAAACATTTTATGAAAAGATTGAAGTCATCGCCAAGACTATTCATAAGTCCGAGGCTTGTTTAACTGACATTGCTTTCGTTTTTTGTGGAGCGGGACTTAGCCCTCGGATTACGCTCGTAATCTAGACGGAGCCGGACGTGGCTGCGTCTTGTTCGGTGATTGACGACTCTTTGTCTCTGGATCACCGAGCTTTGAACCCCTATTTGTGGATTAAACCTTTATTTAAGTTGTGATGAAATTTCATTCAAGGATGTGTCATGTACTTTCGAAATAACATGTGCTGGGAGTACATTATGTAATTCAAAAGTTACAAGTTGACTTTAGCTGTTTAAATCTAAAGAAACAGCGAGCAGTTCAATGCTTAAAAATATATAAGTACACTTCCGGGTACATCTATGGGCCCACCTATCATTTTAAATTTTGACGGCTGTTTTACTTAAAAATAAAAGTTACATTGAGCCAAAAGTCTTTTGCAGTTTTGATGCTGATTTATTAACCATCTTGTTCGTGTGTTTTTAAAAATAAATAATTGCTCAACCTAACATTTTAAATTTATGCTACAGACCGTTAAAACTTATAACCTTAAGCGGGCCAATATATGTGTTCGTAAGTATAAACACATAATAACTTCCTTTAAAATTATCATGCAATGAAAAGTGCTTTAATTATCTTGATGCTTATAATGATAGAATAAAATTATCTAAATCTATATGTTAGCGTCCGGGATAGTGAATACCGAACGAAGCACTGGCGATGTGCTTCTATTTTGTTTTAAGTTTCGCGCACTTTGCTTTGGAATATCACTTGCACTACATTCACCATCATAATCACTACACTGCACTACACTAATACTGGAGCGGGCGGCCGGCAGCGGAACAGCTCGCTCCGCTGCGGCCGCCACCGCTGCCGCTAATTAATTAATATTAATGACTATAGCTATGTGAAGACCTTATTTACTTACATCAGACTGTTTAAACGATTCCGAGTTTGGAATACTTATAAAAAACAGCTACTAAGCTTAGAAAAACCCGATTAAATAGGTATTAATGTATCAGAAAAGCAAAATCAAGTTAAAGACCCCGCGATTAGTATCATATTCAATAATCTTTTATGTTATTGAAATTTTTTTGAACATTTTACTTTGAACAGTCAAGAAAACATTGTTCAAATTATTAACTCTTTCAGCTACATTAAAACTAAAAACAATGCTTCTGTGCTGTATTTGAACGTTCGGTTGTCAATTGGCAATGAACGCGGCGCGGAAAAATAGTAAAAAAACTCACAGAAGGCTATGAAATACATTGTAACGTGTTCCCCCTGGCAACGCATATTAGCCCATATATTGAACTTTGGGGCTGATACGACGGCGCCGCGTGTGGGTAACGGTCAATTCATCATACCGTGGTTAACAATGCGCGCTGAAAAAAGGGGTTATATTGTGAGTGAGTGCTCTGGGAGACTCTTGGCTTTTTGGTGTGATTTATTCACTGCACTTCTAGTGATAGTTTCACGTCTTTGTGATGGCTTGGTAGTGATTGCGTAAGGAAATTTTATAACTTGTTTAAGTTGGTTAGGGATGTGGGGAAATGAAATGGTTTTGTGTAAATTTTTAATTGTTCGTGTAGCATACGTCTTCAATCTCCGTGAGTTGAATCGATTAATATGTAAAAGAGTTTAAGAGATTAACCACTTAAATTGCATTATCTGTTTGTTGAAATCTGTTTTGTTTTGAAACAAGTCGAACAACTTTAGTCGAATAATAAGAGCAAGACAAATGAAAGTTGCGCAAAGTGCGTGCGGTAGATACTCTTGGCGTCTATAGAAAGTGGGCTTAGGCATTTCTTCGACACTAAACAACTAAGAACTACAAAGCGAGTTAGGCTCTTAAATCTCTTGTATGAGCTATCTTTGCTTTAGACACAATCTTCACTTAGCGTAAAGTGGTGACTGAGTCATTAACTGGTGCCTTTGTATAATACTAGCTGTCGCCCGCGACTTTACCCGCGTTAATTTTAGTTTTTTGAAAATTCCATAGGAACCTAACATTTTTACGGGATAAAAAGTATCCTATGTTTCAATCCAGATCATAAACTATATGCGTACCTAATTTCAATCACATCTGTTCAGTAGTTTAAGCGTAATTTAATAATAAACATACAAACTTTTACATTTATAATATTAGTGGGATAGAACGATTTTTTCCTTTAATCTAACCATAGTCCTTCGTTCCAGAAGTTGGTGGTAGGCGGTCCGAACCAGCGCAACTGGCGTGGGATCCTCATCGCGCTGTTGGTGATCGTGGCAGTGCTGGCGCTCATAGTGACGTCAGTAGTGCTGCTAACCCCACCCGATGAGGGCCCACGGGTCAAGGGCCGCCGCCTGAAGATACAGGACCTGCTCACCGACGACTTGGTGCCGATCAGGTGGAACGGCACTTGGATCTCCGGTGAGTGTCTCTTTATATAAAGCCCTACGAATGATTCCACTTCATATGATATTTAGTATAATTGGAGAGCAGTCGATGATATCAGGTGCAGGAGACAAGTGTACCGCTCCTGCCACGACCCCAATTCAATATCTACCTTCCAGAATGTCTAGCGGAACGCTGGAAATCTTACCCACTTGCCAACAGGAATCAAACGCCATCAGAGCGATGCTTGTATGCGGTTTTCGATAGGGTGGAGTAGAAGGAGGTAATCGTACCTTGTTCTGTGTCAAAAAATATTGGTATTAGATCAAAATTTTAAAATTATATGAAATCAAAGGGAATTTATATGGACAGATGATGATCTTAGTGTTGTGACAAAAACAAGATCTGCTTTTTTATTTGTATCCTTTTTTTATGAACAGCAAATAGTTGATTGAAGCTCTTTCTACTAAAGTTCCCAGGTAGACCATCAAATTTCAGTTAAAATTTACTAATTATTGCCAGAGATATGTTACAAATTTACACAACCCTTTCTTCAAATGACAATTTAGACAATTTATTCAACAAACTTCAGCAACTTAGCAGTCTTGTTAAACACTTATAGTACCGTGTTACTCCTCCCGATTGTCTGTCCACTGAGTCTCAAACAAACGTATCTTGAAACTTGGAGCGGCCCGGCCCGGCAGTTGAATTATTCACAAAAGTTCACAAGAACAAAGAAGCTGTGCGACTGTGATCACACCGAGCGCACTCCTGTGACGACACAGAAACGCTGTTACTACAGTTGCGAGTACGAAAACGACGTATGAAATTTTAATGCCGAGCATATAGTTTGTCTGTGTTTGTAGATATTGTACGTTTATAAAAGAGATTTCGTCATAGTATCAGCTTAGAAACCCTTATGTCCTTTGTAAATTCATATATTGGCAAGAGTGTTTGTCATTAGCGTAAGCCTATTAATGTCCACATTGCAGGGGCACAGGCCTTGCGTATGGATGGAATAGGGAGACTAGGCCGAGACCCACCACGCGGGCGCAGGGCAAATTGGTGGGTGCTAACGACTGCAGATTCAGCCGGGACCAACAACTTAACGCGCCTTCCAAAGCACGGAGGAGTTCGAGATGACAAGTTTTTGGTCACCCATCCCATGACCTACCATTGCGTAAGTTGCTTAACTTTCACAATCGTAGGCCGAATGCGCTAACTACCCGCGCCATCGAGCTCCAAAAAAGAGTTTTATTTTTATCTTTTTAGCTTGTTACGTGACTACATTATTAACTTATTTATATGACGTATGGACTCATTATATTTTATTCCTATTAATGTTCTTCAGCATTAATGGTCTTGTAATTATGATGATAAATTATTGAGTCCTTAAATAGTTTTCACAAGTTGGCCAAGTCGTAATATGGTACTTTGCGTGTCTGTAAAATAAGTTTTTCATAACTTATCGTTTGTAGTTTTTATTGCAAAAGTACTGAATTCAATTTAGTAGTAATTGCCCGTGGGAGTTTGTGCGGCTATGCGTTTTTACGATGGAACAATCTGCACAGTTATTTTATTTTACCAAGTTATATCGTATTAAACGAGCGAGGAAAATAGAATTTTATCACAGGATGAAATGGAGTTCAGTCTGTCCCCGTAGCATGAGCACCACAGTTTCCATTATATCACGTTTTTATCGCGTCTAACTGTCAAACCCCATAGTAATTTGACAATTGAGCGTGATAAAAACGCGTTATGTATCATATCGCGGTGCTCATGCTAAGGGGGCTGGGTGTTTGCTAGGATTTATTCATTCATTCATTTCATTCATTCATTCATTTCATTCATTCATTTCATTCATTCATTTCATTCATTCATTTCATTCATTCATTTCATTCATTCATTTCATTCATTCATCTCATTCATTCATTTCATTCATTCATTTCATTCATTCATTTCATTCATTCATTTCATTCATTCATTTCATTCATTCATTTCATTCATTCATTTCATTCATTCATTTCATTCATTTAATTTATAACTAACTCACTACTACTACACGCTAAAAATAAACGTTTAATAGTTTAGAACACTACGATTTTTTGAGTGTGTATGCTGTTGGTTGCATTTGACTTTTACAGCGTCACCGGGCTTGGGGACGGCGAGTTCCTAAGGGGACCTCAAGCCGAGAATTGGCGAGTGCCTCAAGAGGTATTTCAGACGGATGGCATCTCCCCACGGGGGGAGTCTCCTCTCCGTCCTTTTTTTTAACGGGGAGAATTCATTTAAGCAGCGTCCCCACTGGGCTAGTGAGCGGGGGTGTGTGGGACTCACCCGGCTAAAGAGATAGCCGGGAATACTCCACTAAACTCCCCGGGAACTTAGCCTCGCCAGAATTGAGCGGAACCCAACCTAAAGCTGCCAATAAGTTACTGGCTAAGCACCAACGCCCACGGTCTCGCATTAAAAGCGGTCTCGCGGGAAGCTTAATCCGTAAGATGGACTTATGAATCTTGGCAAAGAGTATAGAAAAACTGGCTTCACTAATGCGATATCGCCCACGTCTAGATTAGCCAACGCTACGCCAGTTGCTAATGTTTTCCGTCAATAACTACAATCACAAAGTAAATAATCTACATTCTACAATATCAGTCGTTATGTCGGCGTTATGTTACTTAATACTACATAACTAACGTACTCGTAGCTAGTAAGTTCGTTGCGAAAGTGATTATCTTCAGAAAAGTATTTTATATTTTCGAAACAAAAGGCGAAATTGGTTTCGATAAATTTTACTTTTCAGAAGGCAAAATAAAGACACAAAATAGATAGTACAGAAGGTGATCCCATGTATGTACTTCATTTTTCATACCTACGCTCTGCGGTCGCGATAGGATTGTCAACTTGCGTTTGTGAAAAAAAGTGATAGTGGCACTCGTATGTATATAGTTGTTTGATTTATTGTTGTGAAAAAAACAGGAAGAATGATAAAATATAAGTATAATATAATTATAAAAAATATATACGTTAAATAAAAAAAAATAGGTATTAAAACACTCATGTGATACTAAAGTTAGTATTTCAATTTTAATGTTTTTGTTATTAGGTACAAAAAGAAACAATGTTCACAGACTCGCAGAACTCGCGCTCGCACTTGTTCCAAGCGGTCCGAGTTATTGTATCCTTGAGTAGGGTTACCACCCGTCCGGACTTTGTCCGGCTTTTTAATTTTTCCGATTTTTTTAATTAGATGGAATATGAGTAAAACTTCTTATTAAGTTATATCAAATAAGTCAAATAATTTTTATTAAGTTCTCATTAATTTAAAACAAAATATAAATCATGTTTAAAAATCAACAACGAGACCCCCCTCGCGATGCGAGCGTCTGCTACCACGCGTATAATATCACTGTAACTATGTGGGTGATTTTTGCATTTTGTGACTAAAAGGTCCGGACTTTTATCGAAATGTCCGATTTTTCGTCAGGATTTTTAAAATTTTAAATAGTAACCCTATCCTTGAGCCATGTCTGTGTGCGTTGCTCGGGCGCACTTTGTATGTAGATTACCTTCTGTGCTATCTATTTGGTGATAAATGGTCTTCCCGCCTTCCTGGAATCTCACCCTGTGTCCGCCATAGTTGAAGTTGAACACCTCTGCCAAGTTATTTCGTACGAGGATAGCATTCGTGTAAGTATGGTAGCGAAACTTAATTTGAGATAAAATAGGGTGGCTCGCGATTCTAAAATCGTCGTTGCTTTCCTGACGGTGCATTTTTACGGCGGCAATATCTCAAATGTAAAACCCCCTTTTAATTTTATCTGTAAGTGTAAAATTTAAACTAATATTATGCTGTGTTTCCACTTGAACAGCTCTGAACGAGCAAATATTTGCTCGCTATGTGAATGGAAACATCAATGCGAATGGACAAGTTTGTACAACGTCGTTTGACTGGACTCAGGGAACGAATGATCTCTTGCTCAGTCACCAATGGAAACAACGCAACATTGTTTTGGGCACAGAACATAGAAAGAGGTTAGAAGGGCCTTGTGGGCGGGACAGGTGCGCCATAGTTGTGTGAGCAAATGCTTATTATTTGACCAAAACTTGGTTCTGATTGCGTTGTTGATCCCGGGTGCTGGCGCTCATTAGTTCTATTGTTTGATGTCTCGTCGTTTGATTGGCTATTATCTATTAGATGAAAGTGCAGTGGAGTCGAGCGGGGGCGACATTGGTTTCCGTACAAACGGTATTTAAAATAACCGTTCAAACCACTTTCTGTGTTCTATGGTTTTGACCATTTCAGTTACCGAGCTAACAATTGTTGGTTAACTCAGAACTGTTCCAAGCACTAGGTGGAAACACAGCATAAGAGTACTGTACCATGATGTTATTATTTTATTAATTTGATATCTCTTAAATTATTGGAAATCAGTATATGTTTGAATTTAATGTTATTAAAATAACAATATGATATGAACTTGGATAATTCGTCTAAGGTTATAAGAAATCTTAAATTACTATACCACTAGAAAAAAAAGTAATTTTACTGTTACTTTAAAAGAAGAAAATGTCATGGAAGACGACTTCGTAATTGTTTTGACAGAATAACTACAGTAGTGACCTAAATTGCTAAAGTTAACAACTGTTTGCACTATATCCTTGAAAATAAACCGATTCTCTTTGATTTAAAGCTAATTTGTTTACAAAACTAATGGAGGTGCGGTGAAAGCGTTTTATTCTCCGCCGCCCTCAATTGGGCCTTTCAAAACTTTTTTTATACGCAAGCTCGTCCACGCGAAAAGAATCATGAACGCTGGAACTACCTTCATAGATTTGCAACATCGATATAAATGGTGGTGATTTTATACCAATTTTAACTTTTTCGATTAGAACAACATTTAGGTGTATGATTTATGATCCATAGTCAAGCTCTCTTCGTTTTACGGAATCCTATTGGAAGAATGGGCCATAACTCGCCACACTAGGAATTCGGGAGATTTTTAAATGAAGTTGCAGTCGTAAACAAGTTTTAAATAGATAATGAACTAGGTTACCATTCTGTTTAGAGGAATAGCATTATAACAGCTGTGGCCATCGGCATATAGTAGATACTGTTATATAGTAGGTACGCAGCAGATGGACCAGATACCAGGTTATCATTCCACTACAGGAGGTGTAGCGTATAAAGCCAGTGGATTTCGGACGCAGTCCCCTGGTCGGGACATTGCATGCATAAACAATGGCCACATGCATTTCCAAATGCATCTGATGTCATTACTGTGCAGATGTGACGCCTGAGGATTCTGTAGGTAGATACTATAGTGTGGCCGGTTGTAGTAAATTCCAGACTTAATGTTTGGAACTATAGCATTACCTATGCATTTCAAGTCAGAATTTTTTGTGAAACCCTAAGAAAAATTTGTTTTTAATAAGAAATTATCGTAAATTTTCTAAAATGCGAAAATGAAAATTGAACAACAGTATGATTTGTTTATAACATTTCTCAGTGCCAAAAATATATATAATTTCTATGTATAGATATTACGCATAAGATATAGATACTCATGTCTATGTTTGTAACTTGTAACTCTTAACCATTACTTTACTTAAATAGATATTGCAAATCATAAATTATAATTAATAAAAGATTGGTCTCGCGTTTCTCGACTAGATACCGTCGGCATACTTGTCAAATGCGACAACAAATTACACTTTATACCCGAGCCTTCATCGAGCTAGTCACACAGACAGTTGTGTATGAGGTGAACGTACCGAATGTTATATCAACAATCGAGAGAAAAATAAAAGTTTACACTGAAATAATATTACAAGAAATAAGAAGGACACTGGGATCACGTACCATTAATAAGTATAGTAAAATTTCGAAATTTCAATATAAAATAACATGAACCCTAAACATCATTCAGGTGTTGCCGCGTATACAATAAAGTCCATATGGTTGAGATTTTTATAAAGTGAATTTATAAAGTGTATTTTATGAATATACCTACAGGTTTGTAAACCCTCGGTGCGCGAGTCCGCCTCGCACTTGGCTGGTTTTTTTTGTATGATAATGGAAACTAACTTTTACTCTTATAGCAAGTTTACTCCTTGGAGTTGTCGTATTTTCGTATTTCTTATCTCAACTTGTGAATTATTAACGTTAAAACTATGCTCCTTACGTTTCGTGTCGTATTTCATTTTGGCGACGTGGTTGAAGTAGCGCAAACTTTGAAGCTCTTATGACTCTTAGACGAAGTAGAGTCTGGTATAGTCTTGTCTTTAGTATAAAATAATCTCTTTAGAGAATCTTTAATAGGGGCTATAAGTCTGAATCATAGTCTGAATAACCCACAGACTAAAATTTCTGATATATTTTTTTAAATATTATTATTACACATGAGCTAACCGCGGACTTAATACCATAGGCAGTGCCGTCTTTGATCTATTGGAGGCCCTGGGCATATTAGGATAATGGGGCCCCTATGACCCCCATTTGGTGATCTAACAAGAACTAGGGAAAGTTTACTAGAAAAAAATCCACGCGGACCAGGCAGCGGACGGGACGCGTGGATTTTTTCTAGTAAACTTTTCTTTAAGATTTAAACATCTAGCAGTTAAATGCTTAAAAAATAAATAAAATCATAAGAACTAGGGACTTTGTATTTGTGATTTGAGGTGCCTACCTTTCGATCACGGGGCCCTGGGCACTTGCCCAAAGTGCCCACTGGGAAAGACGGGTCTGACCATAGGCATTCTACCAGTCGACCACTAAGAGTTTTGGAGACAAATGGTATGGCGAAAAGGCAATGTTGGAAAAGAACAAAAAAGAAACCTAAAATATAAAAACAAAAATAATACATATATTCTGATAGTTCCCAATCCTACAGGGACTGGTGAGATTATTCAGGGCTATATTATCCCTAGCACTATGTGGTTAGCCCTTACATATTATATATTATATGTAAGGGATCCTTTAAAAGAGGCGTAAAGAAGAAACATGCAGGCCGGCAGGGTTCGTGGTAGAATCCCTAACGGGGACCCCGCGTCTTCGCATCAAGCAGTGTAGAAGGTATTTGCAGGACTTTTTTAGCGGATATTATGCTGTAAAGCGCCTGTAAGAGTTGCGGGGTCCTCGGTAGTTAGCCACTGGGGGGTCCGTAAGACTTGCGGGAGCCAGGTGTGAGGTCCGTTCGGTGGTTCCTCTTAAGGCCGCCGTCGTCTGTAAAAAGATTTTGTACCTGCGTTATAAAAAAAGGCCGGCAGGGTGAGGATGGCTGGTGTGGCATGTAGAATATCAGGAGGAGTCATTTGTCTGACCTATCTATAAAAAAATATAAGTACCTTTAAGCATGTTTTGGTGTTTTTAAGTGTTAATAAAAACTATTTTCTTTCTTCTTTTCTTTCTTTATACGTCTCATTCCAGGTTATAAACTACCAGCGTTCCAAAACCAAATTTCCTCCACATTCATCTTGCCGTTTTTGCGTCAATGATTAACACATATTGAACTCACAAACTTTTAAAGAAGTTTGAACGAATTTATAATACCAAGTACGGGCCTTATCGTTATAACACGAAAATTAAATCAATTTTCATGAGACGATAAGCGAATTTCCCTTAAATATTATCTTAGATTATATATTTTTTAGATCAAATCTCAAACATTTTGGACTGCTGTTTTTCCATTAAGGTGTTTTGACTTCAATCAAAGTACATAGAAGTAAGTTTGTCAAATATCTACAGGAATTTATAGGGCTCAGATTTAAGTTATTTTTTTCTTGATATTAATTAACTAAGGTTAGGCTTACCGACAGAAATTATATATTGTTATATACTTTCATGGTCACTAACATTTTAGCTAGTAACAGGATTGTTACCATGTACCTTGTTTTTTTACGAGTCTCCGATATTTCGGCACTGTTGCAAACGCAATGATCACGGAGTAACTGAACAAAGTACATGGTAACAATCCCGTTAATAGCTATAATGACAGAAATATTTTTTTTTACTGTGACCCTAAAGTAAGTGACCACCATACAGGTGGTAAGATGAATGTTCTCTTCAGAGAGCTTTAAAAAACGTGATGTACTTATTTATAGGAGCTCGATGGCGCAGATGGTTAGCGCGTTCGGCTGCTATCGTTGAAGTTAAGCAACTTTCACAGTGGTCGGTCATTGGATGGGTGACCAAAAAATTACTATCTCGAGCTCCTCCGTGCTTTTGCCGTAAGGCACTTTAAGCTATTGGTCCCGGCTGCATCTGCAGTCGTCAGCACCCACCAATCCGCATTGGGCTCGCGTGGTGGTTCCTGGCCCAATCTCCCTATTCCATCCATAGGAAAGGTCTGTGCCCCAGCAGTGGGGACATTAATGGGCTGATGATGATGATGACTTATTTACATATGCTCTAATTTTATTGTAATAAATTCTTATTTTTTTTTGTTAAGCTAGCCAACCCCCTCATCCACAATTCTACAATTAAACTTGAAAAATAAGATTAAATACAGATACATTTTAAAGCAAGTTTTTGAATAGCAGCTGGCATATTCCATATTTTCCTTGCCATCTCAATTCAGCACGGGAAGCGTTACAAAAGAGAAATTATATTACAAAGTGAAACAAAACGCGATACATTTCCGTTTCCAATTTGTCTCGTATTCTCAAAAACGAATTAATGGGCCCAGCTGATGCGGCCCGAGTTGCTGACACCGCCCGCCGTAGCTTGTAGGGCGGGCGGACGCTTCTTTTTAGGGTTCCAAAGTTATTTCTAAACAACAGTTATAGAATTTTACGTTAATCCGTGCGTCCAGTAGCCTCATTTAACATAAATAGTCAAAACGTCATCATTTCACACTGGGATGAAAAAATAAGTCATCATCATCATCAGCCTATTAATGTCCCCACTGCTGGGGCACAGGCCTTTCCTAAGGATGGAATAGGGAGATTGGGCCAGGAACCACCACGCGAGCCCAATGCGGATTGGTGGGTGCTGACAACTGCAGATGCAGCCGGGATAAATATCTTAAAGTGCCTTCCGAAGCACGGAGGAGCTCGAGATAATAATTTTTTGGTCACCCATCCAATGACAGACCACTGTGAAAGTTGCTTAACTTCAACGATCGCAGCCGAACGCGCTAACCATCTGCGCCATCGAGCTCCTACAAATAATACATCACGTTTTTTAAAGCTCTCTGAAGATAACATTCACCTTAGCACCTTACCTAATCCGTGCGTTTCATTCCAGTAGCCTCATTTAACATAAATAGTCAAACGTCATCATTTCATCCCAGTGTGAAATGAAAATAACAATAAATATGTTATAATATTTATTTTTAAGCATGTAACTGCTCGATTTTAAATCTAAAGAAAATATTACTAAAAAAAAATCCATGCTGGTGCGGGTTCGAGCCCCGTCTGCTGCCTGGTCCGCGTGTAATTTTTCATAGTAATATGTTAAATAAAAATGTTATTTTTATCTTATTTTGTAAACATAACATAATTATAAACGACTAGCGGCCGCCCGCGACTTCGTCCGCGACAACTTTAGATTTTTATGAATCTCACAGGAACCTTATATTTTTCCGGGATAAAAAAATATCCGGATCACAAACTATATGTTTACAACATTTTATCCAAATCTGTTCAGTAGTGTTTGCGTGATTCAAAAATAAACATACAAACTTTCATATTTATAATATAAGTAGGCTAGTGGGATTTATTGCTTTTTTTTTAATGCTTTTAAAAAATCGGCGATCTATGCGTTTGGACTTTATTACCACTTAACATCAGGTGGGGTAGAGTCATTTGCCTACCTTAATATAAAAAAACTGAGTGATAGGAACAAAACACGGTGTAACTAGTCTAAGCTTATGCCTCGTTTATTAATAAGGGGTTTATGTTAACATAGACATAACTGAAATAATTACAGAAAATATATATTTCGGTTGGCATTATAATTACATAATTATCATAGAAAAACCTCAAATTAAAATGTACTGTAATGCCCGTAGGGTTACAGCCTCCTTACTTGTATAAACTCTTTGCTTATGTAATGCCTACTGACAGGTGTATTAAAAGTAAATGTTATTATTTCAAAGATTCGAATGTATTCGAAGATTCTAAAGAGATTGAATTTAGGCACAGATCCGATCGGTTGATTTTATTTAATTGTATTTTATATTTTCTTAAGCGTTCTTCTTTTAGTATTTTTGAGCTACGTTCCCTAGGTTCTCCCTTCTAGAGAACAGTACCTTTAACGTATGCAAAACACGTGATTTCTTATTTTATATCTTGTATGTCGCACGATAAACAAACATAAAAGGAAATTAAAAAATATAAACAAGGAACATTTTGTTTGCACGGCCGACTCGCACTTAACCGGTTTTATTTATTAAATTCTTTGGCCACTTTTATTACGACGATACTTTTAATGTACGCATCCTTCGGAATACCACTTGACACGATAAGCAATTTAGAAAGTTTTCCAACGGCATTCTTTAAGATGTAAGGGTGGAGGTAGCGGAATTTGATTACTGACATAATTTACTTGAAACACAAAGAATCTTATTTTACCTACTTATAAATAATGTATTCACTAACCTTAGAATTCTTAATTGTTATGCTTGTAATTATGTTTTACTGAAATTGTAATACTTAAACATATTGGTGTCCATTGATGTTGAGTTTGTAATGATCTATATTTACAAGCACTACTTGAATATTTGTTGTATTACAAACTTGTTTTTGGTTATGTAAAAAAAATAGAAAATCTGAAGCCATTGCGACTTAACACTGTTCAAATAATTCTGCCACGATTTTGCGGGGTGCAATAAGCTCACAATGCTAGTTTAACGAACATGCGATAAAGCAAAACTGTAATTTCGACACACACACATAAACGACACAATACACTGCCAAATCCAGTACACATACACCGTTTATATGCCCAATTCGACAAAGAGGAAAGCTGTATGCTTGCTCACTTCCTGGAGCGTCCGCCGCGTTGTTCTATGTATAATAATATTAATAATAAACGTTTATTGACTTCAATATACAATATTTTAAATTAATAATACAAAAATTGGTGACAAGAGGCACATTGGAGCTTAAATATTGTTAAAGGTGACTTCTGTTGCCAGTGGTAGGATAACCTGTATTACAGGCAACAGCAGTGTGACCAGATTAAATTTTACGAAAATACCGAGGCACCGAGGTTGCCATAACTTCTACCAAAATATACCCAAAAATACTGACTGCCAGCAATATACCTGAAAGTATACTGATGTTCGGAAAAATCGATGAAATATACTGAAAAAGTATTAAAATACTGAATCTGGTCACACTGGGCAACAGGGTCCCCTCTATGTACGTAAACACTGTAGCCGATTTAGGTGTGCGCACATTTGTTGTATGATTACTTATATAGATATAAATATAAACTAGTTATAAAAACTACAGAAACCGACAATAACTAAGTGCTGCCGTATTTGATTACACAATAAAGTGTTCTAATTATTTACTAAGCACTCCGTCTCTTCGTAATCCATACCTTTCAGCCATTTGCTAACATTTATTTTGCAGTTATACAATGTATGATCATGATTACATCTGCAAAAAGTTACTACTAACGTAGACTTACCTCTTTCAAAATCAGATTTAGAGATTCAGAGATTACGTATATGGTTATTACTTATTTATCTAATAGATTTCATTACCATCCAAAGTTATATACTACACGCAAACACGTATTTGTATAAAGTTTAAATCTAATTCCATTAATATTAAGTGAGAAAACATTGTGAATTAACTGGTTAGGGTACGCTAGTAGCCATAACTAGTTAATTAATTAATATCGCAGGCCAGGCTCGTGGGAGAGCGCGAGAGAAAAAACCCTTTTCGTTAATTAATATAAATTTAAAATCCAAAAGTTGGTAATATCGTGGAACAAGTTTGCGTGGCGCCCGGTCCCTGTGGAAAATAACGACGGAATACATTAAGCTTGTAGTGGATTTCAGCGGTTTTCATACTGGTTTTTTAGGACTAAGCTAAATAAGTTTGCTTATTTTTAATGCAGAACTCATAAATGTGCGCGACCTTTTTGATTTGAACATGTTTTACCATGCGCTTTTAGCACTCATATTTGGTTAAAGTTTTCACTGCAATATAAAAAATACTGGTCAAGTGCTAGTTGGACATGCACAGCGGGGGGTTACATACCAACATTTGATGAAAACACATCGATTAAAAAAATATGGAGGCCATCTTTTATTTTTTTATTATAAGCTATAATAGCGAAAATAGGTATAAACATTCAGTGAAAATTTCAAGGGTCCAAAATACCTTTCAACAAATCACCTTTTTGTAATCAGACAGAAGTAGTATGACCTGTTACTAAACTTTTATTTTGTTCTATGTTCCAATAGTAGATGTTGCCAACACTCCACATGTTGCAAACTATGGATAATAGTCTTTCTTTGCCATCTTTATTTTCCCCCATAAATGTTTCAAGCAGCTACGTAAAAGAACATTCATGCAGAACGAACACAGCTCAAATTCCTATGCAATACCTACTGTCAGCATTTTCAGCGCTATAACAGAAATGTTAAGGAATATTCGTTTAATATTCCAAATTCATACTCAAATCGCACTTAACATAAATTAAACTGGCAGGACTTAACTGGCTTCGGTTATGCAACCGGCTTATACGACGAGATCGGGTTGGTTCATGGTTGCCACTTAGATGCTACATATTAATATTATATTATTTACTAGCGGAACCAAAACCAATGTCCTTCTTTACTGTAAGAACATTCTAAAAAGTGTAAGAAAACTTGGAAAAAGGACGGAAATAGGAAAAGTCGTTTTCAAGTTATGGCGTGACCAAGGGGAAATAAGAAAACATTTTTTCTATAAAAGGGACAATATAGAGGAGCTCGATGGCGCAAGTGGTTAGCGCGTTCGGCTACGATCGTTGAAGTTAAGCAACTTCCGCAGTGGTCAGTCATTGGATGGGTGACCAAAAATTTATTATCTCGAACTCCTAAGCTGTTGGTCCCGGCTGTATCTGCAGTCGTTAGCACCCACCAATCCGCACTGGGCCCGCGTGGTGGGTCATGGCCCAATCTCTCTATTCCATCCATAGGGAAGGTCTGTGCCCCAGCAGTGGGGACATTAATAGGCTGATGATGATGATGATGATAGGGATATAAATAAAAATAAATTCTGGACAATTTAGAACCACCAGCTCCATGGTAGACATGCAAGCCGCGAATGATACGTTTGTATCGTACACTTCTATAAGCCATGGTGGTAGCTTACCATCACGTGGACCATGATAAGCTTCATTGCTACCATATTTGCAATAAAAATGATGAACTATGTGTGTATAACGTACAAGAAGCATATACAGAATTCCACGGGAACCTATCATATTTCCGGGATAAAAATAAGTAGCCCACGTCTCGACCTAGGTCATAAACTATATGTGTACCAAATTTCATCGATATGCGTTCAGTAATTTTGCGTGATTTTGTAACAGACTTATAACCTTTCACATTGATAATATTATAAGGATAAAATAAGCAATAGTTTTCTTCTAAGGATTTTTTATAAGGTCAGAAAATTTCTTATAAATTATTTGATTGACTTTTAAACTAACAAATCTATTTTAACCCTTATAATTTTCCTTAAAAGTTCTGGGAACACCTCTCTGATACCTGGGCGGGCAGTGGCGTCCACCTCCTTTGCGGCGAAGGAAAGCCAGACAGACTAGCGTCGTAACGCGTTACGTAACGTAGCGGTTTACCCTCCCATAAGAAGTTATCACTTCAAAAACCGCGGAGCCTTGGAACCTTACTTACCGTCAGATACAACACTACCTAAAGAGCAATGTTGTTAAATTACCTTAATTAGGCCCGTATTAATAGATCGTTCTCGAATCTAAGACTACGATCTCGAGATACTGTTTTCATACAAAACGGCATTTGAAGATCGCTCTCAGAGTTGAAATCTATCTTTTAATACGGACCTTAGTATCTTATCATATAAACATTTACATTTATTCGAACCATTTCAAATTGGCAACCCCAGCTTCAAATCCCAATTAGCATTTCTGACAACACTAAGCCCCGTGCAAAGTAAATTCGGCCGACGGTGTAAAATCAATTATGATTAAATTATATTCGTCCTTTCATAGTGGACTAGGGGCAAAATAAAACACGTACATTATGCATCAAGTTATTTCATCTCGCGATGTAGTATCTACGCGTGTTTTTTATGCTAAAATGGGTGGCAAACATGCGTATGGGCTTAAGCGGCCACCATAGACTATAGACACTTGCTATATCAAAATATCACTCACACCGTTGCCTTTTTTTTTAATGATGGGAAATGCATTACGCATACCCCGCGGGGTTATGTCAGACTCTCCGCGGCTTCTGGGGGCAGACAGAATGCCCTCCAGAAGGTGCCGTACCGCGGCCTACCGACTAAAATCCACTGATGCCCTTCACATACGCCTTGGCGCGAGCACGCCCATCACTGCTGCATCCTCATCGTCGTCTGACGAAGAGGACACGTCGCTGCCGGACAAGGTCATGGGAACTCGCGTGAACACATCCACGACCTCGTCGGCGTCTGCTCGCCTATGGCAAGCCCCACTCACCCCCCCAAAATGAGAGGCCCGGTGATCCCCCGGGGCATCCAGGGGATCAGCGACTGACGGCAACCGGATTCACACCGTTGCCTAATCTGACCCAATCCCTACCCCACGAAGCCCTGGAACCTTACAACGAAACAAAACACCAATAAAAGGTAGTATTATTATTTTCATTATTTTATTGTGATCTGCTATATGGTGGAGGTGTACTTTTTAAACTTTACTTTCATTCGATATATCGCGATTGTCGTCCATCCATCTAAAATAGATAGTTTCTTATTCTGTAGAATACGATATGGCACGACAAGATTCACAATACATCGAAAATTACAAGTTGGTATTAGATATTTGATTCCAGACTATAATGTTTTAAAGTTATAGATACGTCATACACGCTTCTAATTTGTCGATACGAAGGTCAGGTAATTCAGGTCAGGCCCGAATTGAATTCATGCGGACACGATCTCTCGCCGCGGCTACACTTCGCTACAACGTGTAAATATTTAACGTTCTTCTAGACAAAAAGCCCTATGTGTGTTTTTAAGTAGTACACAACTTACACGAGAACTATTAGTGACAAGAAAAACGTGTACTTTCATTCGTAAGTACCGTTTAAAAGAAATTAATGTAAAAATATTTAGTGACTGCTTATTTTAACAGTTGCTGACACGGTTGACACGTGGAGGCTAAAGAGCGAGCGAGATGTAATAATATGTTTATGTATGAGTGTGAAAGAGACTGAGAGAAGTTGTGGTGGGGACTACTTCTGCTGTTTTAAAATGCAATAATGTTGGCATGTAACCTGTCCACATATAATACGTTATTCATTTTTTATTATAAAGGAAACCCAAAAAAACGCGAAAAAGAAATTATGTATACAATGTTCGGGTGAGGAATGACGGTTCGCTTGGTCATTCCATTTACCGCAAATCAACACACACTGACCGCTATCTCAACGCCTCCTCGCATCACCACCCTAAACATCTTAACTCTGTAATGACTTCACTGACGAACCGTGCATATGACCTGTGTGATGAGGAACATCTTCAAGAAGAGTTGGAGCATGTACGACGAGTCTTACAGAGTAATGGATACCAGGGACATTTTCCATCAAGACACAAACTAAGACACCAGAGACACAGAGTAGACAGACAACCTGTTTATTTACGATACGTCAAAGGAGTGACTGACAAGATCTCAAACATACTGAATAAGTACTCACTAAACACTGTCTTCACTCCTGTGCGAAAGGTTTCACAATACCTACGGTCTCCTAAAGACAACTTCCCCTTGGAGAAACCTGGTGTCTATAAGATCGATTGCAGCTGTGGCAGTTCGTACATTGGCCAAACAAAGCGAACAGTATCATGCCGAATGAGGGAACACATAAAAGCAATCAAGAACAACGATACGCAGAAATCAGCCATCCCGGAACATTTGATTGATTCTGGTTCTAACCACTGGATTGAGTTTCATAACCCACAGATTATCTCGACAGAACGCCACTACATACCAAGATTGGTCAGGGAAGCGATTGAAATAACAAAACATAAAAATTTCAATCGTGAGGACGGGTTTAAATTGTCGAGTGTCTGGAATCCTGTGGTTCGTATGTGTAAAACCGGAAATAATCAAAAAAGTGTCGTGTCGCGATCCGATACTGTAAGTGTTGTGTGTCGAGAACAGTTTCGAGTGAATAGTGAGAATGTGAACAGTGGTACGGGTCGCAATAAAAGACTTCGTCGGAGGGTAGACCGATATGTCTGCCAATAACAGCCTACCCGCAATTACTTCAGTTACTCCGTGATCATGGCGCTTGCAACAGTGCCGAAATATCGGAAACTCGCTAAAAACAAGGTACATGGTAACAATCCCGTAAATAACTTATATTACTATAATGTTAGTGACCATGAAAGTTTAAAACAATATATATGTATACAAAGTTGCGGCTGAGACTCGCCAGTAATATTTCGCTGTAGAAAGCTTTCAATCATTCATTATAAAGGAATGTGGGGCACTTTGTCCGCATCTCCTCAAGTCGTGCATAAAATCCGCGCCGGTTTCAATCGAGTCGCCGCCTTTCAGAGCCGCGCGCCGGGCGGCCCTTTCAAGTTATTTACTGCGATTCAATATTATTTCCTTGAAACTTAGGGTTAACTCGCGCAAGAAAAACATAATAAGAATTTAATTTATGTTTTGTAGTTATATCTTCTTACTTTCTTTTTGGAAAGAAGAAAAAAAAGGAAAATTATGAGACTGAATTTTTAAAGTAGGTACGGTTGTTTCCAAAACTCTGGTACAGGTGGCAGGATGCAGGAGATTATCTATAATTGTAGATTACTATTTTTTTATTTAAGTATATGCGAAATGTTTAAAACTAAAGAAAATTTTACTAAAACAAAATTCACCTCGTTTTTTGTTCTATACGTATTTTTATATTAAATTACTGATCCGACCTACAATTTAAATGAATTAAAATGAAGTAAACAACACTGCTATGCAATGTACTAATGCACAAGTCATACTTAAAAAAATTGTTATTTTATATTTAGGTAGGTAGTAGTAAACTTTAGTTAAAGAAGAGTCCTCAAGATTTGACAGCCCTATGTGAGAAATCCCGTTGAAGAGCTTTCACAAAGTGTCCGGTGGCAGTTCCAATTACGGTCACTGCGCACAATTATTATTATTAATTAAAAACACCGTCGGGTATTATATTTATAAATAAAAGTCTGCTGATTCCCTTTGCTTACTCGATTAAGAAATAGTCCACCCATGAGGTGGCTAAAATTTCTTTTAATCTTTTTGAATTCTGAATATTGTAAATTAAAATAATATATTTTGAATACCTGTATTTCGTATAATTAGTAAAATTTTACATCTACTGTCAATTATATTGCTTGAAAATATATCTCAAAATCGACTGAATTTTTTTAAAAAAATGAGGCCGTTTCTTACAATTACATTTATAACACGACTGCCCAAAAAAGAGTGTAATGTATTCAGGGTTCATGTATGTATAAAGATTAATAAAATATAAATATTTCCAACACTCACACCAATTAGCCAAGCTCCAAAGTAAGCACTATAAAGTTTGTGTTATGGGATACTAGGGTAACGGATAGAATACATATACTGTATAACTGTACATATTAAACATCTATGATTGGAGTACAAATGCTCGCGTTCATTACACAAACATCTGCCCCCACTCGGATTCGAACCCGAGACCTCTCGAGTCGGCGACACCATGAAACCCGGCGTACAAACCACTCGGCCACGGAGGTCGTCAAAAATGTATGTATGTACAATTCTTTATTATTCATTTGAATTCTTAAATTCATTGTAATTTGACATCGTCTGTGTTTATTATATCACATATCTAAAAGAAAAGGCACTGGGGACCGTGGAGATCAAAGTGATGAAATGGCTTAGGCCTTTTTGTGTCCGTTTTTTCAAAAGACTTTGCTGTATAAGCATTGTACGTGGCCTTTTAGGTACGTGAATAATGATTTAACAAACGATACCTTTATCTTCCCTTCTGGGTAAGTGCGTGACTTTACACGTAGACGAAACGTATGTATTAAGTAGGTACATACTGAATTATTATGTTACAAAATGAAATTAGCTGTTTATTAAATTTTTCATTTATCTATTTCATTTCTAATTGATAAAAAATTTAGGATTAAGATTCAGTGGTAGAAAGCTCACCTCCTACGTGGGGGCTCAGGTTCGAATCCCAGCTGAGAATGGACTTTTTTATGATATTAAAAGTATCACTTGAACCGTGGTTTTTAAAGTGACTTTTAATCATATTAATTCTTGTGTACTTAAAACTTATACTATACAGCCTCACGTACCCCATTCCGTATTTAAAATATGACAATACCTATATTATGATTTCACAAATTTAAATCACTTAGGTCCCCTTAGCTTGAATTAGTAGGACAGAGTCTCATCGACATACTGTTCATCAAAAAACAAATTTAATGCCATTTATATGATGTAAAGAAAATACTTGAGATAGGTTAATCTTGATTAATAATAGAAAAATCGGAATAAATCCTTAATACTAGTTAGGTCGCCTATTGGCCGAAATCAGACCTTTTCAGTTCTTCTGACAAACATTCAATTCAATTCAAAAATAATTTATTCAGTTTAGGCTTTTACAAGCACATGTGAGAGTCGAAAATTACGCCATCGGTTCGCAAAACTACGGCGGGAGACCTTGTACTGAGAAGTACCGGCAAGAAACTCAGCAATCGGCAATCAGTCATTGTGTGTGTTATAATTTCTCAACGTATGAAATTGTGTTTTTATATTAATAGCGTGGCAAACAAACGTATGGCCCGTCTAATGGCAAGCGATCACCATAGACTATAGACGCTTTCGATACCAAAAATATCACTCGCACTTAACCCATTTTCCTCAAGGAATGAGGAAAATGTGCTGACAAAGGATCAAGAATGTTTATTATATTGTTATTTTAAAAGAAACAAAGAAGTACGGTTGGGAACTTTTTCCTTCACGGGTTATATACATAATAATGAACAATCTGCTAATGGCAATAATAATTTAAAATTGAATCGTATTATACAACAGAACACGAGGACAATCGTGTAAATACCAGTGATATGAAGGATAATTTCTACGACAAATTGATTTCCTTGACTCCATCTGCTGCCAATAAAGCGGTGGCCGTTTACATAACTTTGACAACCTGCACTCCTACCAAGGGTTTCAATAAATACGAACTCGATCGCTTTTCCACACACTTTGCCTTTTAGGCTTTGATTAATGTTATACAATATAATACAATACACAATTCTTTATTGAAAACACCACAGTACAGTACATAAATGGGGTAAATACATTATGTTTAAACAGTGATTCCATGGGCGGTCTTATAGCTAAAAGCGTCAGTCAGACAAAAAAAAAATCCAGTTACATCGACAAATAATGGTTGAAAACAAGATTTTTGAAAGTATGAATAGATTGTGCTCGTCTGTTATATACAGGGTTAATTTTTAAACACCAACAACCTCTTAGGCGGTGATTCTACCAATCAACAGGAACAACTTTTATTATGGGACCAACTCTGAATTCGCGAAAAAACATGAGCTGTTTCATACATTTCGGTCGATTAGCTAATGCACTTTTGTCTGAAACAGCAGATTCTTTTTCGCGATTTCAGAGTTGGTCCCATAATAAAAGTTATTCCTGTTGATGTGTAGAATCACTCCCTAAGAGGTTGTTGGTGTTTTAAAATTAATCCTGTATAATAAGTGTATATTACTAAAAATAATAATGCAGTAAATACTAATAAAGTACTAAAACAAATTGAGTATTTAGGTAGTTTATTAGTCATGTAAGCCTGGTGAGGAGTTGTAAGTGGGGAGAGGGAACCTTGTCACTATGGACTACACATACACTCTATACTCTCCCGGACACATCTATCGACCTACTTAGTGTTATAAGTTTCAACGTTCCCTAGCACGAACCATTATCGAATTCGATTAGTTAGCGAGTGCGAATTGTCAATGTCAAATTTTGTATGGAAACTTGAATAGCAGCGCCACAAAGTACGTAACGAGAATTTAAAATCTGTAGACATTTGACAATGATATTTCGTACTCGCAAACGTTACGAATTCAATATTAGTTCGTGCTAAGGGTACTGTAGTAAAAATATATTTTAGGTTGAGCAATTAAGATGGATTAATTTCACCTTGGGTATAAGGGGTGCCGCATAACACCCAACGGCACCCAAGCCAACCTCACCTGCCCGCGGTGTACCCTGCCGACCAACGGATGAGGCTCTGGCGCTCCCCACCAACCCGCACTGGGCCAGCGTGGTGGGAGACGGCCCAAAACCCCCCTAAAATGATGGTACATAATAAGAGGCCCCAAGTGCCCGGCGGTGCTGGAGTCCGTGGCGGTGCTGGAGTCCGTGGCGGCGCTGACGGACGCCGACTCGGCGCCGGGACCAGGGGTGCGAAGAATCCCCGGGCAGCAAAAATCCCCCGTCAAACGACCTTTGCCCTGGCAACGTACAACGCACGCACACTACGGACCGAGGAGAAGCTGCTGGAACTAGAGGAAGAATTGAGCAGGATTCGCTGGAGTATTGTAGGACTATCTGAAGTCCGAAGAGAGGGCGAGGACACGATGGTCCTTAAATCGGGCAACCTGCTCTATTTCCGGGAGGGCGAAGATCTGTCCCAGGGTGGTGTCGGGTTTGTTGTCCACAAGTCTCTCGTGAACAATGTTGTACAGATCGGTAGTGTGTCGAATAGGGTGGCGTACCTTATACTCAGAATCACCAAACGGTATTCGTTGAAGGTCATACAGGTATACGCTCCGACCTCGACGCACCCCGACGAGGAAGTGGAAGTCATGTATGAGGATATTTCTCGGGCAATGCATGCTTCCAGGACCCATTACACCGTTGTCATGGGGAACTTCAACGCAAGGCTGGGCAAACGTGGCGATGATGAGTTGAAAGTGGGGCAATTTGGAGTTGGAATCCGGAACTTCCGAGGTCAAATGCTAGCCGATTACATGGAGAAGGAGGGACTCTTTATGATGAACTCCTTCTTCAGAAAACGGCTGCATCGAAAATGGACCTGGAAAAGTCCGGATGGCGTGACAAAAAATGAGATTGACTTCATCATGTCGACTAAGACTCGGATATTTAATGATGTCTCAGTGATCAATTCGTTCAATACGGGAAGCGATCACCGAATGGTAAGAGGCACATTGAATCTAAATGTCAAAGCCGAAAGGAATCGACTGATGAAGTCCACGCTCCGTCCTGAAGCCATCCAGATCCAAAACCCCGAGCGCTTTCAACTCGAACTGCAAAATCGCTTCGATTGCCTAGAGAGCTGCGTAGACGTGGACAATTATAATGACAGGTTTGTTGAAGCTGTCCTTACGGTGGGCTCGAAGTTCTGCAAGCCCATCCGTACCAAAAAACGTAGCAAAATCTCGGAGCCGACTCTCAAGCTCATGGAGAAAAGGCGTGAGATGGGTCTGCAGTCCTCTGAAGATGCACGTTGGCAGCTCAATAGGCAGATTTCGAAGTCTCTGACTCGCGACATACGCCGCTTTAATACTGATCGTATTAAAGAGGCCATCTAGCGGAACAAAGGCTCGAAAGTGTTCGCAAGAAATCTGTCTCTTGGACAGAGTTTGCTGACGAAGCTGAAGACAGAGGACGGCAGAATCATTTCGTCGCAACCTGAGCTTATGGCTGAGATCGAAAGCTTCTACGGACAGCTATACGCGACATCACGAGTACCTGTCACAAAGGCGACCGACCCAAGAGCCAAATTAACCCGACACTACACCGAAGATATCCCGGACGTCAGCCTGTACGAGATTAGTGTAGCTCTGAAACAGCTCAAAAACAAAAAGGCGCCGGGTGATGACGGAGTTACAGCCGAGCTTCTGAAAGCAGGTGGACGACCAGTCTTGAAATCTCTTCAGAAGCTATTTAACTCTGTCATACTCGAGGGCAAAACGCCTAGCGCATGGTATAGGGGAGTGATGGCGCTTTTCTTCAAGAAGGGCGACAGGGCCCAATTGAAGAATTACAGACCCATCACGCTCCTGAGTCATGTATACAAGCTGTTTTCGAGAGTCCTCACGAATAGTCTCGCGCGCAGGTTTGACGACTTCCAGCCTCCCGAACAAGCCGGATTCCGAAAAGGGTTTAGTACCGTAGACCACATCCATACGCTGCGGCAGGTTATACAGAAGACCGAAGAGTATAACCTGCCATTATGCTTGGCGTTTGTGGACTACGAGAAAGCCTTCGATTCGATCGAGACATGGGCCGTGCTTCGGTCACTCCAAAGGTGCCAACTTTTGGACTGGAGCGGACTTGGCATCAACATAAACGGCGAGTACATGACGCACCTTCGATTTGCAGATGATATCGTAGTCATGGCTGAGACCATGGATGACCTTGGCACAATGCTCGGCGACCTCAGTAGGGTGTCCCAACAAGTGGGTCTCAAAATGAACATGGACAAGACGAAAATCATGTCGAATTCCCATGTCGTACCCACTCCAGTGACTGTTGGGAGCTCTACACTGGAAGTTGTTGACCAGTACGTATACCTGGGACAAATAGTCCAACTGGGTAAGTCCAACTTCCAGAAAGAGGTGAATCGACGAATCCAACTCGGCTGGGCAGCGTTCGGGAAGCTACGTAGCATCTTCTCGGAACATCTACCGCAGTGCCTCAAGACGAAAGTCTTCAATTCGTGCGTGTTGCCAGTGATGACATACGGAACCGAGACGTGGCCGCTTACAATAGGTCTTGTAAGAAGGCTCAAAGTCACCCAAATGGCAATGGAGAGGGCTATGTTCGGAGTTTCTCTGCGTGATCGAATCAGAAATGAGGAGATACGCAAGAGAACTAAAGTCACCGACATAGCCCACAGAATTGCAAACCTTAAGTGGCAATGGGCAGGGCATATTGCTCGCAGGACCGATGGCCGTTGGGGCGGAAAGGTCCTCGAGTGGCGACCGCGTACCGGGAAACGCAGTGTTGGCAGGCCCCCCACAAGGTGGACCGACGATCTGGTAAAGGTCGCGGGAAGCCGCTGGATGCGGGCAGCATGGGACCGATCGTTGTGGAAATCCATGGGGGAGGCCTATGTCCAACAGTGGACGTCTTTCGGCTGAAATGATGATGATGATGAATTTCACCTTCAAAACTGAGTCAAATTTTTTGCTTTATTTTTATAGATAGAACTTAAAATGCTTGGTGGGCCGATAGATGTGTCCGGAATTATATATGTAGCTAGGGACGCCGACTTTAAATGTAATTGTTTTCCTTATTCTCCTGGTATATGGTTCATAGTTCAGTTTTGTACGAGCCAAGCTAGCCAGTTTCTTATTCCTGTTAGTTTACTGAAGGAAGATGTAGTTGGAATTTGGTGAAAAACAAAAGTGCCAATAGGATTTTTAGCACAGTGCTATACTAAACAACTATTCTATACAATAATGTTTATAAATACTCGGAAGGTAAGTATAATCAATTTTAGAAACTTAATAAAGGAAGAGGGGGCCTCTGAGTTCTGTTAAAGCACAAACAAAAACTAGCAAGTCTCTAAACCAGCTATACTCTAAGTGTGTTCCGCGGAACCCTAGGGTTCCGTGATACCTCTGTCGGGGTTCCGCAAGAATTTAGAAATAAAAAAATCAAAACACCTCTCTCTGGTCGCTCCGCGGCTGTGCGGACTCCGCGGCCGCGCGGAGACAAAACGCTATGAATGTTATTTATTTATTTATTTGTATTTGTATAAGCTTGTGTTACATTAGCTGGTACAATATCTCATAAGTTTGGTCTCAACAATTTTATACTTGTACAACGCGTTCGCTCTAAGTTTGCCGGTCTGTGGAATGCGCGTACCCTCCCCCACGTGACAACAAAACTTATAATGTGTCATAGTTTTACCCAAATATCTAACGTACACAATTTTTATTGTTACAATTAAATAAAAAATTTCGAACGTCATACACTCATACCTATCGCCAGCGGCAAACTTAAAACGAGCGGGTAGTATACTTGTAAGCGCTCAGTCTCTTTGATAAAAGCCGCCTCTGAATTAGACGCTATAGTTGTCAACTAGCGACTTTCGTCTCTAACTTCAAAGGATAAAGTCGATATTGTTTACAACGCTATTTTTAAATTTCTGTTTTTATTTTTGCTTTTTGTTTATCAAAGGTGCCGACTCGAGTATTTTCGAGAATATTTGAGATCGAGTCTAGGACTAAGTATAAAAGCGGCGATCGCGCGTTGGCGTCGTCAGTTGATGATTAGCGTTCGGAGCGATAAGTTACTACCTACTTACAAGCTCGCTAGCGAGAAACTGGTGTTCATTGTTTTACTGCCTGCTGTATTCTGTTGTCTCAGTTTTATACATTTCTTCCCTGTAGGTTCTAAATTTAGTCTCTTATACGCAGTAACGATTGTGCATTATTTAAACCCCACTATCCTGACTTGTAACATTATAAATAAAGAAGAATGGAACGTTGGCTTAAAGGTGTTAAACGTGTTCCAACAACATCTTCTAATGACGCTGAATGTTCAAAAGCAATGCGCGCGGAGAATTTAGCAATCACCGATCCAGAAGATGATGCCACGAGTGCCACGACGTCAAGCTCGACGGTTTCAAAGACGAAAAAAAGGAAGTATGATGAATCTTATATCAGTTTCGGATTTGTTGATTCCAACGGCTCACCTCTCTGCATGCTCTGTAGTAAACTGCTTCCTAATAGTTCCATGGCACCTGCCAAATTGCGTCGACATTTAGAAACCGTACACCCCGAGACTAAAGACAAGAATAAAGAATTTTTTGTTCGCAAAAAAGATCAGTTATTAGAAAGTCAAAAAAATATGATGCATGTAACACAAACTACCAACGAAAAGGCCACGGAGGCATCATACTTAGTTAGCTATCGCATTGCACAAGCAGGTGAAGCGCACACTATCGCTGAGAAATTAATAAAACCATGTGTATTAGACATAACAAAATGTATGCTTGATGAAAAATCTGCAAAGCATCTTTCTACTGTTCCGCTATCAAACGATACTGTTTCACGACGAATCCATGATCTGGCAAGCTACGTCAAACAAGAACTAGTTACACGTCTACAAAATACACGATTCGCTTTGCAAATGGACGAGTCGACTGATGTCGCTGGTTTGGCTATCCTGCTGGTTATTGTGAGATATCCATATAAAAGTTCTTTTGAAGAAGACATGCTTATGTGTTCATCGCTGCTTACAAACACTACCGGGGAAGAAATTTTTAATAAAATAAATATATTTTTTGAAGAACATAATCTCAGTTGGAACAATTGCATTGACATTTGTACAGATGGGGCCAAGGCGATGACAGGTAAAACAGCAGGAGCAGTGTCACGAATGAAAAATAAAGCGCCTAATTGTAGTTCCAGTCATTGTATTCTGCATAGACAAGCACTTGCGATGAAGCAAATGCCGTCTAATCTAAAATTAGTTATGGATGAAGCGGTAAAAATAATTAATTTTATCAAATCACGACCACTACAATCCCGATTGTTCTCATTATTGTGTGAAGATTATGGCAGCAAACATAAAACACTGCTGCTCCATACAGAAGTGCGATGGCTGTCTCGGGGAAAAACTTTAACAAGGCTATTTGAACTTAGAGCCGAGTTACAAATGTTTCTTTCAGCAGATACTTCTTTTAATTTGAAGGACCGTTTGTATGATAAAACTTGGTTGTTCCGATTGTCTTTTATGGCGGATATCTTTCAAAAACTTAACGAATTAAATTTATCATTGCAAGGTAAACAGACAACAGTGTTTCAGGCCTATAATAAAATAACTACTTTTAAAAGAAAATTAGATTTTTGGATCATTTGCATTGGTAAGAAAGAAATAGAAAGTTTTACGTTACTCACTGAGTTTGTTAGCGAAAACGACTCAGAAATGTTTGAAGATAATGTGTTTGAAGAATTGGTCCAATATCTCAGTTCGATGCGCGCATCTTTTGAAAAGTATTTTCCCGAAGAACACAATACAAAAATTAAAGTGAACTCCTGGATTCATAATCCTTTTTTACCCAACTTGGAAAAGCCTGAAAACATGTCAAATGAGATATATGAATCTCTTTTAGAAATGTCATCAGACACAAGTATGGAGTCATTGTTCAAAACGACGCCTCTTAATGATTTTTGGTGCAGAATCCAAGATGAATATGCAATGCTTGGCCAAATGGCTCTGGATATTCTTCTCCCGTTCCCAACTACATATTTGTGCGAAACAGGATTCTCTACCTACGCAGCCACGAAAACAAAATATCGCAATAGACTGGACGCCGAAGCTGATATGAGACTCCAACTTTCTTCCATCAAACCTGATATCAAGCAATTGATGAAAAATAAAAAACAGTTTCATACCTCCCACTAGTTAGATTTTTTCTTTTTTAATGTTTTCTATTATTGTCCTTACCAAGTGGTGAAGTAAATAATAATTAGTAACGGATACATTGTACTTTTATTATGCTGATTAATATAGAATACACTTATAAAAATAATTGTTTTATTGTAGGGTTCCATCAAGTATTTTGCTTCCCAAAAGGGTTCCGTCATTTAAAAAGTTTGAGAACCACTGCTCTAAACAATAAGGTGTAAAATGTGAACTCCTAACAAGTTACAGGACACTTTCTTTTATAATGGGTAAGTATCTGTTGTTGTTTAACTGAATATATGACTAATTGTTTGAATAAGGGTATTTCCATGTAAAAATAATAATATTTACGTTGGTTCGGTCGGTTGGTCTCGTGGTTGGGGTAAAGACGAACCTCACGCAATTTCTCGATTACTACGAGCGGTAGTAAACCCTGCTCTGAATCAAAACAAGGAACAGTAGAGTTTGTAGCAGTGTTAGAAAAAAAAGCGGACAAGTGCGAGTCTAACTCCTCTACAGAAAGTTCCGTACAAATTTCTAGGTACACAACATAAACGACCATATCTTTTTTTACGTTAACTTAGAAAGTATTTTTATTTCACAGCTTCAAGGGACAGTAGACCAACATTTATTATATACATTTACTTACCAACACTTACGATTCGGATTTCTGGCAAATGTCAAATATAAAATACTGGCTGCTTCTACAGACATAGCGATATTCTGCCATGTAATGCCGTAATGCATATCAAACTAATATCTAAAATGGCTGCTACCAAAATTAGAAGTGAGATTTTATTTTACAGAATCATCCTGCTGAATATATAGAAAAATAAAAATTATTACTATATAGAATCAATTTTAACTCGATACTTCCGACATAAAGAGTCTTGACAGACAGAAAAATAAACGGCCTTATGTTTTGTATACGTTAACAGACAAGTCACAGCTTCAAGGGAACGTATATAGATATCAGTATATGGTTTAAATTTCAACTTCTTACCTCTACGTATTCTCGAGACAGTCTTGACAAACAGACAGACGAATAAAAAAGTGATCTTATAAGGGTTCTGTTTTTTCCTTTTGAGGTACAGAACCTTAATAACAAATTAAAAAAAGATAAATTTGAGGATTGTAAATTGTCCGACCATCATACAAATTGAGTCTCGAATATATTAATCTCACAGTAGGAATGTCTTGGGTGAACATGTTCTACTTCTACGTCATGCACTGTGACATCGGTACGTGCAACATTGAGAAACATTAAAGGAAAGAGTAAAATTTTACGATCTTGAGAAGGGATGTCTTCGAACATAATACCGTCCGTGAATTTATGGAAATGACAGTTTTCGCAAATTATGTTCCACTCTTCTCTGATGGTTTTGGACTTGGTGTAAATAATGCCGCCTCATGGAAAGCGGTAACTGTAGCCCATAGATGCTGAACCTATTACTCGCGCCGTTGCCTTCCCTGACCCAATTTCCTAACCCCGTGGAGCCCTTTTTTTGTGACGCAGGCAAAACCTCTATTTACAGACGATGGCGCCTTTAAGAGGCACACCGCCAAACGGACCTCACACCTGGCTCCCGAAAGCCTTACGAGCCCCCGCAGTGGCTGCCCACTGAGGACCCCGTAACTCTTACGAAAGCTTTACGGCATAATTTCCGCTAAAACTGCTAAGCTGCTAAGTGTGAAACCGCGGGATCCCCGTTTAGTGATTCTGCCGCGTCTCCGCACCCAACCAGGGTTTCTCCGGGGGTATTGCGGGGACCCCGCTACATGCGCAGGATGGCCCGCGCGAACCCCGTGGAGCCCTGGAACCTTACTCACCGACACAAACACAACACCCACCAAATGGTAGTTTATTTTACTGTGGTCTTCTGTAAGGTGGAGGTTACTTCCCCAGGCGGGCGCTCCAATTCGAGCGGAAATCGGCTTTGCTTTTTTGCTTGTTTTTTTGCTTCTTCCTCTCTTTTTATTGCGATACTATTGAACAATGATTGTTGAACCGAGCTTTTACTATTTTCTCGGTAAGATAAAGAAAGCTATGCCACCCTTCCGAAATTTTATTGTTTCAGCGGATATAAAAATCAAGATTAACGAGAAAGTCACAAGATGTAAAATTTTACAACCTTCGTGTAATAGATATTTTGGCCGTTACCGTTCATTGATATTTTTATTGGGTTGTTTTACAGACATGGAAATCTATTCAAGTAGATATGTATAGTAAGGGAGGTCTTCGCTAACTATAGCTAACGGTCGGCATACAAAAAGTCTTATGTACAAGAGTAGGCAGATTGCCTCCGCATTTTAGCAAAAATCCTTAATATCGAATTCAGACATATCAATGAATTTTAATTTTAATGGTTGACACCGTGAAGAGTCGTCTTAGTCTGATGCTATCGCTCTGAAAGTGATTTTAATGGTCGTAACCAATAATGTATAATACATAGATAGGTTATTGCATTTTTAAGGTACAAGTAGTCGCCGCCCCAACTTCCCTTGGCAACAGCCGCCAATTGAGAGCTGTAAAGTAGTCTCTTTCGCTCTTATGCATACAGTAGATTACACCTCGCTCTTGAGCCTCCACGTGTCAACGGTGTCAGCCAGTTGCTGACCATAATAGGTAAGCACTAAATATTTTTAAAATAATTTCTTTAAAACTGTACTTACTGACTCAACTGTCACATTCTTTTTGTCTCTAATAGATCCCGTGTAATTTGTGTACTATCTAAAAACAAACATAGAGCTTTTTGGCTAGACGCGACAGAATCCCTAAACGGGGATCCCGCGGTTTCGCACTTAGCAGCTTAGAGGGTTTCCGCAGGGTTTTTCAGCTGATATTATACCGTTAAGCGCCCGTAAGAGTTATGGGGTCCTCAGCGGGTAGTCACCGCGGGGGCCCGTAAGGCTTGCGGGAGCCAGGTGTAAGGTCCGTTCGGAGGTGTGCCTAGTAAAGGCGCCGTCGTCTGTAAATAGAGGTTTTACTTGCGTCACAAAAAAGGGCTTTTTGGCTGGAAAAACATAAAATATAATTACACATTGTAGCGAACTGTAGCCGAGGCGAGAGAGCGTGCCCGACTGAATGCAAGTCGGGCAATTACCTGACTTTCGTATTGCCATATTAGAAGTGTGTATGACGTATCTATAACTATAAAACATCAGAGGTCGTAGCCAACGATATTAAAAACCCCGAAAGGGATCGTCACCGTATCAACTCGAGCCGTTCAGTATTCTTTGTATGAAACTCCCTACTGCAACGCACACTAATCGGAATTGCCTCGCCTCGGACAAGCAAGTGTCCTGAGGCGAGGCGATTACGTAACGATTACGATTGCGGTGAAAATATCTTTTCGAGTTGATATGTCTGCTACGACCTTAAACCGACTTAACTTCAGTTTATAAAATCATTTACCGCTTTTACGCAGGTTTAATATTTTTATTGTAATGAATAAACAGCAAGATTTTTAAGTCAACAGAAACAATTTTACGAATAAAATATCTAAGTCCTGGTTTCATATATGGGCTGGTCTTTCAGCCGTATTGCTCTATGGGCTAGTCCGTTTTTTTCTGATACTCGAGTAAATCGTCTTCTAGTAAATCGTTCTTCTAATATAAATTTGACGTAACTGAGGAAGGCCTAAGAGCCGGCGTTCCGTAGGCTTACGGTCTCCATATTAATGCTACTCGTAGGTATATTACTTCGCCTGCCGAAGGTGAAAAGGGGATTCACTATTCCCATCGTTGGTTCCTTTGGGAACGCCGAGAAGTTGAAAAGCTTGAAAATTTAATTTTAAAAACGTGATTATGTCTGCGTTTTTGGTATCATAATATAGATATATTTTTACGTATTGAGTTCAGCACGAAATCTTCAGTTATGGCACTACTGTAGAAATGACTCACTCAACCTACATACGTTAGCAAAAGCTGTATAAAGATTCCATGATGGACTTGTGCTATTAATCAGATGGCATGCAAACAAACAGTGGTCATCCATTCGGCACATCTGCATTCATTCAAATAGCCTACTCCAGGAGACCGGCAACAAAAAATTGCCTAAAGATATGAGTTTTGTAGAAATACCACAGAACTTTGGAGAACCTTAGAAATTCCCTCTCTGCTTCAAGTGACATAGTGATTATATGTTGGAGTGAAGACTCGCATTCCACCTGGAAATCTACTAGATAACTGGAACCACTCGCCAGTTCTCGGCTTGAGCTATGGATCGCACCTTAGGCGTCGTCCTAATTGGCAACGATCGTACGATAACACGATGCGTTCTTGTCGTGCGATGATTTTCAAACACAGATTTTTTCAGAGGTATCCTAATACGAGCTGAATTAGGACACAGGTAAGCCGTCGCACTAGCACGGGTACATTATTTTTATCGCACAAAGAGATTGCATTGCACGTGATTGTTAATTATTTCTTTCGGGTATATGAATTGATCAAGAAGTAATATGATAAAATGACAAAAACACATAGAATAACAAAAGCGTTACTAACAATTAAACTTACACACATTGCACACATAAATTCTATGTTATTCACCTTTAAACTTTTCATTAAATGTGTCGCTATTAAAATTTTTCTATGTACATATCAATAGATACATCTGTCTTTTTATCAAATTCATTAAAGTCGGTCGGTGATTTAGGCATAAAAACTTTACGGTTACACAAACAAACTTATTTCGAGTTACTAATATTCATTATCATCATCTGGCTATTAATGTCCCTACTGCAGGGGCACAAGCCTTAAACCCTACATAATAATATGTAATAGACAGAGTGGGCCGTGAAGTGACCTACCACGTGGACTCAGTGCGGTTTTTGGGATGCTAACTTCTACAGATGCAGCCGAAACTATTGGATAACGTGTCTTCCGAAGCATGGAGGAGCTCGAGATAATAATTTTTGGCCGCCCATCCGATGACCGACTATTGCGAAAGTTGCATAACTATCACGATCGCAGGTCGAATGCCCCACACAGGAGCTCTTCTATTTTGTCGAGTTATTGATATTAGTATGGATAAAATGAGATGATGACACTCTCCTCGGCTAAATGTAGAATGCAGAGCGGTGGTATGAACGGCTTTAGTTTGCCCATAAATTGTGTTTTATCGTTCAAGTTTTTCTGTAATTATTGTAGTCGGTCGCACAAACAATTCCAAACTAAACAATGCCCAACTTTAATCGTATTATTAATTTATTAAACGTCCCGTTTAAACTTTCTTTTATTCAAAGAACAATTACTATACATTTTATTTTCTCATATTGAGCACCATTGAGGCCCAGTCAGAATAGGGATGGTGACCAGATATGATGATTTACTTCATTTTCTGCGTAGTGAGTTGTATCGAGTAGATTATTATCAAAAAATATTGGACATGTATTTTTTTCTTTATTCAAAAAATCAAAAATATACATTGATTTGAAATGTAACATTACGTCACTTTTTGGTACAATTTAGACGTGCTTTATTTTCGTAATTTTTTCGTTGATTGATAAATGAAAAACTAAGTTTCCATTCTTTTTTGATTGTGTAACGGACTAAAATAGGATTTCGTTAAATTTACCCCGTCATCATCCCTATACCAGCGCTCTCATTGTCAGGGACATGTTTAATGACGTATCACACTCACGTTAGTATTATGCTTAAGCAGGGTCCTGATTGACCATCAAAATAAAATATATATCTTATCATAAAATTTTAAATTAACTCTTTTGTACAGTCAAACTTTTTTCCTTCAACCAATACAGGTATTATAATACTTAGTTTTTCATTTATCAATCAACGAAAAAATTACGTAAATAAAGCACGTCAAGATCTAAAATGCTTTTGCTGGCTTTTCTTACTTCATATGTCAATTGATGGTCAAAGCCATTTTAGTGTTACTTGATGTGTATCAGGTTGTACATGCCTACGGTAACCTTTAATTATGTAAAAGCCCCCAGAAAGCGAACCGATTGCGAGCTCCAAGGGAACTCCTAAAAGCGGTCGTCAAATTCAAAAATAGCGGAGGTTTAAGCTGTTTAGCGGGGTCCCTGTGAATAATTAACGGCGGTTGGAGCCGCGGTTAACTCACGAGTCGTTAAGCCCAACAGAGTAGAAGCAGCCTTCTTTATTATTTAAAAATATATTTTTATACTAAGTAATAAGAAGTATGAAAAAATGCGTAGGCTTCAGAATTTTCCATCTAATTGGAGCGCATATATGAGTGAGTATTACAGTATGCTCCACTTGACAGCAGCCTGATAGCATTGTGTTGTGTTATTTTTTATAGATAGCTCCGACAAATGACTCCACCCCACCTAATGGATGTTAAGTGAAGGTGAAGTCCAGACGCGAAGATAGCTGCTGTATCACAGCAGTTCTACCTGCCACACCAGCCATCCTCACCCTGCCGGCCTGCATGTTGCTTCTTCACGCCTCTTTTAAAGGATCCCAGGTTGTAAGAGGGAGGGAACACGTAAAGCGAGCGCGGTTCGATTTTCGGATAGTGCGACAAAGAAATGAGTCACCAAATTTCTTTGTATTCGTTGGAATTTTGGCCACAGTTAAACTGTGACAACGTAGGCCAGCGCGCGTGGTCCTCTGAAGGAAAGGGGAAGGTGGAAGTAGTTAGTTAGTAGAAGTATTGTAGCAAGTAAGGTAGATAGAGTTCTACGTGGTAAGGGAATTGCATTCCACAGGGTAAGGTGGAAGAATGTCTACGGTTCAGCTATGTTTAGCAAAAAAACTTTAGCAGTGTCATCTTTACAAACCATAGAAGGTTAGGTTAGGTTAGAAACCTTAAGTGTTCTGGAATGGGAAAAAAGAGCAAAATAAAGTTTGGGTATATTTTTCTGGAGATTCTGTAAAATCGCGCTTTATATGCGCTGTGTTATAGATAGTTGCCATAATGTTTTAATGAAATCTTCTGGAATATCTTACGGTGCGGTTTATTTTCCATCTGCAGCATTACTGCTTTTATGTCCTTAGGTTTGAATATTGAATTATCAAAGGGAATGGATTACGTATTCTTAGTTTTTAACAACTTTCAATGGCGGCGTAATATGTTATTATTTATGAATCGGTCGTATGTAAACATTGCAGGTAAATTCTACCTTAAACCGTAGACTAATACGAACCGCTCTCCTTCCATATATAATTCACGTGGTTTTTTTAGCCGTCACTCTGTGTTTAACTTGGACCTGAGCTTTGTAATAAAGGTTTCGTATTAAATAATATAGTGGTTGACTGCGAATAACAGAAGAGCGCTTCTCATTGTATACACATGTGATTAAAATCTGCTTTTTAATTTTAATGTGGACTTACTCTTGGAATGTAAACGTGGGATGTATACCTTATTCCTCCTTAAGAAATTGAGATTTTCTAAAGAGGGAGAGATTTTCTGTACTTTTATCACTGATGCTCTGAAAGTAGCTAGTATTAAAACGAAATATATGGCTTGTAAATTCGGTTGTAGTTTCAGATGACTCTGTACGTTTTACATTATAGTCCACCAAAAAGCGAGACGTGAATCCATATTTCGGTGTGAATGCATAGGCCATTCAAGTTCAACAAAGTTTATATGTAAAACAATGTCTTCGATCGCTTTGAGATATAAATTACTTTGAAGAGCACAAACAAAATGGACAAGATCATAAGTTCAGGCAAAATTAACACTCCTTACAATTTTATTGAATAATAAAATATTGATTACCTTATATTATAGTATTGTTCGGTGCATAACCGAACATTTATATTTTGCTTATTAATTATTTTGCAATACTTAACACCGTCACGGCGCCTGGCTTAATTTAGGTCATTAGCCGCGGTGCAAATATAAATTATTATATTTAACCATTGAACTCTTATTAAAGCGCCGATGTGGAGCTGTCAGTCTTTTTTTATACGGACGTGGGTTGTAGCTAAGTGACTGAAAAAATACATAATGAACGTACCGTAAGTGCCTACCTAGTACCGATTTCTCTAACAACAGGGTTTTTTTCATGTTATAGGGGGCATACGAGCAGACGGCTCACCTGATGGTAAGTGATCACCGTCGCCCATGGACACTTGCAACGCCAGTATCACAAATGCGATGCCGCCCTTTAAGAAAGGATTACGCTCTTTTTTTGAAGGTTTTTGGGTCGTATTGGTCCGGAAACACTGCTGGCGACAATATATTCCACAGTTTTGTCGTACGTGGTAAAGAATTTCGATAAAAATGCACAGTTGTGGATAGCCACGCATCAAGATGATGGGGATGAAATTTTTGTTGCGATGTACGATGGCGAAATGCAGCATGGTGGAGAAGCATGAGAACAACGAATTAAAAATTTCTATTTCGTTGCATGAGTTAGCATTAATATTGTAGACAGATCTAATTCCTTCCTATGATCATAAAAATATTTGAGGGTATTGAGGGTATCGTGGACGATATCGATGGGTGACTAAAAATAATTATCTCGAGTGCCTCCGTGCTTCGGAAGGCACGTTGTGACGAAATACCAATATCGGCTGCATCTACAGTCGTTAGCATCCACAAATCTGCACTGGGCCCGCGTGGTGGGTCATGGCTCATGGCCCAATGTCCCTATTCTATACGTCCGAAAGGACTGAGCCCCAGCAGTCAGACCATTAATAGACTGGTGATGATGATTAGGTACCTGACAAGCTCGATAGTGTAAGCGATAAACATATTCGGTATGCGATCATGAAACTTAAGCAACTTTTGCAATTCATCGTTCATCGGAAAGGTGACTAAATATTCATCACGAGCTATTCCGTGCTGCATCTGCAGTCCCAGTGGACCATCGCCCAATCTCCCTTTTCCACGAATGGGAAAGGCGTGTGCCCCAGCAGTGCAGACATCATTAGGCTAATGATGGTGATGATTAAGGGGCTCGCACGTAGGGTGCCAAATTGCAAACTCAAGGAACACTTTATGCCTATGGAATGCAGAAAAACAAATAATGGAGAAGGGGCTCTAATGAAGTGTTAGAATTCTATTTGGTGGCAGGTACAAGAGTTTTTTTTTAACTCACACCAATTAGTCTAGCCCCAAAGTAAGCACTGTAAGGCTTGTGTTATGGGATACTACGGTAACGGATAGAATATATATATTGTACATATATAAGTATATATATATATAGAAATAAATATTAAACATCCATGACTGGAGTACAAATGCAGTATTCATCACACAAACATCTGCCCCCACCGGGATTCGTTTTCGAGGAGGAGGAGGAGTTTTCTATAGGTCAATTTGATTAAAGTACATCAAGGACATCCCATCGGAACTCCTGAATATACAATAAAGCTAAACATATAAACTAAAATAAAAAAGGCTTTTATTTAACATTGAACAGTTTCGTAGAACATTGCGGAGTTCAAATGTTTTTACATAAAGAACCTGTGTTTTTACTGCAGTATTTACCATAGAACGCGCGTATTTTTCAGCGCACCGTGTGCTTGGATTCTTTTTTACACATCTCCCTGGAAAACTGGTGAGCGGTTAGAAAAGTGTCTTTTTTGTTTAGCATAGCTAAAAACTTCTGCGTACTATGTGGATTTCAGCTTCTAGGAAATTACTATACTCCTGAAACGCTTGAGTGGGGTCGAGTCAACATACTGATCACATTAGCCACCCTTACCTTCATCATCATCAGCCTATTACTGTCCCCTCTGTTGGAAATTGAATAAAATTTTGACAGTTAAAATGGTTAAGGTTTCATATTTGCAAAATAATTGAGTTAACGCGGGGTGGATAAAAACATAAGTTATTTTTGCTGGAATAATTCTTAATCATGCTCGGAATTAGCTGCTAAAGATTCTCAGGTAACTAAAAATTCGCGGTGTGTATGGAGATGGATCTTATTTGCTCATTACTATGTGTTGAAGTGAGTAAATTAACATACTTAATCCATTGAGATTTAAATACTTAATCCATGATTTACACTGATATAAATATTAATCTCACATGTTTGCTAAAAATTTTATCGTCACAGTTGGAATGGGAAAATGCTCGGTATCAAACTTTAGCGATGTATATGTATAGTCGTTTTGAAGGAAGTAAGTTTTAACATTTATCTGTTACGTCTTTTACGTAAAGAAAACTTTTTCTCCAAATAAATTCAATCGAATTGGAGCATCCGTCTGAGGAAATAACCCCCACCTTACAGGAGACCACAGTAAAATAACACTAAAAACTTTAAAGCAACATTGTTTGAGCTGCTCGATTCTCATTAATTCCGCATTATTATTGCTACTATTATTATTTTTTGTATCAATTTGACGTTACATTATTATTTTTGCATCAATTTGACATACATTATTAATTTTAAATCACATTGATTATTAATTCCATTTATTATTATTGATTATTAATTAATTATGGTTTAGAATTCATGGACGAAAATATTTTTGGATAACCCTAATATCTTGTCAAGCATACATAATAATAATAACGCGATACTCAGAAACACAGAAAAACACGCACCAATTTTAAGTTTCATGAATTCGGTAGAAGAGAAAGTGGGTTAGGCGTCATGTATGACGTAGTAAAAATGGTGTTAAATTCCAGGCCATATACGTTTTATGGAACAGCCCCCAAAACATTATCTTGTTTATATGACAATACACGGCCCTTGTAGCTTTTTATCGGGCAATATTGTCTCAGTTTACACACATTAAGTGTCTTTCACGAACGCTTGGTAACTATGACCGTTTGTTTGTTCCTGTTTTTCCTGTTTTAATATGCCGATCACGAATAAATATAAATGGACATTTTTAATATGAACAAGGAACTCGTAGGCGGAGGTAATTAGTCCGTTTGACCTGCAATCATGAAAGTTAAGCAACTTTCACAATGGTCAGCCATTTGATGGGTGATAAAAAAACTAATTATTTTGAGTTCCACCCTGCTATCCGCACTAGGCTCGCGTTGTAGGTCACGGCCCAATCTCCCTATTCCAGCCTCCACCCCAAAGGCGCATTATTATCGGTCTATCATATCGGTTGCGTTATTGCGATATCTGTTTTTAGTACATTATGTATGAAAACGGCTACGAAGTTACACAATGCTGCGATAATGACGACGCAATAGAAGTATGACGAAATATTGCAATAACGCATCCAATATTATCGACCCATAATAACGCGCCTAGGGGTGGGAGGCTTAAAACCGTTGCCAAATATTTATCTATAAAGAACAAATAAACATTATAGCTATTAACTGGATGGAACCATGTACCTTGTTTTTTACGAGTCGCCGATATTTCGGCACTGTTGCAAGCGCCATGATCACGGAGTAACTGACAACATGGTAACAGTCCCGTTAATAGCTATAATGTTAGTTACCATGAAAGTTTAAAACAAAAAGAATAAAATTGAAAAGTATTGTTGAGGTAGATTTTATTGTCGTCATTACTATTTCTTTGGCAAAATATTTATTCCCATATCCTCCTGACACCTGGCGTCCTTTACAAAGTGCTAAATAAACCGTATTCTAAAGACCTAATATTTTTAAACTTCTTATTTCGACAACGGACGACCGACCTTCAGTTAGCATGAATTCCAGAGTGTTTGTTATTAATTATGTAAGGCACTTGCAATAAATGTACTTTTTTGTAAAAAAATGTTTTACTACTTAATTAATAATAATAATTTGTTATACTCAATGTATTCATCAGTGTTTTATTGAACAGGAAAGGTGTCGGCCTTTACAATAAAAAATGTTTAATGCTTTGTAAAGTTCATTCGACCATAGTGGCAAGAGATTTTATTAAAGCTTGGGTGTCAAGAGGTATTAAAGAATCAAATGTGGCTTTATCGTAATTATATATACTTTAGTCAATTAATTTCAACATAATAACGTTGTCAACTTGTTTCGTAATTACAATGTTGTGAGTCAACAGTGTCACAGGCAGGTCCATAAAACTAAATTTAATTATCGCGAAGAAAGCTTGACATTTTGTAGAAGGAGCGACTGAGAATAATTAATTTCAACTTGGAAACGCCTTGCGCTAATTGGAGAGGCTACGTGTCTCTTTGAATAAGCCAAACTCGAATCACAGGAGTTCCACAGGGAGCCACGTTGGGGCCAATAAAGTTGTTAGCAGTTCGTTATCTTCGTGAGTCACTAATTAATATGATATTGAGTCATTGATTTTACTTGTATAATATGCATTGACTTTGTATCGTCTAACTAGTAATAGACTTAATTAAAGTTAATAAGTTATTTGAGAGCTTTGTATGCTCTCAGTTTTGCAAAAATCGAATATATCATGATGAATGATCTTCGCTATTGTAGTACAGAAAATATTATGATGATGATGATGATATGAGAATGAAAATGTTATAAAAAATACTTTTAAGTAGCTACTACGCAAATCAAGTTTTTCAGCGCAGAATCTAAAACAAACATGAAATCTAAGCATCTCAATATATTACCATAATAATTGATTTTCCCATTATATCAGAGAGGCTTGTAATCTAATAAATTAATATTTTATTTGTAACTAACAATTTCGCAAATACCTAATTAAGCTTGCTGTTAAATCAAATGTCAAAGTCAAGCGTCATTTAATATTTAAAAATTCTGAAGAATGCATGAACCTTTAATTGGAGTGGAGGAGAGCCTTTGAAAATAATTAATTAAAATTTAACAGTCGTTGCCCTAATTGGACTAAAACGTTTACATTAAAAGTGTGAAAAGGGGTTTTACAGGGAATTGTGTCGAATTTTAAATTGACCTTTGAGATGATAACGTTAGTATGATTGTTATTATTAATACTATGGAGTTCCGTGGCGTAGTAATTAGAGCTTTCGGTCTGCCCTGCGATCGCACAAGTTAAGCAACATTAGCAATAGCTGATGATAGGATGGGTGACAATAAAATCTCGTGACTTTGCTTTGAAAGGCAAGTTAAATCGTTTGTCCCGGTTGCATCTTTAGTCGCTAGCTCCCATCATCATCAGCCTATTAATTTCCTCAATACAAGGTCACAGGGCTTCTCTATGGATGAAATAGGAGGATTGGACTGGCACCGCGCGGGCCCAGTGCGGATTGGCAGGTGCTAACGACTGTAGATGCAGCCGCGACTAACGGCTTAATGTGCCTTCCGAAGCACGGAGGAGCTCGAGATAATAAGTTTTGGTCACCCATTCAATGACCGACCATTGCGAAAGTTGCTTAACTTTCATGATTGTAGGCCGAATGCGCTAACCACCAGATCGAGCTACGCTAGCACCCACGCATTTCAAACTACTGGCCATAACATATTTTTATAGATTCGCAAAATGTAAATTTCAATTATAATTTTAATAATGGTGAATAATTGAAGTTTTCCCCCGTCGCCACGCCGTCATTCTATCGTCGGGGACAAACTTCCCGAACATAAGAAATGAAATATGAATATGTAAATTCAGTAGTTTCAGCATAATAATGCAAAAAGGTTGTTTGAAGCAGCATAATTATTGATGTCACTTCTAATTATAAAGGTTATTGGCACTTGCATTATTAAATCAAATTAAAATTAAAACTAATCGTGTTAAGACATCTTTGACAATTGTTTCATTTCAAATACAGGTCAAAGAACAAAATATATTTGTTTTTAATTTAATTTTAGAATTTTGGTGTATGTCCATGGGCAGCTTAATGCTTATCCCACTCCTGCGTGACGAAGCTTCGGATGGTTTTAGTACTAAAATGCGAACATTAGCTTTCGTATCTTGAATTAAGTAAGCTCCTTCAGCTGCACATGCAAGTTTATCGTCTCCTAGAACCTCATATATGCGTGTAAATTACAGTCCAGTCAAGTCTATAGATACCTAATGACAGAACTAATTCAAATTTCGAACGCTAATTTTAGCTCATTTAGTACCAAATTTCGCCACGCGAAGCTTCGTCGCGCAGGTGAAGGAAGAGCATAAGAATAAATTAACTCACTGAAATTATCCAAGTACTGTATAATGCTTGAAAATTGTTGGCTGCCATTGTGCAGTTAAATCTATGAGACAAAGGTTGGCCAACAATGAAGGAACAAGGTCAGAGTCGGAGCTTTAAGTTACTTGGAAATGAGATTTTTACTTTTAAGGCTCCATTCGTAATAGCTTCGAGAATAATAAGCCTTAATATAAGCTAAATATTAAAAGTTTATTAAAATCTCTCTCATTATAATACTGGGTACTTTTTTGAAGTGACAACTGCTTTAGCGGCGTAGTACACTTTTTTTTTGTATGGGTAAAAAATTTTAGACTCGCGTCGGTAACAAAATGTAATTTCACGTTACTATTGTAATGTGTTAAAACGGTCATCATAACATTTTCCCACGTAACTATAAAAAAAGAGTAATTGTACTAATATACGCCCGCAACATCGTCTGCTTTAAAAAATGCTTACCCATATAAACTCTTAACCCCTATTTCACCCCCTTTAAGGATGGTTTCTGGGATAAACTAATTAAATCCTATTTCCTTCCTCGGGACCCAAACTATCTCTGTACCATTTTCATGAAAATCGGTACAGCTGTTTAATCGTGAACAGGTAACAGACTAATTTTCATTTATAACATTAGTAAGTAAGTATGGATTAGGTTTTATTATCACAGTCGTACTATTATTAAAAATACGAAATTATCTGTCTGTTTTGGCTGTTTGTCATGCTTACTTGCCTAAACGGCTGAACCAACCCTAATGAATTTTGGGTTTGAGTTATAAAAACATTAGAGAAGGAGGTCACATTGTGCCGCGAAATTTTGTATTTGTGACGATAACAAAGATTATTATGTCTTTGGACTTTATGGGAAAAATGACATGCCAAGGTAATGTCTTAGTTTTTTGTCTGTTTTTACAGGCTGCTTCGTTTGATTATATATTATTTTAACGAGTTTTACGATAGGAAAGCCGATAAAAATAAAACTGTTGAAAAGAAGGACTGATTAGAAAGTAGTTAGTAAAATACTTGCTCAGAATTTATGTAATTATTAGCAATAATATTTTGTAAGTTAGGAACTTACCGAAGTATTTGTTACTGTTTTTGTTCACGCAAAAAAAGTGCAAAGGCACTGGCTGCGTTTCACAGTAGTCCCTGAGCGGAGAACTTAAAAAAAATGACCAATGATATGCCTAAAAAAACACATCTCATTTTCGCGTCGCTTCGCTTCGGTGGCATCTTATAAGCGGCGTTGAGATCAGTTAGAGTTAAAAGTATAGCTCACGAACTAAGGCCATATCGGAGCGGTATCGTGTTTGCATGGCGGCTCCAGCAGTGGTCTGGCAAAGTCAGGTTAACACGTGGACTGATCGCATCATGACACACAATAAAATTGGAAAGGTTGTTGACTTTCAATATATTGGACGAAACATAGTAATATTTTATTTTACCGTATTATAATAATAAGTCTCTATCTAGGACGTCCACGTGGCAGCTTTATTGCGAAGTAAATGCATTTTTTTCAATAGGCGCACCTATTGAATTAAATGTGATTCATGTAACTTGATTTCTTTACAAAAGATGTCGCTAAGTGCGCTTAAACGTGATTCATGTAAGTTGATTTGTCTGAGAGATAATTACTTTTTTAATGTAATATAAATTGTCTTTTTTGTGTACGATAGCGCAATGAATAAATATTGTATTCTACCATATACATGATAGTACTTTTATACTGATAATTAAAGCAATTCGTGCAAAATTATCCCCTAACCATTCCAAAATATCAAAAATGCACAACGTTAATATTCAAGTTTTCACTTCTGCCGGTACTCCCGGAGTGCAACCCGTCGTTTTTTTTTAATTTATGAATATATATAATATTATTACACAATTCGGAAAAGATAAGCAGATGAAGCTCTCGAAGTCCTCGTATGTTTGGAGGCCAAAGGCCAGTTACTTTTAGTAGAGGCCCAAGCGGAGATTTAGGAATTTACTCGACGGCGGCAAAATAACATAAGGGGGGCAAATTTGCACCTTGTGAAGTACTCCCACCATACTGAGCCCTTTGTGAAGGAACGAATTTCTATGGCACCAAAAAATCAACTAACGCCCAGGGGGCCATTCGCCTAACGGAAATGCTATGGAAAACGATAACGCTTTTGATTTTATTATTTATTTCTGACCGCCGAAGGTTTCCAAATACCTCACGCTCATTTTCTTTAATATTGTTATTACCAATGCAAAAGAAAAAAAAGCGCGAGGCATTTGAAAACCTCAGGCGGCTAGAAATAACAAAATGAAATCGTAAGAGTTAGCGATTTCCAAAGCCTTTACGTTAGGCGAATGCCCCCCTGGACTTTTTTTGCCTTCAAATCGTCGGTCTTTTGAATATACTCTACTACTAGGATTTTTTCGCATCGTAAAGAAAAATACTTAACACCTACAACTGAAACTCACTAGTTATCATCATTGATGATTTGTATTAAATAGCTGTGGTACTCATACAGAAACAATTTTACAATCCATAAAACTAATTTATATTCTGCTTCCCCGAAATGGATTCGCTTCAATCTGTATTTACGAATATATTAATCAATATCGTTTATAAATGGTCAATAAAATTTTAATAAGCCTCTTGGTATTCAAGCTTTACCATCTGCATTAAGCGATATTTCATTGAAATGCGCTAGGAATGCTGAAATGGTGGCTAGCGGCGATGCCAGAAGGTATTTAATGGCACTTTGGAACAATAAATTTAGGCAGTGCTCGAATACAGTAAATCAAGTTTCCTGGCAGTCTGGCACATCATCATACACACCTCTTTGGGTTACAATTAGTGATGCTTGTCGTTAGTGCACTATCGATATACTATATCCATTGCTTAGTAAACCTGTCGATATGTTGAGTAGATCCGATAACGCATCAATTTATAAATCATCACTAGCCTTTTAATGCCCTCACTATTATGGTAGTGATTAAGATATGCAGTATCCCACGCACATTTTTTTGCAGATCCGCATTCGTTATGCTAACGTCAGTTTCTATGGAAACTAAGCAGTGCCGCTATCGGATGTGAGAACAAACTAGCTTTTTCCAAATAAGCTACGACCTTTCGTTATGAATACTTTCTCGCCAGTTTTTCGTGCTTGGGGTACAGAGCTCTACGGAGCAGGAGACATGATGAGGGTAGACAACGTGCGAGTGATACCCTCTGGTATTGCAAACGTCTATAGAGCTTGGTGGCCGCTTACTATCAGACGGAAGCTCCGTATATAACATGCTTGTTTAATTCTTATTATAGATAATGATGTTATTGTTTAAATATCTAATTGTTTAGAAACCTTAAATAGTTAATTATATGTTTTTTAAAGGAATAATCTGCTCGATTTTATAAATCTTAAAATATATTTTTTTTTCTGGTAAAAATTATCTTTAACCTTAAATAGGTAAGTTTAGATTTATGCTAGGATATAATATTGCTACTTATAAGTAATTCGAAAAAAAACCTCTATGAACCCATTTACTTATAAAGCATACTTTTAACACTGTTATCATTACATTTCTGACAAATCTTAAGTGGAGTATCATGTTATGTTGTCGCCAATGTTATTTTGCTTAAAATTACCGGCATGTTTGTCGTGCGGCAGGTTAAATCACATTAAATCCGAAACATTTTACGGGCTGGTTGAGATAAAAATATAAGTTTAATATTTTTCGGATGTTCATTTTTCGTTTAATTTAAGTGGCTATTGTTTAAGTAGTTTACCCTTCAAGAACATTTTGTGTTTTGGTCAACTTCTGTGCAGAGCACAGGTTAATAAGTTAACTGAAGAATTTCTGCAGTTTATTTATTACTTTATTTTAATATATCTATTGAATCTGATGCTGCTGCAAAAGCATCAAACTCTGGAAAAATATTATTCAGATTCAGTCTTTGTACCTCGTGGCTATCAACATAGTTTAGTAGAATTTTAAGAAACATCACTATTCGCATCAGAGTGTGAAGCACTCAGATCACTTCAATGAACGCTCCATTAGAATTTTCTTAGCGCCCATGTTACTTTGGTAGCATGCACATAAAAGGATGGAATGGTGATCACTTGATTTCCTTAATTACTAACAAAATATTTTTCTTTTTTTGAGGAAATATGTCCCACCGAGAATATCACAAAAGCTGCCATAGAATAAAACTTGCGGCGTTTCATTTGTTAGAGATATCTTTGTGTAAAAGCGTCTGTAGATAGATGGACGTGCGTTTTGTTTAATCGGACCTTGTTTTAGCTGCTATTGTGCTGAGAAATTTCACAAGACTTGTCTTTTTGTGGAATGTATTTCATTTTACTTTATTCTATTATTCCGAAACTAATGAGCTAATTATATCATTTTCTTTTTCATTAAGGGTACAGGATTCAGAGGAATTTATATCAAACACGGCTGTTTGAATATCTAATTAAATATGGTATCATCGGTTTTAGGTATTTCGACATATTTAATTTCTGTTGTCCTGTGTTTTCTTTTGGCTTTCACGTCAACATGGTTATCGGTGTGAATCAAACCCTTCTCCTTATAGCCATGAAAACTTACTCACCAACAAAAACACCATCAAAATGCAGTGTTGTTTTACCCTGTTCTTCTGTAAGGTCGATTTTCTTCCCCAGACGGTCACTTCAACTGAAAAAAAAAGGAGACTCAAATTTGTATGGAGGGTGTTCTCCATACAAATTTAAGTCTCCTTTTCTTTTCAGTTGAAGAAATCTTCGGAAGACTCTAATTTTTTGGGACACAATTGAGAATTTTATTTTAACCCCGTTTTTTAATAGATAAATAGATAGATAAATAAACTTGCCATTTGCCAATAAATAATTTTATATTATTAATATAAATTATTAATATTAAATTATTTATTGATTTGAATAGAATTTATTTGATCCTTTGGCAACGAAAAATAGATAAATAAACTTTATATAAATAAATTATTTATTGGCAAATGGCAAGTTTATTTATCTATTTTTCGTTGCCAAAGGATCAAATAAATTCTATTCAAATCATTAAATAATTTAATATTAATAATTTATATTAATAATATAAAATTATTTATTGGCAAATGGCAAGTTTATTTATCTATTTTTCGTTGCCAAAGGATCAAATAAATTCTATTCAATAGGTAACTAAAGCAGTAATAATGATTCTATTCATCTTTCATTACATTATTAGGTTTTTTCTGGGTATTTTCTTTCAAGAAGAATCAATCATAAATTGGTTTAATAAGTAATAATAATAATAAGCTTTATTTATACAAGCATAAGAAACATTATGTCTCATAAACTATAGAAACCATTATAATATAAACTATAATAAATATAAGCTTACGAATATAAAAGACAATCTTTAGCATCTGCTGCCGAACTAGGATTTTCATCCTGTATTTAAGTTCACCGCGTTTTTACGAATATATGCATGACTGGACAAACTGAAATTAGCCATAGTTATTGAGTAGACATTATAAGCTGCTACACACTAAAAATATGATGTTACTTATGACAGGGTGGCCAAGAACCTTACAAAATTATTCAGTGTTCAAACAGGATTTCAAATTAACCAGAGATAAATAAAAAATTAAGAGTATCTGTTAATGTAATAACATAAAACAAGCTTTCAAAGATATATGTTTCATCGCTATCACGGGCATCTTGACCATATGCGGCACCCCGGTACGAAAACCAACAATGTACCTAATTTAAAGCAAGCTGTTCGACTTTAATTTAATTATCTTCATTAGCTCATTGTATTGTTAGCTCATTGTATTGTAAGTGAATTACAGTTACAGATTATCCTTAAAATAAAGAAATCATGAATAAATAAATGTATCTTATTTACTATGCCAAACAATATACATAGTGTTGAATACATTACAAATAAAAAAAAGAAACAAAATTACGCACATAAATATGAAGTAAAATGAAGTCAATGATAATTGTGAATGTCAAGTAATACAAAAAAATAAATTGACACTATTAATTTTAATCGGCAATAGATCTTGTCTTCATCATATGGGTCACATTGAGATACACCATATCTTAACATCTATAATATGAACTAGAATCACTGCCTACTACCTATTAATTGGCAAGGTCTCACATCCATATTCGATCCAGGCAAACAATATAACAGGCTTAATCAATGAGGCGGGCTGATTGGGGTGACGTAAATTGCACTGGCGTGTCAAATGGAAACTGGACAATCGCGCAACCGTAAATCCAATAACAATAATTACTGCCAGGGCTGCCAAACGAGCCAGGGATTTTATTATTGAAACATAACGCCGGTCGTCGGATCGACACTTAGGCTAATGACGCTCAGAATTGGCCCTATTGATTTTATTGTTGCAGGTTTCGTGGTCACGAACAGGACTTATGAAAATAGTCAGAGACGTGAAGTAAAATAAATATATTAAATATGTATGTTACCGGTAATCTGTTTAATTGGGCATTCTGTATTACGGCGAGTGTTCTGAGGAGATTCTTATTCCACCTTCCCCTTTCCTTCAAAGGATCACGCGCGCTGGCCTACTTTGACTACTTGTAGCCACTATTTCAACGCGTACAAAGAAGTTTGGTGACTCATTACATCCCTCTTACAACCTGGGATCCTTTACAAGAGGCGTAAAGAAGCAACATGCAGGCCGGCAGGGTGAGGATGGCTGGTGCGGCAGGTAGAACTGCTGTATCAGCTATCTTCGCGTCTGGACTTCACCGTCACTTAACATCAGGTGGGGTGGAGTCATTTATCTGACCTATCTATAAAAAAAATCTATACAATACCTAGGTACGTTGTATTGTATGAAATATTATTCATTTTATGCTTTGCCTAGGCATTCTATACAGTGCCGAATGCACAGACGGCAATGTGTGTAAAAGAAGTTGGCGAGTCGAGTTTTTCCTTGTTTTATTTATCTATCATCTATCAGGTGGCTGGCTCTTCGCCGGTCGCTAACGCGACACGTTCGCTTTGCTCGTTCGGCTCGTACTAAGTTTAGGTCACAACGCTAACTTAACCGAACGTTAATTGGTCTGTAGTATTATCGGTGAGAATAGGGATGATGACGGGACACAGTTAACGAAATCCTAATTAGTCCGTCAGTTAGATGATCAACAAATAATGGACACGTATTTTTTCTTTGGGATATCAACCAAAAAATGACAAAGTTATAGCGCGTCAAAGTTTGGGAGTAGGGGCTCGTGACGTCACTTTTTAGTGAATTTTCACTTAAAAGTGTACCAAAACGTGAAGTCATGCGACTTTTCAAATCAATATATCTCTGCAATGTTTATATTATGTCAAAAAAGAAAAAAATACGTGTCCAACTGATGATAATCATTTCATGATAATCTCTCTGATATTGATATTCAATCATGACATGATAATCTCTCTGATAAACGAAGAAAAAAAAATTAGTCATCATCCCTATTATAAAATGCATCCGTTATTATATACTCAACTTGATAGGCCAGGTTAGGTTTGATTAGGATAAAGACAGGCCAAATCTGTTTATTTTACACATTGCCCCAGGGCCAGTAGGTACTCTATACAGTCCCTAGGAATGGTATATATATTACCTATGCGATTTATAAAATGGAAATAATATATATAATATTTCATACATAGCCTAGGAGCCACAGGCATTTTATACATTGCCTAGTATAGAATAACTGAATTATACAGATTGCCGGTGACATGTATATTCTTTAAAAGCCTCATAAGGGGTTAGTGTGTTCAATTCGTAATTGAAAGTCAGGTGTATAATTAAAAGAAAATCCCTTACGCTGGCTCGCAGAGAGAGCAATTTTTTTTCGGTTTCTATCAGAGAAAATTGACATCAGGTCGCTCAAACAAAAGGAATGATGAGTAACTGTTTTTTCCCAGATTATCAAAAAGTATTGGATACGTATTTTTTCTTTATTCGCATAATCAAAACATCGACAGAGATTATTTGACAGGTCGCATGAAGTCACGTCGTGGTACAATTTTTACTTAGGAGTGACGTCATGAGCTGCCACTTCCAAACTTTGATACGCTTTATCTTTGTAAATTTTTGGTGGATTGACAAATAAAATATAAATGTCCATTATTTTTAAATAATCTTAATGTCAGAGTAAATAGAATTTCGTTTACTTTATCTCGTCGTCATCCGTATTAAGTTGGCATCAATATAATTTCAATTTAATTTATTTTAATACTTACTTACCTCTGGAATCTGCTATGTACAAGCGTGTTATTTTAAACTATTACTTTTATATTATTTTAAACTTTCATGGTCACTAACATTATAGTAATATAAGTTATTTACGGGATTGTTACCATGTACCTTGTTTTTAACGAGTTTCCGATATTTCGGCACTGTTGCAAGCGCCATGATCACGGAGTAACTGGTTACTCCAAGGTACATGGTAACAATCCCGTACAATAATACGGGTTTCCTAGTTAGCTGATTCAAACAGCAGACGGCAATGCAGTGGATTATTTTCTCTGGTTTCCAATAAAACTTGATATTGCTAACGGGTTTAGTTTTCAAAAGTGGTCTGTACGTATAACTTTTAATACAGCCAATTAAGTTCGCGCTTAAACGTTGACTGCACTACCGCCGCAGCAACTTCAAAGAAAATAGTTGAACTTAATATTTCTTATTAAAGTTAATTTAGTGTGATAACTTGGTGCCGTGTGCATCGTGTGTTTTTAAGGGTTCTGTATTACAAAAGAAAGAGACGAAACCTTGATACGGCCTTTTGATTTCGTCTGCCCAGGTCCCCGTTTCTTGAGCTTTTTTTTATTACGCAGGTAAAACCTGTATTTACAGACGTTGGCGCCCTTAAGGGGCACACCAACGAACGGACCTCACACCTAGCCTCTCCCAAGTCTCATAGGTGCGAAAAGGAGAAACCGTTAAGCAGTCCGCGCGGCTTACGAGCGCTTACGGCATACTATCCGCTAATAAAAATACAAAATTTCATAAAAATCGGTTAAGACGTTTCGGAGGAGTATAGTAACTAACATTGTGACACGAGAATTTTATATATAAGATTTAGTAGGTCTGAACTCGGTCTGAGAATCGGCTACTATATATTTTTTATACCCCTAAGTGATAAGGGTTGTCCACCAAACCAAACTTTTTATTTTTGGACAATAGTTTATATTTTTAGAATGTGGCATTAAAACTACATACAATCCTAAATTTTCACTCTTCTACCACCAGCCCCTATTTTTATGGCGGTACGAAGTTCGCTAGGTCAGCTAGTATTATATATATTTAAGGAAGGGCTCGATGACCCAAGTGATAAGCGCGTGCGGCTGCGATTGTTTAAGTTAAGCAACTTTCGCAGTGGTCGACCATTTGATGGGTGACCAAAAACTTACAGCCTCGGGCTCCCCCGTGCTAAGGAATGCGCGCTAAGCCGTTGTTCCAGGATGCATCTGCAGTCGTTACCACCCACTAATCTGCACTAAGCCCGCGGTGTGGGTCATGGCCCAATCTCCCTATTCCCTCCATAGGATGACTTGCGCCCCAGCAGTGGGAACATTAAAAGGTTGATGTTGATATATATAATATATATGTTTGTTGCAGGTGATGAATTCGTGTATCGGGATGCGTGGGGCGGCATCAGTCTTATGTTCGCGGCCAATCAGACCTCCAAGACTCTCATGCCTAACACCACTTTCGTAAGTACAAACTAACTAATTTTAAAGAAAATCTTGTATCGAAACATCTATAAACTAAATTAGAATTAAATTGGACTTCGCTTGTCGCGTAGTACACATGGACCAACAGCTTTGCACAACTATTTCTGCCACAGGTACATCATGTACCTGCTTTGAAAATTTTGTCCCCGTGGCACGTCTATGTAGTTGGTTCATGGGTACTTTACAAATCACTGATTCTCGAAGTACCCATGTACCAACCGAATTGCACAACCAGTTGTGCCAAAGGAAAATTGAGTCCCCGAGACCCGAGGGTTGTGTTCTTTCTGTGAATAAGATTGCTAGTAGAGTTGATTTACCTGAAAATGTCACACATTTTTAAGGTATAGCTTATTTTCATTTCAATCTTTGCACTCATATGTCGATCCTTACTTTCGAATATCTCGATAATTATAATAAGTAAAAATAAAAAGTATTTTTATATATGTGCATACACATAAACATAACAATGAAATGGTCCCAGTAAGTAATTATAAAATACTTGTGTTGGGTCTGTTTTGCTCCAAACTTTGTAGCTAGTTTACAAAAATAGTTAGTAAAATAAATAAAAATAATAATTGCAAAATATAAAAGAAGACAATCATCTTTAAGTAAATAATTAGTCCCCACATTTGGTTCGTGGTGTGATGTGGGTGTGAGCATGATTTGTTGACTGTGTGTGGTGTAAGAATATGTGTGATGTGTGTTTTACGTATGTTTTATTTTGTGTATTTAGGATTAACAAGATTTCAAGTTTTCGTCAATAACGTTACACTTTGGGGTACCTTGTTACTTGTCAATTTTTTTCGTCTATGCATCCTCTACCCATACATACCAAATTCATTGATCGCCGCGATTTCGGAATAAAAACAAAATGGCAACTGGTCGATAGGCCAGGATCGGCTCTATTCCTTTTAGCAGGTTCGACTCCCGGTTCAGGCAATGTTTTTTTTTATCTTTCAAATCAATTTGTTTTGTTTTTGACGTGACAAGAGTCTTATAAATCGATTAAAACCAGCTGCACGCACGAAAAAGTATCACGTTCCGCCTGAGCCTGAGCGTGCAAGCGAGAGCGCGGTAGCGATAGAGAGGCACGATCGGCCCAAGCGTCGGTTTGTATAACATTTATCTCTCTTCTCGCGTGACGTCAGAGCTAGCAATTATGCAATTTTTCATTAATATTTTTTTGACGTTATCACGTATAACTATTATCCGTAAACCGACTTTACAGGTAATATTTTTTTTATAAAAATGAAATTTTCAAAGCTTTCTATCTACACTTCTTTAAGTACCTTCCCTCCATGTAGCAAAGTTTTGAAACACCCTGTATTTATATATTAAATTGAATCAATTACTGTATTTATTCGTTGGTAATCACATCACAAATAGAAACGTTAAACGTTTAAGAGCAATGGACACGTAAGCCGCGGATCCAAGAAACTAACCAACTACCCCCCAGTAATAGCTTCCAAAACAACCATAAAACAGGCCACATCGCCCAAACTTTCCCCTCTGGAAAACAGATAAAGCCAAATCGGCTTCACCACATATACAACCTCCTGTAAGATATCAATATAATCGTCATAACGTTTGCCCAGTTCTGATTACGGCAAAAACATCCTTACTGACTTGTAAACAAAAAATATACCTAGTTACGTAATAACTCGCAGGTCTGCCAAAGCAATCAAGGAATACAACGGTATTCCTTAGATGAGTCTATAATGTCAATAAATGTTTAATTATATATGTACAGAAAATCAATAACATTTAAATACAAATTTCCTTAACCTACTTATAAATAACATCTTATTTACAAAATAAAAAATAAGTCACCCCCAGCGCCGCCGTCAGAGATGGTGCCCAATAGTCTATAATATCACTCTTTAACTTCAGATAATATTATACACTTAGTTGAGTTACCTGAGAAAGTTTACTAGCTAATTCAGACAACGATATATTCTTACCGCAATTTTTTTTTAAATAGTTTCCAAGTTTACTCTTTCATTGTGCAAAAACCTTAACAATTTTAATTGTTATAAATTAGATATTATAAATAAGACTACTTTGAGAATCCATTTACTTTAAACGGATAATAATTCCATAATGGGTATGTTATTTACAAATTTGCACCGTTTTAGGGTTGGATAGGGGTGTACGTTTACTGTTTATAACGCTCGCACTATTTTTATTTTAACGATTTTCAAGTTTCTTAACTAACTTAAAAATTCACGGTGTATAAGCATGTGTGGTTGTGTCACAAGTCCACGTCAGGTAATTAGAGTTATCCCAAAACTGTTTCATGTATCTATTTAACGCGCTAAATGTGAGATTCAAGTGTTTACTACCGATTGAGGATATTCGTCCGGTGTGATGTTGTTTAAATAAATCAGCCTGGCTAGAACTCTCTTCATCGGCTTCGATAGTGCACCCACACACAAGAATTCTTTATGTTACACTATCAAGTTGGGGCAAGTGTAACGAAGGGCATAGTGGGGATGCCCTTCGTTACACTTGCCCCAACTTGATCCTACGGTAGCAATAGGACGCAAATCAGTTGCAAGTAACCCCACCGGTCAACTATCAAACTTCAATTCCTTTAATCTACAAGAATCATCTTGTCAATTCAGGTCCTTAAACAAGCCGCTTAGTTGGGTATTATCGCGGTCCACGGTTAATGCAAAACTAACAACGATAAAATACGTCCCTCGCCCAACTTTCCCGACTGGTACACCGATAAGCCGAAATTGGCCGGTCGTCATGTTTGCACGGACGATTTGCGGAGGACTTTTGCAGCGGACAGTTGGGGTAGACGAAAGCGAGGAATCAATATTTCCCAACTTTAGTGTTTACCGGAGACCGTAAATAAGTAACGTTAATCGGGTTGCCTTTTGTGCGACTTTTACCTGCGTGGTCTTTGATTCTTTGTTAAATACCATTTTGTCTTTAAGTAAGTGACGACCTCCGTGGCCGAGTGGTTTGTACGCCGGGTTTCATGGTGTCGCCGACTCCAGAGGTTCGAATCCCGGTGGGGGCAGATGTTTGTGTGTTGAATACGAGCATTTGTACTCCAGTCATGACTGTTTAATATGTATTTCTATATATATATATTTATATATGTACAGTATATGTATTCTATCCGTTACCCTAGAAACATATAACATATGCCTTACAGGGCTTACTTTGGGTCTAGGCGAATAGGTATAAGTGCTGGAAATATTTATTTATTAAGTTTTATTTCATCATAAGCGGCCACCCGCGACTTCGTCCGCGTTATCTTTAGTTTTTTGAAAATACTCCCGGGATAGTTTTTGTTTCCGGGATAAAAAGTATCTTATGTCTCAGTCCAGGAGCTCTACTCTTTTTCTCCGAAACGAAATTTCGGTAACGAACGAATTTCAAACGAAATTTCGCCAGTGTTTCTACTCTATTTCATTTTCAAACAGGCACATTAACTTCGGAACCATAAACAGTTTTCGTGAACGAATGGAATGAGTCATGTTTTTGAGTTCTTTTTATCTCTACTTTTGAAAACGTTTTTTTACTTGGAAACAATATAGGTAATTTACGGCAAATTTTTTGATGACATTGAAAGAACCTTTGACAGTGTTAGCCGACTAATTTGTAGACTCGATACAATCTACTGTATGTCAACCTCAATTTGTCGTTTAATACTTTGAAGTATCGAAATTACAAAAAATAATTTTACATGCTAAAAATGTTTCTCGATCTAAGCAGCTATTATTAAAAATACTCTTGCAAGTATTTTAGGCTTAATAAAAACAAAAATCTCAAAATGAAAAGGTAACACTTTTCATTTCGTCGATTTCAGGTTAAAATTTCGAACAATTATCTGTCAAATTCAACTTTTCCTTCGAAAGTTTTGTGAATTAGAGTAGGCTTGGAGAATTTAATTGTCAAAATATTTCGGACGAACGAATTTTCGAAATGAAAAGGAAACAGAGTAGGGAACGTGCGAAATTTCGATCGAAATTTCGTTTTTCGTTGAAATAGAGTAGGCCTCCAGGTCATAAACTATATGCGTAGCAAAGTACGTCCAAATCCGTTTATTATTTCTTTAGTTCATTAATGTGTGTATGTTTGTTATTCAATCACGCAGAAGTTTTTGGATCAATTGCAGATTACTACTGTCCATCTTTATTAGCATCATTAACTGTACACATTTTATAATAACATACGTAAACCCAAATGCCGTAGTGTCATTTGCACTAACGATATCCTAGACCTATACACGACCTCCGTGGCCGAGTGGTATGTACACCGGGCTTCAAAGGGTCGCCTACTTGAAAGGTCCCGGGTTCAATTCCCGATGGGGACAGATGTTTGTGTGATGAAAGCGAGCATTTGTACTCCAGTCATGGATGTTTAATATGTATTTCAATTTGAATTGACTTATACCTATGTAATGTATTCTATCCGTAACCCTAGTATCCCATAACACAAGCCTACAGTGCTTACTTTGGGGCTAGGCTAATTGGTGTCAGTCTTGGAAATATTTATTTATTACTAGCTGACCCAGCGAACATCGTACCTCCATTCCTCCTAACCCATATGAGAACACTACGTTACAATACCCAATAGTTTGAATTCTGGCGCGAAGGCGCAAAAGCAGGTTTCAGAACACAACGTTACAGGTAGAAAACCATTATCACTTAAGAATATGAAAAATAGATAGTAGCCGATTCTCAGACCCACTGAATATGCAAATAAAATTTCATAAAAATCGGTCAGCCCGTTTCGGATGAGTATGGTAACTAATATTGTGACACGAGAATTTTATTTATAAGATTTATTTATTGATATCATCTGAAGACCTTCAGAGAACCGTTTATCTACAGGTAGACATACATGATGGGTTCCTTACCTTCGTACAAGGGTTTAAATATTAAGGTCGAGTAATGAGCTTGAGGAGCTCGATGGCGAAGGTCGTTAGCGTGTTCGTCCAGCGATCGTAGAAGTTCAGCAACTTACGCAATGGTCGATCATTGGTTAGGTAATCAAAAACTTATTATCTCGAGCTTCCGAAGGCACGTTAACTCGTTGATCCCTGGTGCACCTGCAGTCGTTAGCACCAACCAATGCCGTGCCGGGCCTGCGTGGTGGGTCATGTCTATACTATACTATCTATCTCCCTATACCATCCATAGGAAAGGCCTTTGCTACAGCAGTGGGTACATTAATAGGCTGGTGATTAGGGTTTCTGTTCGAGAAGACAAGACCGCCTCAGTTCGGGACGAGAAAAAAATCCCACACCTCGAGAATTCTTGGGGCACTAATTCAAAGTATTCGAGGTAGGTTACCCGGGTAAAATTGCCCGCGCTCACTGTGAGCAAGTTGACAAGAAGTAATTACTTACAAATTACCTATTAATACAAATTAGTAGAGCCTAATCATTTTCTTCAGAAAGTTTACTTGATATTTCTAAAAGATTATGCCTACGTTTAGCAAAATTTTAAATAACCTCCTAGGGTTATTATTGGTACCACTCTAATTATTATATGTTTCTATTAGTTATTATTGTAATGTTTTTGTAATATTTGATCTCAAAGTTAAAGCTAATAAATTCCAATATTATTACTAGCTGTCCCAGCGAACTTCGTACCGCCATAAAAAATAGGGGTTGGTGGTAGAAGGGTGAAAATTTAGGGTAGTGTGTTTTTTTGTATGGTGTATCAGAAAAAAATAAAAACAAAAAATTTTGTCCAAAATAATATTTAAGGCTGCACCCTTAATATTTTAAGGGGGATGAAAAATAGATGGTGTCCGGTTCTTAGATCTACTGAATATTCATTTAAAATTTCACGAAAATCGGTCGAGCCGTTTCGGAGTAGATTCAATTACGCACACCGTGACACGAGAATTTTATATTAAAAGCTTTTATTTAACTTGCAATGTATGTATGTTTGTTCGGGTGGAATCTTGCAACTCAATTTTAAGGCAGATATCTTCATTAGATTGAGCTGAAACTTTGTACACGCGTTTAGTTTGGATGACAATGCACGGTTAGCTGTGTGACGTCATTCTAAATCCAATATTAGGGTACGGCCAGAGTGCACTCAGATTCAGATTCAGACTCAGAAAATAAGCGCGAGAAATAAACAGTATAGTTAAAGCAGGGTGGTCATAGTGGCAGCAGGCAACCTGCTTGTTTTCTGAGTCTGAATCTGAATCTGAGTGCACTCTGGCCGTACCCTTACGGAACATACAAGATGGCGGACTAGTTATTTTGACGCACTCCTACAATATGAGTATCAAATGAAAAGAAGTTCCCTGAAAATAACTTCTGTACCTTGTTTTATGAGCTTTACCTCATATATTTTATCACCTACCAGGGAAATGCCGGAAACGCATGACGTCAAAATATAATACGACGTGTTTACCTCATTCGTTTGTTTAATGCTGGTTCCATTAGCGTTAGTGCGTCTGCTAAGTAGGTACAAGCATTAATTTAGAAAGCGTTATGTGATTGATCTCAGAATGTACGTCATGAGTCATGAGAGCCAAGAACTACAAACAATCACAGCTACAGAATAGTAATGGAAAATTATGTACTGTTCATATTTGACTCAGATTTGCACACCGAGATATGATACCGTACATATTAAGCTTAAATCACACTATTTGTTTCTTAGGTTTTCACGCACAACACTCATTAAATAAAACTAGTTTTTTATGGGTTAATGCACGAAACTTTATTTATTGAATAAACTCAAAATTACAAAAAGAATTTTATATAAAGTACTTTATTAACTAAATTAAGTAATAAATTCATACATAGACAACAAAAATTTTAAAAATCGAACAAGGAAATAACCGAACGCTCAATAAAAAGTCTTTCGAAGGTAGCTCGACAAAATTAAATAAAATTTGATTCTGACGACGTAGCCTGTAAAGGCTACGAAACGTCAATAAATAAATAAAGTTTCGTGCATTAACCCGTAAAAAACTAGTTTTATTTAAATCACACTTATATTATAAAGGCGAAAATTTGTGAGTGTGTATGTTTGTTACTTCTTTACTTCTAAATGGCTGGAGCGATTTTAATAAAATTTGGTATGGAGTTAGCTCATACCCTGAATTAACACATAGAATACGTTTCACTGTGGGAAAATATCCCTAATAAACCGCGGGTAATATCGCGGGGCAAGGCTAGTGAATAACTTTTTCTTACACACGCAACAATTAGCTTAGTGCCAAAGTAAGCACTGATGTTAGTACCATATTTAATTTTGTGTCGTCAGGCTTGTGTTATTAAGCAAGCCATACACACTAGGGTTTACCTGACAGGTTTACCTGTACTGGTAAACTGGAGCGTGTATGTAACATAACTGCGCAGGTTTCCACGCCTGTAAAGGCAACTCTAAAACATATGAATTTTGGTATTTTCTACCTGTGCAGTTTAACTGTGCAGGTAAAACTGAGCGTGTGTGGCGGTCGTCTGCGCAGGCGTCAGTTGTCCGATGATTGTTAGAGCGATCGGGGTCATGGTTTCAACTGAAAGTTTGTGCAGGTTTACCACTACGTGTGTGGTCTCTACTAAACTCAAGTTTACCAGTGCAGTTGAACTGTACAGGTAAACCTGTCAGGTATAGCCTAGCGTGTATGACTTGCTTTTATGGGATACTAGGGTAACGTATAGAATACATATATCGATAATAATCAATCGATCAGTCAACTAATCTAACAGATTATATTTTTAGAGACGTATGAATGAATCGAAACTTTTCTTACATATCTAAACAGTGTTACTATTTAAGATTTGAAACGCAACAAGCCCGCGGTTTATCTTTAGCCAAAACATCTACATCCTTATAAAGGAAACACTTTCGGGTAGAGGCGGGAAGAAGAAATTAACACGCGAGCTGAATTAACACATCCCATTTCCCATCAAATGAGAACATGTAGTGAATATAAAGGACATGTTTTAGCTTGACAGTACGCGAAGCGTGAAACTGCCGTGATATGAATGCTCGCACGTCAAGATGTCAATGATAGATAAATAAATATCAATTGGTATAAACGTCACTCACACAACGATACCACATTTGGCAGAGGAATTCAAACATGTTGTATGTTTTTAATTATAACTAGTGGCCCGCCTTCGCTTCGCTACGATGTAGAGCTGTAGTGTAGATTTAAATGACTCTTCATATTATAAGTAATTATAAAAAAACTAAAAATGATACACTTGCCTTTTCCAAACTTCTATTGACATCACGTCACTCAATTGCTTTGCCTTCCCGGAACCTCTCCACTAACATTTGAAATTTATGGTATGGAATTGAAGTTTAAATTGACTTTTAAGTATTATTACGAATCATTTGTATGGGAGTATAGAAAAGTGTTTGTTTTTGGAAATTTTCAGGATTTCTTTTAATATTTCTCTGCGTAAGACCATTGGTTCAGCTGTTCTCGAGATTTGCGCATAGCAACACATTCAGCGATTCATTTTTATATTATAGACTAGTCTGGTAATAAATACCCAAAAACTTTTAGTATTTTCAACTTTATTTTGAATTTGGAACAGGTATATTATTTTAAAAACTTCTTTCGATTTAGCGCCATTTCACATATTTTTTTTTTGTGTTTATTATCAACTTACAATATGGAATGGGGTGTTAAAGAAAATAAGATTGCAGTGATTGCCTTACATAAAGTGGGTACGGAGCCGTCGGTGATATTCCAGACACTTCAAAGGTTGGTATCAGCCGTATGTTCGTAAATCGTACTAACAACAGATACAACAACACTTCGTCTGTCGAAGACCAGAAAAGATCGGGGCATCCTCATGTTTTTAGAACTACAAAGGCTGGTAATGCTGTTAAAGCCAGAATTCGTCGAAACCCCATTAGGAAGCAAAACTAAGCCTAACTTACAGCTCTGGTTTTAGATTTTGGAACGTATATCCTGTTCAGACGGTATGGCGGGCAGATGGGCAGGCAGACGAAAAATTTTGATATGATTTTTCCGTCACAACCTAGCGAGGCAGCTGGGTGGGAAGCTAAATGGTCAGCTAGGCGACCACTGACGGTAGTGGCTGTGGATCAATAGTTTGATGGAAACGCGGTACCGGGCCATGAGCCACCACGCGGCCCCAGTGCGTATTGGTGGGTAGGATATTTTTTTTAACGAAAATAGAGATTAGGCCATGTAACGCCATGCCCAGGGCAGATTGGTGGATGGTACATAAATACTTCCCACCGAGTGTTTCACAACACTCACGAAACTTTTTATTTTGACGTGATAACGTCTCATAAATCGATGAACAATGGCTGCACGCACGAAAAAATGTGACATCATGTCACGTTGTCACGAGTCAGTTCAACATTCCGCGGGTTGTGTGAGGTGAGATCGAGGGATCCTCCCTTACCTTCAACCAATATCGAGATTTGCTGGACAAGACCACTCTGTCTCTGGCAGTATCTCTTCGACTTGGTGTCAAGGCGAATGCCCGTTGCGGTACTCGCGTCGGTGAGTTGGGTCATCATGACGCTCATTTCTTGGAAGCAGGTTCGCCCTCTTCTATGGTACGCAACTTGTTCAGATACCCTTGCTCCGTGCCATACAGGGAGGGGAAGGAAGGGAGGTGTCCCTTGCTGCGCGCGCGGCGGCGGCCTCTGCTGAGTGCTCCAAGCGGCGCTTTCAATGAGAAATATATATTTGTACCGTTTGGTGTTGAGAATATGGGGCCATGGGGTCCAAGTGCTCGTTCCTTATTTAAGGAATTATCAAAGAGACTCACCGAAGTGACGGGTGACCAAGAGGCTAGTAGCAGTCAACGGATCAGCCTTGCCATTGAACGTGGCAATACTGCCAGCCTATTGGGCACCATTCCTGACGGCGGTTTTGGGGGTGACTTATTTTTCATTTTGTAAAGTAAATATTATTCATAAGTAGGTTAAGGTAATTTGTATTAAAATTTTATACATTAGGTAGTTTTTAAGTTGTTGTTATTTTATTTTCTATACATTGTAATACTGTAAATGACGAAGACGATCTCCGTGGCCGAGTGGTTTGTACGCCGGGTTTCATGGTGTCGCCGACTCGAGAGGTCCCGGGTTCGAATCCCGGTAGGGGCAGGTGTTTGTGAGAGGAATACGAACATTTTACTCCAGTCATGGATGTTTAATATGTATTTCTATATTAGTATACTTATATATGTTCTGTATATGTATTGTATCCGTTACCCTAGTATCCCATAACACAAGCCTATAGTGCTTACTTTGGGGATAGGCTAATTGGTGTGAGTGTTTTAAATATTTATTATTATTATTAAATAAAAAGTAAAGCAAGTTAAAATATAACACTGAACTAATAAAATATAATAACATCTACCGTAATAACTAGCACGCTGAATAAACACGGCCTTCGGGTGCTTTGGACCAAAGTTACCGAGTTCCCTGAGGCGGCGATAAGCTGAAATTCGTCCACAAGTGAAATTTGCACGGCCCGTTTCCCACAGACTAAGGTTGGGACACGTTACCACTATTAACTACGCAGTTTGACAAATACGAAATTCCAAAATTACAATATTACTCATGTATAAGGATTACGGCCTCACTCGTTGGAATATGGTAATGACTTTTGCTACACGCGTTTTAAACATGAAATTGTAGATACTTACTGGAATAATCATTTAGACTACTGAATGAATTATATTTGATTTAACTGTGCTAAGATAAATACGCTGAACAGCAAATAAACCGGGTCCCTTGCTAACTTGGAACTCGGATATATGATTTTCTCAAAAAGCGTAAAACTTATAACTACAGTAAAACCCTTTTAAGACGATTTCACAGGGACTCCACCAAAAACGCGTCTTAAGCGGGAAAGCGTATTAAGTGGGATTGCAGGACAGGGAAATTTCGAATGTAGGTATTTATGTATTAAATGTTCAATATTTAAGAAATATGTACATTATAAAAATAGTGTATGTATTTTTATTACGTTTATATTAAATCAATTAAAAATTAATCACTTATTTTAGTTTGAAAAAAAGATTTTGAGGCACTAGCAATTCCAAAATTTTCACATAAATTAACTTTTACAGTGCGTCTTCGCTTTGATTCAAAGAAGTTACATAGCGTCTTAAATCATTAACTGCTGATAATGCCTGGGCGTGTGACAAAATCGGAATTGACTCATCTTCTTCTTGATCATTATCACTTAGGGCCTCTTCTTGTGTGTTATTCACATTCTCAATAAGATCTTGAATTTATTAAATTTGGTACGGTCCCACATTGTCATCAATGGAAGAATCGTTCAATCGTTGGCCGCTGCCGCAAGAGGTAATAATGTGTGATACGTGTTGGCGATTTAGGCGTATTAAAAGGGATGACGAATCGTATTAAGCGTTAAGAAATGTATGAAAACATGTCTCAAGTTGCAGGGACTGACGCAAAATGGCGTATTATGCGAGAAATCGTATTAAGCGTGATCGTATTAAACGGGTTCTACTGCATCAAAGTTATACCTACTGAAAGTGCGTTTCATGATGATTAAAATAAACAGAAAAGGAGTAGACGGCTCGTGACGTCGCTTCTAAATAAATATTGTATGAAGACAATATTGACGTCATGCAACGTTTTAAAACAAAATTTTGGTTAGTTCTTATTATGAAGGAATAATAACGGAATTTTGTAGTCCTATATTTTTATTTAATAAACTTAGTATGCAAAGTGGCCAGAGGGTCAGACAAAATATTGAAAATAATTATATTATAGGCCTAAAAAAACGACGAGTTGCACTCCGGGAGTGCCGCACGCTGTAACAAAAACCACACGAAACAGCAGGTGCAGGCAATACAAAGAAAGGGGGATACTTCCTCTCCTACGCCGCGCCGGCTGTCTACTCTCCATCCGTATTACGAATTTTCGATCAGGTCACGTGTCCTGACGGGAGTTTAACATATTTTACCCATTTAAAAAAAAGTGTACAACGCCGCTAAAGAAGTTTTCACTTCAAAATAACAAGTGATATATGGCAAAAAAAAATAAAAACTGTAATGTTTTGATTATGTGAAAAAGGAAAAGTACGTGTCCAGTAATTTTCAATAATCTATCTACCTTTATAATTAACGAAGAAATAAAAAATAGTAATGCTCCTTATTACGGCCAATAGGCGAATACAATTCAAAGGAACAGCTCATTATTAAGGCTCAATAATGGTGGAGACTTTTTCGGAATCCACAAATATTAAATAGGTTACGATCATCGAAAAGCTTTCACGAAGCAGTCGATGAATTACCTGCTTCAAATATTCCAGCAAATATCTTGAACGCCAAAGATGGTGTTTAGAAAAGCCAAGAATAACTCAATATTTTATTGAGTTTCGGTGAAAATTAATCATGATTTATTGTAAAGGTGACAGGAGGAAATTGGCCCACAAACCGAAATATTTGCACGAACCGTTTCTTGCGGTCTAAGGTAAGCGAAACGGTTTAAATAATTTGTTTACTTTGTTCAGTAAATAGCGGTTATAAATGATGTGGGATAACAGTATTGTGTGCTGTTATTAAACATTTATGTGTCTTATCATTATACAGGGCACCTAGTATTGGATTTAAAAATTAAATATATATATTGTAATATATAAAATTCTTGTGTTTGTAACAAAACTCGATCGATTCTCGTGGCATTTTGTGTGTAATTATATTCAGCAGGTCTGAGAATGGGGTGTAAACTGTTTATCATACCCCTAAGTGATAAGTATAGTCCAACCCATTTTTTTTTCGGACTTTTTTTTGTTTCGGCATTGAAATTCATACAACCCTTCCCCCTTCGACCACCAACCCCTATTTTTATGGCGATACGAAGTTCGTTAGGTTAGCTAATTACTATAGAAAATATATTTGATTCTGCGCAGCCTATCCGTCCGTCTATCAGTAGGAAAAAAGTAGACAGTTAAAATTTTCTGCCTCCATCTTTGCAACCGTTCCATCCCCCTGTGGCGGTGACATCTATATGTTCCACATATAACTAACATAGAGGAAATAATCACTCGCCTCCTCAAGAGATGGCGCTACCTACGCTGCGACCACAATAGTATGGAAGCCTACATCGCGCAAGTGAAATTCGGGCCGCGGCACCCGAGCTACCATCATCCAACTCGGAGGAAGATTTTCCCCTTTGGCCTTCCTACACACACACCCACAACCTGCCAGCCTTTACTCACCAACAAAAGAAAATTAACTGTGGTCTTCTAAATATTTGTGTAAAATCGGAGTGTTCGTCCTTAAAAGTTCAGTTTTTTCGTGTGAGTCGGGTGCTGCCAGCGGAAATGAATCCTGCTCTATACTATTTTACTATCAAAATATTATCTAGTTATACCTGATATCAATAACATTACACTATTTGTATTTATACAGTATGACACAACAATCAAAATGCTAGTCGACCATATTGATGTGGAATTAATGTATCTTATTAATTGATTTTGTATTGACATAATTTAAAGCTGTAAAGTATTTTCGCATATTTTTTTTACAGTTAAAACTGTGCAAACAGGTGGTCGAGAAAAAATTTTGACGATTCAAGCTTGCAATTTGTATTAAGAAATTTTGACTAGACATTGAAAGGAACACTCCGATTCTACTCAAACTTTTTAGAAAACCTTCCAAAGTAAAAGATTTACTTAATAGTGTATGAGCCGAGCCTAAGAGTTCATTGTAGACACTCGTCTACTAATATAATATGTGAAGTGTACTTATACATATACATAAGGATACGGGAATTAAACGAAAGGAGTAAAATCAAGAGAAATGAATATAATTTCCGGTAAGAACGAGAGATCGTCTTTGTTGTAGTTGCCAGAAACGGATCATTTGTTTGAATTATCTCGGAATAGATTTGGACACGGATCGACGAAAATAATGTGTTCTGGAGCATTTAAAAGTTTTCGTGATAACTACATTACTCTAAACGAGAGACGAGCTCACAAATATCAGGACCACCATTTTGGAGATGACTTTGATAACTCTTTTTTTTTAGTGCCCGGGGCACGGCGCCTTCTTTTATAACTTAACGAGGCATAGCATTGCAGCTGCATGTACACAGACGCATACACACGCATACATACATAAACACACACACATACCCACACTTCATAAAGTTATCATGTGACAATTTCCTGTAAACCCTTTTATAGGGGTATTTAGTGTTATATTGATTTAAAGTAACGCAGTTGTGGAGCTCGATGGCGCAAGTGGTTAGAGCGTTCAGCTGCGATCGTTGAAGTTAAGCAACTTTCGCAGTGGTCGGTCATTAGATTGTGTGACCAAAAATTTACTATCTCGAGCTCCTCCGTGCTTCATCTGCAGTTATTAGCACCCACCAATCCGCATTGGGTCCGCGTCATCGCGTTCATGGCCGCGGTCATGGCCCAATCTCCCTATTCCATCCGTAAGGAATGCCTGTGCCCCAGCAGTGGGGACATTAATAGGCTGGTGGTCATGAACGCCGTTAGTATCTAATGTCTACAAAATAAGATTCTGTAATTGGCCTTAAGATTGTATTTATATTTTATTGTATTACATCCACAAAAATCGCTATTGAAACTTTGTTAAAGATAAATAAATTAACTCTGATTAAAATATATAATATTTAATAGCCTATAGACAAAGTTTTGAAATACCTACGCTGTGTCTTATTTCCCTAAATCTTATTAATATGAAACATTTGTTTGTGTTTATGTGTGAGTTGTTCCACAATCACGTAAAAACGGGTACAATACATTTTAGATCCACTTTTGGTCACGCTGAGACCAAAATAAAAGTACTTTTTATTGAATTGAGTTTTTTTTTATCAGAGGGGTACAGGTACTTCCCTATTGGTAAGCATAAAAATAACGAAATCCAGGCTGCTTTGATCCGCATTTCCTGAAAATTTTATCCCTATTAAAATTCTCCCTAAAGATTATGTTTTTATTTTTTAAACATTCAACTGCTAGATGTATAAATCTAAAGAAAGTTTACTAGAAAAAAATCCACGCTGACCAGGCAGCAGACGGGAATCGAACCCGCACCCTTCGCTATCCGGGCGAATGCACTGACAATTATGCTACTGCGGCCCTGACGGCCGTGTCGAATTTTCTCTATCCTTAGGCTGCAAGGCAGCACCATCTGTTCGCATTGTAGGTAACCCACAATGTCAAATGAAATACCTTTACAAGTATTAAACATTTGAAAGAAGAAATAGCAATTGTAGTCATGTTTTTATTTTTTAAGCATTCTACTGCTAGATGTTTAAATCTAAAGAAAAGTTTACTAGAAAAAAACCCGCAGACCTTGCAGTTTAAGGCTAGAGAAAATTCGTTTTATTTTATTTCTGCGACGATGTTTTTGACATATTTAAAACACAAACCGAAAGAAAGCTTATTGCTTCAATGAGTTTGTGTACTTATTTATAAGTAATTTAGTACGCTTGTATGCTTTTAAAAATACCTTATTTAAATTCAGTACGAGTGAAATCATATTCGCTTCGCCAACTTCACATTGTAGAGATTACTTATTTAAAGAAATACTTATTTTATTCGGAGCAAAGTTCTCCGAAATTTTCTGCAACATTTTTACACAAATATTTGTATCTACCAATTTACATTGGAACATCAACAATACTATAGTAACATTATTTTGATATATCTTATACTGGCCGTGAATAAAATGTCAGGTTGTCAGATGGTTTAACCGCTTGAATTGGAACGCCCTTCTGAAAATAACATTATACTTTACTAGCTGTGCCCCGCGGTGTTACCTGCGGTTTATTAGGGATATTTTTCCACAGTTAAACGTAGCCTATGTGTTAATCCAGGTTGTCAGCTAACTCCGTACCAAATTTTATTAAAATCGCTCCAGCCGTTTAGACGTGAAGAAGTAACAAACATTCACAAAATAATATTACCTAGTGTGATAGTGTGAACCCTACCAGGGTTGTTTTCCAGTTGGGAAAGTTTCAGGTTTTCCACGGGGTAAAAGCAGGTAAGGTATCCTTACCTTTTTTTTTATTGTTGGAAAAATGCGTTACGCATACCTCGCCCTGGGTAGGTGGCGGGATTATGTGGGACTCCTCCTCCCCCAAATCCTGCCCAACCGCCCAGCCAAGCTGACTCGGCGGCTGTTCAGGATGAGGGGGGGCCCCACCCACTAAAAACCCAAAAGTGCTCCCTCGTCTGCCGGAACGGGTTTTGTGGGATCCGGATGACGCTCCACGTTACCCCGACAGAGATTCCTCCTCCTCCTGATGGTCAGGGGGATGCCCGGGAGCACCTAGGCATCCCCCCTCAACGGGTGAGACTGTGCAATGCGAGCGACGGACTACCCTGTCCGCCACCCGCAGTCCCACTAGGGTAAGGTATCCTTACCTAGGATGGGGAATTTTTCAGTCGCATTACCTGTAAATTTGGACTCCACTTACAATTAAAAAGGGTAATTCACTTCAAACTGTATAAAAAAAAAAACGCAGTGCTAAATAAAATACAAAGAAACAAAGCACGATATCCAAATCTAGTAAAAATGTTAACCAAACAAATCCCTATTTAAAGTTTTCGTATAGAGTTAAATTCTACTTTCTTTTAATATTATATATTTATCCTGCTTTCTACAAATATTAAAAATGTGAAAGTTTGTACGTTTGTTATTCAATCACGCAAAAACTACTGAACGGATTTCGTTGAAATTTATTACACCATCAGCCTATTAATGTTCCAACTGCCGGGGCACAGGCCTCTCCTATGAATGGAATAGGGAGATTGGGTCATGACCCATCACGCGGGCCCAGTGCAGATGGGTGCTTATGACTGCAGATGCAGCAACCAACGGCTTAACGTGCCTTCTGTAGCACGGTGGAGCTCGAGATAGTTAATTTTTGGTCACCTATCCAATGACGGACCACTGCGAAAGTTGCTTAACTTCAACGATCGCAGCCGAACGCGCTAACCACTTACGCCATTGAGGTCCTCCTCCTTAGCTCCTTGAAATTTAGTACGCACATGTTTTAAGAACTGGATTGTCACATACTTTTTATCCGAAGAAATGTAAGGTTTCTTTGGAATATTCTAAAAAAATCTCGTGCGGCCGCTAGTTTATAAATATTTGGGAAAAGATAAATGATTGATCGTTTATTTCTTTATTTTTTTTTCTTAAATGGCTTCGCACGGCTTTTGCATTTAACCAATGTCCAGTGTTAAAATGTATACAAATTCTATAGCACTCGTAGTCAAAGTAATAAATCAAGTCAAAATAAGTGGCAGTCAAGTCAATCCCCCTTTCCCTATGATTCAGTAAATGTGAGGGGATTTACTGGAACCTCCCCGAGGACTTCTTGAGGGTACGTCGAAAGACACTTTCCGCTATTTTGTTTCACTTGTCAACACTTGTGCATGTTCCCGAACACTGAGTGGTTAATAATCCACCATTATTAAACACTAACATCCGCCACAAAACAATTTTTAACAAGAAAACAAAACTGCTGAAGTGACGCTTTCCGATCCCGCCAAGAAGTCCTGATCGATCGTTCTATATAGTATAACAAGCCCAATGAAGCTCAACACTGGGGAGGTGACTAGCCAGCCGTCACTTGATCACTCTATATTTAACACTGTGAGTATAAATAACGGTATCGCTCCGCGTTTTATAAAGCGTTTGTCCCTTTGGCAAATGCCGGCGGAGTTGCAATATAATACGTTGCTCTTTGTTACTGATATTTTGTGTATCGCGTTGTGACACGGGAATTTATATAAACTAGCGGCCGCCCGCGACTTTGTACGTGTGGAATTAGCTAGAAATAAAGGTTCACTGCTCGTTCCCCTTAGGTGACAGCGTGATAATATGTAGCCTATATGTTGACCCGACTTCTTAATAATATTCGTTGCCAAATTTGAAATCCATGCAGTATTTTTTGAGATTATCCAGGACATACAGACCAAAATTCTAAAAAGTATATTTTTGGCTTCGGTATCGATTGTAGATCACACTCCAACTACCATATTATTATATGTATAGATTACTAGCTGTGCCCCGCGGTGTAACCCGCGGTATATTTGGGATATTTTCCAGCAGTAAAACGTATCCTATGTGTTAATTCAGGGTGTCAGCTAACTCCATACCAAATTTTATTAAAATCACTTTAGCCGTTTAGACGTGAAGAAGTAACAAACATACACTCACAAACTTTCGCCTTTATAATATTAGTGTGGTTGGATTACATTTTTGTTCCAAATAAATTCCAATAGGACCTATTGGATAGGTCCCAGGTAGAATAGGGAGATTGGGTCATGACCCACCACGCGAGCCCAGTGCAGATTGGTGGGTGCTAATGACTGCAGATGCAGCTGGGACCAACGGCTTAACGTGCCTTCCGAAGCACGGAGGAGCTCGAGATAGTAAATTTTTTATCACCCGTCCAATGACCGACCACTGCAAAAGTTGCTTAACTTCAACTATCGCAGCCGAAAGCGCTAACCACTTGCGCCACCGAGCTCCTCCAAAATAGACATAACAGAAGGTAATCTCATGTATGTACTTCAGTTTGCAAAGCTACGCTCGGCGGTCGCACTAGGATTGTTAAAGTTGGCTTATGTTGCTCTCGTATCTAGTTGTTTGATTTATTGTCGAAAATGAAACAAAAAGAACGGAAATATAAAACAATGACAATTAAAAATTTGATAATGTTGAATTCAAGCAACCGTCTACTAAACAGATATATTAACTTGATTTTTTGTTCCTTGATATCGAATTCGAATAGTTTGCGAGTGCGAAATGTCATTGTCAAATGTGTACTGATTTTTAGTTCTCGTTACGTCCGTTAGGGCGCTGCTGCTAAAAATTAATACATGACAATGACATTTCGCACTCGCAAACTATTCGATTTCGATATTGGTTCGTGCTAAGGATACAGTACCCTTAGGACGAGGCCGAAATGTCATTGTCAAATGTGTATTGATTTTTAGATCTTTCTGGTTACGTACTTTGTGGCGCTGCTGTTCAAGTTTAAATACAACGTTTGACAATGACATTTCGCAATCGCAAACTATTCGAATTCGATATTGGTTCGTGCTAAGGATACTGAAGTGGTTTGAGATGTCGTGTCCGTGAGCGGTGTCTATGTGCGCGTTGCTCGAGCGCACTTTGTATGTAGATTACCTTCTGTTGTGTCTTTTTTGTGGTGGATGCTAGCGACTGCATATGCAAGCGGGACTTTGCCTTTCAAAGCACGTAAGAGCCCAAAATTATTTCTACGTTTTTGGTCAGGCACCCTTTGACCGGCCATTAAGAAATTTGCCTAATTTCAACAATCGCAGATCGAACGCAGTAACCATGCACCATCGAAAGCAGAAAATCTGCTTTGCCCCTACTACTGAGGGAGGGTAGGTTTGTGTAATCTGAGACCCTATTTACTTAAGATTTAATATCACTTGTATTCGATTTACATACTGCATAATTGCTTGTTCATTTTTAAACATCGCAATAAGTTTATCCGTGTTCAAGACACACAGAATATAAGCACTCGAAACAAAAACAGGCTGTATATACCTCCTTCACGCATAAAGATGCTAAACACCATCTCCTATCACATGGCTATAAAAATATTTAATAAATTACCATCACAAATACGGGATGAACAGGAACTCCCTATATTTCACAAAAAAATAAATATTTAACTGATGAATGCTTCTATTCTATCGAAGAATACTTTAGTAAATTTAATTAATTTGTATTTTTTTTTTCATTTGTTTTTGTTTTGTTAAATTATGTTATAATGATGGTATCTCCCAAACCAAATTAAATATAATACAATTTTATATCATAATAATAAATGTTTAATTATTATTTGTTATACCTGCACAGGGTGACTAAGTCATAAGATGCTATGTATCATGTTTAAGAACCGTATGTAACCCAAAGTTTGCAAGTAAAGTGTTTGAGTTATTCCGAATTATGCTATTGACCTGCCACTTCGTAAGTTCGACGACTGAGATCGGACCACTGTTTTTTTTTCTAAATTTTCGTTAGATATTTCCTTCAGCTTAAAACGACATAGAATCTGTTACTTGCAAAGCAAGTACCACCTATATCATTTTGCTGATTGAAAATATCGATAACCGAATAAACCCGCATTCCCGATTCCCCAAATGGAACGCTTTGCCCGATCACGTGTTTTCTCCCTCCTACAATCAGGGATCCTTTAAAAGAGTCGTGAAGAGACAATATGCAGGCCGGTAAGGTGGAGATGGCTGGTGCGGCAGGTAGAAATGTTGCACCAGCTGTTTTCGCGACTATTTCAGGACTCCACCGTAACTAAACATCTAATGGAGTGGAGGCATTTGCCAGGCATATTTATAAAAAAAACTATCAATAGCCAATCTTAATTAGCCAGTTTAGATCAACAAACTCTAGGATGGAAAAAACAGGGAGAAAATAACAGCCTGTATTAGTTTCTTCCTGGTTTTTCACTATAATAGGTTCCTCGCCATATATTTATTAAACGTACGGACTAAGAGAAACGGAAAAAAACAGAAAATGTCAGCTGTTAAGTTTCCCGTGCAATAAAAATCTATCAACAAGGTAGTTACGGAAATTAATGTTGGCGATGGCCCGGCCGACAGTGGGTATGTATTGCTTTTGGGTACAGTCTTAAAGTAAACAATATTGTTTGTCATGTCTAGGTGTAGTATTGAGAGTACTTGTTTTGGGTTCCGTAATCAACAAGACAATTATCGCAGGTGGTTAGCGCATTTGGCCTGCGATCTTGAAAGTTGAGCAACTTTCGCAATGGTACTCGAGCTTCTCCGGGCTTCCGAAGGCATGTTAGGCGGTTGGTTCCGACTGCATCTACAGTCGCGTGTAACAATCGCTCAGTCTCCCTATTCCATCCATAGGAAAGGCCTGAACCACTGCAGTGGCGATATTAATAGGCTGATGATAAAAGAACAAGAATCCGTATAGTTTAGTCATGTCTGAAATGTCCGTCCATCCTCAGAAACTAAGCGTGGGTCAAATTATTTCCGACTAAAGGATCTATACCCTTAGCACGAACCAATATCGAATTCGAATAGTTAGCGAGTGCGAAATGTCATTGTCAAATTTTGTATGGAAACTTGAACAGCAGCGCCATAACGCACGTAAAGCGAACTAAAATTCAGTACACTTTGGACAATGACATTCCGCACTCGCAAACTATTCGAGTTCGATATTGGTACGTGCTTAGGGTAATGATTTACAAGAAAAGTTTAATAAATAGGATTTCATTGTCACTCTGTGGGCACGGGGTTTCCTAAAGAGTTCGATATATCATTGTACGAATATTTTTACATTCATGACTTAAAGGAATCCTAAAAACGAACTCCTATATTTAAAATTTCGACGGGGCGTTCAAGGCCCACTACAAATGTTTCTATAATAATCGATTGAAGCGAGCCGAGGGTAATGATGACTTGCGTTTCAAATTAATCAGTAATTGACTGCTATGAAAGCTGACTGTGGAAAATGTTTGTTGGAGGTTATTTTTCTTAAATTACTTTTGACCTTGTTTGCTTGGCACGTAACAACTCTTTATTTATGTATTTAGTAAACAAGGTAAATATTACTTACACCTACCAATCCACACTAAGTTTGCGTTATGGGTTTTCTCCCATTCTCCTTAAACAAAATACAAACATCTTTATTATTCTTTTACATCAAAGTTTACATGGTGTGGGTTTCTTTAAGTTAAGTTACCTGTATTAGAAGAAGACCGCTCCTTCATCCGGTATGAAGGTGGTCTGGGTTAAATAAGAATACAACAAAAACTAAAATTTAAAATATACTAATTACAATTTTGTGTATGTGTGTGTGATGTGTGTGTTAGTGTGGCTGTGTATATTTGCGTGCGTGTGTGGATGTGTGTTGCGTTTGTGTGTATGGTGCATATGCGTGTATGTGCTCGAATGGAATACTGAATATGGCAGTTAATAAAAATGCATGTGATAGGGGAATTATTATTCAAGGGGTTAATTTATATATTTTATCATTATTATTAGCTATCTATACGTACTTTATCGATGCAATATTTGTTCCGTCTTTTCGTAATCCAGTCCCTTTAACTTATTATTTATTCAATTATTTGAAACGAATAATATTCGTTCTGTATGTTGATAAGCTTTGCTGTACTTACTGTACTGTACGTGTCCACTGGAATATTAGCTCGAATCTTCGAATAAAGGTTTTTATTTTTTAAATTCTGTTCACAATGGAAAAAGATCTCGTAACACGTAGCCCCTTATTATTAATCAACATGGTTATTTGTTTTCCTTGTTGCGTTGTCAACAAAATTTATCATTTCCGTCCCATTAATTACCAGGCTATCATTTATTAATGTGTAATTAATTAGAGGAGTAGTTTTTTGATGCGCTACAATTCATCTTACGTGGAAAATTATTATGCTTATAAATTTTTTATCAGCAATAGGGATGATGACGGGATAAATTTTATCTTGACGATCTCCGTGGCCGAGTGGTTTGTACGCCGGGTTTCATGGTGACGCCGACTCGAGAGGTCCCAGGTTCGAATCCCAGTGGGGGCAGATGTTTCTGTCATGAATACGAGTATTTGTAGTCTGGTCATGGATATTGAATAAGTATTTCTCCATAAATATACTTATATATTTACAGTATATGTGAATACATATAATTATCTGTTATTAGATTTATGGATAGAATTACTTATTAAACCATGACTGGAGTACGGATAGCATTATACTTTACCCCAGTATCCCATAACACAAGCCTTACAGTGCTTACTTTGGGGCTAGGCTAATTGATGTGAGTGTTGGAAATATTTATTTATTTTTTATTGTTTTTTTTTTATCTATTCCGTCAGCTAGACTGTCATAAAATAATGGACATTTATTTTTTTCTTTTGTCAATCATCAACAATATTTCAATTTCAAAACAAAATAAAGAGAGAGAGCGGCAAAATTTGGGGCGTGGGGGCTCGTGACGTCACTTCAAAGTAAAATTTTTACGAAGACGTGACGTCTTACGACATTTCAAATCAATATAATCTCTGAAATGTTTTGATTATCTGAATAAATAAAATACAAGTCCAGTACTTTCTCATAATCTAACTTATAGAAGAAAATAAATTATGTACACGGACCACACATCTGAAGTTTTTTTTGTCTCCTCCCAGGCGGGGGAGCGGGTGTGAAATCCTCATGGATATCCTTCAACCGGCTGTAGGGATATGTCAGACTCTTACTAACTAAAACACACCCGTGGGGGATGCCTATGGCCTTAGGGGCCTTACAGGCTTCATCTGATACGATCAACCCCTGAGAAGGGGATGATGCAGCGCTGCCTTAGTAAATACTACTGCATAGTGCGCTTAGAGGACGGATGCACTGGTGGTGCTGATGGTGATGCTGGTGTGCATCCGTTTTGGTTTAGGACTGAGTGACGAAACTTCTTTTCATAAATAACCTAACTTTATGTGGTGCATAAGGTATAGGGGAATGGAGAACCCGCACGCATCACTTGTATATATATATATACATATAGTGAGTGGCACCATACTCCGGATTAGACAATGGTCCGAGGAGCGAAGAGGGGCATCTATGGACACTTTGTAATTATCCGGATGTGAAGTCAGCAGAAGGTCCAACAGTGAAGGTGTATGGTCTTCGACATCTGGGATTCGCGTAGGCGTGGTGACCAGTTGTGTCAGACCATAGGCCAAGGCGAAGTCGTGAGCAGATCTGCCTGCATGATCGGTAGTGGGCGATCCAAGCCATTCGGAGTGGTGGGCATTGAAATCGCCAAGGATCACAATTTCAGATGATGGGATCTGCTGAAGCACGGAGTCTGAGGCCACCTGGACGTGATCATAGAGTCGGTCAATTTCGGTATTTCCGCTATGGGACCTGTAGAGGCAGGCGTAGACGCGGGGATGGTCATCGACGTCTACACGCAACCATAAGATGGAGAGGTCCCTACCTTCAAAGTTGCTGAGGCGACGGAAACTGATACCCTCTTTAAAGTACACACATACCCCAGCCCGTGATACAAAGGAATGTTCCAAAGTATACCCAGGGTACTGGAGGTAGGAGGTGTCGGCTGGAGAGGATATCTGCGTCTCAGTCAAAAAAAAGCAAGGCCGGCTACACTGTCTGAAGGTGGTAGTGAACAGCATTTAGGTTGAAGTGTAAGCCCCTAATGTTGCAGAAATCCACGTTAAACATGGCAGGGGGTGTCGTATGACGCTTGCTCTGGCCTCGAGCAGTTTCGGTAATGAGCGCGGTTTCGCCCTCCCCAGAATACGAAGGGCAGCCTCGACGTCCACGTCCAGAAGGAGACAGTTCTGGGCATGGACGTCCAGAGGGGGATTCTCCAGCGTGAAAACAGCTGGTACCCCCTGGGGTATTATCCTATTTAACTGCGCCATCATGAGGAAAAGTTGGGGGGGGGGGGGGGTTGGGCCTCCGGTAGCCTCACTCACTCGGCGAAACACAGCACAAAGTACTGCTTCACGCCGGTATTCTGTGAGGTCGTGGTATTCCTCCGGTCGAGCCGGCCCATTCATGCAGTAGCCTAAGCTACTACGTGGCTCTCCCACGATTAAACTTATTACTCCAGTCATGGATGTTTAATATGTATTTCTATATAAATATACTTACATATGTACAGTATATGTATTCTATCCGTTACCCTAGTATCCCATAACACAAGCCATAACCAATTTGTGTGAGTGTTGAAAATATTTATATTTATTTATTTCCGAACCCACTACCTGCGAGCCTTACTGGCCGCAAGATTTTTAATCATGATGTTATTGATATGTTTTTATTTTATTTTAAGCATTTAACTGCTAGATGTTTAATTAGTCTCAGTGCATTCGCCCGGATTGCGAAGGGTGCGGGTTCGAGTCCCGTCCGCTGCCTGGTCCGCGTGGTTTTTTTTTTCCAGTAAACTTTTCTTTAGATTTAAACATGTTATTGATTTCAGCTATATCAACAGGGCTCAGGAAGAAAAAAAACGATTGTATTAATAGAAGTGTTCGAATTATAAATTATATCAGCTTTTATAGTAACCCATTTGTTTCATTTTAACTAAACATGATTTATCAATGTAATCATATCGTTAGTATTTTCGATATTTTCTGGTCACTATTAAATACGTAATACAATCTACCAAAAAAACTTGAATCATATTCATTGAACCAAAATCAAGCATAATCAAGGGTATTAATTAACTGAACCGAATTAATCCAATAAATTATCCGAACATTGACAAAAGTCAATTTCAAGCCGCGCTCAACAGGATATTACATTTTCAACTACATACGAAACGGACTAAGTTTGATTTCCTAATTAATTTTATAGCCGGTAACTTGGGATTGGAGAAAATTGAGTTCAGCCCAGGTCAAAATGTGCGTAGGCACATCTGGACCCCGTGATTTTGATTCCGAGATATTTTCAGTTCATATTTCAAATCAATGTCAAATTAGTGTGCTCGTCGGAAGAAGTGACAACATTGCATAAGATCACTTCACTCAAGAAAATGAGCGTAACGTAAAGTATTTGAAAACCTTCGGCGATCAGAAATAACAAAATGAAAACGTAAGCTATAGCGATAGCCATAGTAATTCCGTTAGGCGATTGAGCTCCAGGGCTGCCCGGATGTAGGGATTAGGTTAGGGCGCTTGTTAAGGTGACTGTTCCACCAGTGACTAGGAAAGTTTTTAAAATGTGTCTACATCCGGTCATCAGTTAAAAATTGGACATTGGTATGGAGCTTTATTTACGACACCAGCGCTAGCGACGATGTGGGATCGGTACAAACCGTGCTCAAGAACAAGCTTAGCCAGCACCAGCCCGGTTTGAAACCGTGGCTAGACCCGGCGGAAACCCGGTCGTTACAAAACGCCCATACAGAACCAAACGCCCAAACGGTATCGCATACAGAACACAGAAAGGGGTTAGAAGGGTGATCATAGATCGTTTGTACGGGATGCGATGTCGCTAGCCCCCACTACACTTCCAACTAATAGATAATAGCCAATCAAATGATGCGTCATCTAACAATCGAACCAATACACGCTCACACTCGAGGCCGACGACGCAATCAGAACAAAGTTTTGATCAAGTTATGATGTGGTGGGTGGGTGTGTGTGTGTATGTATGCGCCTGCACCGCACACAACGAACACCGATGGGACTGGATACCGATGCCATCTAGTTTTTGTCAACGTTACTATAGCAACACTGCCACAAACTTACCTGTGCCGGTGGAGATGTCGCTAGCGGTGAACAAATAAGTCATAAAAATGTCAAAATGCTATGGATAAATTGTAGTTAACATTTTTGCCACTAGCACAGAAAAGTTTGTGGTACTGGACTGCGTTCAAAACCTACGCTCCGAGTACATTTTTTTATGTAAACATTTTGACAGTATTAAATTTTTTCTGTTAAGTAAATAAATGGTCTCCATTACATTTTCAAGTCATGATTCATGAAATCGGAGAGACCATAGAGCTATAAGAATAGAGTAGGGGAGATATAGACTCTACTACAAGTGGAAGTGTCCCTCTAATAGAAAGAGAAAGAAGACGAGAGACCGCTAGCTTACTCTCTCTCTAATCGCGCATGCGCATACACAATCGTAAGCATCTTACTATTTCGACGTGATGCCATTGGATGCCATGCATCACAAGAGAGAGAGATAGCTGCAGGTTTCTCATCTTCTTTCTCTTTCTACTAGACGGACACTTTTAGAGCCGCCTTCCTCGTTCTATTCTTATACCTCTATGGAAGAGACACACCCACAGAAAATACGCATCTGTCGTCGTAATTCATATCGCATCGTATCCTGTGATCCTACGAAACAGACATTCACTTTGCATCGAGTGCGATTTATCTGATACCGATGCGAATCGATTTCAGAAATATCTACAAATTCCCATCTCTAATTATGAGTGAACTTCACTTAAGAGCGAAGTTTGCAAAAATTTTGATATATTGAGAATACAAAAGCTGAAGTGTAGTTATTGACGGTGGAAAAACTGCCTGACTACTTATTATACGGACAACGCACAAATATAGCGTAATTCAGACAGGCACAACTCCATCTAGCGGGGATTCAAAGTTAGCTTTTAGGGATTTGTATCCAAAGGGTAAAACGGAACATAATTGCTGTCACTTTGTCCTCTGTCTGGCTGTCCGTATGTCACGGATCTCTAGATCGTTATCTTTGTACTAATTATCTTAATATAATTACTTTTTCTTGTTTCCCTCAGGCGGGGGAGCGGGTGCGAAATCCTCATAGATGCAAGGTTATGTCAGTCTCTTACTGACTAAAACACACCCATATTTCATGCTTATGGCCAGAAGGGCCTTACCACGGTAATATTATATATAATATTAACGTGGCCTTACTTACAAGATGATGATGTGGCATAGAATGAGTTACAGAACTTTATGTCTTAATAAATACAGGGCCGGCTGGGCACCCACATAGCAGGGGCCTTCTCTATTTCGTTACCCCAAGGTCTCCACCCCTCTTAATCCGACCCTAAATGTCTTCAATAAATTTAATTATAAGTTAACTTAGTTAATTACTGAAACCAAAACCCAAATGCGTTTTAATAAAAGTTTCTTGTAACATCTTTTTAAGGGGATGTGTTCTTTGTTCGATAAGGGCCTCCATACGTACTACTCGAATACAGGCAGCATTCTATCGGTGGTAGTCCATTATGTTTCCGGCAGCCGTCTGGAATGTCTTAACTGACGGGAACTCGCTCGGGGGAATTTCTGGACCATTGATCAGGGTATATCATGGATTTATAGCTGACGTGTACGTGCGCTTGCCGAATAGCCTAACTATTATTGTCATTCCTCAATGCAAGTTAGGAATACTAGTTTGGGATGAGTAAGGAAATGGGACGAGACGTTATAGGGTGAATACGGAACGACTCGCATTGTCATTGGTCACCCCCGCGAAGACTAACTCGGGCCACCACATAGATACAGAGGCGTGCTTGGGCTAAAACGAACCGAAACAAAAAGCCACAAAAAACTGTCCCGAGGATGTTTTCCTCGGGACAGTTTTTTGTGGCTAACGACACGTAAAATTATCGTCAATGAAATATCTTTACAGACAATGAATTTTTTTAGTTGATTATATGTCCTAATACTTAAATATGTATAATGTTGGATTGTGAGTAAATCATTCATTATTTTCTCGGCCGTCCGTGAATTCGTTAGAGAATCAAGCAAAAACTACTAAACGGATTTGGATGAAATTTGGTACGCATAGTTTTGAGTAACCTGAAAAACTTTACTAGTTAATTCAGAAATGATTTAGATTTCCGCAGTTTTTTTTCTGCAATTATTTTGTTCGAAAACGGTAGAGACGTACATTTAACTCACTAATTTTAATAGATAAAAATTATATTAAGTTAGTATTCTATTAAAATATAAATTTTAATTATTATAAATTTAATCAAATAAATTTTCTTTTAGAGTTTACGTACAATAATTCCCTAATAGGTATGTTATTTACTGCATTGCACTGCGTTTTAGGATATTTTGAAAACTATATAAATAAAAAAAAATGTATGGGAGTATTTTATTTATCTGATTTCTAAGTTTCTCGGTAACTCAAAAATCACGGTGTATGCATAATGAGTTAACAACAGGATCACGCACGGTTTGCTTTTAATATTTAAATATTCTACGGACACCAGTCTAAGAATGTTTCAGAAACTTAAAAACAAATTTTGTATATAAAAGACACTATATTTGGTTATTTCAATACTTACAGTTGCTTACTAATATTTCATAATGAAGATAACTGTCACAGCTATAAAACACTAGATACTGTTATATAAGCTCAGTAAGCCATATAACAGCTTATATAAAGTTGATACATCAGTAGCTTCATTAGTGATCAGTCGCTTTATATGCGCAAAATCGAGTATTTTTGACTGTTTTTAAGAAAGAAAGGTTTTCAATTCGTCGGAATCTTGTAGTTTGGCGACACGTTATTACCTTTAAACAAAAATAACCCACTTATACATTTTTTCACGTTTATTTCTATTCCTTTTTCCTATGAAATTGGTTCAGGTGAACACCCAGGGAACGTATTGCCCACACAGACAGAACAAATACAAGCGAAAATTGATTGATTTGGATTCGAACGTAGGCAATTGGTTTTTTACGAAATCCAATCTTACATTAGAACAAGCAAACTAAACACCAATATCATTTCTCCCTGTGACATCAGTGGGCTTATTTCATTTGTACCATTTTTATTTCATTTTATCAACTAGAATAAGCCCGCGTATTTGTTCCCACTAACTTAAGTTTCCGAAGGGTCTACGTAGCTGGAGGAGCTCGACGTAAGTGTTTAGCGCGTTCGGCGGCGATCGTCGAAGTTAAGCAAGTTTCGCAGTGGTCGGTCATCGGATTGGTGACCAAAAATTAATATCTCGTACTCCTGCGAGCTTCAGAAGGCACGTTAAGCCTTTGGTCCCGACTGCATCTGCAGTCGTTAGCACCCACCAATCCGTACTGTACCGCGTGGTGGGTCATGACCCAGTGTTACTATTCCATCCATAGGCCTGTGAACCCCAGCAGTGGGAAATTAATAGCCTGATAATGATGTTGAACTTTAGTTTCGCTGGCTTCGCGCAACTTTCTTATTTTTTTTTACTGTGAGATCCTTCTACAAAGTATTAGAAAACTTTAACAAAAATAAATGAAATCGGCAGGCTTAAAAAAATGTGGAAGTAATTTTCAATTATAATTGATTTGGACAGGAGTCTAATTGCTAAGATATCTTTAGCGTCAAGCCATGTTCTTCGAGTTTTTTTGTTTTTTTTTTAAATTGTCTTTATTACCAGTAATAAAAATATTCTTTCTGTGAATATTTCAGTGGCTATTATTATTATAGTGGCAGTACAGACCGACAGCGGAGGCTTAATAATAGGCTCACTTGATGACAAGTTAAATAAATAATCACAAATAATCTTAGGGTTTCAAAAAAAAATTATAAATACTTTATTTCTATAACCAATATTATGCTAGTAAAACAAAATTGGGGAACCCCTAGTAGACAAGTTTATTATCCTGTGTCAGGAACTCGCTGTTCTCGAATCTTAGGGTTTACATATTACGTTTTTTAGTCAGACATTACCTTGCACGCATTGAAAATAAGCTCGAGTTACCTAGCCTGGCAAAGGAAATTGCTCAGCTTCCATACTTGTTTGGCCTAAAGACCAATAATCATGAAAAATTGTTTCCTAGATTCGAAATTATATATAAATTACTGTAGAAACGAATATTATTGACGGACACCCCTGAGAACTTTTATAGACCATTTACACTGAATATATTAAAATAAAAAAAAACAAATAAGTTATATAGTAAACTAGTAAAATCAAGCCAACTAGGGAAATTATGGATTAGATTCAGGTATATAGAGCATGTAGATTAACAGATAGTTGCCTGTTTTCAAAGTTAATGCATAAGAGTAACTTTTAAAATCAGGTGTCATCTATGCATTTCCGGTTATAATAAGGTACTCTGTGACAGAAACTGTGTGATGATTGTGAATGAGCCACAGATTAGAGAGAATTTTTAAACTCTCGTTAACCAAAGAAAGCTAAGAGATTTAGGTTATATAGCCCTATCTTCAGTAGCATCATTATTTTTGTTATGTTTTTAATATAACTATATTTTAGATTTTTAGTGTATCACAACTTATAATTTTATTTATTTCTTAATTTATAGTCAGGCAACGTAGGCCCAGAGATATATATCTTAAAGTCTAACATATATACAGATTATAATGTGTTTATGAAGGTGTTTGGCGAAAAATGTATGGCAAAAGACTTTATGATGTCGCCGACCATCTATAATAATTGTCTGAGCACATTTGCATGTAGTGAAAATGATAATATTGTTGTGGATATTAATACCACAGAGTAATAAAAAAAGATATTTTATGAATCTTTACAAAATAGATTTATTTTTATGTTATTTAAACAACTTCGATCAGTCTTTGGCTGAATGTTACTACACCCATAGCAATTAAAAATGATTCGTATGTTTTCCAAACCGGTAAAATAAAAAGTCCTTTTTAATGTAAATATATTATACAAAGGTGTCATCCCATAACACAAGCCTTATAGTGCTTACTTTGGGGCTAGGCTAATTGGTGTGAGTGTCGGAAATATTTATTTATTATTATTTATACAAATAATGTCTTATTTTTTTTAGCATTAAAGAGAGACTTAAACGAGTTAACTCTGGACTGCGCAAGTGGCCCTAAATCCAATAAATCGGTCATAATTTGTTCGCTTTCATTAGAATGTAATAAGGGGCACCAAATACTCTGCACTCTATCATCTACACACAGAATAGGTTTTGGTGTCTCATTTCCAATTATTATTGAATTTCTGTTATAATAATTCAATTTCCTCTAATTCGTAGATTGCGTGATGGTTGGAGGGGAACAGGGCACGCGACTTTTACCTCTGAAATATTTGAGATCAATTTGTCATATTGGGTTTTACCTGTGAAATTACAGCTCTATGAAATTTTTGAATATCATCGCATTCTTTGAATATTTTCTCAGGTTTTTTGTTTTATTTGTGGTCTAGAGCCACAAGGCGCGATTCTCCATTCACTTAAATTACTTATAATATAACTGCAACAAGAAAGTTAAGTTATCCTGCAATTGTACTAATATCATAAAGAAGGAAATTTGTAAAAAATGTGTTTGAAAACAAGAGAAATTTATTTTTTATACAAAATACAAGAAGTCTTGAACTGTTTCACCCCGATGGATGTTAAGTACGAGTGGAGTAGAGTTATGACGATTGCTGATGCGACAATAAAATGGCCGCTCCAGACATCCTCATCTTGCTGGTCTGAACCCTGCTTAATACCACGTAATCACGTCAATTGCCGTATCAAAAATATCAACTCGGAAACGGATCGCCACCGTATCATCTCAAGCCATTCAGTATACTTTGTATGAAAATCCCTAATGCCACGCACACTGATAGGAATCGTAACGTAATCGCCTCGCCTCGGGATAAGCTCTCAAACGTTCGTGTTCAACTCTCCGCACCCCAGCTTTCATCTCTCCGTAGCCTAGCTTACGTCGCAGCACAGCCTAGCTTACGTGTCAATGTAGCTCTCTACGTAACCTAGGCTACGCTGAGACGGAAGCTACGTTCGGATTGGCTACGGGTACGCGACGCCGCGCGTATGACTCCCCGACTGTTGGTTGACGGCTAGGTGGCATCAGTTTAATCAGTCATAGTCTTAAAATGGAGTGGTTACTCTTTCTATGGACAGCACGTTCGGCAATGCAGGCCGCGGGAGGGGGGACGTAAGCTAGGATACGTAGCCTAGCTTACGTCTTCCGTAGCCTGGCGTACGTCTGTCCGTAGCCTAGCTTACGTCTCTCCATAGCGTAGCGTACGTCTATCCGTAGCCTAGCTTACGTCTCTCCGTAGCCTGGCTTTCGTCTCTCCGTAGCCTAGCGTACGGCTGTCCGTATCCTAGGTTACGTCTCTCCGTATCCTAGCTTACGTCTCTTCGTTCACCGCCCTCCCGCGGCCTGCATTGCCGAACGTGCTGTCCATAGAAAGAGTAACCACTTCGTTTTAAGTCTATGACTGATTAAACTGATGCCACCTAGCCGTCAACCAACAGTCGGTGAGCCTACCCGTGGCCAATCCGAACGTAGGGGAGCTGCTTATCGGCTTACGTTACATGCTTACGTTAGGTGGACCCCAGTTTGAAAGCAATCCAAAAGGCCAATCGGTGTTGAGCTCTTCTCGAGTTGAAATGTGTGCTATGACGCTTAAAATCCACCAGAGCGTGGCGTCGACTTTACAAGATTAGACACATATTCGATATTAATATACCCGTCACAACCAGGCGTCGGGTGATTAATATTCGAGATAACGTTCAAAGGATTCGTTCGCAGTTCGTCATCATTCGATTCGATCTGTCCGCCACCCTTACAGAGCTAAATACACATTAGTAAAGAAGGCACAGGGGCAAAGCTTCATGCAGTGCGTGTGTTTGAATGAGCACTGACACCTGTCGCGTTCGCAGAGAAACTAATGATATTAATTTACTGAACTGTATTTTGTTGATATCATATCAACCATGTTGAGCAAAATATGAACAAAAAAAAACTTAGAACGGTTGTTTTTTCGGAATTTGGTTTTTATTTTCAAGGAATCGATAATGGAAAATTAAATGGTTTTTAAAATTTGTTATGACTGATGCTTTAAAAACTAATATTTTTCAAATCCGCTCTGTTAACTGAGTTCATACTTAAAACAAACATGAACAGAACGGGTAATTCGTCGATTTTCCTGTACGTCCGTCGTGAGTGTTGCCAATTGTTGAAAGCTTGGTTGGTAATTTTTAAATAAAAAAGTGTGGTAGGTTTAAAAATAAACAAAAAAAATGATATAAAATTCATTAGCATTAAACTTTTACGAAAACTTCCTTAATAATTATTATATTCTGTATTCGTACAAAAAAACACGGTCAGAATTTAAATGTTCTTTTTCATGTTTTTCTTTCAACTTTTTTTTACGTACTACTATAGTAAAGAAAGGTGTTGAAAAAAAAACGAGCGAGCCTTACAGTATTCGCGTACGATGTGTAACATTTGAAAACTCACCTTATATTAGTAAAAAATTAAATAAAACCTGCTAGAAAAGGAATAAGCCATTTGAACATTATGTTCTAAAATCAAATCAAATAGCGCGCGCTTTCGCGACTTCCTGTTCCACACTTTCGTCCCATTTCACGAAATCACCCCTACAAATTGCAGGAAAGCGAAAGGAAAGATGTTACACATCAAAAACATTACATACATAAAATATAAAATGCATCTTAGTGTCGCCGCACACGGGCCACACGCCACAGCCACAAACGCCGCCACGAGAAGCTAGAAGTGGCTACTAAAGTGGCTGAAGCGCGCGACAGCGGCCGACTAAGGTAAGAGAGAGAGGGGTGGGGAATCGTGCGAGTGACGCGTGGCAGCGAGTGGCGGCCACCGGCGTACCGTGTGTAGCGAGTCCATATAAAATATATGAAAACTACAAGAAATATGCCGGTGGTGGCGTTTTGTGGTTGTGGTCGATGGCCCGTGTGCGGCGACACTTAAAGAGAAAAGTTTATTTTGACAGCGACAAGATGCCAGTACCACGTCACACTAACACTGTATGAAGTTTTGCGTCTGTGGTGTTCTTTAATCGATACCACGCGCGTATGAGCCGTCAGCCGTCTGTCCCGCCCGCGCCCGATCGTTGTCAGTAACAGATCCATTCGGTTCCATGTTAATTACCGTCCTTTGAGAACGCTCCCGTAATTTGCAGATTTATCTATAATCGACGGTTGTGGGCCGATTTGATTTTTGGGTTGGTTTCATTATGTAGGAGTTTGCACATGCCCGAGTCGAATGGACAAAAACCTAAAGTATTGTTTTCAATCGTAATTGACATCTGATATTCTACGTTGTCACCGTGAGATCATCACTGGCCTATTAATGTCCCACTGCTGGGGCACAGAACGTACCTATGCGTACGCGAACGTGCAGGCCCAGTGCGGTATGCAGCTAGGACCAACGGCTTAACGTGCCTTCCGTAACACGAAGAAGCTCGAGATAAAAAGTTTTTGGTCACCCATCCAATGTCCGACCATTGCGAAAGTTGCTTAACTTCCACGATCGCAGACCGAACGCGCTAACTACCGTGAGATACTGACTTGATATGTTCCGGTTTCTCTGAGTTTTATTAGCAAACCAATGACCAGACGAGTCACGCTTCACAGGCGGTTACTATAGTTTTTTTTCTCGACCCTAAATATTTTTTTTTTGTATAATTCCAATTCCCCGCTTGGTGGCAACACTATATTGGAGCTGTTTTGTTTATTTTATGTTTTAAGAGGTTTTCTGCTTTTATCTTTTGAAGAGATAGATAAATATACTCTTTATTACTCACACATACACAATTATAGGGCAAACAGATAATAAAGTATGGTGTGTAAAGAGTTTTCTTATCTTTTTATACTAGCTGACCCAGCGAACTTCGTACCGCCATAAAAATAGGGGCAGGTGGTAGAAGAGAAAATTTAGGGTTGTATGTATTTTATAACATGTACCACATTTAAAAAAAATGTCTAAAAAAATTTTTAGGGGTGTGTAACGTAGTATTCTATCAATTTCCTGGGATAACATTCCTCCTAACCAGTATGAGAACAGTAGGTACGTTACAATACCCAATAGTTTGAATTTTGGTGCGAAGACGCATTGTAGGTTTCAGACCACTACGTTACAAGTGGACAACCATTATCACTTAAGGATAAGAAAAATAGATAGTAGCCGATTCTCAGACCCACAGAATATGCATATAAAATTTTATAAAAATCGGTCAGGCCGTTTCGGAGGAGTATGGTAACTAACATTGTGACACGAGAATTTTATATATAAGATATATACATTTACAGATAGCAAAATTCATGAGTTGTCCTAGATAGCGGAAGACTTCGTTTCGAATCTCATTTGAAACCTGTACCGAGTGCAATTGTTTCTAGTAAAATTTTCTTTAGATTTAAACATCTAGCAGTTAAATGCTGAATATCATAATTATCTCTGTTTGTTCCAGAGAGTGCTCGAGCCTGCTTCATACTCCGTGTCAGCAGACCGCAGGTTCCTACTGCTGGCTCAGAACGTGAAGAAGATACACCGCCACTCCTACCTTGCGCGGTACACCGTCTACGATATACTTACAACGTGAGTTATATCAGCTATATAAAAAAAAAAACAATAACGGAGCGCACACCGGAAAAGGCCCAGCAAAGATACTGATAAATTACAAACTTAAGCTAAACCCTAATTCATTATCATAAGTTTAAAAAATTCATGGCAAACAGATGAAAAAGCAAGCGACTACTCCATCCCGTGACCCTAGGCCGCGCTGAAAGTTTGACGACCTCCGTGGCCGAGGGGTTTGTACGCCGGGTTTCATTTTGTCGCCGACTCGAGAGATCCCGGGTTCGAATCCCGGTGGGAGCAGATGTTTGTGTGATGAATACGAGCATTTGTACTCCAGTCACGGATGTTTAATATGTTTTTCTATATAAATATACTTATATATGTACAGTATATGTATTCTATCCGTTACCCTAGTATCCCATAACACAAGCCCTACAGTGCTTACTTTACTGTACAGGGCTAGGCTAATTGGTGTGATTTAAAAAAAAAGTCGCCACTCGTCTCTTTGTGGCTCTAGGCTACGCTCAAAGTTGCCGCACGCCGCTCCGTGACTCTAGGCCGCACTAAAAGTCGCCGCACGCTGCTCCGTGGCTTTAGGCCGCATTAAAAGTCATCGCACGCCGCCTGCTCCGTGACTCTAGGCCGCACTAAAAGTCGCCGCACGCCGCTCCGTGGCTCTAGGCCGCACTAAAAGTCGCCGCACGCCGCTCCGTGGCTCTAGGCCGCACTAAAAGTCATGGCACGCCGCCCGCTCCGTGGCTCTAGTCCGCGCTCGGAATCACTACGCGTAATAGCTTCACCGCGACTCTCCTGATGTGCACTGCGCCAATGTTTTTTCTTCAAAATCCCATTCACTCTTACCAAATCTGATCATTATTTTGATTAAGATTGTGTAAGACCAGCCTAAGGTTTCCAAGGCCTCACGGGCTAGGAATTCGGATAAGCATACTATCAGGCGAACCACATGATTGTTTATCACCCTTTGTGATATAAAAATAATATCTTAGAAAGTACCTAACTACATAATATCCCGGTAAAATATGAACTAAAATATGTTTCTACTAGATAAAACGACTAAAATACTGTTTGTTCCTCAGGATAGAAAATTTGATAAAGCCTTTTATGATCCATTTGAACCGGGTTTTTGGCGTGTCAGTTCCTTTGGGAATTATATTTTTTGTGTGAGGGCTCTTTTCTACTGAGGAATGGGAATGCGCGGGTCGGCTTATTTCAGTTGATGAAATTGTTGATTTTTTGTTGATGTCGCTCGCTTATTAGAGTGAGTTTGTCGAATTTTGCTTCTGACCCCTTGATATTTGGAATGCGATTCATGATTATGTTTTAGCACAATAAATAACCCTCCTTCTGGCTCAGTCGGGTGAAATCTCAACAATTTTATTAATGGAGTTGCTTATTTTTACCAAACTACACAAAAAATACACTTGCACCTCAACTAGTATTACAGGAACAGTAAAATAATAAAAAACGGGAAAAAATGTTGATTCTGTTGGTGTTGATATTTTTAAAGCAACCAATACAATCCTTTAATTTGCTAAAATAAAAAATGCATAGTCTATTTAAGTGGATCTCTTCCTAACAAAACGCCAAAGGAAAGCGGAAAATTAATGAAAAACAACTAATTGAACAGCGTTGACAGGAACTCATTAGAGGGAAAACGTAAAATAGGACTCGGAATTAATAGGTTGTTTCACACAGTAAGCCTTAAACTAACGTAAACACTCATTTGAATTCATTTTGTGGGTTCCAACATTGTTAAATGGAACATTGCTTGTAGGTATATTATAATCGTTTCTGTATTAACAAGTGCCTTACTTTAGGTATCCTAAGCCCCAAGATCCATCTGTCCGTCTGGTGAACCTTAAATAGATACTACGATAAAACTTTATTATGACACTAAAAATACAGTACTGTGGTGCTCTATCCTGAAGGGATAGGCCTGGGAGCGTAGTTTTCCTACGGTTACAAATGATAATCACCAAATAATTCACTTATTTTATATTTAAATTGGGAGAGAATTACATTTAATCCGTACTATTAACAACTCGCTTTTCTGCTTGAATTCTATCTGCTGGAATCTTCGATAAGAGACAAAAGATTCCCATATTCAAATCTTTAAAATAATGACATTTACCTTTTAATATAACTGCCAGCCGTAGGCATTACATAAGCAAAGAGTTTATACAAGCAAGGAGGCCGTAACGCAACGGGCGTTACAGAACCTACAGTATAAACTAAGTTACAATCCCTCAAGAAGTCCACGGGGAGGTTCCAGTAAATCCCCACACATTCACTGAAACAGGGAAAGGGGGATTGACTTGACTGCCACTTACTTTGACTTGATTTATTACTTTGACCACGAGTGCTATAGAATTTGTAAAGATTTTAACACTTGACATTGGCTAAATGCACAAGCCGTGTGAAGCCATTTAGGAAAAAAAAAGAAAATTACAATAGTTTGATATGTCAAATTCGAAATATTTACCAAGTTCAGTTAAGTTTGCAGTAACTAGATAAGAGACACGGTAGGGTAAGGCATAACGGATTTCTCGCTCGAATTGGAGCGCCCGCCTGGGGAAGTAACCTCCACCTTACAGAAGACCACAGTAAAATAACACTACCTTTTGTTGGTGTTGTGTTTCTGTAGGTGAGTAAGGTTTCAAGGCTCCACGGGGTGGGAGGGAATGTGTACAACGAAGGCGCTAATCTTGTACTTTATAAACAGTTGACAGAAGAACAAGTAAACAGGATTAATTTTATTAGTGTAAATTATTATTCTTGCTAATTATAATGTATTGTTGCATTTCTTGATGTACCAAGACATTCACAAAAAAGTAAAATAAAAAAAGCATAAATTTTTCTTACTTTCCAAATAATAGTACTCTCATTCCACGATTATGTAATTGACCCCATCGTTGGGCATCGCTAGTTTTTGATTTGGTGCTTTTAGAATAATTTACTTAAATAACTAAAGCGCAGATGTGTTTACATTTGCCTCAAAGTGCAATTTTTAAAAGCAATGCTGGCATTTCATTGACGAATTGCACTTGCAATGTTTCCGTTGCAGCCAAACTGAATATTTTAGTTTGTACGACAATTTTTCCAGTTATCTCAGCCTTCTTTTTCTTCTATCTCCAATACATGGCCGGCCTCGAAGAGCTCTCGACCTTTGGGCATATTTTGGCCATGCTGAAGATCATTATTGATAGACAGGAACCCATATTTTATAATCATAATAATCATAATCTTTATTTGCAGAATATGGTTACAAATGGTGATACAGAGATAAAGAACATCCTATATTCTTACCCAATGGGGTGTGCAAATTAATTGACATGACGAGAAAAAAAAACTTTTTACAATTATTCCATTCATTGCGCATAATATAAAATTTTTACAAATTCACATCATCATATTAAAAAATAATATAATTGAATAGATAATTTTGCTTATATAATTGAAAGCATAATGTTAGGTCTGATAAGTTTCCTTTAGGACAGTAAAGGAAACTTTTCAGACCTGTCATTGTAGATAGTGTCTCTTTTGTCGATTTACTGCTGCCACTGGCTACCACATAATAGTTCCTCCACGTTGCCTAATAATGTCAATAATCTTTCAAATGTCAATATGAAAGATTATTGTCATTTTAAGACACATTTCATTTGAAGGCACATTTCATTACACAAGATTGGGGTTGTAATTACACGAGTGCTCCCTCTCCTCCCCTTCGTTTTACGAAAAGTGCAAAATTTTAATGAATTACCTACTTGAAACACTTACACCCTTTGTGAATTTGTGTTCCGGCCCACAAACATATTCAAACAGAGAGAGAGAGTTACCTAATATAACTTGTAAACAGAAATAATATGCTGGGAAACCGCGAAAATAATGTTAAAAGCAAAAAAAGCTTAAATTTCAATAATAATATGTTAATTAACTTAATCAATCAAATCATTTATTCGTTGTCATCGGTAACAATAAGTTGTTAAAAATTATATAAATGTGTCTCCATGACATGCTCAACAGCAGACGAAAATTTGTTATCATTACATTTTAAATTCAATAAAATCATAATTATAAAAGAATCAAAACATTAATCTATAAATCAATAAAAAAACGATATATCCGTTAAAAATTAATTTACATTATTTAACCACTAAAAAGTTCGTCAGTATTTTTTTAAATGTATTTATATTATAATATTTAATGCTGTCAGGTAACTTATTATATACTTTTTACTACTAATGGTTGTCAGTTTATTAAATCAAATATGTATTTTATAAATAACATTCATATTTATTCCGCAATGAATAAAAAGCTATACTATAAAATTCTTTTTTGTTTCAATTTCTACAATTCATATATCATCAATTCATACATTCTACACATGGAAAGTTTTCACAAAGACAGGAGTTTGCAAGTTTACAGAATGTAAATCAAGAAGTGCCTAGAACTTCCCCTTTCTCTAAGGAATTTCTACAAAAACTTTAATCCATATCACACATAGAATAGAGAGTTGTCCCAAGAGCTTACTTTCGGAGACTCTTCAAATAAGTGGTTTTATCTATGGAGTCATAAGTAAGGACTAAGCATAATCCTGCCATTGCTTTATTCGAATGGACTTTATAGGATGAAATACTTTAGCTTTTGATGCCATATCCACGCCATAACACTCGCAATTCTACACACTTTTAGTATCACGAAAATAGAGCTCCATATTGTCAAAGTCACAAACGTTACTGAAATGCAACACACATTTTCAGTAATGTGCTGTTACTGTGGTAACTGTTCTACCTTTTATATTTCACGCCGCGCCAACCGTATCTCCGAATTGCCTCATATTAAGGGTAAACACTGCAATGTGAGGACCAGTGCTGATATTATATAACTTCTTATAGATCTTATAGATCTCAATGCCACTTTTATGTTACAATTGCTTGTAAAAATATCCGTTATAAATTGTTTACTAAACAGTTTCTTTGTCATGCATTAGATCACGATTTGCTCAATTCCATGATTTATTCAATTTAGAACTGACTAATTTCTTGGGTAATGAAATAAATACCTAAACCCAGACACAACTATAAAGCGCTTTTATAGTAAAATTACGAATGTAACTTTCTTTATAGAAGTATCGATACTTTTGCCAGTTTCGTGGAACCGGGCGTATGTTTATGACTGCAAAATATCGTTCCGTTATAAGACTGTTTTATACAGCAAGTTACTGCTTACAGTACCTACTGCGGTCGTGTACGGCTCTCTCAGATTTCACGAGGCCATTTCCCCGAGTACGCCATAATTCGCGTAAATACTCGGATGCAGGGGGGAACATTGCTAATTTGTTTGGATTACGCACTGCGGCTCTTTAATGGCAACATTGTTTCCAGTCACAAAATTTATTCTTATAAGTCGTTATCTATCGCACTCTTTCTCACGCTTACCATTTTTTCTGTCTTACAACATTAACCTCTATGGAATATCAGAATCAATTTTTCACAGGCCTTGTTTTTTTTTCTAAATGGCTTTGCATGGTTTGTGCATTTAGCCAAAGTCAAGTGTAAAAATGTTTACAAATACTATAGCACTCGTGGTCAAAGTAATAAATTAAGTCAAAGTAAGTGGCAGTCAAATCAATCCCCCTTTCCCTATGTTTCAGTAAAAGTGTGGGGATTTACTGAAACCTCCCCGTGGACTTCTTGAGTGAACGTCGAAAGACACTCCGCTATTTTGTTTCACTTGCCGACACTTGTACATGTTCCCGAACACTTAGTGGTTAATAATCCACCATTATTACATCTGCCACAACACAATTTTTAACAAGAAAAACAAAACTGCTAAAGTGACGCTTCCCGATCCCACCAAAAAGTCCAGGCCGTGGTTATTTCATTACTCCATTTGTTTTATTCTTTTGACGTTCTCTTCCTTAATGTGTACTTAATGGGTCCTCCGAATTTTATTTTTTTGTTTCATAGTAAACTAAGACGAATGCTCATTGAACCAAACACCGAAACTCAAAATATTAAAACTGACAATGAATCGTCATTTAAAAAGCTACTGACATAAGTAATACCAACAATCGGTGCCGTATTAACAGGAAATCAATGGCAGAATAACAGACATCGTAAACCCTCAAAGTGAAAGGGATTACTAAAGTCAAATTAGATGGTTCATTCAAAGTTAGACAAATTTAACTTCGAGTTTTCCAGCGATTGTGAGAGCGTCTAAAATGTCGCAGAAAATTACGCCGTATCTGTCGCCGTATGGTTGAAACTAATTCCAATATATCGGCATTCGAGCTTTTTCTCTCACAAACCATTCGTTTAATACTAATCTAGTTTTTTCACTTTATGAAACATGAAATGTTTAATTTGGTTTACGTATTAATTTGACTCTCCATGCGCAAAAGCCTTCTTAGTTCCTTTTCATTATTGTCAGTTAATGCTTGTTTCGTTATCACCTAACGATCTTCATTACTGATTCTGTAAAATTAAACTGAAATTTTCTTTTTAAATCTTTTAACAACGAATGCATCAACGTTTTTAATAGTTGATCAGTGTGTAATAATTGGTTTCCCATATAAACTCATATCTTGTACTTTCAAGCTTCGACGAACAAACTTTGAAGTACCTTGCGTTACAAATAGAAGTTCATCTTTTTCTCCTATGTTCGCTTTATCGCCAAATCAAAATTCGAAAAAATCGTGCCGGTCGGGTAGTACTTAAAATGTCATGAAGTTTTGTATAATGGCGCGACCACACTTGGTCGTTAACCCGAAAACGAATGCCAATGGAATTTGGGTAAACGACTAAGTGTAAATGAACGTAGTCGAGAACGCCCGTATTTGGGTAGATCGCCTTTTGTTTACCCGACACCGTCTTCCAGTCCGTATTCCAGTGTAAATATTGCTTCGAGTGCCCGAATACGAGCAATGTCTTTCGTGCACCCGAATACGGAATAGCGACCAAATGTAATTACAGCATAAAAGATTTTTAATTCTCGTAACGTCCGTTATGGTGCTGTTCAAATTTCCATGAGCTCCAATCCAAAGCTTCTTAACATTTGACTCGTATCGAGATCGAATTCGACATTGGTTCGTGCTAAGGTGCTACTGAAGTAGAACCCCTTACACCATGGAGCTTTCTTTAGCTCAATGGTGAAACAGGAGGATTTTTTCGATATCGCTTGTTGCAAACAGACTTTGTATCCCAGCTGTTATATTACTCAAACAAAACATTCGGAACACGGCTCGCGACAGTTCAAACTCAAAAACTCATGCGAAACAAACTTTTGCGTCCGTTGTGCGTAGGTACCTACCAGCCGGGTCTGACCGCAATCAGACACCAACTTTAAATTAAATCCAACTAATTAACATACACTCGCTCGTGATGGAGGGGTGGTCTGCATGTAATGAGGGTCGCTAGAAATGGTTTATGTAATAACCACGTTTCAATTAAACCACGTTTTAATGATGATGACCAACTTTCTTTCTTTGTCTACAGATCCCATATTAGCGATGTTGAGACAACTCGACTTTTCGAACATCTTAGTCGGGCAGCAGATGACGCGCAGGAGCAATTTCCCAATGCAGAATTGGTGTTTTTGGGGGACTTTAATGCTCACCACAATTCGTGGTTAAGTTCTTCGAAAACCGACCATGCTGGGATCTCTGCTCACGCATTCGCTCTCACGCATGACTTGAAGCAACTTTATAGTAATATAAGTTATTTACGGGATTGTTACCATGTACCTAGTGTCCCATAACACAAGCCTACAGTGCTTACTTTGGGGCTAGGCTAATTGGTGTGAGAGTTGGAAATATTTACATATTTATTTTATAATCAAATATTAAAACAAACATTACAGAGATATATTGATTTGAAATGTCACATGACATTACTTCTTGGCACAATTTTTACTTAGAATTGACGTCACTGAATAATTTAAGAATATTTTGGAATTTCAGTACAAAAAGCCTTTTATTTGCAAATTTATATATACTTATTCTATGCATTCTTTAATGCTTCTCCCACATCTGCAATACGAAGTTTTGTTACTAAAAAGCGCTAGAATTAGCGTTTGAAATTTAAATTGATTTCATCGTAAGTTCTGTCAGCTGTACATACAAAGTCTCATAGTTGACAAACATTTAATTGGATGTATCATTTGAACTACGTGTGTAACAAACCAAGATCTAGTCTCAGTAAACTTTATAATTTGAAGTATGTCATTAGTGTCAGTATCATGTATTTCATGTGTTAGCTGATGCAGTAATATCCTATGGGCTGGGAGCATAGGGTCTAACCTTTCCCACATATCTTCATCATCATCATCAACCCATGCTCATCCGCTGCTGGACATAGGTCTCCCCTAATGCACGCCACTGCTCCCGAATTTCTGCCACTCTCATCCAGCCCACTCCAGCCAGCCTACGAATGTCATCATCCCATCTTGTCTCAGGGCGTCCTACACTACGTTTTCCGAGTCGCGATCTCCACTCAAGAACTTTACAGCTTCAACGGCCGTCTAATGTGACCTGCACTGTGCCACTTCAGCTTGCTACTTCGGTGGGCTATATCGGTGACTCTTGTTCTCTGTTGGATTGCATTATTTCTGATGCGGTTCTTAAGGGATACTCCGAGCATAGCCCTTTCCATAGCTCTCTGAGCGACTTTAAACTGGTGGACTAGTCCAGCCGTGAATGTCCACGTCTAGGCGCCGTATGACATAAGTAGGAGGAAGCACTGCTCGAAGACTTTCGACTTGAGACAATGAGGGATGGTGACGAGAAGACCCACACATCTTAATAAAATCAAATCCATGGAAATCAGGATCCTTAAACTATTAATGGATAACAAAATTAAGAAATCTTTGGCAGGTGACTATGAGATTTTTTTTAAAATGTGTAAAATACTTCTTGTAGGCTTGTAAGTAAAAATGAATATTTTATTAAAGCGGCAGAATAATACAAAATATCAAAGGAAAAAACATACGCTTACCCAACCCGTCAATCAAAAAATAAAAAGTAACTTGTAAATAAAAGAAGTTTCAACGGATTAGATGCACTGATTTTATTTAATTATCTATTATATTATTTATTAATTTAACCCGCTGAAACTTGTTTTATTTAATTATTTATTATATTATTTATTAAATTAACCCTCTGAAACTTGTTTTATTTAATGAGTGATGTGCGTGAAAACCTTAGAAACACAAAACTGAGAACTATTATGGAAAACGTGTGAGACGATCGTTGATACCGGTATATTGTAATGCCACAAGACTTATTTCATAAAGCACAACGTGAATATCGTTTGAAAACTTTACTGAGGAAACACTACCTCTCTTTATGCCCATAGAGATGTGTTTGTCTAATAATAAGCTGTTTATTGGTAACTTACGTTATGGCTTATTCTGTAATCTGAGAATGATACATGTTACATAGTCATATTTTAATTTTTTTAGCACATAACTGCTAGATGTTTAAATCTAAAGAAAATGTTACTAAAAACAAAAAACCTTATGCTACATATTGTATTGTTTCTTTATCTGAGATAAAAATTTCTTTTAAAAGCTTTTATTTTCCTTGCAATGTATATATATGTGTATTGAAAACTAGCATCAATTACAAGACATACTTATTGCATTTATCTTTTAGCGTTAAGCTTCAGTGGAACCTTTCATGGGCACTAACATAATAGTAATTTTTGTTGTTAAGGGTATTGCTACGGGATGATCAGTGCTGTCTTTGCCCTATTGGAGGCCCTGGGCATATTAAGATAATGGGGCCCCTATGACTTCCGTTTGGAGATTTAACAGGAACTAGGGACTCTGTATTTGATCTGAGGGAGCCCCCTATCGATCGCGGGGCCTTGGGCACTTGCCCAAAGTGCCCACTGGGAAAGACGGGTCTGGGGATGATAGCATTTGCAACAGTGCAGAAATTTCCAGGACTCTCAAAAATAACGTATATGGTAGCGAACCAGCCGATAACAAAGATTACTTCATCCGAACCTTTTTTTTTTCTTATTATAAAATCAATTAAGTTTATTATTTAAATCCATATGATGTAAATTCACAAGAACTACTGCCGACAAACTGTTTTACAGTTTGGCAGATATGTACAATTAGAATTTAAATAAAGTAAAGGGAAATAAACCAAAAAAAAATATCGTCCCCACAACCTCTTTTATGCCGCAATTACATTTGATCGTTAGCCCGTATTCGGGTTAACGAAAGACATAACTCGAATTCGGGCATCCGAAGCAATATTTACACTGGGATACGGGCTGGAAGGCAGTGACGGGTAACCAAAACAAAAACTACCCGAATACGGGCCTACTCGATCCCGTTCATTTATACTTAATCGTTTACCCGAATTCCATTGGCACTCGTATTCGGGCTAACGACCAAATGTAATAGCGCCCTTATGTGTGTCAAAAATCACCAGTCAAGCTATCGTTTAGCGTCTATAGACACGCAGCTCGATAATACATTACGATAGAACTAAATTCAAATTTCGAATGCTAATTTAGTACCAGGCTTGGTCGCGCAGGTGTGGGAGAAGCATCAAGAATAATAAAACACACACAAAAACACTATCCAATTATGTCCCACAGAAACAGGTTACTATTGAATTTCTGTTCACTGTACGGTGAAGAATACAAAGCTCTTTTCAGTCGCATTAGTATTGCGTCCGCACGTATCGTACGACGAGTAGATTCAGTGCAATTCGAGTAAGTATATGTAGCAAGTTAGAAATGAAACAATTCAGTTACGTGTCCTTCAAAGTTAGTTATCTATCTGTCCGATTGTTATTTTTCATGTTGGTTTTTAGTAAGTTTGTAATTTATTACTTTTGAAGTGTAGGGGCTAAGCTGGCGAATGCGTTACGCGTTACGAAAAGTGTGTTCGGGCGATGCGGACGGAAGTTGAGTGGGAGATATAAGCAAGAGAAAGAAGTCCGCGCGCACGTATTCTTTCTCTTATAGCTAGTAAATGAAACATGTATAGGTATATACATTTATATATTGTACACACATATACAGGGTGTGACAAAAGTCCGAAATAAAACTTTAGGGTTTGGTTGTGTTCCTTGTATAGAATTACCTACGAAAGTTTGTCGCCTTTCAGACCACTTTTGTTTTCTAATTTAATTAATAAAAATATCGTTTTACACCTGCCTATGATAACCCTATAAATGCGTACGATTACTACTACCTAAACAGACCCCCCTCTCTCCCCCAGGCACCCCTGCGCCCCGCTCAGATACCTACAAATTTTTATTTCGGAATACATACCTACAAATTTTATTTCGGAATTCTGTAACACCCTGTATATACATACATACAGATGGAGCTAAAGAAATTTTACTTCAGTCATGTGGTCATAAGCAAACTCGTTTTTTTTATCTTCTGTCGTTAGAAACACAAGGGTGCTTGTGAACGACAGGTTTTCCGAATGTTCTAGGCACTGTTTCTACCCGGGCCCGTGCCGTTTAAGCTTAAATTGTTTTGTACGTTTTTACCGACCCTAAGCCGTCTCTAGAGCCGATGTCGTGAATAAACCTGCATAGTGTCCCATTCCTAACCGACGACCGGACGTAGACACGGTGTAAAATCGTCATTATACATATTAACTATATAGTATATGCGAAAACATAGATTATTTTTAAAGTAAATAATAAAAAATAAAAAAAAACGACGGGTTGCACTCCGGGAGTGCCGGCAGAAGTGAAAACTTGAATATTAACGTTGTGCATTTTTGATATTTTGGAATGGTTAGGGAAGAATTATGCACGAATTGCTTTAATTATCAGTATAAAGGTACTATCAGGTATGTGGTAGAACACAATATTTATTTATTGCGCTATCGTACACATACATGACAATTTATGTTACATTAAAAATATTTATCTCTCAGAAAAATCAACTTACATGAATCACGTTTAAGCGCACTTAGTGACGTCTATTGTAAAGAAATCAACTTACATTAAATCACATTTAAACGCACCTAGCCACATCAATTGTAGAAAAAATGCATTTTCTTCGCAATAAAGCTGCCACGTGGACGTCCTAGGTAGAGACTTATTATAATACAGTAAAATAAATTGTTATTATGTTTCGTCCAATATATTGAAAGTCAACAACCTTTCCAATTTTATTGTGTGTTATGATGCGATCAACCCACGTGTTTAACCTGACGCAAGTTTAACATTTTTACACATACAAAAAAAAGTGTACAACGCCGGTAAAACTTAACTCCTTGTGGTCCTACTTGTTCAGATGACAAGCATGTCCTCTACAACAATAGTGAATTAGTGAGTACCAATTAAAAGTTAGACCCAAATATCCCCCAGCCTGGTGACCGCGCTTAGAGAGGGCACCAAAAAAAAAGTTTTCCCAATTCTTATACTTAGCAATAATAATGAAAATATTGATTTCTATTGTCCTTCGACTTGACGATGTTTTGGGCTAACTAATAAGTAGTAAAATTTTATTTTTGACCTAATATCGATGTCTTATAAATCGATGAACACCGGCTGTACGCACGAAAAAGTGTCAGGTTACACCTGAGCCTGAGCGTGCAAGCGAGAGCGCGGAACAAGCAATAGAGAAGTACGATCGGCCCAAGCGTCGGCTTGTACACATTCATCTCTTTTCTAGTGTCGCCGCACACGGGCCACCGACCACAACCACAAAACGCCTCCACCGGCATATTTTGCTGTATCAGCTGTATCAGCTATCTTCGCGTCTGAACTTCACCTTCACTTAACATCTGGCCCCACCTGGAGTCATTTGTCGGACCTATCAATAAAAAAAAATAAAAAAAACCTGACTCTGGTCTGGTCTTATAATGCATGATAAGTACAGACTATCGTCATGTTTACAAATTACAATTTTATTATCAACAAGTGGATTCCCGACACTTCTTCTGCGTGGTTTAATTGATTTCCCACATGAACTGAAACCCCTCTTTTCATCCCCTTTAAAAGGTGATTTCTGATATACAATATCCTATACCCCGGGACTCAAACTATCTCTTTATTTCATCTCAATCGGTTAAGTTGTTGAGGCGTGAAGAGGTAACAGACAGGCAGACACACTTTGCCTTCGCGTTGATAATGTTAGTATGGATATAGCAACATTTGAATGTTTCAATTCAATTTAGTAGTGATGTATTGAAGGATGAATTGAATGTAACAAAACTGTTTATTACACCTCACATGTCGTAAAGACAGCGAAGTCGTAAAAGTTACCCTTAATGTAGTCTCGCGACATGTTCAGACTTAAGGGGGTACTGTGCGACACAGAGATCAGTGCAACATTTAATTTTTACTATCATAGTTACTAGAGGAGCTCGATAGCGCGGGTGGTTAGAGCGTTCGGCTGCGATCGTTGAAGTTAAGCAACTTTAGCAGTGGTCGGTCCTTGGATGGGTGACCAAAAATCTTCTATCTCGAGTTCCTCCGTGCTTGGGAAGGTACGTTAATCCGTTGGTCCCGACTGCATCTGCAGTCGTTAGCACCCGCCAATCCGCACTGGACCCGCGTGGTGGGTTATGGCACAATCTCCCTGTTCCATCCATAGGGAAGGCCTATGCCCCAGCAGTGGGGACATTAATAGGGCGATGATGATGATGATCATCTATACTAATATTATAAAACTGAAAAGTTTGTTTGGTTGAACACGCTAATCTCAGGAGCTACTTTTCTGATTTGAGAAATTCGGTTGGTATTCTTGGACTAAAATTTCCACAGTTCTCAATTATTCATTAGAGAATAAAGATGCTTTAAAGCCGGGGTTATTCGATATAAATGAATAAATTCTCAATAGTTTGACTTGACATTTGATTTCGCCATCTCAATTTTCTACACTGGCTTTTGGATTGGGTGTTTGTCATGGTTCCTTAGCACTGAAAGAAATGACTATTATACCAAAGTCTGTCTCAATTTTTTGTGTTTGTGGTACCTTAACTCTAGAAGCGATGTTTAAAATGTTACCTGCGCCATGAAGATTGTTACTATGCGCTAACATAGCGTTCGAAATTTGAATTTAGTTCTATCGTAATGAATTATCGAGTTCGAGACGCAAGACAATTGACTGGCGATTTTTGACACACGTAAAAGAGGTTGCGGGAGACGTTAAATTTGTATGTGCATCTGAAGGAGTGTGCTGACGATGGAACCTCGAACGAATTCAAATTTCGAACGCTAATTTGAGTACCAAAGATTCGTCGCGCAGATGTGTGAGAAGCATTACACCAAAGAGTCTGTCCCCTTAATGCTCTAATAACATCGTAAGAGGCATATGACGTAAATATTAGATATTCGCTTCATTTAAAAAATAAGACATATTTTAGCGCATGGTAAATGGCAGCCCTATTAGAATGCCGGCTGATAAGGCACACGCGGTGAGAGAATAATATACGTTATTGCTGCAAAACCACTACTATGAGATCACGACGTAAAATTTATTCACTGAAGTAAAGGAAATCTTTTAGCCTGTTTCACTGATAAGGACACAGGCCCACCCTGTGAACAGCGTAGGAAGTCCAGCCCCCGTAGCATGAGCACCATTATATGATTTAAAACTAGTTTTTATCACGTTCCATAGTGAAATTACTACGGAGTTTCACAATTAGATGCGACAAAAAAGGTAAAAAACGTAATATACTGTATTTTGTGGTCCTCATGCTACAGGGACAGATGTACCTGAAACCAAACGGCTTGGGATGCCTTGCAAAATAGCTCCGTAGTGACAAGACTTTTTCTTTGTCGTACTATCCGTAAATGGAATGCTCTGCCCGCTCAAGTGTTCCCTCCCTCTTACAACCTGGGATCCTTTAAAAGAGGCGTAAAGAAGCAACATGCAGGCCGGCAGGGTGAGGATAGCTGGTGTGGCAGGTAGAACTGCTGTATCAGCTACCTTAGCATCTGGACTTCACCTTCACTTAACATCAGGTGGGGTGGAGCCATTTGTCAAACCTATCCAAAAAAAACTGAACGACCGACCTTTTTTAAAAGTTTTTATTTATCTTCCATTGTTTTATATGTATGTGTATAAGTGCAGACTCAGTTTTTATGCTGTCCTACAATATGGGTATGAAATGAAAGGACTTGATGAGAATAACTCGGAAAATAAAATGACGCCACATCAAAACCAATATCGCGGACTTTAAAAGATGGCGGGCTAAGTTTTTTATGCAAAAGTCTTCTGAAAATAAATGGGGTTTTTGAAGTTCATGAAATGTTTTACTTCTTAATCCAAATTTAAGTAAGTGCCTACTTAAGTCAGTAAGGTAAGGAGTTATATTATGAAAATTTAATTCATTAAGATCAAATTTTATTTATCTACGCAGGTAAATCTCGCGGCAATCTTTTTATCTATACTCTATACTAATATTATAAAGAGTAAAAATTTGGTTATTTGTTTGTTTGTATTGAATAGGCTCCGAAATTATTAGAGCGATTTGAAAAATCTGACACATTTAGAATCATACATTATCCCTAATGAACATAGGCTATAGAGTATTTAAAAAAAATAAGGGTTCCGTATGATAAATTCGTAACCCAGGATGTGAAAAAACTACCAAAAAATAACCTTATATCGCTTACGCTGCGGAAGTCATTGACAATAGAGCAAAGTGATGTACTGAAGTTATATAGAGAACATAAATATCTACAAAGAAGTCGGCGATGTCATATGTTTAACTAATACAGTTATGTCACAACTAAAGGTCTACTGCGGTTTCACCCGCGTTAATTTGGGGATAAAGGTTATAGTGAGTCAAACTTAAAAGATGGGTATATGCTGTTGCGGACTATTTTTTGGAACTTTTAAAGAGGAGCAATTCCATCATACAGGATTTTTGTGTAACTTTAATCATTTACGCAGCGCACGCAACGTAATCTCCCAAATTGAATATTTTTACCCGTTTTTGCAACATTTTGCATCGATACTCCACTCCTACTGGTTGCAGCGTAAAATTATATAACCTTAAGTCTTTTTCAATAAATGCACTATCTAACACAAAAATATTTTTTCAAATCGGACCATTACTTCCTTAGATTTACACGTTCAATCAAAAAAATGATGCATTCGGTACAACAAAAGGGGCCTTAACTACGGAACAAAATGTTCACTATCAGTTGAATAACTTTTCATGGAAAGTTTATAATTGTATAAAGAAATTCATTGTGTATTATACAAGCCTGAGAACAAAAACTTTAGTCTACATTACAGCTCTACACCGAAGCGAAGTAAGAGCGGACCACTACTATCTCTTATCTATTAGACGAGTCCGTCTGTCCGTGGTGCTGTTTCAGCGGCCAAACCGTAAGAGATAGATAAAGAGAATATTTAAGTTATAAGTTAAGAATAGTCTGATAAGACTACATACCGGATTTGAGTAACGTAGCACTTCCGGTTTTCGAGAAATCAGGTTTTGGTGAACATTTGGTTCACTGATTTGCTAGTTATATAAATTGTGCAATGACGTTATAAGTTCATTGTAAAAGTTTAAAAAGGAAAATTTTCTTTTATTCTTTTAGCGCATTAAGATAGAACCTTTTTTTATTTTTATTTAAATACTCCCGCGTACTCCGCCGCTTGGTATGGCGACGGGATTAAGGGAGACTCCTCTCTCAGCATCCCGACAAGTGGTCGCCCACCTAGCTACCCACCTATCTGCCTAGTAAGGTGCCTCGCTAGGTTGTGATGGATTTATTAACAAATTTTTCGCCTCAACGCGTTTTTTATACCACGCGCTTAATTTTCTCTCGTACTCATAGTAGAGGTGAACAGTGCTGGTTTCATGTCTCCAACGCCTACATATAAGGTATATTAAGATACTGTCACTTTGCTCTCTTAGTACTTGAAAGAAGTTATTTGAAATGAAAAACAACAACATGTTCATCACACAACTTTTGGCTTACGTAAATTTTAGAATAGAATACACTTTATTTGCATTAAATGGGGTTGGCAAAAGGTGTTTGCATATAAAGCATATGTTTAAAGTGTAGGGACACAATATTGTCAACGCAGCATTTACTGCACGTATGGTGCGACGACGAGCGGTTGAGCCAGTCGCTCTCCGTAGCCCCCTTTGTTCCCACGTACATATTTCTGGCATCTAAGATAAGTTATATAAGGTTGCGTAATAACCATTGTACTTACAATGGTTATTTCTCACTTGAGAAATATGTAAGTGAAATTAAACAATAGTACATTACGATACGCGTGACATAGATAGACAACTTAGGCCACAAGTATCGTATACTATTTTATAGCAAGTGTGACACAAACCCGCCCCGGACACGGGCAAGAGGGGGGGGGGGGGTTCGGGATGCGATTAGTGTTTTGAAAGTAAAATTCATGTATTGCAATCACAAAGAATTGCAATACAGACTGCAAGTCAAACTCTGAAAAGAAAGAATTCCGGTTCAGATTACCATTTTGAAAGTATATTTCAAAAAGAAAAAATCAAATATCATTACAACAAAATAGAATTTCAATGTATCCATGAACGTTTATTCCTTGATTGGCATAGTAAAGTTAAGTTACGCGTATCGTAATGTACTAATTCTACACGAGTGAAGTTGGTCAATTCATTTACACACCGTGCAGAAATAGGCAACTTAGGTCACGGAAAAGCGTGCGTAAAGTGCGGGTTTAGGTCACACTGTGCTATAAAGAATCTTAAACCTATTTAGCCATATTAATAGAACGAAAAAATTCTAACATATTAAAACATAGCAGTCATATTACAGTATTCTCATTTTACCTATCATATGTATAGGGATGTATTTGAAGTTTTCTTTTGTAGGTCTTAAGGATTAGATTTTTTGGGATATAACTTTTATCTTTAACGACGAGGCAGATTTTAACGCAAAATTAAATATTTAAACACCGAATAAGATTGTGCATATTTAGTAGATTTTAAACTTTACAAAAAGTACAAAACAAATATATGTAATACCTATGGACAAAAGATTTCGCTAATAACACCTTATTATATTGTTATTAAAAGCATTAAACAGCTAAATTTCCAAATCTATCCGGTTGCGCGGATTCCTTCTTGCCAACTTTTGGTATGAAAACGGACTTTTACCACAGTCCATATTCCTGGTATGTAACCCATACGTAGATATAACTTACTGTAACTTACTCTGAACATTGCAGCCTTGTCATATCAACTCCATCAATATCGTTTGACACCATGTTTTTATTAAGAGCACGGTAGAGAACTAAAATGCTTACATTTTTTTAAGCATGTACGTGTACTGCTCGATGTTTAAATCTAAATAAAATCTTAATAGAAAAAATTTGACGCGGACCAGGCAGCAGACGGGACTCGAACCCGCACCCTTCGCTATCCGGCTCCATCTCTTCGCATTGTAGGTAAACCACAATGTCAAGCACGCATTAAACATTATTGCTTTCGTTTTTCTTTTTTGTTTGCCCCATGCGAATTGAACTGTCAAATCAATTTCAGATAGCAGTTCTTAGTGTTGTAAAGAAAACCATTCACCGTTTATTCATTTACTTTTTTTTTAAACACACCAATTAGTAGCCCCAACTATAAGGCTTGTGTTATGGGATGCTAGGGTAACGGATGGAATACATATATTGTACATATATAGGTATATTTATATAGAAATAGATATTAAACATCCATCACTGGAGTACAAATGCTCGTATTCATCACACAAACATCTGCCCCCACCGGCATTCGAACCCAGGACCTCTCGAGTCGACGACGTCATGAAACCCGGCGTACAAACCACTGGGTTACGGAGATCGTCGTTTATTATAAGTCAAAATAAGATAGGTATTTAATTTATTCCGTAGGTTTAATATCTTAAGTAAGTATTTATCTTTAGTACCATTAGAAATTTTTAATCTTTCGACAGCTTTTTCGTTATTAAAAAACTAACTATATTAAGTTAAAATGAGCGAGTTTTCTTCTAAGGAACGTTGTTCTTGAATATTTTTGTTGGTATTCCTTTGTTGTGGTTTTAATGTGGGGTGCAGGTTAAATAGATTAAAGGTACGCCGGGACAAGACATTTTTTCTTTCCATTTTGGTTTGCAAAATATAAATTGAGGACCTTTTTAATTACGGTATAGTGACGTAAGTAATCATGTTTTGCTGGACTTCGCAATGTACGTTGGGAACAGATTTACATATTGCAAAATTCTAAATCTTTCTTACTTGAGGAAATAAAGGTAGTCGAAGAAACGTCTAACTTAAAGAAGATTAGCTAAATAACACAACATATGGATTATATCTACCACTTTCTTATCTATCTATGGTCTGTCGTGACGTGATATTAGTTTCATATGCAGCCATCTGAAGCAGCCATGGAGGTTAGAGATAAGGAGAACGATTGCTGTAGAAAATAGTGTCCCAGAAATATGGACAAAATATGTGAGGCGCAGCGATCGCTAAGTTGTCTCAATAAAAGCGGGCTAATTTGAAATGACCAATGCAGCGAAGAAAATTTGTGCAGTATTCAACTAACTTCATGTACTTCTTACTCATAAACAGCTAACTTCACAGATACTACTTACTTTATGTATTTATTTCGCATTTTTTCACGGAGCTCAGCGGCATCTTGACTTTTCAATGATCCGCGCGTGACTGTGAACCAAGAAGTGCTTGAGTCGTGTTCAAGCACTTCTTGATAGTGGTAGGGACACATTTTGAGTACACGTGGTGTTTAATCTAGGTTATTAAATATCGTTGGGTGTGGCAGGTAAAATTGCTGTACCAGCTATCTTCGCGTCTAGATTCCACCGTCACATAACATCAGGTGAGATGGAGACATCTGTCGGACCTATTTATAAAAAAAAACGTATGTCGTATTATTCAGTTTCCGCAGGGATTCATTAAATGTAACATGCCTATTTTGTAATTCAAATAAACATTTATTACTATTAATGTAAATGTTTGGAAAATTAGTGAAAAAAAGTTTCTTAAGTTTCTATTCTTCTAAGAATACCGTTTGTTTCAGGGAATCCTACCCGCTCACTCCACTCCCCGACGAAGTAGGGGGGGTCATAACGGAAGGCCCCCCGCTGTTACTGGCCGCTTGGACACCCAAAGGTCACGGGCTGATAACCGTGAAAGACTACGACATCTTCTACAGGCCGGCCCCGAGGTCTTCCACGGGGTACAGGGTCACAGAGACCGGGGTCCCTGGCACAATACACAATGGCGTACCTGATTGGCTGTACGAAGGTATTTATCTTGTCAGTCGTTACTAATAAGGCTAGGAACTCACGGAGTGATTTTCTCCCGCGCCCGCCGCGACTGCGGGACCGCAACTCAAGTAGAAATTGTAGGTGAAACGCAAAAGTAAAACTCACGGCGCGATTTGCGCCCGTAAAGCGTGCGGGTGTTTGCGGCTGTAGGAAGGCCAAAGGGGAAGATCTTCCTCCGAGCTAGGTGATGGTAGCTCGGGGGCCGCAGCCGGACTAATGTTGGTCGGGCATCGTATATATGAAGTGTTAGTCTCTGAATTTTCACTTGCGTGATTTAGGCTTCCATACGTATTGATCGCAACGCCGGTAGCGCCATCTCTTGAGGAGGCAAGTGACTATTTCCTCCATGCCGATTATATGTGGGGCATGTAGATGTCGCTGCCACAGCGGCATCCGGTGCGGGCGCGCGTTAGAAGCGAACACCCGCAGGTGCGGAAAGTTTGGCCCGGCGGGACAGAAGAAAACTTCGGTCTCGTAAGTTTTGAAATTAAACAATGTGCGTGAGAAAGATGCGGGAGGAAACCACTCCGTGAGCCTCAGAATTTAGAGTCTCAAATCTTCAGTGATTGCCGAAGTGGTGCAGATGGATCCCCTGGGGCCTCAGCAGCGAAATTTTCATCGTTTGATGTAATTTTAAGATTCACAGTTTTGATGTGTTTTAGAAATACAGTGGAAATATCGCAACAGGACATTAGCTGTATTTTCTCAACTTATTGTTTCTAAGTACTAACAAGCAAAGTTATGAAGAAGTACCTGTGTGTCCCCCAAAAACACCAAAGCAGAATTGGTGTTTTTGGGGGACTTTAATGCTCACCACAATTTGTGGTTAAGTTCTTCCAAAACTGACCATGCAGGGATCTCTGCTCACACATTCGCTCTCACGCATGACTTGAAGCAACTGGTTGATCAGCCCACCAGGATCCCAGATATTCCAAGTCAAGCGCCTTCTTTACTGGACCTTCTGCTCACGACCCATCCACAGGGCTATCAGGTTGTGGTAAGAGCCCCCCTGGGCTCGTCCGACCACTGCCTGATATCTGCCAAAGCACCACAGGCCAAGCCTCCGCGTCCAGCAGTGGTCAAGCGCCATATCTGGCATTATGGGTCGGCAGATTGGGACGGTATGCGTGATTACTTTGCGTCCGTCCCTTGGAAGCAGCGCTGCTTCAGTGACAGGGACCTATCGGGCAGTGCCGTTGCCATTACTGAGGAGATCATAATGGGTATGGAATACTATATTCCTCATTCTGATCTCATCAGTAAGGGCACACGTAACCTCTGGTTCAATCACGACTGTGCTGAAGCTGCTTCGCGTAAGCAAGCGGCATATCGTGCTTGGATCAGAGGCCGCGCTCTCAAGGATCCCGGGGTCGATTCACTCAAAGCAGCCTACAATTCTGCTTCCAAGGCCTGTAAGAAGGCTTACATCAGAGCGGATGCCCAGCGTGTTGCACGTGTTGGCCAAGAACTTATAACGCATCCTGCGAGCTCCCGTAGCTACTGGCGTTTGGCCAAGGCCGTGCAAAAAAACTTCTGCCAGCCCTCGCTGCCACCTCTGAGATGCCCAGACGGAACACTAGCTCATAAGCCGCAGGAGAAAGCCGATTTACTGGCAAAACTCTTTGCGGCTAACTCCCGAATCGATGATTGCAATGCACTGCCACCATCATTACCTCACTGTGGCACAACGATGCCTGATATTAAAATCAGGCAGCGTGAGGTTCGTGCCGAATTGCAATCACTCGACGTCCGGAAAGCTAGTGGACCTGATGGCATCCCAGCAGTAGTACTTAAAAAATGTGCAGCGGAGTTGTCTCCCGTGCTCACGCGCTTGTACCAATGCTCGTATTCTTTGGGGCGTGTGCCGGAGACTTGGAGAGATGCTAACGTGCAACCGGTGCCCAAAAAAGGGGATCGCTCAGACCCGGCAAACTATCGGCCAATAGCAGTCACCTCAGTTTTATGTAAAGTTCTAGAAAAGGTCCTTAATAACCATCTGACCCGCTACCTAGAGGATCACTCCCTGATTAATGATCGTCAATATGGATTTAGACCGAAACGATCGACGGGTGATCTTCTAGCGTACTTAACTCATATCTGGGGTGAGGCTATCGACAAGCGTGGCGAGTCGTTGGCTATCAGCCTTGACATTGCCAAGGCGTTCGACAGGGTCTGGCACAAAAGCCTTCTCTCCAAGCTTCCGGCATACGGTCTGCCAGCCCAGTTCTGTTCTTGGGTAGCTGACTTCCTGCATGAGCGTAGAATTCGTGTCCTTACGGATGGTAGCAGTTCGCGGTTCATGTCAGTGAATGCCGGCGTTCCCCAGGGCTCCGTCCTATCCCCCACTCTCTTTCTGCTGCATATCAATGACTTGATTCCTCTTGGGAATATTCATTGCTATGCAGACGATAGTACAGTGCATGCGGGGTATCTCGGACAAGCAGCGGCTGGGCAGGCAGTAACCAGGGAGAAACGGGAAAATCTTGTCATTGAACTCAATCGGCTTTGGACCACATTTCCGAATGGGGTACCAGGAACTTGGTTGGGTTCAATGCCAAGAAAACTCAGGCTTGCGCTTTCACGGCAAAAACATCGCCATTCCTTCCCCTTCCATCTCTTCAGGGCACAACACTACCGCTGCAGAGCAACATTTCCATGCTCGGTATGGAAGTTCGCTCAGACCTGAATCCAAAGGACTACATCGAAACCGTGATCAAAACAGCTTCACGCAAACTCGGAGTCCTGAACAAGGTGCGGCGTTTTTTCACGCCCGATCAACTGTGCTTGTTGTACAAAACGCAAGTGCGGTCCTGCGTGGAATATTGCTCGCACCTCTGGGATGGCTCCGCCAAGTACTTGCTCGATGCTTTGGATAGGTTACAGCGGCGCGCGATCCGCATCATAGGCGATGAGGAGGTGACTAAACACCTTGAGCCTCTTCAATTACGCCGTGACGTGGCGTCACTAAGCGCGTTCTATAGTTTGTACCACGGCGAGTGTTCTGAGGAGTTATTCTCTCTTATCCCACCTTCCCCTTTCCTTCAGGACCACGCGCGCTGGCCTACGTTGTCACCGTCTTACTGTGGCCACAATTCCAACGCGTACAAAGAAATTTGGTGACTCATTTCTTTGTCGCACTATCCGTAAATGGAATGCTCTGCCCGCTCACGTGTTCCCTCCCTCTTACAACCTGGGATCCTTTAAAAGAGGCGTGAAGAAGCAACATGCAGGCCGGCAGGGTGAGGATGGCTGGTGTGGCAGGTAGAACTGCTGTATCAGCTATCTTCGCGTCTGGACTTCACCTTCACTTAACATCAGGTGGGGTGGAGTCATTTGTCGGACCTAACTATAAAAAAAAAAAAAAAAAAAGTATATTTTTTTTTATTATTACGAAACATTAGAAACAAAGTTAGGGAAAACTGAATTAAGAAAAGAGAGCGTATTTCCTGTTTCCACGGTACTTGAATCAATATGTAAAGGCATCGAACCAACTAAATGTGCGTGAAGTGGAACGCGTCTATATTCACCCTCTTGCGTAGGGCCTTTAAAATCAGTTACACGTGTTAAATGAGGGAGGAACCTGGAGTTTTATCTTAACGAGCTCGCCACTCGCAACTCCATTGCAGATATATAAAGATAGCAGATTTAAGACGTGCCCAGAGAATTTGATGCCGTGAATTGGGAGGTACATTTTGTATTGGAAAGATAAGGCTTAGAATTTGGGATATTTATGAATATTTGTACGACACCAAACACTGTTATGGTTTTTTATTTAAAATAGTTATTGCCTGTGACTTTTGGGCTTAATTTAAGAGAAGGGGGGCATACTTATTTTTTATTTTGTTTAAATTGGAAAGTCTAGCGTTGTCAGGGTAAACCTCTAACTTACAGAAAACATTACCTTTTGGTGACATTGATTTTTTTTTGGTAAGTAAGGTTTACAGGACTTCGTAAGGTAGCGGGTGGGGTATCGCAAGCGGTTAAAGACTATGATGGCCGCTGCTCAGGTTGGTCATAAATTTCTTTACCACCCATTGACATAAAAATAATACTTCGAAATTATTGAAAAATACTTCGAAAACATTGAAAAATCCTTTCGAAGTTTCGCTACCTTACGAAGCCTTGTAAACCTTACTTACCGACTAAAAAGCCAATGGAAGAAGTGTTTTCAGAAGATTGAAAAATGATTTCGAAGTTTTATTTTTATGTCAACTGGACAGCGAAATTAACGTAATCAAGGCACTATCAACCAAATTTATTCCTGACCCACTTGACCGTTAATTCGCATATAATGTTAAAACCAACAAGTTTATTGCTATAGAGAATGTATAATTGCACTTAGGACCGTCTTATAATTTTAAATCACCCGGATTGAAACAATATAGTCGAAACGTCATCCACAACACTGAATATGTTCAGAAGATCTAAAGTTCACATTCAATATTAAACGAGTACTTATTAGTCTGAAATGCAAATAGACTGCGAGCACATCAGGAACGTTGCAAAGTTATTTATGAAAACCGGGACATAAATTAATATTCTATATCTTATCGCCGCCGTTACTGCCGACGACTGGGCCAGTCGGCGCATCTGGTCTGATAAATATTGATGCAGAACGATATCGGCTTCGTTTGGAACTCTCCCGGATGAAATGAGGACTGTCCATACAGTTATTACAGTGTTTGGTTCGGTGTAAAACTTTCGAAAAGCTTTGCCAAATAATTTATCTTAAACTACTAACTTTACCCTTTTAGGGAAAAAATACTAAAATAAATACAAATTGAATTTTATCCTGAATAAAAATAAAATAGGTTCCTTAAAATGTTATAAAACGGACAATTGCGAGTCGGAATCAGCCACCGAGAGTTCCGTGCGTGGTGGTCCGTTACGTTACAGCCTCCTTGTTTGGGTAAACTCTTTGTTTATGTAATGCCTATAGCTGGCAGTTAAATTAAAAAGTTAATGTTATGATTTTAATATTTGAAATTAGGAATCGTCTGTCTTTTGATAGAAGATTCCACATCATATAGACTTCAGGCACCAAACCATGCGTTAATAAGATTAAGCTCATATTTTATGTTCGCCTGAAATCAAATATAAAAATATCAAATCAAAGTTGTTTCAATAAATTGCTTCGCCCCCAGGATCAACCCCTTCTGGGTAGATCGCCGCAGTACTCAACATAATCGACCTCAATACAATATAATACAGCAGAAGTAAGCATTTTAAACAAAAATGGCTTGGACCACGGAACAGACTAGACATAATATTTTATTTTATATATAGCTACATCGTTTCGAAATCTTTTGTTTATTGCGATCCTAGCTCAGGAGCTACCGTCCACAGACAAATATAGACCTGACTGAACATTATTTACAGTCAGCAAAGTCATAATGCAATTTTTATTTTCACAATTTTCATTTAAGCATTAATATGCATTGTGACGTCACATGATAAAAACAAGTAGACCCACAATCGTCGTACGACAATCGTGTCGTAAGCAAAATTACACAAACGTCTTTTGTGCGTTATTTTCAAACAGTCGTGTTTCAACCGCGCTTTGTGTAATCAAAACGCCACTAAATGACAAAGTATTCAATTAAAAAGTGTCCAAGTGACACCAGATCCGAACTTGAAAAATATGGAGTGTTGTCCCTATACCTAATATAATAACGTAAGTATCTTCGCGTTTTCTATCGTATTGCTAATTACATTTTAATTGCTGCAACAAAATGTCTCTACCCGTATGTCTCTCTCGCACTACAATCGAATTCTCTCTTTCTCCCTCGTGTACAATTGACATTGAACCTTACTGCCACGACATAACGTGTTTATTTGAACAAATGTATTAATGTTATCTGTATAACTTTTTGTATACGTAGAACACAGCGCTGCTGGAACGTTTTTGATGCACTTTTGTGAGACGAATGGGATTCTACCTGTGTTTATACGATAAAGATTATCAACTTTTTTTTATCTACTACGAAGTTTTATTTAGATTTTTACGCAAATTTTAGCAATTGAACATGAAGAGCAAAAGGTAAATTATCATGTACCTGATTGTTGACGCACCTTCCCCCATAGTGATGAGCATACACCTATAAGTATATGAGATTTAGTTCTTCAAATAAAGCTCTCTGAAGGATAGATATATAATAAGCTAATAGATATCAAAATAACTTTTTACTAAGTAAAAAATAAATAAATTTCGTTTTCTTTTCTGCCGATCTTACCATTCCATGGAGCGAGAAGCGCAGTCAGCCAGGCGGCTGGGGATGTATCTTTTTGAGACAGCAGCTTTCATATCATACCTCCTTTTAAAAGAAAAGCAGAAATATTCGCTGACGTTCGCGAACGAGTGCACAAAGAGAATGTAGTACAATTCGGAAAGTCGATCTTCGATCCCAACATTTTCAAAATTGGAAGTTGTCTAACTTCCTATGGGGTTGGAATCGATTCGGTTTTTAAGAAGATAAGTTTGCAGTTATTTTTATTAGGATTTGGGCCACTTACCCAAGATTTTAAATTAAAATTAAAGTTTTACTCTTCACCTATTGAAATTTGTAACATCTGAATACCACTTCGCCCATATTTGGCAATTATTTTAAGACAAATGAAGCTTTCTTTAATATGATTAGTTTTTAAATTTGATTTAAGAACTTTGGAGCAAGGTATATGTTTGCCAACTGCAATAGTACCTAAGATAAAAAACCGCTGTTTTCAATGGTAATGAAAGAACACAGTAGTTGATTGTTACCACTGCGGACTATAATTTGGATACCCAAACAATTCAATAGCAATGAAATGTAGAATGGGCGGTAATGATGTTGGGTACAACTTTCACATTTTGGGAAGTACAAGAAATCGACAGTCACTTTAACTTGAACTTTTGTTCACTAGAATTAACAAAGTAATTTCAACAGTGATCAAAGTATAGATTTGCAACGCATTAGATAAATCGGCGAGTGAATGACCGACTGCTCCCGATGCAAGTATCCGTTGCCAGAGTATATTATTAGAACATTGCTCTAATACAGGACGACTTGAAACATTTAATCAGTAATAGTTAAATTTACAAAAAAAAAATTAAGCACAGTCGTATTAGTCTGGTCGTATACAAGGCTTTTCATATGACCCCACACATAATAATGAAAAGCCTTGTATACGACCAGATGATGCGATCGTTGAACTTAAGCAACTTTCGCAGTGGTCGGTCATTGGATGGGTGACCAAAAATTACTATCTCGAGCTCCTCCGTACTTCGGAAGGCACGTTAAGCCATTGGTCCCGGCCGCATCTGCAGTCGTTAGCACCCATCAATCCGCACTGGGCCCGCGTGGTGGGTCATGGCCCAATCTCCCTATTCCATCAATAGGGAAGGCCTGTGCCTCAGCAGTGGGGACATTAATAGGCTGGTGATGATGATGATGATGCTTTTTTGATTTTATTTACGTATTTTTGCTATTTTTACCTCAAACTAAAAATGTACCCTCTGCTACCATAACTGTTATTTGATCAATGTTTTGCCAATTTAATAGCAAGTGTTATACCTTTTTGAATAGCTAAAGAGACGTAAAAGTTTTTAAAATTATTTGCAGAATAAGTTCCATACATTTTTTTTTTAGAAAAGTGCTTCAAAGTTAGGAACACTTGGTGAAAATTCTTTAGTTATAAACGTCGTCGAGCAGTTTTTTTAAGCCGTTAGAAGTAGGTTCAGTTTTTATTCATTATTTTTATTGCTTGATATGTCTTCTAACTAGATACATTAAAAAATCGAACCTTTGGAGCTCTAGTTTCAAAAAAATCGACAAAAACCCAAAAAATATAGGATTTTTTAAAAAATCTTTAATATCCAATGTCTCCATAACGGTTAAGTTTCGGACACCATATTATAGGACCAAATCCATCAGAAATGACCTGAATAATAACGTTCTTTAATATTCAGTACGACTTTCCCTGTAACCCTGTATATACCACCCACCAGTCTGCACTGAGCCCGCTTAGCGAGTCCTGGCTTAATCTCCCTACTCCATAAAAAAAAGTCACCTACCTACCAGTCCGCATTGCGCCCAGTGCGGTTTGAGCCCAGTAAGGATTAGGCCAGCTGCGGATTGGATCAAGTGCCCCCCTCCCCCCGCCCTATGTCTTTGTTACCCAAGGAAACTTCCATACAACTTTAGCATCCTTAGGATTTAATTTACCCACACGTCTTCAAGCCTCGACTTATTCCGTGCAACTGAGTAATGGGCGGTTGTGTAGACGCGAGCACGATCATCGACACGCATCCCTTTGATGTACCGACACTTTACCGATTACAGGCGATGATGGCCACTCATGGACGATAATGCCCTCGACACAATCGGCCGTGTCTATAATCGTTCATCATGGGCCATTGTGAAGAGGGGTCATTAAACTGCGCCCACCTTATTTTAATACAATTTAGTACGATCACGTTTGATTCATTGTTACACGTTTCCATTTCATTGAAAAACAAAATTAAAACTAACAAACTAATTGCCTAAACAAATTGTAAGAGCAATAAAATTATACTTAGCTTAAAAAAATTTAGGCACATTTCAAATGTAAACAATTATTTTTTCTGGTATGGTCAGTGCATTCGCCCGGATTGCGAAGGGTGCGGGTTCGAGTCCCGTCCGCTGCATGGTCCACGTGGATTTTTTTCTAGTAAATTTTTCTTTAGATTTAAACATCTAGCAGTTAAATGCTTAAAAATAAATAAAAACATAATTGTTTTTTCATTGAAATTACAGTTTTATAAATATAATAATTAATGAAAGACAGTCGCATTAAATCGTATTAATATTAGGTGTGGGCAGTTAAAGATCACGACATGTGTGTTTCATTAATAAACTAGAGGTCCTGTCATTTTGATATCAAAATAGTGGGGACCACTTTCTTAATTGAATATTTTAAAATTTTATGCGTGTAGAATTTTTCTATGAAAGTATAAAACAGTAAATCCTAATCACACTATATTCGAAAAACCTGGTGGGTCCCGTCATCTTGACGTTCATCAAAATTGCCTGTTTTGGGTAACATTGTCTAGTGGTACTGGTATTTTAATCAACTTTTGAAATGACCGGCCATTGGATGAGAAAACAAAGACTTATTATCTCGAGCTCCTTATTGCTTCGGAAGCCATTGGTCCCGGTTGTGTCAGTAGTCGTTAGCAGCCACCTATTTGCACAGGGTCTCCCGGTGAGTTATGGCCCATCCATATGGCTCCCTATACCAACCATAGGGAAGGCCTGTGCCTCAGCAGTGGGAATATTAATAAGCTGATATTGATGAGGATTGAGGACCCACTGGTAAATAGCCAACTTGGCCTACAGATCTACAGCACCAGGATATCACACTCATGTTACCGAACCTAGAAAAATCTTCTGTTAAGTGCTTAAGGAAGGAAAAGGTGAATTGAAGCGCTTTAGCAATTTCATCTTCTATGTCACATGTTTATCTTTCTGTCATTGCTCGTCCATCTTTAGTATAAATTTCCTTTTACGACGTACTGAATTCGATACATGAGTATTTCTATTTCGGTCCGCAATATGTACGGTATCAGATGGCTCTTCAAACTTCCATTGCAGCGTGGCAGTATGATTCATAGCCTCTCGACTCTCGATTCTTCTATAAACAAACTGGCCAAATATTATTATGGTCGATAAAGGCTATAAGGTAAAACGATGGTTAAATCAAATAAACGTTGAAGAGAGAACTATAACTACTTTAGTATAATAAAATTATAGTTGAATCAAATAAAGGTTTTAGTTTATGTTTCCTCATGATGAATGTACGGAGTTGGTACTTAATAAATTCTAGTAAATTCATAATAAATTCGTTCTTTCATAATTTATTTGCATTCAGAAACGTCATTTACTTAGAATATTTTTTGTCAGAGTGAAAATGAAAAATATTTATTCTGTAACCAAATTACATTAACTTAAAAGTTATTGAAGCACTATTTTAGGTAAGCATACACCTGTGCTACAAGGCCTCGCTCCCTCGTATCATACATCGCAACTTGTTTACAAAACAAATATCTCGCCATTGCAGTCATTTTTATTATATAGTAGTGAATGATTATATTTATCTTAATAACATAGTAAAAGAAAATAAAAAGAAATCATCTGTATACCTACTATTAAGCATAATCTTATACGCCAACTTGCATAAGTTTTTCTACCTCGTCATATTTAAGATTCAGAAGCCATTCAGTAACTTGATTCTTTAGCTCACGTGATGATATTGAACGAATGTTTATCAGTCTATTAACCCGATTATACATCAAAAATGATTTCATTATATATTGGTATCTAGCAAAAGCAGTTTTAGTTACAGGTTTGATATCAACATAAAATATTTTCTTCGCTTATTGCGATTTGGATCAAAAGAAACAATTTTATGTTTCTCCATAAATAAATGATATATAAAAAGCCTTCTAACACTTAGGAGTTTACACAAAGAGTACATTTTTTGTTGAAAATCTGTAGGGTTTCTTGTACATCATCTTTAACAGTGATCGTTGGCCACGTTCTATCCCAAAAAAAAAAATTTAGAAGCACCATCCCATATCGGTTTACAATATGTCAGGACTGATTGAGCAAGGGCAGTGTATACCTGGCTCAATAATTTGTTTGTGGCGATATATCTAAGAGACTTAAAAATTTATATGAACTTTCGTATTTCTGCTATTAATTACTTCAAGATGAGGATGCCAGGACAATCTTTGGTCATTATCATTCCGAGGTATTTAGTAGAGCCTACTTTCTTTATTTTGGGGCATATACAGTTATGATGATAATTACCGCAACTACGGATCTTAAGTTCGAGATTGGGCTGTGTCGATTATTCATTGAAAGGCAAATATAATTTGTTTTCTTAGTGTTCAGGGTAAAAAGATTTTGTTGGAACTAATAAACCACCACGATCATAGTCGATACGTTACTGCCCATGAATTTCCAGTATCATCAACATATAAAAAAAACTTTCCGTTAGTAATTTTGAAATTACAAAAATAATGTATGTAAACAAAACAATGTGTAGGTTCCAATACACTACCTTCGGTAAGACCATAAGTCATCTGTAGTTCCTAACTGATATTTTGACTGAAAGTCATCGATTTCTACTCTTTGTTTAAGTAATCATCAAACAATTCCAGTTGCTTGCCTCTACCACCAACGTTTTTTAGAATTTTTTAGGGGTTGATACTGAAATATTGTCGAATGCCTTTTTTAGGTCTAAAAAGACGGTTGAACATTTTTTCGCCGTGTCTAGATTTTTCACTAATTCTGAGGTTAAGGCTAGAATTGCATCTTCCGTTACATTTCCCCTGTCTTAACCCAAATTAGGAGTCTGATAATATGTTGATTTTTTAATTAACTTTTCTAGAATTTTAGGGATAGATGGTAATACAGATATTGGTCTATAATTATTAAAGTCTTCTTTACTACCACTCTTATGAACTGGTGTGATAATAGATTGCTTTAACATTTTTCAAACATTTTTCCGCGCATTCCATTTTTTAATTTACAGACGCGACGACAGGCTTCGATGCACGACGCGCTGTGTTGTTATTAAATTAAGTAAATATCCTTTTTTCTCGAACATGCTTGGAAATGTGAGCATAATTTTAACAACCTTTTTTGAGACAAATCGAAATAGCTGTACTGGCCACATACATGCGAGCAGCGGCCGGCAAAAGTTATATGAATATCCATATCCTGTGTGTTTAGCGGCAAAATAATTACATTCTGAATTCATATCTGTCGTGTAATTTAAAAATGGAATAATCCTTTACTCCGAAATACCTTGGTTGCTACCAAGAAGATAACTTATCAAAGGTTTTCTTTTCGAACTTACTTGCAAATAGAAAGTTGTTAGTGAAAAAAAAACGACGGGTTGCACTGCGGGAGTGCCGACAGAAGTGAAAACTTGAATATTAACGTTGTGCATTTTTGATATTTTGGAAAGGTTAGGGAATAATTTTGCACGAATTGCTTTAATCGCAGAAAAATAAACTTACATGAATCACGTTTAAGCGCACTTAGCGACATCTATTGTAAAGAAATCAACTTACATGAATCACATTTAAGCGCACCTAGCGACATCTATTGTAAAAAATGCATTTTCTTCGCAATAAAGCTGCCACGTGGACTTCCTAGATAGACTTATTATTAAAATACGGTAAAATAAAATATTACTATGTTTCGTCCAATATATTGAAAGTCAATAACCTTTCCAATTTTATTGTGTCATGATGCGATCAGCCTACGGGTTTAACCTGACGCGAGTTTAACATTTTTTACATATACAAAAAAGGTGTACACCGCCGCTAAAGAAGTTTTCACTTCAAAAACAAACGAACACTTTAACGCGAGCACACGCTTGTTGTTCGTTGTTCCTCATTGATTTTGAAATGTAATTACTTTTTTAGTTTTAATTTCCGCGCATTATTTGAGAAAAAACAAGCATCGGTGGTTCCGCAGTAAAAAGCTCGCCTGCAACGCGGGCGGCCCGGTTTCAATTCCCAAACGAGGAAGAACTTTTTTTCCACTTTTTATAAACCAGTTTTTTTTTAAGGTAAGTAAAACATTTAAAAAGTTGCGCTTGCATCATGGTTTCATAAAACCACACCATATTTTTATTAACAATTTCGTAATGAGTTTTGCAACATATAAAGCGTCGCACCACATCCTATATTGTACAATTCAATTAAAATAATACTGTCACAAATGCTCTCGAAACGGAACTGCGAAAGTGTTAGAGATCGGATGTGCCAGAGCATCGCGGGTCGCGATAGAGGTCGAGTAATGCGGCTCATTCTAACATGAGCCTAATGCTGTGCGTCGTAAGGGAGAAAGTGCAACGACATCTGCACTTGTTTATAAGTTATGCGTGTTACCTGCGTAGGTATAAGTAGGTATTTCGTACTCGCGGCTGCTAGCTAACTCTAAATTTAACAGGTACTTTCTAGAACGCTTCGATCGGCGTATATAAGCGCGATTGGCGCAGCGCAGAGACAGTTGAGTTTCAACAGCGATTTCGGAGCGAATCCAAAGGCGATCAAAGTGCAAGTGCAATAGTTTAGAGACTTGTATAATGAAATACAGTGTTCAGTGAGTGTTTTGTAATTATGCACAAGTTTGGAAACTCTCCTCAAAGCTCTGGAAGCATGTTACGGGGATAAAGAACTAGAACATGTGTATCAAGCGCAACTAAAGGAACTGTCACAGAAACCATGAGAACGATTGCAGCAGTCGGCCACGGAGAATGAACGACTGGTGCGTCGCGCTTATGCGTCCAGTAAGACATCCATAGAAGACATTGTTGTTCAAGCTTTTGTGGATGGTATAAGAGACTCCGAAGTCAGAGCGGCCGTGCGTTTGGGACATCATACGACTTTAAAAACCGCTTTAGCACACGCGCTGGAGGTAGAGACGGTACACAGTGACTACAAGATGCACAGAGTGCGAGAAGTTGTTGCAGCAGTCAAGCCTCGAGGTGGACCAATGTGCTATGGGTGTGGAGAACGAGGGCACATCAGAATTAAGTATCCGGTCCAGCGGAGAAACCAGACAATGTCAACCGCTACTCAGGTTGATTGTAGTGTGGACTCGGTTGCAGAGCGGGCACGAGCCGGACGTCCTTTAGCCCCCACAATACGAGTGTCACAGGCATGTGATGAAAATAGTCTCGTAACCGCAGGAGAAATAAACGGCAAGCCTGCACAACTTACAATTAACACTAGGGCATCTAAAATTATCGTGCAGTCGGAAATTCTCAAGCGTACAATTATGTGGGAAGGTACAAAATCGGCCAAGAATAAGAAATAGATGATGGGTCAAGAAGTGGTCGCCCTCGGTCTTTTAGGACTCCAGCAGTGATAAAAGCTGTGAAGGCGCGAATTCAAAGAATTCCCAAACGTAAGCAGAAACTGTTGGCCCTTCAGATGGGGTTTAGCAGAACCACGGTGAAAAGGGTGTAAAGACACACACGGTGTAAAGACTTAGGGCTTCGGGCACATCGAAGAAAAACAGGACATCATTTGAATGCTCGTCTAATAGACCTGAGACTGAAGAGATGCCGCGCTTTGTTGAGGCGATACGCGGGAAAAAAATATCGGGAAATTCTTTTTTCGAATGAAAAAATTTTTACGTAGAAGAGAGCTACAGCAAATAAAATGATAAGGTGTACGCACATAGTAGTGAAGAAGCGAGCAACCGTATTCCGCGTGTCCAAAGAGGTCATTTTCCATCCTCGCTCATGGTATGGTTAGGAGTTTCTTATTGGGGCTTAACAGAGGTACATTTTTGTGAGAAAGGTGTAAAAACGAATGCAGTTGTGTATCAAAATACAATCCTGACGAACTTTGTGGAACCTGTTTCTCATACCATGTTCAATAATAGGCACTGGGTATTCCAACAAGATTCGGCACCAGCTTATAGAGCAAAGAGCACACAAGATTGGCTGGCGGCGCGTGAAATCGACTTCATCCGGAACGAAGAGTGGCTCTCCTCCAGTCCAGATTTGAGTCCGTTACATTACAAGATATGGCAACACTTGGAGGAAAAGGCGTGCTCAAAGCCTCATCCCAATTTGGAGTCACTCAAGACATCCTTGATTAAGGCAGCCGCCGATATTGACATGGACCTCGTTCGTGCTGCGAGAGACGACTGGCCGCGCAGATTGAAAGCCTGTATTCAAAATCACGGAGGTCATTTTGAATAAACTTTATTGTCATAAGAATCTATGTTTTGTTAAGTTCATTTTGGTATATAAATGGTTACATAATGAATAAACTTGTTTCAATTATTTTATATTAAACATGTGACAGAATTTATGACCTGACTAGGTATACTCGGACTGAACTTCTTACGATCACAGCAGTGTGTGGTGGATATCGCTAGAGGAGTATTGAATTTTCCGGATCAAGAAATATTTCTATAAGAAAGCCCTCCACCAGTAGTCTACAATGTCAGAACGGTTACCCTACCAGCGAGGTCAGAGACAATAGTAGAAGTCAAGTTTTCGGAAGGGGCGTCACTGAATCGATGTGTCGTAGTAGAAGATACCGGGAGTCACTCTAGTTGGATCACGGTTAGAACCTTGATCATGACCAAAAGAGGGGCAAGGGTAAAAATCATAAACACTAGCAACACTGCGATACAGTTATGGAAGAACACGGTCATCGGACGATGCGCAGGTGTAGACTACATGAGAAGAACTCAAGAATGCTGTAGAGAACCACCTTCAACGAGGCACATGAATCCGTTACTGGAGTTTGCCATTTAACTTGTATAATGAAGCCAAGAAATTATTATTAGACTACAAGGACATCTTTTAAAATGGAGATAATGATCTTGGGAGGACTGGCCTTGTCAAGCATTCAATCCACACCGGTGATACACAGCCTATCAAACAAAGACCTAGACGAGTGCCTCATCTTCTGAATCATGTCCGCTACTTCCTGTTCTCTTAGGAAGTTGCGGACATGATTGAGAAGATGTCATCTTATAAGATCATCGAATAATCAACTAGCCCCTGGTCTTCTCCAGTAGTATTGGTGAAGAAGAAAGACGGCAGCACCAAGTTCTGCGTGAACTTCAGGATGCTCAACAATGTGACCATGAAGGACAGCTATCCATTGCCTCGTATTGACGACACATTGGACATGTTGGGAGGCATGAAGTGGTTCTCCACAGTTGAAGAGTGGCTACTGGCAGGTGGAACTTCGCCCAGAGGATAATGAGAAAACTGCGTTCACTACTGGTACTGGAAAAGGGCTGTGGCAGTTTCGGGTCCATGCCCTTCGGATTGTGCAACGCACCAGCCACTTGTGAACTCATGGAACGTGTGCTGGTGGGGCTATTGGGGGATGCTTGTCTGATTTACTTGAGCGATGAGATCGTTATGGGACGCAGCTTCACGTGGGATGCAGAAGATTGCGCGAGTCAAACCTGAAGCTCAATCAGACATGTAACAATACCAAAAACAACAATGTTTCAGGTCTAACTGTGAAGTTCAATATTCCAGTATCAAAATTTCTATGACCGAAGTTATTCCTACAAACATTGTTCAAAGCCGACCGACTTACCGCAGGCTGATTGCGGGCCTGCCAACAAAGTTTGCGCAATACTGTTTGAATACCGTTTATAATATTAGATATCTGTAAAGTTTATGCCCTTGACCATTGATATTTCAACAGGTAAGATAATTATAATAATAAATAAAGATAAGTGTAAGTAAAACTTGACGAAAATACTAAAGCATAGCTATAAATTTGCATAGGTACTTATTTATGTAAAGACTGATAGAGGAACTATAAATCCTAACTAATATTATAAATGCGAAAGTATTATATAAATACTAGCGGCAGCGCGTGACATCGTCCGCGTTATCTTTGGTTTTTTTGTTTGGATCCCACAGGAACCTAACATTTTTCGGGGTTGAAAAGTGTCATGTATCAAATTTCGTCCAATTATATAATTCCGTGCAGTAGTTTTTGCATGGAAGCGTAACAAACAAACTCACTTTCGCATTTATAATATTAGTTATGATAACTAACATCCGCTGTAACGTCCGTCCATTCGTCTGTTAGCAGCACATGATTAGTATGGTGTATCTTTTAATATTAAGCCAAAAGTAAAAATATATCTAGAAATTGTGTTTTTATTCCTGACGACAAATAGTAATACTAAGGAACAATTAACGAAATTATATGGCGGCTTTTAGTTATATTTTAATTACTTATTTTCAAATAAAATCATCCCTTATATAAGACAAATGTTACATTGGCAAGTTATAAGGCGATTGACGTCAGAGTGTCTCATTAATAAACAGTTGTAATTTAAACTACAATTTTAAAGTTCACTAACCCATAAATATCATAAAATACGTGTGTACGTTTGTTATTTGTGTACAAATTATATCAGAATATTTTAAAGAACTTTAAAATATTGTAAAACATCCCAATATACCTATATAATAACTGGTATCTTTAAAAGATCTTGTGTATTCTAAAAGAGGCGTGAAGAAGCAACATGCAGGCCGGCAGGGTGAGGATGGCTGGTGTGGCAGGGAGAACTGCTGTACCATCTATCTTCACGTCTGGACTTCACCGTCACTTAGCATCAGGTGCGGTGGAGTCATTTGTCGGACCTATGTATATAAAAAAAATACTGTTGGTGCCTTTTTTATCCTCATTTATAATAATTCAGATTGTTTATCTGTGGGGGCTTTACATTAAGTTTAAAATAATCTGATGGAAAGATTAGGCTCCATAACTACATAAATTATATATTTTGGCAAGTAGTTGATGAAAATTTCTTCATTAAAAGCTAACAGTTCATGTTAACTGAAACTGACTCATCGTTTCAGTCAGAAACGTCTAGTATCGACTTTAAACACGCTCTGATTGCGTTTGCGAGCGAGTTGAGTGGAGCCAACGACTAGTATTATTAGTTGCTTTAGGGTTGTCAACTTTATTTATTGTTATTTGTATATATTTTTTAAGAATTTAACTGTTGGTTGTTGAAATCTAAATTAAAAAACCTCTTGGCTCACGTTTCAATCAGGGTTCGTATCCCGTGTGGAACGAGTGAAACTTTATTGATTGAATTAATCTTTGATATACAAAAATAGTGATAAATTAAATTTGAGTGATATATTTGGTATTGCAAGCGTCTATAGGTTATGATGTCTGCTTAACATCAGGTAGGCTATGCTGCTTGTTTATCACCCTCTTAACATAAAAAACATGATATAATTGGCAGATTTGACGCCATTACGCATTCTCTATCAGTCAACCGGAGACTTGTAGTAGACAGCTTTAATGGTGGCTTTAAAAGACTTTATTTTGGGAAAATAATTTATTTATCCCTACGTATATACATAATTAAAAGTATATCTATTGTGTATTAACAGAATATTAAAAGATACAATGACATAAAAATGTATTTCATCATCATCATCATCAGCCTATTAATGTCCCCACTGCTGGGGCACAGGCCTTTCCTATGGATGGAATAGGGAGATTGGGCCATGACCCACCACGCGGGCCTAGTGCGGATTGGCGGGTGCTAACGACTGCAGATGCAGCCGGGACCAACGGTTTAACGTGCCTTCCGAAGCACGGAGAAACTCGAGATAAAATTCGATTCAGGGTAAATTTTTGGTCACCCATCCAATGACCGACCACTGCGAAGTTGCTTAATTTCAATGATCGCAGCCGATCGCACTTGCGCCATCGAGCTCCTCAAAAAAAATGTATTTAGGAACGAGTTATTACACCTACATCTAAAAATAACTTTAAAAAAATAAATTTAATATTGAGGTACATGACGTGGAGGTTATCAAATAAATATAAATCATTAAATTTTCTTATCGTCTCTATGTTTGGCGGTTAGTTGTCGTGATTTTTTTTTATTGTCATTGTGATAAAACGTCAGGAATAACGTAATAATTAAATGAATCGCACCGAATAGTCTTTCAAAAAGTATTTTATCAAATTGTTTATTGTCACTATAAATATAATAAACAAGGCAAATTATACTTTCAACATTGGCAACCCTAGACACATGCCACCCATTTACGATTATACACTCGGCCGGATGCATCTTCAATTTTCCAGTAATTCACTCCGCTCGCAATGAAATCTAATAATCTTGTAACGTCGAAATTTTCACTGAAATAAATAGAACTTAGCGGGAAAGTGTTATGAATATATGTATTGCTTAACAACCTATATGTCAATGATTGATCAACTATTTTTTGACTTGTTGCAGAGGAGATATTGATGTCGCGTCGTTTGATTGGCTATTGTCTATTAGGTAGAAGTGTAGTGGGGGCGAGCCGGCGACAACAGCTCTCTTACGGTCTATGAGCACCCTTCGAACTCTTTCTGTGTTCTATTCTACTACCTATATTATAAATGTGATAGTTTTTATATCTGTTACGCCATCCCCCTTAAACGGGAGAACGGATTTGAATGAAATTTGGATAATATTTTTTTGAACTGGATTAAGACATAGAATCTTTTAACCCGGGAAAAATCTCAGGTTCCTGTGGGATTCTTAAAAAAATAACTATATCGCAGACGAAGTAGCGGGCAAAAGCTAGTTATAAACTAAGCAGACTAGCAATAGAAAAATATCAATGACCGGCTAATATGTGTTGTCCTCGAGGAAAGGAAAAGGTACTTCTCAGTACAAGGCAGTTTTACGAACCGAAGGCAAAGATTCTCGACCTTCATAAGTGGCTTGTAACAGCCGAGACTGAATAAATAAATTTTGATTTTGACTTGTTGCAGAGGAGATATTGAAGTCGCGGACCGCGCTATGGATGTCAGCTGACGGCCATATGGTGTTGTACGCAAGCTTCAACGATAGCCTTGTCCACGAGCAGAAGTACCCTTGGTACGGGGCCGCTTTGGATACTGATGACCCTACCAAGGTAGTTTATTAACCATCTTGAGTCTGAAAAATTTTACTTACTTGGATGGATATGATTTTTACATATGTTGTTTCTATCTAATATCCTCTCATACTAAGAATAATTAAAAAAAAATCGGAAAAGCGGGAAATAGGTGTCCTTTTAAACGTACGCTAGCTTTATATACTGCTTTGCACTGCTCAAATACTTTGCTTCGTATGAATGGGTTAATAGTACGCAAAACAACGGTGTTATGATACAAAATATGTTTATTTTACATTCAAATTGTAATACATACTTATATAAACTTACATATCTATAGTATGATAATTATCAACGCAATGCTTAGGATACAATGTAGCTTCACACTTGCAGAAAAATTGGGCTTTTTGTGGCACATCACATATTAATTGATTATCCCTATATTTTATTATGTGACCTATGTCATCATACCTCGAAATTTCTCTAAAATTCTGAGAAGTGCGGCCTGTTTTTCGATTCACTTATTTTTTTGTATGTTTCAAGTAAACCTGTCGCAATGCTCCTTCTAAACTGCAGGTCGTATTCGCCACCATTTTTTTTTGTACAACTTCCAAGCGTTGTGAGTGAGTGAGTAAGTAATGGGAAATGAGCGAAAAATACCATTTTTTCCGCCTATAGTAGTTCTATATAATCTTATATATTGATCGCACCTGTCTACTCATCCCATGTTCTCATTGTAGGTCATTATAAGAGCTGGTTGATCAACATATATGTACTTTTTTGTTGTTGCAAAAATCTTTTTATTTTTCCTATGGGTTGCATTTTTGCGGAATTTGATGAAACTGATACTACACTGTTGTTATTTCATTTGCAAATTATTTGTTCAGTTCTAGTAAACATGTGCTTATAGGCTCCACGATCTAATTACTTCATTTCTTTATTTGACGGGAGTGAACATTTGCACAGACGATTTTCTCTTATAGTATCTGTAGCTTTCAAACCTCTCAGACGTAGTTCATCGATGAAAAACAGAAGGAAAGGCGCTTGCGAATATAATTTACGAAAAACTTCAGCATACTGTAAAATTACACTAGCGTCCAGGCCTAACTTCTTGTTGTCATTTGCCTCAGCTGACTGTCCTTGGTATGGATCAAACCAAATCACAGAGCATAGACATGTAGATCCTACCCAGAACTTATAACCCCATCTAATAGGTTTTCCACGAATGAACTGTTTACATTGATGGCCGCCGTAATATGATACCATGGCCTCATCAATACTATGATTTTCTTTATTGGCGCATACTCTTCAAATTTTTATTTCAATAGGTCAAATAATGGCCTTAGTTTAGCAAATATATCTTTAGGATTCAAATTCGTGTTATCACAACAATGTAAGTGTGTCATTATGAATTTGAACCTATCTCTCGTCATAGCATTATAAACAATGGGCATTCCGCAATCTGATGATTTTTTCCAGTACATACATCGCCTAGTAGCATATTAGGCTATTAGGCTATTGGTCGTTACAAAGAACACAAAGTTTATTCATCAAAAATCGATATGTGTATTATAAAATAGGACCAACTGTAACTTTTTAAATATCGTATAAAACCACATCTTACTAATATTCATATTATTTTTATTGTTAAATACAAAAAAAATAATATTTAGGTTATGGCCAGGTATGTTTTATATACATGTATATAAAACATACCTGGAATAACTCATAATTGACACATCAAAATTCAACATACAAAATTATCACACCAAACACAAGTAATCCACTCACAACAGCATTGAACGAAATGACGCATATGTTCCTCTCGTAGAGAGTATATTGTTCTGTGCATATGTTCATTAAATCATGGCATAAAATTAATTTTATAATAATACCCTCATTGTTCTCTCAATTATATTTCTCCCGCAGACGTATCCAGAGATTAGGAGCGTACGGTATCCCAAGCCCGGGACGAACAATCCCACGGTGACGCTCACGGTGGCAGATATAGCGGACCCTAAGCACATACGAACGAGGCACCTCACACCCCCAAAAGCCATATTAGAAGAAGGGTGAGTACCTCGAGAAGCTAGATGGCATGTTCACGGTGACAGACATAGCAGTCCCTAAGCACATATGAACGAGGCACCTCACACGGCCCAAGGCCATATAGAAGAAGGGTGAGTACCTCGAGAAGCTAGATGACACGCTCACGGTGACAGACATAGCGGACCCTAAGCACATAGGAACGAGTCTCACACCTCCCAAGGCCATATTAGAAGAAGGGTGAGTACATAAACGCTAGTTGGTACGCTCACGGTGACAGACATAGCGGACTCTAAGCACATACCAACGAGGCACCTCACACGGCCCAAGGCCATATAGAAGAAGGGTGAGTACCTCGAGAAGCTAGATGGCACGCTCACGGTGAAAGACATAGCGGACCCTAAGCACATAGGAACGAGACACCTTACACTGCCCCATGTCATATTGAGCACATCGAGTAGCTAGGTGTTAAATAAGTGTTTAAAAAGTGAGTTCAGACAACGCTATACAATGGCGGCATAGAACCAGTATAGCAAGCACAATAGATATCGTATAGTATAGCGTGGTGTTAACGTGTTTTTATGTAAATGTGTTGTGCGTGACATCGTGCTAAGAGCTATAATAAAGCGTAGTCTGAATGCACCTTGGAGCGCTGAATATGCTATTGTGGAACTCATTCAACTTTCTATATTACGTATTGTGTTTTTTGTTATATTTGTATTTATTTGTTTGTCCGTTACTGAAAGGTCAGCTGTCAGGTCATAATATCAAATAAGAGGAGGGACCTATTTAAATCGATTTTAAGTCAGAAAACCAGGAATCAATAAAGGTCTATTAAGGGATTGAAGTTTTGGCTTTGATAGAAGTACTTCTTTTTCTAATATGCAAGGTACCTACGTCATTAAATGAGATCTATTTGCTTCAAAAGTAAGCTAAAAGATGAGAAAAGTATTACTATTATATGCAACTATTTACTTTAATTGGAGTTATAACCAGCAAAAGGCGATTCGATCAAAAATATAATCTTCAGCCTTTCTAACAAGAACACTTATTGCTTACTACAACCGGTATCGTAACATTTTCCGGAATGTACAATTGGAATTGGATTACTTATTCAGTAATGCTCCCGAGTTGTTTGGGGAAATCGGAACGTAATTGAATATTCAATAGTTATCGGGACTTCCCCACCCCGCATCCTATGTTACACTTTTTCTTTGTGCGCGGGAAACTTAACAGCTGGCCTATCGGTTACTTTTCTTTTGTGCCCAGACCACCATGCTCAATGAATTATAACAATAGTCCCCGCGCATTTGTGACATATAACAATACTTTTCAAATTTACTAAGGATGAAAGACTTCGTATTTAATATGCAATGATAAAGCATAAAGAGGAGCTTGATGGTGCAAGTAGTTAGAGCGCTAGGCTTCAATCATTGAAGTTACGCAACTTTCGCAGTAATTTTTCATCGGATGGGTGGCAAAAAAAATCCTTTTTCGAGCTCCTCCGTGCTTCGGAAGGCACGCTTAGCTGTTGGTAACAGATGAACCTGTGCCCGAGCAGTGGGGACATTAAATAGGCTGATGATGATGATAAAGCATGGATATAAAAATATTGAGTTCATTCTAATAACTAACAATAATTCAGATTCAGTCATTCAGTCATTTAATGACAATCAAATACATGTAGGCCTTCTCCCATCCAGATTACCTTTAAGTAACGCCAAAAAATTGTTAATAGCGGAAAAAAATCCAAGAAATCTGATAACATCATAATCACATCAAACATATGCATAGTCGACGCGAATGTTTTAATAAGTACCTACATACACTTTGTAATAAGAATGTCAATAAGCTAATCAAAAATAGACCCTGACAGGAATAATTGTTTACTCGGTAAGTAATAATTACCTATTGATTTATGAGTAGGTTTTATAATATAGATATCTAGGTTATTATACCGCGAGTATATTGGCTTTAAAAAATTACTTTTCAATGAGCTTGGTTAGGTCATAGGTACTTTCTATATTTATTCTTTAACAAAATAGAAGACGCTATTATAACTGATTTTATTAAGTGAAACAAACAGAAAACTTGAAGGCTTCTTGATTTTGATTGATTTGAACAGTGCTTCAACTTCAAAGGCTTCGTTCAATTCAAGAACGAACGATTATGTACAAAGCTTAAACATATAAATCGATGTCTATCGCATTTTATTAACTGGCTCGAAAAAGGGGAAAAGAGTTATTAGACTAAACTTTTTTGAACTCTTTTAACCTAATAAATATTCCCTTGGAAGGAAGCCTGAAGGAAGGTCTACTTAAACGTAATTATTCATCCTGAGCCTAGGAAAGAATCCGCCACTTCTCGTAAAGATAATAAATAGATGATGTCTAATTCCTTCTTACTCAAAAAAAAATCCGTTTCAGCAGCATAAAAACTTTTAAAATTTGGCAGAATTTAATATCTATTCATAAGTATTTGTATTTTGTCCTTTGTCCTCTTTCCAATTAAGAAGTGAATTCCTAATTTATAATTTAAGACCATACATTTGTGTAATATTAATCGACCTAAAGAAACTTGTAGAAATATCTCAAGCAAAACTGTTTTTCCTATAAGGGTAGTTTTTGACTTGCAAGAACTGCACGGGAAGTAAAAAGACAAGGTATTGAGAGCCACAGCGGATCAAGCACATGGCTCCAGTTACCCGAAACTTCTCCAAGTGCAATTGCAAGCTTTGATTGATTTAACATTCATAATCTATTAAGAAAATTTAACAGTCTGTGATCACTTTACGTGTGACCATCTGTTCATAGCACACATATTAAAGAATCTGAGTCCGAATCTATATTCACTTTATTTTTAAACCCAAAATTAACTCGTTGGAGTATCGCCATATTTGCTATAGATTGAGCCTAATGCCGATTCCCTTGCACAAAGTCTTTATCAGCTATTCTTTGCTAATCTCTTTACCCTTTAGCACTCGCTCTACAAGCCAGGTGCTGGTTTTTGTTTGAGTTTTTACAAGATTTTATGTTCAATGTGTTTAAGTTTCTCATTAATTAATTTTTTGTGCTTGCTGAGAATCACAAGTTACAACGTACTTTACATTTTCATGACCAATACAGAAAACACTTCAACTTTCTACGTTAATTTGATCAAGTTTACTTTATCTTCAACAGGGACTACTACTTCACCAGCGCACAGTGGGTGTCATTAACAGAAGTGTGCGTAGTATGGCTGACGAGAACCCAAAATCTGTCAGTGGTGACTGTGTGCAAGAGCCCCATGTGGTACTGTCTGGAGGCAAGTGCTAAGATAAATAAACATTAAATAACGTTATTGTGGATTTTCTAAAAAGAAAGAAAGGCATTTAGGGATTAAGAAAAAAAAAGCTGAAGTCCTAGATCAATTGAGGAATTTGTTAGGTTTGATATTTAAAATAAAAACAGTAGATGATATGGCAGCTAATGGAACATAATGTAAGTCATAAGTACTTTACATCGATAGGGTTCCTGCCCTGGTCAGAATTAGAAACACGGATTAAAACGTGTTTTTTTTAATTTCTTCGTATCTTTACTGCTCCATTTCTCTATTCTTTGCTGAGCAATAGTCTACGTTCCTGCCCTTTTCAGAATCAGAAATGGCAGCTAAAAAAAGTTATTTTTAATTTCTGCATAAATTAATTGCTTCTTTTTTATGTACCCATAAGCTAAGATGGTAAACTACTATCAAGCATCTTAAACCTAAAGGTAAGCAGTATCCACAGTTTGTATACGCTTGCGATACCAGGAGTATCTAAGGAATTGTGATCCGACTTTTCTTACTGCGAATAATATTACTAACATCTGCTTTTGTTAGGTTTCGCTCTCTTAGTTTTTGCTCCATCAACGCTCCAAGTCCAATTCAAGAAAGTCCTTCATACTTTCTTTGTGTTTATCTAATTTTAACGTCCTTTCTATAGGTATACAGGATATCTTCAGGCAACGATGGTTGGGTGGAATCAGCTCCCTCTCCCCTTTGGTCAGCGGGTGGGGGAGCATTAGTAACGCTAGCTCCTATCAGGGACGGGCCAGCTGGTCTCTTCAGACACATAGTCAGAACAGAACATAACGCTCACGGTCCAAGAGCGTTACCATTAACGCATGGCAGTTTTGACGTTGTGAAGCTGCTCGCTTGGGACCATACCAACCAACACATGTGAGTTTATGAAGCCCTAGTACTTACATTTAAGCAACAGTTTATCATTAAAAGGGGGTCTTTGTATAATACATTTAATCGGGGGGTGGAGGAGTACTAATAACGCTAGCTTCTATAAAAGACGGGCAGCTGGTATGTTCCGACACATAGTGAGAAAGAAACACAACACTCACGTTGCATGTGACACACTGCAGCTTCGACGAGGTGAAGCTGCTCGCTTGGGATCATACCAACCAACACATGTGAGTTTGTGAAGCCCTAGTACTTTCAATTCATAATCAGTCTATTAATCTCAGATATCAGATATAAATCTGTGACTTAAGTCACTAATATGACACAGACCTTCCCTGTCGTTGGCATAAGAGATCTGACCCACCACGCGGGCCCAATATGTGGGTGCTAACGACTGCAAATGCAGCCGGGACAAACAGCTTAGCGTGCCTTCCGAAGATGAAGGAGGATAATAAGTTTTTGAACGCCCATCTAATGACCGGCTATTGCCAAAGTTGCTTAACTTCCGCGATTGCAGACTTCCGAACTCGCTAACCACCTACGCCATCAAGTTCATCAGTATTTTTTTTTAACAAATAAAAACGTGTTATTGTATTAATGTAATATTATGATCATAACTCATGCTCAGAAAACTTGGATGGAAGGAAAGAACGTTTGGGATCTTGCCAACGCCGGGACGTTTATGAAGTCCTGGTATTTATTTACTCTCGAACCTCTACAGATGGTTTATTGACTTGGCTCTAACACCATCGTTTCTATTTACTTTTTATGAATAGTTTTTACTTATGTAAAACTAAAAAAAATACAAGTACAGAACTTTGATTTAGACGTTTGCTCCCTTATTAACAAACGAAGCATAAGGTTGGACTAGTATCTCCGTGTTTTTTCTCTATTCATTGAATTACAAATGACACCAGAGTGACATGAACAAAACACGGCGTAACTAGTCTAAGCTTATTCCTCGTTTATTAATAAGGGTGTTGGAGTACATCGGTGTCCTTAAAATTTTCAACCGACTTAAAAACGGAGGAGGTTGTCAATACAACGCGTAATTTTTTTTTGTATGATCACGCATATTTTTTTACAGAGTAGTCCGATTTTGATAAAGGGGGAAACTCCGAAGTTGGTCACATATAAATTTGGGAATAAATCCTTTTTTTTTTTGGGTAGCTCCCCTACACGTACAGCGGGTGCATTATTTTTTGCATCGTCTACCCTCGTTTGAGGTATCGTTGAAACGACCTTTAAGTTGAACGAAGTTAAGGTCCTTTAAAACGACTTAGTGGTTGCTAAGACTATTTTTGGATTTAGGGAGGATTTAGGATTTGTGAAATATAAAACCTAAAAGTGCTAATTATTGTTTGAGTAGCCCCCCCCCCCTGCCTCCTAAAGCTAAACTATTGGCTTGAAAAATCTAAATAAATATATAATAATATTGCTATTCATGAACATTCAACGAATATTATGATGGTTAAAAAAGATAAGTTAGTGTAAGAATAACTAATCATTCAACTTAGGTATTAGAAAATTTCTTACTTAATAAAAAATCCTTAGAAGAACATATTAAAAGTAACTTAGATGAAGTAATTGCTTGCATATATCGCGTAAAACCTTGAATTGAAAAACAAAATTTAATAAGCTACTTTAAAACTATAAATTATCTACGAATAGGGTATACCTCAAAGTTGGTTCTAGATACATTTGGAAACAAAAATCCTACCCTAAGGATGCGAAAATAGGTGTGATTATTCACTCACAGATCTTGATGCCAATGCAGTTGTATATTACAAAAATTAAAGCCACAAACAATAATGCAATAAAACTTTGTCGACAAAAAAAAGCTGAAAAGCAGAAAATAATAAACCCTTTTTATCTTTATTCAAATTTATATTTGGAGTCGGTGCCATTCATCTCTGATAGACCTGAGTTTCCATTTACTACTTGGGTTGGCATGGCACCGTTTCTTAATATTCACTTGAATAAAAATAAAAACGAGCGAGCCTTACAATAGTCGCATATGATGTGTAACATTTGACACCTCACCTTATAATAGTAAAAAAAGAAATAAGCCATATGAACATTATGTTCGTTTTGGCGGGATTTCATCGAGTGTGGTTGGCGTCTTATTTTAATTATTCTTAAATTCGTTCATAGTGGATATTGTGAAATAAAATTGGTGTGATTTTGTGTTACAACTGTCTGCGTAACTGAAGAATTAGTAGAATCGTCAAAATATACGCTATTCCGGTCAAGTGGACGTGAGAATTTTATTGTAGTATTGACTACCTCACAGAAGCTTATCGAAAAAGCCAGCTCGATACATTTCGTGCCAAACACTTTAAGTAACATTAGAATGCGTCACACCGACATTCTAATGTAAAAAGAAAAACAGAATAATTTAACTTAAGACTAGGCTATATGGGCATTGTTCCCTTTGTCTTCCCTGAAAAAGGAGAACGTAACAAAAAAAAAACATTATGTTCTAAAATCAAATCAAATAGCGCGCGCTTTCGCGACTTCCTGTTACACACTTCCGTCCCATTTCACGAAATCATTCCCACAAATTGCAGGAAAGCGAGAGGAAAGATGTTACACATCAAAAATGGTTAATTATTTTCTTTTTTTCAGTTTTTTCGGCGGTTTAATTTGTTTGCTTAAAAAGTTCTATTAGAGTTACAGAAAATTAAGCGTGCACTATTTAGTCGATTAACATATTTTTTATAATATTTTTGTTTAACAACGAGTCACAAAGGAATGTTTAACTTTGTTTTCTGCCAAAAAAGCTGTTACCTATATACATTACTTTGCGCAGATATTACTTGGGGATACCTGAGAGTAAACCAGGGCAGCAGCATTTGTACAGAGTTTCGTCCGAACCGCCACGGCCTGGTTCACCGCAGAAGTTGCCTTATTGCGTCACATGTAACTCACAGGTAATCAAAACTAAATTAACATTAAATAAATAATAAATAAATGAATACTTCCAACACTCACACCAATTAACCTAGCCCCAAAGTAAGCACTGTAAGGCTTGTGTTATGGGATACTAGGATAACCGATAGAATACATATACTGTACATATATAAGTATATTTTTATAGAAATACAGATTAAACATCCATGGCTGGAGTACAAATGCTCGTATACATCACACAAACATCTGCCCCCACCGGAATTTAAACCGGGACCTCTCGAGTCGGCGACACCATGAAACCCGGCGTACAAACCACTCCGCCCCGGAGGTCGTCAAACATTACATACTTTGAACTCTTAAGTACAGATAAATGTAGGAGAATCGTCTATTCGCAACACGTATTGTTTATCTGGCGACTTTCTAGGCCGAATGGTTTCAAAGTGGCACCTACTCGTGAGGACCTGGGTTCGAATCCAGGTGAGGGCAAATGTTATTATGATGAATACGAGCATTTGTACCTTAGTCATAGTTGTTTATACCTATATATTTTTGGATCAAATATTTATGTAATTATTTGTTTCTTAGGTTTTTACGCACATCACTCATTAAATAAAACTTGTTTTAACGGGTTAATGCACGAAACTTTATTTATTTATTGACGTTTCGCAGCCTTTTCAGGTCTGCTTCGTCAGAATACTGATTTTTTCGAGCTACCTTCGAAAGACTTTTATTGAGCGTTCGGTTATTTGATTGAAAATTTTATTTTCTATGTAATGAATTTATTAGTTAATTTAGTTAATAAAGTACTTTATTTAAAATTCTTTTTTTTTTGTATTTTTGAGTTTATTTATTTGACCCTAACTACCGTAAACTACCACCGGTTCCAAAATTGGGAGACCTTTCTGAGAAGAACCGGCGAAACAAACTCAAGAGAGGCTTTATGTTCGTGCATTAACCCGTTAAAACTAGTTTTATTTATATATGTAATTATATATTATATCCGTTACCCTAGCATCCCATAAATCAAGCCTTGCAGTTTTTACTTTAGGGCTAGGCTAATTGGTTTGAGTGTAGGAAATACTCATGTATTAATCTACTTATCTGGCATACATTTTTTGAATAAACTATCAGCGAGTAGTGAAAAAGGGTCTTATGCTAGCAATTCACGTGTATGTCCTTATCGTGCTCTATAGGTAATGAGAAGGACAACTATTATCAAATTTACAAATAGCCATGTGAAGGGCCAATATTAGAATTAATATTTAAAAACTCTGCTATACCTATTCTTCTATCAGATTCTTTAAATATTAAGTCAGCAGTTTGCTTGCTATCAAAGCCGAATCTAATAAATAATAAAATAAATAAAAATAAAATGCTTTTATTTCAAGACATGTTCTCATATATGTTAGTAACAATTTGTCTTAACCTATTTTAGTATTTCATTACAATTTCAATTTCATCGCGTCTAACCTAATCCTCTTATATTTGTCCCTAGCCGTCCCCTTCGATAAACCTGGAATACTACGGCAACCTGGCGTCGTCTGGGGACAGCAGTTGGGACGCCGACTGGGAAGAGGAACCTCCGGCCACATCGCCCTCCCCCTCCAAGAAGAAAAAGAAACATCCCGGTGAGCAACTATATTATATCTAGTCCTCAATATTTGTCCCTAGCCATCCCCTTCGATTAACCTAGGAATACTACGGCAACCTGGCGTCGTCTGGGGACAGCAGTTGGGACGCCGACTGGGAAGAGGAACCTCCGGCCACGTCGCCCTCCCCCTCCAAGAAGAAAAAGAAACATCCTGGTGAGTAACGGTATTCTATCTAGGCCTCTATATTTATCCCTAGTCATCCCCTTCGATAAATCTAGAATACTACGGCAACGTGGCGTCATCTGAGCCAGCCAACTGGGATGAGGAACCTCCGGCCACGTCGCCCTCCCCCTCCAAGAAGAAAAAGAAACATCCTGGTGAGTAACGGTATTCTATCTAGGCCTCTATATTTATCCCTAGTCACCCCCTTCGATAAATCTAGAATACTACAGCAACCTGGCGTCGTCTGGGGACAGCATTTGGGACGCCGACTGGGAAGAGGAAACTCCGGTCACGTCGCCCTCCCCCTTCAAGAAGAAGAAGAAGAAACATCCGGGAGAAAATTTTTATTCGTTAGCTCGTAAACGTAATTAACCTGATATTTTATTTTTCTAAAAATATCTAAAGGAAACTTCAGTATGAACCTATGGGGCAGGAGGTGCACCATGTACGAGCGATTTACTTCTATCCGTTACTCTAGTAAAGGGAAGGGCAAACGTTCTCCTTATCATGCCAACATTCCTTATCAGAATCTATGGCAGGCCAAACGAATGTCCTTCACTCTGTAGTTAAGCAGCAGGTAAAATACGCTCCTGAGTTTGCTGCGATGTAATTAGGTATAAGGTTCGGCATCGGGGTAGTCCTTGTCGAAACATGTGTTTTTTTTTAAGTTTTAGTGAGAACCGTTTTTGTTTGATGATTGGGGCCGAATTTCGACCATTCGAGTGCCGCAAATGGCCCGCGAGCCATATTTATCCCAGTATAAGATACTAAGGCAGGGGTCTTAGTATCTCATAAAAAAGCACTCCTCTAACTGCCTCAGCTAGTATTGGAATTCTTGGCGTTGACATATCGAGCGACGTGCAGTTTCGGGATCATTTAGAGGGCAAGGCCAAATTGGCCTCTAAGAAGCTTGGTGTGCTCAATAGATCGAGAATGTACTTCACACCGGCCCACCGACTGCAACTTTATAAGGCACAGGTTCGGCCTCACATGGAGTACTGCTCTCATCTTTGGGCGGGGGCACCCCAGTACCAGCTTCTCCCTTTAGATCGCATCCAGCGCGGAGCGGCTCGAATCGTCGACGACCAGGACCTTTCCGATCAGCTTGATCCTTTGGCTTTGCGTAGGGATGTAGCATCGCTCCGCATCTTCTATCGCATTTATCACGGAGAGTGTTCTGAGGAATTGTTCGGATTAATTCCAGCTGCTGCATTTCGCCATCGTACATCGCGACAAAAATTTCATCCCCATCATCTTGATGCGTGGCTATCCACAACCGTGCGTTTTTGTCGAAATTTTTTACCACGTACGACAAAACTGTGGAATATATTGTCGCCAGCAGTGTTTCCGGACCAATACGACCCAAAAACCTTCAAAAAAAGAGCGTACTCCTTCCTTAAAGGCGGGCATCGCATTTGTGATACTCCTGGTGTTGCAAGTGTCCATGGGCGACGGTGATCACTTACCATCAGGTGAGCCGTCTGCTCGTATGCTACATAAATAACATAAAAAAATAAAGCCGTGCAGTTGGGATTGCAATCCCGCAAAACGGGATCACGAATTCCCGCGGTAACCCGCTGCTTTTTTAAGCTGAGTCGCGCACGTTCAAATTGCAGATGCCGCAAATAAAAAATTTGGTGCTAAAACTACGCGTAAATCGCGAGAAGCGCGATGTTGCTGTTCCGCACAGCGCGCCCCGGGGCGCGGCGCAGTTCACTCAGAGGCAGGCTCGGAGATGCTAAAATAAATGCCATTTGCTTCTTAAGAGCGTATTTATAAAAGTTATCACCATAAAAAAATGAATAATAATAAATCAAATCACAAACTCATAGATGTTACTAAAACTTCTTAATGCTTCTTACATTGAGCAACAGAAATTATTAATTCTTTGATGTTTAATAAAAGTTGATTTTTACACAAAAATCTGTACTTTCAATTTGATTTTATAACATAATTTCAAAAACGTGGGATCCAGCGTGATCCCGCGCCGGATTGAGTAATCCCGCATATAAATCCCGCGGGATTGGTATACCTCAAATTAGTATCCTTTTTTAAGCAGTGCTTAATTTAGGGCTAGGCTAATTGATGTTAATGCAAAAAGAAAAAAACGACGGGTTGCACTCCGGGAGTGCCGGCAGAAGTGAAAACTTTAATATTAACGTTGTGCATTTTTGATCTTTTGGAATAGTTAGGGAATAATTTTGCACGAATTGCTTTAATTATCAGTATAAAAGTACTATCATGTATGTGGTAGAATACAATATTTATTTATTGCGCTATCGTACACAAACATGACAATTTATATTACATTAAAAAAGTTTATCTCTCAGAAAAATCAACTTACATGAATCACGTTTAAGCGCACTTAGCGACATCTATTGTAAAGAAATCAACTTCCATGAATCACATTTAAGCGCACCTAGCGACATCTATTGTAAAAAAAATGAATTTCTTCGCAATCAAGGTGCCACGTAGACGTCTTAGATAGAGACTAAAATTAAAATGTGGTCGTCAAAATTAAAACATAAAGTATTCCTACATTATCACATCTACATTAGGTAGGTAGTATATGTAAGTATATTGTATTCGTCTATAAGTACAACACTTATTCAATTATAATATAATATAATTTATTCAATTGATTGACGGTATTAATAACAAAAAAAAATAACATTTTCATTTAACTCATAGTTGACCTTTGTGACAACCCTAGATCATGAAAGTTGACCTTTATCTAAATTCTGTCATAACTTCTTATAACCGCAAAAGTGAAACTTGATTTCTTTATGGGTGATAGAACTTGGATTATAGAACCTTTCTGTACTAAATCCAGGTTCCACTTTTGCCGATTTTTGGAGAAAAAAATTAAAAATCGAAATTTAAAAAAACTATATTTCTTGGAAACTAGGACACTTATAAATAAAATAAAATTACAAAATTATGCCATCAATAATTCCTTAGCAAGTGGCAAATATCTCATGGACAGATATGGAACCGTCTTTTGAGGAAATTAAATTGTTAATATTTTCATGCGCATATTTCAAAAACTTTGCTACTTCATATCTTTTTTTTTACTTAAAATAGTGATCTGGGAATTGAACTCTTGCCTTTATTAGGGTTTAAATAATTGATTTATGCAAAAACCTTAAGGTGTAAATATTTTTGGTTCTATAAAACACTCGGTGTCAACCCTAGCATAAAAATTTAAAAATTAATATCTTCTAAACGCCGCAAAAGTGACACGTGGCTTATTTATGTATGATAGACCACATCCGTAGGTTTATTTCTATCTAAGTTCTAGGTTCCACTTTTTCGTTTTTAGGGAGAAAAAACAATAAATACGAAATACAAAAAAAAAATGCTGCTCCCAAACCAATGCATTTTTTTAAGCTAAAGAAACGCGTTTATACGCCTCTGATTATGCCCGATTGACACATATTTATTAAAAAAATATATTGTTAATATTCACTTTATAAAAAAATATTCTAGATTTCATAGGTCAAAGGTCAAGATAAGTTCATGATTTTTTTTCTCAAAAAGTATTTGAGTTAGACTTCTGTAAATTGAACTCAAGCCTTTTTTAGGGTATAATTAATTTATTTATGTAAGAACCTGAACATGTAAATTTTTTTGGTTCCATAAAACACTGTGCCTCCGTAGTGCGACTGGCATGTACGCCGGGTTTCAAGGTGTCGCCTACTCAGAGCCCAGGTTCGAATTCGAGTAATACTAGCTTTTGTACCTGAGTCATGATGATGATGACGACCTCCGTGGCCGAGTGGTTTGTATGCCGGGTTTCATGGTGTCACCGACTCGAGAGGTCCCGGGTTCGAATCCCGGTGGGGGCAGATATTTGTGTGATGAATACGAGCATTTGTACTCCAGTCATGGATGTTAATATGTATTTCTATATAAATATACTTATATATGTACAGTATATGTATTCTATCCGTTACCCTAGCATCCCATAACACAAGCCTTACAGTGCTTACTTTGGGGCTAGGCTAATTGGTGTGAGTGTTGGAAATATTTATTTATTTATTATCTACGTTTCTAGATAAATATACTTATATATGTATCAGTATATGTATTTTTTGGGGCTATGCTAATTGGTGTGAGTGTTGGAAATATTTATTATGATTAACAGCATTAAATAAATTAGCCTATATATTCTTTAAATTTTTGAATTTTTGTTTTCTTTTATTATATTAAAGATTAGTTTTTATAATAATGAAACTACTTACGATCACAAAATCTTATATGTATTATTTGCTAATTTCCATTCACAACTACATATTTGAGATAATATCCAATAGAGTGATGATAGAAAGGTTCAATTGAAATGAAATGAAAATATAAAACCATAATTCAGACAACGCATCCTGAAAATCAGTGCATCTAACCCGTTGAAACTTGTTTAATTTAGTGAGAATGAAAGTTTTATATTAACTCTTATCGGACGCGAAAAATTTTAATTTTATTTACTTCACTACATAGTATAAAAGTCGCTTCCCGCTGTCTGTCCCTATGTCCCTATGTATGCTTAGATCTTTAAAAGTATGCAACGGATTTTGATCCAGTTTTTTTTAATAGATAGAGTGATTCAAGAGGAAGGTTTATATGTATAATATATGCATAATATAGTAGAGAAACACTGATAATTTGAGAGATTTTTAATGTAATGTCGTAAATAAACACATTTATTTGCGCTTACATTGCAAACGCTGGCTGAAGCCTTCGAGATAGATCAAAATAATGTACTATAGTATTGTACAACTTAAAAAGTTCTTCAAAAAAGTCTGCGATGGTATATACCTATCTCTTAGGGATGACACACAAAAACTATTTTTTATCCTACACTTTCATTAACACTATTTTAAAGCTCGAGCGTCGTACTTTGAATCCCTCGCTGTTTAAATATAAATAGTGATTTGCTTCCTTGGTAAACAATCTACTATTTAAAATTATACTAATATATAAAATTATTGTCGCAGATGGCATGCCACTAAACCTGCCGTGCCTGTACTATGAAGCGTACTTCAGTCCGTCCTCGGCGTACTTCGTGCTGGAGTGCTTGGGGCCGGGCGTGCCCACTTCCAGCCTGCACAAGATCGCGTTACCTGAACCCAGAGCGCTCATGCATTTAGAAAACAACACAGTGGTCAAGGTAAATTGTTGCTAACTTCACAAATGTGTGAGATAGAAGAAAATGTCACAAAACCTGTCGTGCCTTGACCATGAAGCGTACTTCAGTCCGTCATCGGTGTACTTCGTGCTGGAGTGCTTGGGGCCGGGCGTGCCCACTTCCAGTCTGCACAATATCGCGCTGCCTGAACCCAGAGCGCTCATGCATTTAGAAAACAACACAGTGGTCAAGGTAAATTGTTGCTAACTTCACAAATGTGTGAGATAGAAGAAAATGTCACAAAACCTGTCGTGCCTTGACCATGAAGCGTACTTGAGTCCGTCATCGGTGTACTTCGTGCTGGAGTGCTTGGGGCCGGGCGTGCCCACTTCCAGTCTGCACAATATCGCGCTGTCGGATTGCTAGCATGTGCTTTGTTTTAAGCCAGTTTCCGATATTACGGCACTGTTGCAAGCGCCATGATCATGGAGTAAATGAAGTTATTGCGAGTATTACAGGCAGACATATCGGCCTACATTCCGGCGAAGTTTTTATTTTGCGTTCGATCCCGGAAATAACATAAATTACTATAACGCTAGTGATAATGAAAGTTTCAAACAATATATGAATGGAACATGTCACAAAACTTGCCGTACCTGCACCGAGACACACTTCAGTCCGTCACCAGCATTCTTCATGCTGGAGTGCCTGGGAGCCCAGAGCGCTCATGCATTAAAAAACAACACTGCGGTTAAAGTAAATTGTTGCGAACAGAGCTAAGAGCATTTTTAATTGGATACTTTAGCTTTGAAATTTCTAAAGAATAGATACTTAGCCCGATGTTTTTCTTTTTATTAAAATATTAGTGAAGGTTTTTAGAGGGTACGACTTCTAAATAGTGAAACACTATTACTAGGCATTCGCTGCAGCCTTAGGGGTTATTCCGTAAGATATACCAATATACTGGCCAGTGCTAATGACGTCATGGATCTACGCTATACTGGTGAATTGTTCTGAAATATATTGGCCAGTGCACTGACGTCATAAATCGACGAATAATTAAAAATAGTGCGAATAAAGAAGATTTTTATTCACCTCATCAATTAAAAGGAATTCTTTTTGTTCGGATGCCATTATTTTTCTTTAAATTAAAAAGAAATAAAAATTCGAATGCATCTCACGCACGCTCGGTCATACGTCATATTCGTTTTCCCGGTAAAAATATGCTAACATACCAGTACAATATGGCGTCGGGTTCGTGACGTCATTACCACTGGCCAGTATACTGATGTACATTTCGGAATACACCCTTAATATGATCTAAGGCTGCAGCCGTCCATCCTTCGTTTATAATAATAACGTAATGCTTAGATTTTTTTGTTGAGAGATCTTTTTAGGGTATTGATTGATTTTTTGATTTTTGTATTGATTGGTCTATTGATTGCCTATGAATCAACACATATTGGTTATGATATTTAGATGTGTCCTTTACTTAGATAAAAACAAAAAACGAAGATACGGTACGCTCATACTAGCATCAAGTTAAATATGATCCGATTCAACTACATACGCAACTCTCTCACACGCACAATTCTGTAAATAAACGTTCAATCGAGCGAGCGAGACAGAAATGTTTACGCGAGCGAAACAGCGCGAGTCCGCGACTCCGCGTCGCTTTGCAGGCGATTGCGTTTTATTTTCTCTCTCTACTGACGGCTGAATGTATTGTTGTCCTTTTCTTGATAAAAAATGGCGAATTAGAAACTAACATTCATGGCAAAACCGTGATTTTTGAGAAAAAAAAATTTTATAGCTTTAAGAATAAAAAATGTTGCCATGGCATTTGTTATTTGATCTTGAACTATTTGTGTTCTTTATTAAAGCATCGAAGGCATTGTTTTATCTTTATAACACAGAATATACGCAATATTGTTATATTGAGTGCACATGCATCGTGTTTGGATTTTCAATTGTGACTTAAGTGAATTGTGGTCATGCACCACAATTAAAAGCGGATCACTTATGAGCCGCGAGTGCCGTATCTTCCCTTTTTGTTTGAATCTAAGGTCTTTTACAAATTTACGATTGATGATCGATTGATAATTTATTCACATAGTGGAATTTTTAAAAACCAAAGTATTGATGTTTTTGTTTATTTGCATCGTATTTCAAATTTTAAACCTTGTAAAGTAATGAAGTCAATCATATTTATTTCTTTTGCTGAATCATTATTATATATGTTAGATAGATGGCTAGATAACGATTTTTAAACAGGACAACAATTGTTTATCTCTTTTTGTATTCGTACCTGAAACTGCATTTAGCGAATCATTATTTATTCGGATTCCCCAACGCAAATAATAATTGTCAAATAAATATAAGGTAGGTACTTAGGAAAAGAAAACATAATTAAATCGATACTTAGGACTACAATGAAGCTAAAGACATGAAAGAGATCGATATAGAACAATCTGGTGTAATTACCACCTAAATCCCGAGGCAGTCTTTTGTGAAAGCATTGTGCTATTCAACGGTGAGAGATGAATCAGAAGGTGGTAGGGTGACCACAAAAATAAATTAAAAATCAAAATTTATTTATTCAGCTTCGACTTTTACAAGCACATGTGAAAGTCGAAAGTTATGCCATAGGATCACAAGCTCGAAGCGGGAGACTTTGTATTAAAAAAAACCCGGTAATAAACGCGCCAAGGGCTGCTTTTTTTCTCCCCCTTTTATTTTATTTCGTGTCTTCAATTGAAAAATTATATCAAACTTATTAACATGCATTGATATTAAGTTTCATCACATGATGTAAAAAACACTAAATATATCCCAAATTCATACCCCAAAACATCCAGTAACCAATTTGACCAAGTAAGGTAGTAGTAGCACAATGATGTACCAACAAAGCTGTTACTGTATCACAATAAATGATTTTGCTAGCTTATGAATGTCAGAACCAGGTGGCAATCTCAGTTTTGATTTTACACAAATACGATGCATCAAATGCAAATAGTTGAAAGTGATTTTATTTGTAGAATTATAATTAGAACTTTTTAGAGTAGAATACTAGGCACTATTGTTACACTAACCACTCGTCCAAATACACAAAGTAGTATTTGTTTATGCTAGCATGGCTATTCGTTCTTTTTTATGTTAAAAGCGTGTCAAACAAGCATTGATGACGTCTGATAGGAAGCAGCAACAATAGCGATACCAAAAATATCACTTGTGCCGTTACCTACCCAATGACCCAATCCCTTACCCCGTGAAGCACTGGAGCTGAGAAACACAAAACTACTAAAAAAGGTAATGTTATTTCACTACGTATATTCTGTAAGGTGGAAGCACCTCCAGACGGGTGCTCCATTTTGACTAACAATTAGTCACTAAAAGTACCGGCATAAATGTGTCCGTCCCAGAAACATAAGCCCAATGGTTACCCTACTTCATGCCAATGTTAGCGTTAATCGCCATGTTTTATATGAAATGTGTGAGTCATCTTCATTTAAACCGCTTTTGTTACCGCCGACGGCGTTGTTTGGCACGTCGAAGTCGTAAAAACATTTTCATGATGTGCAAAATACTCAGGTATTACAAACTCGTTTGTTACTTTTACGCATATGAGTAAATTTTCATTAAAATCGGTTTACATTAATTTTATGAGTAAACTGGTAATGGGAATAACTTTTGCATAGCATTTTGTCTGATAAAATGACCTAATTTGCCACAAATGCTTTTAATTGTGTGTGAAACAACACTAAAATGATTGAAAACAATATAAGGAAACATTAACCAAACAAATTAACAGAAAGAAAATTAGTGAAGCGGAAAAAGAAACAAAAAGTTTTTGACTTTTATTCAAAACAAACGAATGATAGGTATATCCAATCAATACTTGTTTCAGCTTATGCTGACTCAGTGAAAAAGGTCGCGTTCGTGTCTCTTGTAAATCAATAGTATCCTGATGTTCAGTACGCAGCCGGTCGTCTGTAGGGCAGAAACCACGTTGCCCTAACTTCGAACCAAAACGCCGGGGCGTACTTAGCTCCGCGTAAACGGCTCATTGGAAGGCACGTTAAATATGCCTAACCCTAACCAAATATAAAGTCTAAGGACTTACAGACTAGTGTCCCATCAGCGGCTTCAGTACAACGGTAACGGGAGGAGCGCTCCTCCTTATGCAGAACTCGCCGGCCAAAGCCAAGCGAATGTGTTTGAAATATCCAGGGTTTTGGGAACACTTAAACTCACTACCACTCAAAAACCACATACGACACAGGGGGCCCTAATAGGCTACTAAGGAACACCTGATGCTATTATAGTATTATATTGCCCACGTGGCTGAGACGGACAAATTGTGTACTTTGTCAAAGGCCCGATTCATTCGCTAACTCAAGACGGACTGACCGATGGGTACGCAATCGCGTGTTTTTACTCGCACCTCCCTTTTGTTCCTAACACCTGATGTTTATATTAGATGTGAAAATATGATATGGAATTCTTTCACACCATTGATCTCAATGACGTCTACTATACACACAGGTCTCCGTCTCATGAACGACAATAGGTAATCACACTAATATTATAAAAGCGAAAGTTTGTGAGTGTGTATGTTTGTTACTTCTTCACGTCTAAGCGGCTAGAGCGATTATAATAAAATTTGGTATGGAGTTAGCTGACACCCCGGATTAACACACAGGCTACGTTCTACTGCGGAAAAATATCTCTAATAAACCGCGGGTAACACCGCGGGGACCAGCTAGTAGGTTCATAATGATTTTATTGGTTTACAACTTTACGATTCCTTCCACAGGAGCGCCTATCGTCTATAGCACTGCCTACTCCAAGAACGTTCTCAGTTCAACTGTCCAGTGGGCATGCAGCGAGGGTGCGGCTGCTGCTACCACCAGGCCTCAGGGAGGACGAGGTCACCAAGTACCCGCTCGTACTGAAAGTGTGAGTTGTTTCACATATCACTTACAGGAGCGTCTGTCCTCCATAGCACTGCCCACTTCCAGAACGTTTTCGGTTCAGCTGTCCATATTTTACTGCGTTAGTGCAAGCCGGGGCGCATCGATATTTTCAAATGTTTTACTTAACATACATAATATCGTGTTTGTAGGAAATACACAAAGGGAAACCAAATTAATTAAACTAGTGCGATGCCCAATAAAAATATGAAAATCCCAGAACTCAGCTGCAACGCCACGTACCGTACCCCAGTCTAGATAGAAGAACTACTTTTAATTTGTAACATGCAGCAGTTGTTTTGTTCAGTGCTTCTAACACACATATCTATCATATTCTACTTAATATTTTATGCTCTGCGAAAAGTCGAACTGCGATTTAACTACCTACGAGTTAAACCAGAAAAATTGCAAAAGTTATTATCTATCGAAAGCACTCTCCGAGCGTATTGCTTTAGTTTATTTTAACGTGGTGGATAGATCAATTTTTTGCGATAAACGTAGGGATTACGCGAAAACATGGATAATTAAAAAAAAGATTTTTGAGAAAACGTGAGTCGCCTCAATAATATTGCAAAAGATTGTTTATTATAAATATTCTCTGGTTTTGGCTTCTTGGGTTCACACTAGGTTAAGTTAGTGTTGTGAACATTATTACGATTGTCTAAAAACCCCTAGGATTTTTTCGTATCAAATCATCCTACTACATACACTATATTTGACGTAAGTGAGCCTCGTCTGAAGTGATATTGATGCATTGTCCAGTCGGCACTCAGTTACCCTCCATTAGATGTCATCAATCAATAAAATATGATACGTCTTACTAAGTACTTCTTGTTTCTGACTTCGTAATCTTTACTCGGAAGTTGAAAAGCTCGATTGCTATTCACCAATTCAGTTGTTTTTGCTTCAATTTTTACTCGCGACCACACTCAGAGACGTCAGTCTGTTACAGGCTGTTTCAACAGTCATTGCTTCATTTTCCATATGAAGAGGTAATGCATATTTAAATTCAAATTTGGAAATATAGATTTCATTTTAAAGAATTGCTCTACTACCTACACTCAACCAGAGCGGCCCCCAAACTTTGTCATGTTTATTAAATCAATTTAGGAAAGCCAAGTCCAGATAAAAAAATAGACTAGTTTTAATTTCGACTAGGTCAAATTTGGATATAAATAAACTGTTTGCAATCGAGGTTCGAACTCATATCGTATAGTATCAGACACTTTAAAAATTACTTGCCTTAATCAGAAAATCACTTGTTTTTATTAAACAAATAACTCTACTTCAAAAGCTCGTCTCGCCTTGATCCCATTTAACCTTTACGACTAAAATAATAAAATTCAATCTGATCGAATCAATTAGCCTCTCGTTCAAATTAATAATGTTATTCGCAAAATGAGACAGCTCTTAGTTGGCTTTGAACACTAACAACAAGTTATTGGATTGAAGTTTGAGTTAACAAGTATTGTTGGATCGAAGTGATGGAATCTGGGCCCGTGGCTGATAACGAGTTTCAGAACAAGGAGCAAAATTGTAATATCCATTATCTATTTGTAAAGCATCTGGAGACCGCGTCTTATCACTGTATATTTGTTTATTCCTAAACAATTTTTCATTTTGTATTTCAGCATCATTCAACTTTTATTTTCAATTATAATGTTTTTATTTGCTTTTGAGCTAATAGATAATCTGTGGCCTTATTCCAAGTCAGTTGTATATCTATATTCATTTCTATCGATGCAGCGGTGATGTAAGAAAAATGAATAATAATAGTAGGTCAAGCTATCCAAATTTGCCTGATGACGACATTACATTACATTTGGTAATAATTTTCCTTATTATGAGACTCACGGTTGATTGAGAAAATTTGGTTCAGGGCGGCATTTACTTGCGTAATGTTTTATCGACTATACTCGTACCTCTCTCTCCCAATGAGTGACGTGAAGCACCAGTAGCCTCTAACAAGTAATTAACTGTTGGAAAATCTCTTAATTTCCTTGAGTAAATTTGTACTCCTCTGTAACAAATTTCCTTAGTCAAACACAGTGCCTTAATGCTATTAACAAATTACAGACTTATTGAAATCATTTTGCTCCATGTTTCCAACAAAATTATAAAGATTAAAAAATCTTGAATAAATAAAATTAAAGGTGAACTCTTAATTTGAGTGAGGAATTTAAACGTTTTACTTTTATTGAAATAGACAAATATTAAGATTATTATCAAACGATTCTGTAAAAATGTTCAACTTTGTACTGCTTTCGAAGCGCAGAAAGCCCAAAAAGAATCCCAATTCAGTGCAGATTGGAAAAACCTGCTATTATATGTGTTGAAATATTCACAGATTATGTTTCAATTAGAATTAACTGCATATGTATCAAAATCAACCGAACAAATTTTGAGAATAGGCGTGGTTCGAACCGAAATAAGCTAACATCAGTTAATGTGTTTGCGAATAACTAAATTAGAACGAAGCAGCTAGATCGTGCTAAATCAGTCGCATAGCTCGGCTACACCATCTTCGCTAATTACTCGCGAGTCTAACCGAGCGATAAATGACGTTGTTTAATGACTAACTTTACTGCTTACATAACATATTGATACATTGATACTCACGTACGATTCTAAATCGGAGCAGAAACATAACAACTTACTAGACAAGAATTGTTGTATTAATTTTTCAATTAATAGTTCTATCGATCATCTGAATTTCGATAATAAGTTGTGCGCCCAAGTTGAACAGCGCATCAGAAAGAATACCTTGATTGCGCTTCTTCGCACAGCACGGTTTCTTTTCGACATAGGCCGGTGCCGGCTAGACTTGTTCACGAGCACGGTTTGTACGTTGGAACCTATCCCAAAACCGGTGTCGTTAACAAACCTTCACAGTATCCTTCATATAACTGGCTACCGGACATAGACAATGGTTAAAACCCTGCGTAGACCCGGGTCCTAACGTCTCCCTCTTAGTAGATGTGCCTGTTCCTCTATAGAAAAGTGATAGTTCGATAAAAGTGATAAGTAAAGTGCGATTAAAACTTTGTGAGAGTCTCTGAAGTTAGCAGCGAGCATAACTATTCACAGGTTTCAGTTCAGTAACATACCGCGCGTGTTTACATCATCCTATTTTTCATTCACTGTGCAGCGACTTGCAGTAACTTCACAGCCGCCACTAAGGCTGTGCGCACATGTACCCTACATTCCTAATCGGGAATTCCGGTTCAGAGACCTGAATTCACGTCCTTACATACAAAATGTTAGATTAAATCTAGTTGATCTAATAGGCCAGTGGTATCATATCCTCCTTGTATCAACAGTCACGGTGCGCCCGGCACCCAGGTGGTGACGGAGCGATGGTCGCTGGACTGGTGCAGCGTAGCGGCGAGTGCAGGTGCTGTGGTAGCAGCAGTAGACGCACGCGGTGCTGGCGGCAGGGGGCTAGCTGCTCACCATGCGCTGCATAGGAGACTGGGGACCGTGGAGCTAGCGGATCAGTTAGAAGTCGCTGAGTGAGTCACTTTACAAGTTTCTTTATGTAGCTGAGGGCTGACTGCACAGGAGACTGGGGACCATGGAGCTACCAGACCAGCTGGAAGTCGCTGAATGCCACTTTATAGGATTCTTCTCAATTGTAGCTGGGAGCTGGATGCGCTGCATAGAAGCAGACCAGTTAGAAGTCGCCAAGTGAGTGTCTTTACAGAATTGTACTACATTGTAGCTTTACTCTCTCGCTGGACTAGTGCAGAGGGTGCGTTTTAGCAGCAGTAGATGCATGCGGCATCGGTGACATAGAAGACTGTGGAACTTGCGGACCAGCTGGAAGTCGCTGAGTGAGTGACTTTACAGGATTCTGTTCATTTTTAATTTATTGTTTATTTTAAGTGCATATAGAAGTTGCAACTGTGCCAGTCAAATTGTGACTAAAGGGAATTGTGTGTGTGTGTGTAGCCTTACATTGTTTTTGACTACGCGATCATATTACGGAGCTCCGTGGATCGTCCAATGTACCTTTTGGACAGGTTTCGAGCACGATTTTGTTCGTGATGTATTATACGTATCTAGGGTATTTAATATCGTTGCTTTTTGATTTAATCTAAGCGACAAATCAAAATATCTCTTTTCATCAAGGTATCTCCGCGATTCTCTCCACTTCATCGATGCCCGGCGCGTGGCTGTATGGGGCCGAGCTCACGGTGGATTCCTAGCTTCCTTGGCCCTCGCCAGCCCGCTCAACGTATTCCACTGTGGCATCGCCATCACTCCCATAGTACGCTGGCGATATTACGGTAAGAAAACAAGTAGGGTACTATGTTAATGTTAATCTTTACTGATGAAATATAACGAGATACAGGTTAACTCGAAGACAAAAGAAGCAGCATTTTTGCAGGCCAGCAAGGTGAGGATGGTTGGTGTAGCAGTTTATAACTGCTGTACCCGCTATCTTCGCGTTTGGATTTTATCACCACTTAACATCAGGTGGGGTAGAGTCACTTGCCTACCTAGCTATAAAAAAAAATCGTAAATTGTATTTGAATCGATCTGACACTTGGTAAGGTCATGAGCCTAAATACTTTCATACAATACTACAACACCACCCTCTCCGACGTAACCCTAATTATTATGGTTCCTCTTTGGTAGGTTTTATTGAATTATCGTAAACTCCACGAATTTTTGACAGCTTCGTAACGTATCGCATCGTGAAAGTTTCTATGAAAACTAAGCAGCGCCCCCTACCGGCCGTAAAAACAGTTTGTTTTTTTCTAAAAAAAATTTGCCCGTTTTAAAAAGCGAACGAAAGTTACATCACGTATTCCAACCAGCCGGCGAGATGTAGGTGACAACCAAAACACATAATCTCTTATCTGTCTCACAAGCTGCACCATATGTTTGAGACATATTTTTCAATACAAAATGTTAATATCGAACCTCAATACCTTAAAACTGGTTCAGTCGTAATTGTTTTTTACATCACAGCGTCAGCATACGCAGAGCGCTACATGGGCTTCCCCAACGCCACCGGCAACTATCGAGGGTATGCGGACGCTGACGTCACGAAGCAGGCGGCAGCGTTGCACGATAAAATGCTTCTACTGGTGCACGGCACGGCGGACGACAACGTCCACGTGCAGCAGACGATGGCGCTGGCCAAGTCGCTCGCCGACCAGGGCAGCATGTTCAGGCAGCAGGTGTGTTCTATTGTTGATGCTTCTACTGGTGGATAAAATAACAAAGTCCACGTGCAGCAGACGATGACGCTGGCCAAGTCCTTCGCCGACCAAAGCAGCAGGTGTTTTCTATTGTTGATTCTTCTACTGGTGCATGGCACGGTAGATAAGATAACAATTTCCACGTGCAGCAGACGATGGCGCTGGCCAAGTAGCTCGCCGACCAGGGCAGCATGTTCAGGCAGCAGGTGTGTTCTAATGTTCATTTTTCTACTAGCGCACGGCATGCCGGATAACATAACAACGTTTACGTTCAGCAGACGATGGCGCTGACCAAGTCGCTCGCCGTCCGGGGCAGCATGTTCAGGCAGCAGGTGTGTTCTAATGTTGATTTTTCTACTGGCGCACGGCATGGCGGATAACATAACAACGTCCACGTTCAGCAGACGATGGCGCTGGCCAAGTCGCTCGCCGACCAGGGCAGCATGTTCAGGCAGTAGGTGTGTTCTATTGTTGATTGTTCTACTGGTGCACATCATGGCGGATAAGATGACAACGTCCACGTGCAGCAGACGATGGCGCTGGCCAAGTCGCTCTCCAACCAGTGTAGCATGTTCAGGCAGCAGGTGTGTTCTATTGTTGATTGTTCTTCTGGTGCATGGCATGGCGGATAACATAACAACATCCACGTTCAGCAGAAGATGGCGCTGGCCAAGTCGCTCGCCGACCAGGGCAGCATGTTCAGGCAGCAGGTATGTTCTATTGTTGATTTTTCTACTGGCGCACGGCATGGCGGATAACATAACAAACGTCCACGTTCAGCAGACGATGGCGCTGGCCAAGTCGATCGTCGTGTGCTCTATTTAGCGACAGATCCTTCTTTGTTATTTAACTTTAGAATACTTTTTTTCTGTCTTTTCTGTGTTTTCTGTGTTCAAATCATAGTACTGATTTTCTTTAGATTAGATCCAGCAGTTAGGTAAATGTTTAGAAATTAAAAATATGATAAGACTATATTATCGAAATTCACACAACAGATATACCCCGACGAAGGCCACAGCCTGGACGGCGTTAAGAAACACCTGTACAGGACCATGTCTTCGTTCCTGGACGATTGCTTCAGGAAGCAGGTGCCGCCGGAGACGAAGGCCGGTCTCAGGAACGGCGGCAATCTCGACTGAGACACGTGGAGGGATGAGGAGTTGTACTCTTGGTGAGGAATTTACTGTCTATATTAAGGCCCGTACTAATAGATGACCCTCAACTTCGAGACTATGATCTTGAGATACTGTTTTCATACAAAACAGCGTTACTTAAGATCGCTCTCAGGCTTAAGAACTATCTATTAATATGGGCCTAAGAAACATTTGTACAGAACTATGTCTTCGTTCTTGAACGATTACTCCTGGAAAACGGTGGCAATCTCGGCTGAGACACGTGGAGGGATGAGAAGTTGTACTCTAGGTGAGGGATTTACTATCTATATTAAGGCCCGTATTAGTTGTTCACCCTCAACTCCGAGACTATGATCTTGAGATACTGTTTTCAAAATAAAAATTCTGTCATACGTAACAACTTTAAAAAAAACCTTTGCCTTTCAGGTAAAATGCAAGAAAGAAATAGTGAAGAAACTAATCGAAATATAAAATAAAAAACCCTATTAAAACCCGTAGTACAACCTTTCCATATCCTAACCCATAAACTGTCTACTGCCAATGAGTGGGCTACTCTCGACACATCAAACGTTTATGTGATAAATAGTTTAATAAACTTTGTGAGAATATTGATTTTAATGTCCTTTAGTTTAAGTATAACAAGTTTTATACTGCAAAACCGTCTCTGGTATTGTATTGATGGTTACAGTTGATCAGCCGGCTGGGTAACAACACTAGGTGTTATGATTTCACTCTATCGTCGATTGTACCTTAAGTTATTTCATGAATTGAATATAATAATTGACATTGATATATATACATCGCCATTTAACGTACAACCAACGAGAAGTGATATAAAATTTAAACAAAGTCGAAGAAAGGTCATTGACTAATGCAGGGAGTTGGCAAGTTACTTTTTTTTATGAGATTTAATATAGGACTTTTATCATTTTAATAGGCATATTAAGATAAAATGTAGAATACAGTCATTTAAATTAACAGAACAGATAATCACCACAGTTCAAAAAACAAAAAATAACGTAACATGACCGAACAAGACCTGATGTCATTTATATGAGATGAAGGAGATGGTTATTAGACTGTTAGTCCCATAATCTAGTTATAAGGTGAATGAACTTTTGTATCGCTGCTCGTTGGCCATACTTTAGTAAAATTAGAAGGAATTACACTATAAGAATCGTTTTTAGGTGAAATTTTCTATAATCTTGTCCTGCCTGTTCAATGATTAACGTACATATAATTAAAATTAAAAAAATCTATTGAATGTCATTTTGTCTCTCATTAACTACAGCTGCATAAAGATAAATCTGGATATTAGTAGGAGAAATTAAAAACTCACTTTCTCCCAGCGCGTGCTGATTACTGTAAATTATTACTACTTGGTAGCATTTGACTTGACAATAACTCTTTGTATCATTTAGAATGTCGAAAATTTTGTGAAAACCACAGCACGTGCAATATTTGATGGACACGAGAACCTAGTGCGAATTTCCTTATTTCTAACTCGATCGCAGCTTCTTAAAGGTGTATTAATTGTGAATTTATGGTCATAAGTCTAAATATTTCAAATAACATACGTGAAATGTGTTATTACCGACCGATCTCAGTAGAAGGATGTTAAGGAAAATAAATTCCATGCTATTTTTCTGAAATGGAAACATAGTCAGTAGGGACAACAGGCATTTTAACAATCATTTCGAGTACTAAAGTAAATGATGACCATAGACCATTACCATTACTAAGTAATGGGAATTTCTAGATCAAAAGTCTTAAAAAAAGCCTTATCAATAGAAATTGATCAATTTAATGTTATGATTCCTTTGGATTTGATTAAAATCTACGGCAGCTAATTAAAAAGTAAATTTTTTCTTCACATTCGCTCTCAAATCGTTTGAAACGTACTGTATACGTTCAAAGGTGATCGGAAAATTCGCACGTAGAGTTCAGGGGTAGTACTAAACCTTATTACTAAACGTAGACTAAAGCTAACTGGGCTAAAACTGATGCTGTGTCTTTTGTTTGCTAAAAATACGACAGAGACGACATTAACTTTAAACCCAGACTAACTTTAGCTGCGTTTTGGGATAAAGGGGATGAGTTTGGTACAAACAGGTAATAGAGTAGTTAGCTTTGACGAGTTAGCATTCAGTAACGGTTTTGCAGTTGAAACGGCTAAGTGAAATCTAACTCTGGGGCTGGTCCCTTTTTAAGTAAAACTTTCTACTTATATTGATAATGTTTCTGCATAAGTTATTGTTGTGTAAAATATATTTCAAATTTCAATAACACTTATTTAAAGCTATTCAAACAAGAACATCGTGAAATACAATAAGGTCGCCTAGCTATTTGGGAAAAAAAATCTCTTAGAGTTTGTGCAGAAAAATATAGCTAGCGGCAAACTTTAAGAGCAAAACGGCAAAACTTGCGCAGTAGACGTTTTTGTATGTATAATTACATCTGCGCAGGCTTTCTTGTCTATGGTCGTTGTTCGAGAAGTTTCCCCGGGTGTATAGTTTCCTTGTGTATTATAAAGAAACGTATTTGCTGAACACATGGGTCGTGTAATTACAGTTTGAATCCGATAGCCGTCAAGTTATCGCAATGTCATCATTACTGCCAATAGGGATGATGACTATTTTTTTTTCTTAGATTATCCGATAGATTATCAAAAAGTATTGGACACGTATTTTTTCTTTTTTCACATAATATAAACATTGCAGAGATATATTGATTTGAAAAGTCGCATGACGTCACGTTTGAGTACACTTATAAGTGAAAATTCACTCTAAAGTGACGTCACGAGCCCCTACTCCCAAACTTTGACGCGCTATAACTTTGTCATTTTTTGGTTGATTGCCCAAAGAAAAAATACATGTCCATTATTTTTTGATCATCTAACTGACGGACTAAATAGAATTTCGTTTACTGTACCCCGTCATCACCCCTATTGAATGAACAATTCGCTTAGATTCTGCTTGTGGTAAGTCTGTAGCCAGCTAACAGATTTACAGTAAGTCAATTTGCAGTCATTTTGGATCCGAGTAGATGCAAAGATGCCTACAAATTGGATTGTCTCGGTCGCTGTATATTGTATTGTATATATTGCATTTTCGATGTTCTTGTAACGGTAGCTTTGATCCTAAAAAAAACCAAAAAATTATGACTTCTTTGTAAAAAATCCAAAATGTCTTCTTTTACTTCGCCTAATAAGAGTTAAAAAAATAATAACTTCCCAGTTTTGTTGGCATTATTCTCATAATGTCAAAAATGTATCGTCATTAATAATTACACCTAAAGTTGATTTCAAAATGTGGATTATTTTCTGTTGTTGAATGTATATTGTAATTTAAGTAAAATTATGCCTTATTGGAGTGAAATAAACTCTTGAAGACAGACTTTGAAGAAAAACGTGAAATTAGTCTATAATGAAATATTTTAATGATTATTTTTAATGCTTCAAGTTAACTATATTTTTACTGATTTATGAGGCATACTTTACGTTATTGAATTATGTAAAAAAATGGAAATAAATTTGTCTTTTGCTGTAAGATATTCGCATATTCAAATTGAAATTTACTAACATATAATTTACCTATAACTGCTAATTCCTGAATTGTAAATAAATCTGAATAATTTAGAAATGTAGGTAGACAGTTCAAAATGCTATCCGTAGTCCCAAAATTTAAATAATTTCTGTTTAAAATAATTATTACCAAGGTTCTTATCAAACGAGTACTTAAAAATAATTGCAAACACCAATTTATTAAAATCAAGTCGTACATTTGACGCGAATTATGATTCGTGAAATTATCGAAGTATTTGAACAGGAAAATTTCCGATAAATGATCATTACTACTGTAATGATCATTCATAGGAAATTTTCCCAGTTGTTTCGCTTGGGCAATCGAAATTATTTAAATTGGAAACATCCTTCATTAAAACGATCCGCTCCGCTAGCATTAAGTATCTTCTGCTCAATTTCATATTCTTTAATCGAAACTTTAAAATGTACGTTTTAGCAATAGTGATGAACATCAACCACAAACTTACCTAGTTTGTTTTTTGTTAAAAGGAGTGGCCGCTTACCATCCAGCGGCACATATGTTTGTTTAAGCATACGTGCCGCTTGATGGTAAGCTAAGGATACTGTCCTACTTTTTTTTTGTGCCTAGCCACGATCGAATGAACTAATAGACGCTTGCGTTTCCAAAGCTATCAATCGCGCCATTGCCTAATTGAACCCCAGTCCCTACCCTGTGGAGCCCTGTAACCTTACTCACCGACAGAAACATAACACCACGTCTTCTGCAACGTGAAGGTAACTTCCCCAGACAGACGCTCCAATTCGAGCGTAAAATCCGCTACGACCTATCTCTCTTAATCAAATTGTTTAGGTCACTTCGTAATACTTATTATTACTGTTTAAAGTTCACACATACAATTCGAAAACTTCATTTACGAAACATTAAGTGTCGCCGCATACGGGCCACACGCCACAGCCACAAACGCCGCCACGAGAAGCTAGAAGCGGCTACTTAAGTGGCTGAAGCGCGCGACAGCGGCCGACTAAGGTAAGGGAGGGACGGGTGGGGAATCGCGCGAGTGACGTGTGGCGGCGTTTTGTATCGGCGCATTAAGTGGCCGGTGAGGGCCACAAGGAGCGAGCAACGACGATTTGTAGCGTGTGGCGGCCACCGGCGTACCGTGTGTGACGAGTCCATTTAAAATGTATGAAATCTACAAGAAATATGCCGGTGGCGGCGTTTTGTGGTTGTGGTCGGTGGCCCGTGTGCGGCGACACTTAAACTGCAGAAAGAGCACGCATTTTTAGCTCAGCCTCACCGAGGGTATAGACAAAAAGTTGCATTTTATTGAACGACATATAGGATTCCCGTGCCGGGAAAATCATTTGTCAATAGAGCAGGCACTGCCTGAGGCACGCGTTCTATTTTGCGGTCATCATGTCAATGTTTGAGGTGGTTTCAATAAAGTAAATTCATTATTTGTTTACTGACAAGCTAAAAATATATCGGTTAAATTTTATTGCAATACAAAAATGCCATACCAATCCTAATATAAAGTGCATGTACAGTCGAGTGAAGTGATTGATCACCTTTTTTTCGTAGTTGAAATATTTACAATAAAACGTTAAATAATATTTATTGTGACAAAAAATTAAACTAAATATTGAGTTTGATTAAAGGTATCTATTGTAAAATTGTATTTATGAACATGAGGTGTAGGTTAATAATCTAATTTCTAAACCTACGAGTATCATGTGGTATTCTGTAAGAACAAACTCACTTTTCACCGCGGAATTCGCTGTTATGATATAAATAAATAAATATTTCCAACACTCACACCAATTAGCCTAGCCCCAAGCTAAGCACTATAAGGCGTGTGTTATGGGATACTAGGGTAACGGATAGAATACATATACTGTACATATATAAGTATATTTATATAGAAATACATATTAAACATCCATGACTAGAGTACAAATGCTCGTATTCATCACACAAACATCTGCTCCCACCGGGATTCGAACCCGGGACTTCTCGAGTCGGCGACACCATGAAACCCGGCGTACAAACCTATATATATATATAGTAGATATGTTTATATTGTTTTAAATTTAAATGACATCGTGGAGTAGATGGTGGTTCCACTGAACAAACTGACTTTTCCACTCAACAAGCTTACTTTGTTCCGCGGACACTGCTGATCAAGACACCTTTCAATTTGCTACCACCTATATTGTTGTTAAACAAGTATTTAGCGTCAGCTAAATACATTGCACCACGCGTAATCTGAATTCAAACCATGAAATGTATATCTTTTCGAGTAGTTAATAAAGTTATGTTTTGAGTCGCTCTATGCAGCGTGCAGCGTTGCGTCGCGTTTCGGTGTGAGCTGATGCTAACATCTAACTCAAATAAGGTTTGTAAAATTATCAAATTTGATTTTCGAAGTTTAATTTAAAGATACTTTTTTTGCAAAGAAAACCACAGTAGCAAGGTAAGCATATTAAAAGAGGGACTCGAATTACTATTACAGCCTATTCATTTCAACCATAAATTTTCATCTACTGCTAAAACGTACGAACTCCTCTTAACACCCAGATTCACGCGTTGCTAGTTGTTAAGTTTAATATTCACTTGGGACAAATAAAGGAATTGAGTAGCTCTTAGTCAATGGGTTTTGTGATCTTAGTATTTAGACTGTTTTATACTAATAGTTATATTCCGACATAGATTCTTCATTGGAAAAAATCATTTTCGTCTTGTTTATTTTATCGCAAACGGTCGAAACTCCGCCTAAGGCAAGCATCTAAAAATAAGCAGATATGCAAAAAATGTGTGTACTGTTTTAACCTAGTTGTTTATTTTTATGAATCACACATTTATAGATAAATCTTAAAGAAAAAGAATTTTCTGCATAATATTTTTATTTTACCTTGATTTTAAAGATATTTATTTACTTACAAGTTTTTTATAAGATTTACATTTTTTGTTTTTAGTTTAACCGGAAAATTATATTAGTATAAAGTAATTAAGGTATTTACTTTTGTGTATCACCTTCCTTATATAAAATGCTTAAAATTGGTAAAGTGTAATTTCTAAACGATGGATAAATAATGTACAGTTACTAATCAATTATTATGAGTGAATTAATGAAAAGCCCCCGTATTGTTGGTATATTTAAAAATACTCATTTGATTTGGAGGGTTTTATTTTAATATTATCCTTTAATACTTAAATAGAACATGCCAGAAATTTTGTATATATTTTTACGTAGTTGTTGTTGTACGCGTTGCACGGAATTTTATAAATTAGTCGCTGAATAACAAATATTATTCAGCAAAATATCATACACAAATGGCATAATTTTACAGTGTGAAGTTTATAAATAAAATCTTTATATAAATTTAAAGATGGATGTAGATTCGCCCTAACTCGATTCCGTGAACATACTACACTTTAAAAACTCTTAAATAAGGGCCATAGTCATATAACAGTCATTTGATTTGCAAGATGTTCTCTTCATGTCATGAGACGGCAAAGTGTCTTGTCTTTTATGAAATATTTCTGACACGTTTTATTTAACTGCAAATTATAAAAAAAAAGTAAGTAACTTTATTTTAATCTCTCATTAAAAGCCTGTATAGCATTTTAATGTAGGTTAACTCAAATTATAATAAAGAATACAATTTTAAAGACCAATTCATAGCGTGTTACAAAGTATTTTATTAAACCGAAACTTTAAGGTTTTAAAACTAACTAGATGTGGTTTGAATTTAGTAATATTTAGAATACCTAATATTAAATTAGATTTGTTTGAAATAATACATTTTTAAATAAAACTAGCGTTAAAAATTATCTTCGCAAACAAAAAAACATGAGTAAGTAGGTAGTATTTATTAATTCCTTAAAGAGTGGTAACAATATAATAAACAAACCGTTGTAAATGCAAAACATGGCTGGTCATAAATCAGACGTCTAATGGCCATGTATCATACAAAGATATTCCTTTTTTGTTACACTGTCCCCCACTTGACCCAAACCTAAAAGATAACACTTAACTAACCTAACAATTAAGTAATCTAAATATTAACTGAAAAATCAAAAAATCCTCATCGATTTTTAAGACGTTATCACGTCAAAATATATGCAAATATCTGTGAAAGCTTCTTAATTTAAGTATTTAGACTTTACAGCTGATACTTAGGTTAGGGTCAAGAACACACCTGTTCCGCGGTGTAACAAAAAGAATGAGGAAAATCGAATCAAAACTTTTTCATGCGCGAAGTTTATTGCATTGTGACCATTACACCAAAAAAAACCCTCTTAAAATGGATACGAAAGGTTGTTAAAATTTTAATATTAATGCTAATTGGGCTTGTGCAAGTTTTAGATAAATATTATTACTAACAAATAATAATTTAACTTCATTAAATCATATTATCCTAATTATAAAAAAAAACTTGTTAGGGCCCAACGTTTTCGATTTACCTACAAATGTAGACGGAAAAAAATATGTTTTGTCGCAATAATAATAAAAAATACGGTATTCCAAAGACCTAAGTGCCAAAGCATCGTTCTAACTATTGAAATATTTCCAAATAAGTAGATTGTAAGATTTTAGATTCGGAAATAAATTAGGTAGGTGAAAACTATTGCATAGTGCATCCCGATTTCCTCAGTATTAACTTTTTCATGTTTTCGACGTTGATAATACCTAGCTTATAATTATAGCTATTAACGGGATTGCTACCATGTGCTTTGTTTTTTATGAGTCTTCGATATTTCGGCACTGTTGCAAGCGCCATGATCACGGAGTAACTGCAATAATTGCGCGTAGATGTTATTGGCAGTCATACGAACCACTAGATTCCAAATACTTGACAATTTGTTTTGGAATCCAGTGGTTCGTATGTGCAAAAACCGCAAGAATCAATGTCGTTCCGCGATCTGTACTCTTAGCACGAACCAATATCGAACTTGTAACGTTTGCGAGTGCGAATAACATTCATTATTAAATGAGTACTGATTTTTAGTTCTCGTTGCGTCCGTTATGGCGCTGCTGTTCAAGTTTCCATACAAAATTTAACAATGACATTTCGCATTCGCTAATATTCGAATTCGATATTTGTTCGTACTAAGGGTACTGATACTGTGAGTATTGTGTGTTAGGCACAAGTGCGATTGAATAGTGAGAATGTGACCAGTGGTTGGGATATCGAGCGCAATAAAAGACGACGTCAGAGGGTAGGCCGATATGACTGCCAATAGTTGCTTTCCAATTACAGAGCATAATGCGACTCAGTGCCGCACAATGCTGAATTATGCTGATGCTTAATTGGAACGTGAATTAGTTTTCAAATGCACCAGCAGAGTGCGCTAAGTTCAGCGTTGAAAAAAAGAGTGAATGTTTGTACCTTCATCCATACTTATATTTATTTTTTAACAGTTTGAATGAACTTTGATTATTTAAAAAAAACTATTTAATGAAACGAAAGCTTTTTTCAACAATAAATAATATTACCAACGATAACATATAAATAAAACATTTCGATCAATGCCAACTTAAAGAAAAAACACTTGTTAATTTTCTGTCTCTGAGTTGATACGATTGCACGCATCACACGAAAGCATTACTTTTGAGAGTGCTCAATTGTGCGAAGCGTTGCTGTAGTTGGAACACTCAACGTTAAGCATTATGCCGCATAATGCGCTATAATGCTGTAATTGGAAAGCTACCAATAACATCTACCCGCAATAATTTCAGTAACTCCGTGATTGCTTGCAACAATGTCGTAATATCGGAGACAAGATAAACTAGGTACATGATAACAATCCCATTAATAGCCGTAATGTTAGTGACCATGAAAGTTTAAAACATTATAGCTTATAATTAGTTAGTTAAGAAGTTGATTTAAGATTTAGCTGCGATCGTTATCATTAATATTATGTGAATCGATTTATAATAAAGATTGGATGGGCGTACGAAAATGGATACTATATTTGTGGGTACTCGTACATATCTGGAATTTCTCGTATCGGCATTATAACAACGGCTTTTATGACTTCACTGTTCCATAAAACCACATTAAACTGTCAAAGATAGCGATTATGGACAAGCATTTTATTTTGTGCAATTTGCTGCAACAAGCTTTTGAAGTAACACTTTTATGACGTCGCTACAATTTTTTTCGTTTATTTTTAGGATGCCGCATTACAATAATTACTGCTAACTAATTGATTGTTATTAAAAAATCACACCCTAACAACGAGCAGCGGTGGTTCCACAGAACACAGAAAGATGTTAGAAGGGCCTTGTGGGCGGGGCAGGCGCGCCTCAGTTAGGTGGGAGCAAATGCTCATAACTTGACCAAAACTTGGTAACGATTGCTTCGTTACGCTGGGGTGTGAGCGCCGATTGGTTCGATTGTTTGATGTCACGGCGTTTGATTGGCTAATATCTATTAGCGACATCGGTTCCCGTACAAAAGGTATCTGATGACCCATCTAACCTCTTTCTGTATTCTGTGGGTGGTTCAGTAGCAGAAAGCTCGCGGCCCAGTTCGAATTCCAGCCGAGAAAGGTCATTTTTTTCATTATTAATAATTTAAAGTATCACTTGCATCATGGTTTCATAAAACAAAATTTTCACAGATCAGAAATTAGTTCAATGTCACACCAACCTTTTTATACGATTTTGGCGTGATTCTCTAAACTTAAAACTAAATTTAATATCATTCTCTCCTTTTCATTCTGTATAGAGCATGACAAGGATACACTGTTGTCAAATTTGAGTTTAAGGTTTATAAAATCTTTCCAGAATCGACACCACTATCTATACATTTGTCACTTTACCAAAATCAAAACTGTATTATGTATGACTTTTCAGAGTTAACTTATTAAGTATTTTGTTACTTTAAATAAACGATACATAAATACAAACTTAATCGTTGCGATTTCAACGAAATGGGTCCGCTCCGCTGGCATCGGGAGACGCGCAAAAGAGTCATAAATGCTTTTATTAATGTAGCAATGTATTTTAACTGTATATTTCGGTAATAAGTTTGCTGTTATAGCTTCGATACGAGGAGGCGAATGAAATTTGCTTCCACACAAGTCGACTAACGCACAGACCTGATATTTGCCTTATTGGTGTTACGTGTTGTAATTTTGTTTTGTGCGGCTTTCAATCATAGAGGTATAAGAATATAGTAGGGGAGATATGTACTCTACCACAAGTGGAAATGTCCGTCTAGTAGAAAGAGAAAGAAGATGAGAGAAGGCTAGCTATCTCTCTCTCTTGTGACGATGCGCAGTCGTGTGATTGGTCCGTATTGCTGCGCAGTCGTGTGATTGGTCGGTATTGCTGCGCAGTCGTGTGATTGGTCGGTATTCATCCGTAGCTTTTTCATCCAATGCGCATTCGCGATTAGAGAGAGAAAGCCTAACCGTCTCTCATCTTCTTTCTCTTTCTACTAGACGGACACTTTTAGAGCCGCCTTCCCCACTTTATTCTTATACCTCTAAGCTTCCAAGTCGTGTTTAGTACTTTGGCAAACACTGCTCCAATAACAGCTTCGTCTCGCGCTTCACATATCATAAACTTAAAATCCAACGGACCTTTCTGGTCAAACTCGCCGTTCACCAATTGTCACGTCTTAACATGTGTGTGTCAGTACTAAACACGGCTTTGATTCAGCAAACGGCGCACGAAGCCTGACACTCGCCACGCGATTATCGCACTTATCGCAACAAATTAAAACACAAGACAAGTGTTGAGCTTTGTGAGCTGGTAACTGTTCAGTGTATTGCTAAAACAATTATTTGAATTAATTCAACAAACGGGGGTTAAGAACAACTGATTTCTATTTCATACTACATATAATAAGAAATATATAAAACAAAACGAGTAACAGTAGCGAATTATTTGTAACAGCTACATTTGCCCTCATGCTACAATAGCCCCGGGTGACCTTACCTAAATGTTGTTTTAGCAATACGCATACAAAAAAAAACAAATATTGTAATGGTGCAATCGCTTTGTAATTACAATAATGAACTTTGTTATAATAGTTTTAAGTCATTATTACATAAATATTTTCTTTCTGTACCTACAATAGTACCTACCTATCTTGCAACACTTTTGTAGATCATAATTTTATAACCGGGCAACCCATGGGGCCAAATCTCATTTCGGATCTAAAGTTTGCTCGTGATATTGAATCAAACTTTTCGGTAAACAACGTCTAGTCAATTGTTTTTATTTTTCTCGGTTATTCACACAGCAATATCAAAACTTATGATTAGACTTGGAAGAAGTCTCAGAAACTTGGCCAATTAGTTATATACTGCTCTTAGTAAAAAAAAACACTAGATTTAAAAAAAAATCATTCTTTTACTAGAATAAAATCCACACGGACCAGGCAGCGGACGGGACTCGGACCCGCACCCTTCGCAATCCGGGCGAATGCACTGACCAATTATCGTCTCTGATGGCCGCGTCGAAATTTTCCCAGCATTAAGCTGCAAGGCAGCGCCATCTCTTCGCATTATAGGTAGCCCACAATGTCAAATGAATACTTTTACAAGTATTAAACATTTGAAAGAAGAAATAGCAATTATAGTTATGTTTTTATTTATTTCTAAGCATTTAACTGCTAGATCTAGATTTAAACATCTAGCAGTTAAATGCTTAGAAATAAATAAAAACATTCTTGTCTATTCTTAGGTAAATCGACATACCAGAGGGCCTCTAGGTCTAATTATTCGTTAGTGTTAAATACTTATGTGCGATTCTAGATTAGCCTTCCAGTTCCAGTTCAAGCGATTGTAGCTTAAACCAACGTTTAAACCTATAAATTATTTTTCAAAAGATGTCTTCTTACTTAAAATACACCATCATCCTAGCAGTTTACACACTATAAAAAATCATGTATTATCATAAACAAACCAGATATTTGAAAAATGCTCGAATCTCGACGTTAAAGTGTCGATAATTGGGTGTTTTACCTTAGTGTAAAAGCAACGTTTATTGTCTTTAAATATCAAAAGCGTTAAAAGTTTTGATAAAATATAATTTGTTAATACAAAATGTGCATTTTGGAAATAGATATCAAATAATATTTGAGTTTCGATTCACTATTTTAGCGGTAATGGCTTACTCATTAAAAATAGATATATGGTGTCACGGACTTTTTTTAGAACTATTTAAGAGATACATTTTCACTCTACATTACATTCATGTAACTTTTATTGTTTTTGCAGTGCAGGCCAAAATGGCTCGCAGATGGGATTTTTTTTCCGTCTTATGTGACACTTATTGTTATATTTTGGCTAATTCACTCAATAACTACATAAATTATTATATATATGTTATTATCATATATGAGCTATATTACTGCTAAGTTTCATTAAAATCCATTCAGTATTTTTTAGGTGAAAGAGTAACAAAGATCCATACAAACGTAAGATTGGAATTAAAAGCGCAAGTGGTTAATATACAACTTTAAAGCGTTGTAGATCCTAAACAATCATATAAAATGAAAAATGGTGTGAGGAACCTAAACATAATTTTCGATTATCTAGACAATGATACCCCACTCGACATATTTTGTCAACTTATTTTTTTTACTTCGTCACAATATGGCGCCTCATTTTGCCTATATTGAATTTTGATTACTATCATATCTTTAGTAGCACTCCCATGAGTGAGACGAATCGATTGATGTATGAATCATCAAAATCGGTCCACGCGTTTGGTCTCTAGTGTGCCACAAAGGAACAAACATACATATATAGACTGTTAAACACAATATCCTGTCTGCGCGTCGCGCTTCGCGCTCTTGCATTGCGCAGCCGGGTAAAAAAGATAACCGAAATGGCTTAGCATACAAACTGTCAAACAACAATTTACCGGTGTTGCGGCTATGATTTTATTTTTGAGTTTCAAGTCAGTGTATAATTTTTAATCAAACTTGAGTTTTTCATAACTTGGTATTTCCAATTGAATTACAATAAATTAATATTTATTCCGTAATGAGAATGGTCCCAAACAATGGTATAAATCTGTCATTAGCTGTATTATAAATCAGTTGCATTAAAATTTCCAACATTTGAATTACATACTACATTTACAAAATTAAATCTAAAATTGTTATAGCTGTGTAGAACTCGTTTTAACTGTTATTTGATTAAATCAAAATTTTATTTGTACTTAGCTTACTTGTACTTAAGTACCTACTACTGCTACCGAAAGTGGTGATTTAAAATGTATCAGAATGAGGCTCATTACTAGGTCAGCAAATCAACTCAAAATCAAGCTTTTCAATTTATATACTTTTTAAATCATCGAAATCGGTTCTTTCATTGCGAATTTATAACTAATTTTATGATAGCCAAAATTCACCGGCAGCCGAAACGTGTGACGTCACAGAGCTCGATCGTGGTTCACTCCGGTCGAACTTCAGTAGCGTCTCTACGCACGCTCACGCCCGAGCGCTCGAGCTGTGTGACGTCACAGTCACCACACGGCCAGCCGAAAATTCGTTTAGTAATTTGGTCATAACTTCGTCAATATTTGTCGCAGAACAAAAATTTCACCACTGTATTTTATGGAATCCTTAGCTCTTTAAATCTGCAATCAACTCAACTAAATTCGTTACGGATCCTCAATAGAGACAGCTGTTACCTAAAATGTATATAAGTAAATAACTTCTTATTATCTTATTCTTAAGCTTAGACACATTACAATGTAGTACTACAATACTTCTTAAATATTTACAGAATGTTAAATAAATTAACAGGATATTGACAAAGCTATAGGTAGGTACTTATTTTCGTGCATTATTTTAACTTGCTACAAATGCGCATGCAAGGCTTATTCATGAATAGCGTGTGCATATGTGACAAGTTAAAATATTGCCCAAATGGAGAAATTGAAATAAAAAGTTGCATCTTATTGGTATTGGGTATTGTTTTGATTCCGCGACCAATTCTATTAACGTGAAACTGTTTAAAACCTTCACATGAGTTAATTTAATTGACAAGTGTTGTGAATGAAACAAGAAACGTTTGGATTAGTATGAGAATAAAGGTTTTTACATTAAAATTTCATGTTGTGTGACAGCATCTGTTGGATTTTGGGTTGTTGTAATTTAGCATAATGCATTGTATATACGTAAGAAATCACTATTTTAGGTCACCACTTCGCCTGTAATTTTAGTCTTACTTATAAGTAGGCTGTTATTGCTACAAATTTTATTTATGAACTGTTATAAAATTCTACTATTATTAATATTTCACTCACTTCATCGAGACTTATCTATTGTATTACAAAATCAATAAATAGATTAACGAAGTATTTACTTTTATTTATAAAAAAATCCTCTACCTGTGTGCGTTAGATTGATAAAATAGTTGCAAAGTAGGATTGTCAACCGTCCTGTTTTTCGGGGTGTCTTCGGACGTCCTGGATAGTTTTCAGATTTTTTTTTTTCTCCCAGGCGGGGGAGCGGATGATAAATCCTCATGGATACCCTTCAGCCGGCTGCAAGGTTATGTCAAACTCGTCTCGTACTGACTAAAAAACACCCGTAGGGGCTGCCTCTGGCCGGGAATACCTCTAAGGCTTCATCGGAAGCGATCGTCGATAGTTTTCAGATGAGTCCTGGGTATTAAAAGTGTGGTAAATTTGGAGGCAAGATTACAAATTACGCCCATGCAAAACCAAGTTTTTTTAAATTGTGATTAGCTAGACAGTATAACCACAACATTCCTACTGGCATATGAACAAACTAATATAAACTCAACATCAGGGAGGAGTAGAGTCATTTGCCTTCCAGGCTAAAAAAATTGCTACTTGCATACCCAGATAGAAAAAGGCTATCGAGAAATAGTAGCACAGTATTTAAAGAAGAATAAGCTAGGAATAAGCTTAGACTAGTTACGCCGTGTTTTGTTCTTGCCACTCGAGAGCCATTTATAATTAAATGAACAGGCCACATCATAGAGTCATTAATCCATTCTTATTCGTCATTTATTAATAAGGGGGCAAGTGCTTAGCATGTGCTTAGACAACAAGCGTGAGTTTATGAGGTTTATTAGCAAAAGCTCATACATACATCATTCTGATATCTAATGGTATAATAACGCTCTGAACAAAAATAGAATGTGCGTGTAAACTCAAGGACCACATCGACATTCATATTCAATAGATAACAATAAATTATAGTGAATTTGTCTTGCAGTGTGTGCTCGGGGTTAGGATTTTATCTCCTCTATAATAGGGATAGGGAAGATGGTTGGTATATACCACCAGCTTGGGAACCTATTATACAGGAGATAAAATCCCAACCCCGAGCACACACAGCAAGACCATCAGATACTATTAGTTCTTTTTGTTTGCATAATTTAACATAAGAAGGAGATAGAAAGCCTCTCTTGAGTTTGTTTCGCCGGTTCTTCTCAGGAAGGTCTCCCAATTTTGGAACCGGTGGCAGTTTACGGTAGTTAGGGTCAAATAAATAAACTCAAAATTACAAACAAGAATTTTAAATAAAATATTTCATTAAGTAAATTAAATAATAAATTCATACATAGACAATAAAATTTTAAAAATCTTCCAATGAAATAACCGAACGCTCAATATAAGTCTTTCGAAGGTAGCTCGACAGTTTTAAATAAAAAATCATTATTCTGACGATGCAGACCTGAAAAGGCTGCGAAACGTCAATAAATAAATAAAGTTTCGTGCATTAACCCGTAAAAACTAGTTTTATCTACCTCATATACTTAGATTAAAACAAAAAGGGTAGATACGGTACGCTCATACTTGCATCAAACAAAAACTGATCCCACGGCAGCGCGAACGAGACGGCGAGATCCGCGTCACTGCATTACCGACCAATCACGCGACCAGTACTCGACGTCACTACCGAATAAGATTCAAAACAAACAGATTCTTTTATGAAAAATTATATTTCATAGTACTTACGAATGAAAAGTGATGCCGTAGGTTTTATTTTTAGTTCTTGAACAATTTGAGCACTTTTTAATAACATACATTACATACATAGGCATTGTTCTATCAAAATATTATCAATATTTCTTTTTGGCGTTCACATGTACGTCGTTTGCATGTCAAGTTGTGACTAAAGCGATTAGGGTTGTGGACCACAATTCATGCGGATTACTTTTGTGAGGCTAGTGCCGTATCTACCCTTTTTGTTTTAATCTAAGCTCATATATTGAAAAATTGCGAGTCAGTCCCACATGCTCCCTACACACACACACACACACACACACACACGCACACACGCACACACACACACACCTCACACACGCACACACACACACACACCTCACAACCAGCACTACCATATACCCATGCAAAATCATATAAAGGTGAAACTATATTTTATCGTTGTTCTTTACTGAGACACAGGCGTCAGCTTAGTTTGGTCACCAGTCTCTCACAATCTTAGTCCTAAGTTTTATAATCTGTTACTCATGAAGCATGTATAAGATTGTGGAGAGAAAATAAAGTTTATTATTATTATTATATCTCCACTAGTAGGGATACCTTTTTTCCATTTATCGCTACCTGTTGGGATATATGGAACTTTCTATTCCATAGGTATATGGAATATGTAATGTAAGTAATTCCGCACTGGTAGGGATAATTCGGACATGCTGAAAGAGGAGTAAGTCGAGAAAATTTGTATGGAAATAGTACTGCCCGCCCGAATAGCTGACTTTGACCCACAGAACGGGACCAGACCGCTTCATAAGCGGACCCTTATGAGTTCATGTATAGGGACAGCAGCAATAGAGTATCGAGCACATGTACAAACTAAAACCTTATAATGCATTTTTAATCTTCGAATATTAACAGATATCAATCATGCCACATCACATGTTTAACCGCAGAGGTGTTGGAAATTATTATTATTAATTTCTCATTAACATCACTAAAGAGGGGACTCTTCAGCAACTTGGCAAAGGTCGGTTCCCCATGTCAGTTCCGTTTGCACCTGTAGGCATATTGCTATATTATTGTAATTTTCATATTTTTCTTATTCATAGGAAAGACCAGTGCACCAGCAGTAGGAATATTTCAAATACGAATACTGATTGATAAGATGGTACTGACAGACTTGCAAAGTGCCTGGGTTTATTTATCATCCCCTGTGCTAATAAAATCCTAAAAACACGATATTTATCTCGAGCTATATTTGAAAGACATTTAGAACACAGGTCGGTCTGAGTCGCGTCCGTGACATGAGCGAGCTGCGAATAGCCGACTTTGACCCACAGAACAAGACCAGACCGCTTTATAAACGGACTCTTATGAGCTCATGTATAGGGACAGCAGCAAAGAGTATTGAACACATGAAAACCTTATAATGCATTTTTAATCTTCGAATATTAACAGATATAACAATCATGCCACATCATACACAGAGATGTGACTTATCTGAGATAAAAGTATCTAAGATACAGATTACGTATTTGTATCTTGTATTTCAAATACTTTTTTGAAATTTATTTTGTATCGAAATACTTTTTTTCAGTATCTTACTATTTTGAAGATACTTTCTTTACTAAGATACTTTTTCTTTTCCTATATAAGTTTCAATATTGATTTTAAAACGCATGCACTTTGTAAATAAGCGCGTTACTATTCTAAGCCTAAGTGCATTACTTTTCTATCAACTTTATACACCGTGAAAAGAAAATCGTAAGTTTATATTTTGCCATCTCCTTCACCTTAATGTTATGGGTTAGGTGGTAGTGAACAAAAAAATACGTAACTTCCCCTACGGTACGTTTTTTTTGTTAGCGTTCACTAGAGGAAGAAGAGTTGGTCTGTTTTGTAGTGGAGTGAAATGAAGATAATAATCAGGTTATTTTTACAAATAATTAGAGAGAGAGACCGGAGCTTATTAATGATATCATCTCCCAAACATGACCATTCGTAAACACTGCATATTTATTATCGTTGCTATAAACTATTGACACCATATTCACTTTTCACTGCACCGCCGCAATTATCGTTGCTATAAACAATTGACACCACATTCACTTTTCACTGCACTTCATACTTGACGAAAACGTGTAAATGTATTATTGTACGAGTATAGCAGCTGTCCACGCGGACGCATCGCTCACTGAAGTAGGAGAGAGACAGATGTCAAACGCTGCCGAACGCGGAGGCCGATTGTGCCTCTTTGTCGCTCGTTGCGCGCTCTCGCTTGCACTTCAAGCCTTAAATGAAACGCCTCAGAGCGAGGTAACGCCGCATGAGTATGTTTTTTTGTGCGTGCAGCCGGCTCCATCGAATTATAAGACGTTGTCACGTCAAAAACTCGAAATCTTAATACACACATCAAAAGTGTCTAGGGATCAAGCATTTTTATGCGGATTTCTTGAGATTGAGATGTGGCTTTGTAATAAATTTATGATTTTATAAATTTATATGGATCCTTTTTGGTGCATTTCATAATTTGAATCAGGAACTGTGAATCAAATTCGAGTAAAAGATGAAAATCAGCTGTCAATATTTTCCCTATAAAAACATACAACGCATTGAAGACATTATTAGTGCTACTGTTTCCCTACTACTGATTAAAACCAACGTTGTTATGGAGCGGCGACGTCATTTAAGCAGGGAAGAAATGCTCAGAGCCGTGGGAATGATAGAAGCTGGTTCCCGGCAACGTACTGTGGCTTTAGCTCTGAATACAAGTCAGAGTGTTATCAGTCGACTTTGGACACGATACCGAAGCACTGGTACCGTGGCTGAGCGCCATGGAGGACGGTATCGCTGCACCACACGGAGACAAGACCGATACATTCAAATCTTAACTCGAAGAGCTCCAACAATAACCGCCATGATGTTAGCCGTGAGGCTTCATCACTCTTCAGGGAACTTAATTAGCGACCAAACAGTCAGAAACCGCTTGCATGAAGTGAACCTTCATTCCCGAAGACCGCTACGGGTACCACCTATAGCAATGCACAATCGTAGGATTCGATATCAATGGGCTCTTGAACACAGAAATTGGGCAGAAGAACAATGGCGTTTCGTGCGCTTTTCTGATGAGTCTCGTTTTGGTATGAGACCGGATACAAGGCGTATACGACACTGGAGAACCCCTGGACGCCAACAGCGATTAAAATCCTGCCAGGAAGTCCATCCTTATAGTGGTGGAACCATCATGGTATGGGCGGGTATTTGGATCGGCGGAAGAACTGAGTTGATTTGGATCAGAGGCAACCTCAACGCTCAAATTTATGCTGAGACGATTGTATCAGACGTCATCGTTCCTCTACAAGTGCAAATCGGTCCCTTATTTCAGTTAATGCATGACAATGCACGACCGCACACCGCAAGAGTTGTAAGACAGACTCTCGCCGCAGCTAACATCAATGTCCTGCCCTGGCCTGCTCAGTCGCCAGACTTGAACCCGATTGAGCATGCATGGGATATGCTACAGAGAAGAGCTCTGCCGAATATGGAGGGTATCCAGTCGCAAGAAGACCTTTTTTTGTTGTTGCAACGAACATGGGCGGCCATTCCACAGCGTGATTTGGATGAACTCATTTTGAGTATGCCAAACCGATGTTCTTGTGTTGTTAGTGTTCGCGGTAGAAATACGGATTATTAATTGTTTAAGTTACCCAATAAAATTTTAGAGAAAACTGTTATTTCAGTCTTTTTTTCGAACTTTTGTGTTAGTGGTTCAAATGTCAAAAATCCCTTTATTAGGAAAATGGCAAATTTCTTTATTAATGCAAAGGTGACTTGGTTTATCGTTACTGTGACAAACGAAAACACTTTATTTGATGAATCCTTAAAGAAAATTTTAATTAATATCAATCAGGAGAAAAGTTATTGCAAAAATATATGTTGATCCCTAGACACTTTTGATGTGTGTATATATAAATCTCGTGTCACAATGTTTGTCCTCAATGGACTCCTAAACCACTTAACCGATTATAATAAAATTCGCACACCATGTGCAGTTCGATCCAACTTGAGAGATAGGATAGTTTAAATCTCAAATTATAGTCGCAATTTTAATTTATTGCTAAATATTACTTTTGGGCGGTACGAAGTTCGCCGAGTCAGCTAGTAGTTATATAGGTAGTAGTGAACAGAAAAATACGGCAACATTACCTTTTGCATATTCCTTAAACAGCATATTTTTTTATTTTTAATAAAATTATCCGGTAAACACTTGAGTGTAACATTAACAAAAATTATACTCAGTTTATTAAATAAGAAATAGTTATGAACAATCGGGCGACCTCCGTGGCCGGTGGTTTGTACATCAGGTTTCAAGGTCTCACCTACTTGAGAGGTCCCGGGTTTGTATCCCAGTATCTGTTTGTGTGATGTATACGAACATTTGTACTCCAGTCATGGATGTTTAATATGTATTTCTATATAAATATACTTCTATATGTGTCAGTATATGTATTCCATCCTTTACCCTAGTATCCCATAACACAAGCCTACAGTGCTTACTTTGGGGCTTGGCTAATTGGTGTAAGTATTTTTTTTACTGTGTTATCTTCATTTGGTAAGGGTTTCATCCTGTTCATATTTTTTTTACTTTTTATTATTCTCAAAAGTCTCCACCCTGGCCTATACCACAATATGTCTTTATGAACATCGCTATCTAAACAGTAAAAAGGAATGGTTTTTGCGTTACGGCACCGTCACCAGGCCAGCATGAAAGCGTTGGAGCGTAACAATTTTCATTCACAATCGAACGCGGACCGGAAAAGTGCTATCTGAACGTCTCTCAATGGCGCCCACGCTGCATTATGTACCTATATCGGTTACCAGAAACGCGAACGTAAACGTTGCACGAATTCAATGAATAGAATAAAATACGTATCAAGCGGTCCGATCGCGGTTTCCGGAGGCTGGGGTTAAATTGGTAAGTATGTAGGCAAGTATAATTTTGCCAGATTCATTATTAAAAAAAATATGATTTCACGACTTCATTTTTTTAATGCATAATTGGCAAAGCCGTTTGACCACAATCTCGCCTGATGACAAGCGATGATGAGGCCTGAGATGGTAAACGCATGCCTAGAAGATGCCTGTTCACTCTGGCCTTCATTCGCTATAAAATAAAGCTACATACGAGTAGCTTCTTTCAAGGGAATATGTATATGTATGTAATTAAATAATTCAAATAAATCTCATATTATTTTTATGTAAACTTTATTACTTTTAAGTTGTCCCTCGATGGATTCATGATGTGCTCTTACTCACGGCGAACCTTTAAATACGCTTAGCGGATTTTTGGCCCTTATAATTGGGCTGGTAACTTACTATTTACATTATATATCATAGAAAAAAATCAAGTTTTAGACTGCAAGTGAGTAAAATTTTTGAGCACCTGTGCCACCTGATACTTGAGAATTGGCTCACAGCACATGCTAGCGAGTATTTATACGCTGTACAGACTAATACTACTCGATTATCCATATTTTAAATACATTGTAAATAAGTAAGGTCTGGCAAGCTTGGGATCCTTTACTATATAAAGTAACCGAATTCGATGGTACTGAATTTACATTATATTGAAATTATTAAGTGACGCAACGAGGGTAATATTATTAAAGCGCTTGTATGACTGTATGTATGTACGCTTCTTTGCTCTGCTCTGTATCATTTTTTAATGATTTTTATTATTCATTTAACTGCTAGATACTTCTTTAAATATAAAGAACATTTTATTACAAAAAAATCCACGCCGACCAGGTAACAGACGGGACTCGAACCCTCACCCTCCGCTATCCGGGCGGATGCACTGACCTTTATACGATACCGTGCCCCTAATTGTCCTTGTCGAATTTTCTCTACTATTTCTACTTAATATCTTTACAAGTACACACATCAAAAGTGTCTAGGGATCAAGCATTTTTATGCGGATTTCTTGAGATTGAGATGTGGCTTTGTAATAAATTTATGATTTTATAAATTTATATGGATCCTTTTTGGTGCATTTCATAATTTGAATCAGGAACTGTGAATCAAATTCGAGTAAAAGATGAAAATCAGCTGTCAATATTTTCCCTATAAAAACATACAACGCATTGAAGACATTATTAGTGCTACTGTTTCCCTACTACTGATTAAAACCAACGTTATTATGGAGCGGCGACGTCATTTAAGCAGGGAAGAAATGCTCAGAGCCGTGGGAATGATAGAAGCTGGTTCCCGGCAACGTACTGTGGCTTTAGCTCTGAATACAAGTCAGAGTGTTATCAGTCGACTTTGGACACGATACCGAAGCACTGGTACCGTGGCTGAGCGCCATGGAGGACGGTATCGCTGCACCACACGGAGACAAGACCGATACATTCAAATCTTAACTCGAAGAGCTCCAACAATAACCGCCATGATGTTAGCCGTGAGGCTTCATCACTCTTCAGGGAACTTAATTAGCGACCAAACAGTCAGAAACCGCTTGCATGAAGTGAACCTTCATTCCCGAAGACCGCTACGGGTACCACCTATAGCAATGCACAATCGTAGGATTCGATATCAATGGGCTCTTGAACACAGAAATTGGGCAGAAGAACAATGGCGTTTCGTGTGCTTTTCTGATGAGTCTCGTTTTGGTATGAGACCGGATACAAGACGTATACGACACTGGAGAACCCCTGGACGCCAACAGCGATTAAAATCCTGCCAGGAAGTCCATCCTTATAGTGGTGGAACCATCATGGTATGGGCGGGTATTTGGATCGGCGGAAGAACTGAGTTGATTTGGATCAGAGGCAACCTCAACGCTCAAATTTATGCTGAGACGATTGTATCAGACGTCATCGTTCCTCTACAAGTGCAAATCGGTCCCTTATTTCAGTTAATGCATGATAATGCACGACCGCACACCGCAAGAGTTGTAAGACAGACTCTCGCCGCAGCTAACATCAATGTCCTGCCCTGGCCTGCTCAGTCGCCAGACTTGAACCCGATTGAGCATGCATGGGATATGCTACAGAGAAGAGCTCTGCCGAATATGGAGGGTATCCAGTCGCAAGAAGACCTTTTTTTGTTGTTGCAACGAACATGGGCGGCCATTCCACAGCGTGATTTGGATGAACTCATTTTGAGTATGCCAAACCGATGTTCTTGTGTTGTTAGTGTTCGCGGTAGAAATACGGATAATTAATTGTTTAAGTTACCCAATAAAATTTTAGAGAAAACTGTTATTTCAGTCTTTTTTTCGAACTTTTGTGTTAGTGGTTCAAATGTCAAAAATCCCTTTATTAGGAAAATGGCAAATTTCTTTATTAATGCAAAGGTGACTTGGTTTATCGTTACTGTGACAAACGAAAACACTTTATTTGATGAATCCTTAAAGAAAATTTTAATTAATATCAATCAGGAGAAAAGTTATTGCAAAAATATATGTTGATCCCTAGACACTTTTGATGTGTGTATTAAACATTATTTTGTACATTTACCTTAATTTTCATAATAACTATGTTTGTCCTTTCTTATTTTCTATCCTGTTTTATTTGTTAGTAAATTGCACCATCGCTGCTAGTGAAAAACTTTTGTTTCGGGCAGTTGTTTCTTCTGACCGTACCGTTTTCACTAGACGACTCGGCGACCGTTCTAAAATCGTCACAATTGTCTGCGCCGAGTTCACGGTCGCACCCCAATTTTAGACGAACACATTCATATGGCGGGAACGTCTTCAATCGTATGAAGAGGGAATCGAGACCTTGACATCGGGATTGTGTAGTTTACAGTGACACGGACGTATTTAAAAGGAGTAGACTCGTCTAGGTAGGTTATTTTTATTCGTTTGTTCGTTACTTTCAAAATTTTAAAATAAAGCTTTGGCAGAAAAAAGGTTAGGGTTTTTCTGGTAACCATTTTTTTTAATTTGTATTCCGTTATTAGTTATTAACTGTATTCCGGCGAAATGAAAACCCGTCGTTTTGCCAATCCGACTTTCGACGAAGTGCGAACAAATGTTTTATTGTGTACCTTTGGCTAGTCCCTTGATGGAAGAATAATTTCAACCATACAACTGTCTTTTTCATTAATCGGTCACATCCCAATTTCAGAGCACCATTCATTGACGACCTCCGTGGCCGAGTGGTTTATACGCCGGATTTCCATGACGCCGACTCCAGAGGTCCCCCGGGTTCGAATCCCAGTGGGGGCAGATGTTTGTGTGATGAGTACGAGCATTTGTACTCCAGTCATGGATAGATAATGCGATTCAACTAAGAATAGGACCGATTGGGCGCCATATTGTGACGTTAAAGCTGTCAATTCAAACCAAATAGGTAGAGTGAGCAAAAAAGTTTTCATTTAATAAAACTTATTTACTAAGATTAAGTGAGAAAAAACATCAGATTTTTTAATAAAATTTATTTACTAAGGTTGAGAAAAGAAAACAACCGTTTTTTAATAATATTTATTTATTAAGACTGTGTGAGAAAAAACATTAATCAAAATCTAGCTCTTCAATTCCGCTGCATTACCACCGGAGTAGTTATGAATAATCATGCACTACTACTAGGTCACATATGAACATGGATCCTTTATGTAAACGAAAGCTTTAAATCGAGTTTTAAAACGCAACTTAAAGTGACATTTGGTTGACTATTTAGGTAATCAACCATTCATAGCCCAAGCTCAATAAATGAAAAAAATATCAACCAATTATTAATTATTAATATTTGTTATTGTTTGTTTACAAATGTTTGGTTTTATTGTAGCATTGGCCGAGTGCTAAAAAAGGGTTCCAAGTTTTTTTTGCAAACCGTACTTTCAAGCGACATTTGACAGATGGAGGTCATTGGCTTTCCTATTCTTATTTGAATCGTACTATATGTACAATATATGTATTCTATCCGTTACCCTAGTATCCTATAACACAAGCCTTACAGTGCTTACTTTGGGGCTAGGCTAATTGATGTGAGTGTTGGAAATATTTATTTATTTATATATGGCGCGAGCGTCCCCAATTATATGAACAGGGAGCCGAAACCTTGACACCGGGCCTGTAATTTTGTGTGTGACACTGATGCATTTAAAAGGAGTATTTACTCGTCTAGGTCGGTTATTTTTATTTTATAATCCCTTGAAGGAAAATTAACTTTAGCCAAATCACCTATCTGTTTGATTATTTTTATCTTAAGTGAAGATGGTGAGATACAAGTTCAGTCATACCCTGGAAAGCTGTAGAATGTGAAGGGGCGAAAACTAAACTGTATGTTGGTAAGATGATTCTTAGAGATTGATAGCAAACGTTCATAAATAATCTTTTCATATAACTTACCTTATGACTTCAGTAAACTTATGGGGCGATAGTTTGATGGTAGCAAAGGATTCTTCCCTGGTTTCATAATAGAGATAAATTTAGCCGATTTTCATGCAGCAGGAATTTATCCCAGATATAAGCAACCATTCTTGTTTGCCAGTTTTGAAGTTATACTTCTTTAGGCGCGTTATGAAAAAATGATGAGAGTGAAATTTTTAGATGCGCGCGCATCACTGTAACCCAAAAGTAACAGCATGAAGTTGGCCGCGGGCGCGTTATGAAAAAATCATGTGAGTGAAATTTCGAGATGCGCGCGCATCACTGTAACACAATAGTAACACCATGAAGTTGGCCGCGGGCGCGTTATGAATGTTAGTGAACCACTAAGTGGTTAATAATCCACCATTATTAGACATCTGTTCGAAAGGTACTTTGAACGATCCACGGAGCTCCATAAGTTTCTATATAGACACAACGTGTTTTAGTTACTTACAAGTGCTAATTACATATGGACTAATAACTTAAATTCAGTAGTGATTTTAATTGAATGTTTTGAATATTTATTTAATTTTTCAAATTAAAACTGAACTTAATTGACTGTGTTAACTATCCTTTTCCAGTCCTTTTATTATTTTATTGTAATTATTAATTATTTGCATGCAATTAAAAAATATTTTTAATGATGCTAAAGAAGTATAACTTCTCACGCGCGTACATAAGTTACACGCATCCATTTTTTCTAGATAAAAAATAACCCGATTCTAAAAATGTTAAAAATGACAATAAAAAAATCCAACAAAAATCTTTACCACAATATATGTATTTAAAAAGTGATGTCATAAAATACTTTACACAATAACATTTATCAATTTATCAGTCCATTGAGGCAACATAATTGCGTCGACATATTCATATGCATAATATGAAAAAAAAACTTTATATAAAAATGTATTACCGAGCACTATGTCATAGAAAAAATAATGCATTATAAATTTATCAAGATTTCTAAAATAGCTCCGAGGACTACCTGAAAAGAAAAAATATATTTTTTATAAGTACAGTCTACGACAAATTAAAATAACTAGTAGTCGCCTGACCACTCAACGATTTTTAATACCCTAGACACAACATCACGAACAAATCGTAGCCGAATCCTGTCCAAAAGGTACATTAGACGATCCACGGAGCTCAGTATAATGATTGCGTGACAATAACAATAAAAGGCATTATTTAAATATTTGACACAGCCAAAGTCACCATTAATGCATACTCTATAAGGTCCTAATTTAAATGCATGCGTCAAAGAGTAATGACAGTTCGAAATGCAAGCTCGTAAAATTTTACGACTTGTTGTTATAGGTGGAAGAATATGTCGTCATTCTGAATGCGCTGCGCTGTTAGCAATATACCAGGTACAGAGCCCGAGGAAAAGAGACAGCTACATAACCGACCACGCATTTGAATATCACAAATATTTCCTATTAAATCACTTTATAGTAAGTAGTAGTAGTTGCCTTTTCAACGGTTCGCGCGTAACAGTGAGCCAAGAAGTGCTTGAGTGTAGTTCAAGCACTTGTTGATTGGGACACATATTAAGCGCACCTGGTGTATCTAGGCTATTAAATGTCGTTGTGGCCACATCATGACCACGGCACAGCACGGTAACGTGAAACGGCACGGTACGGCGCCGTGCCGTGGCCCAATCTTAATTAGCCGTGGGGGCGTTAATAAGTTGAAGATGATTAGGTTAGGGCCAGGCAACGAATTAGCAAATAATTGGAATACGGAAGCGGTCGAAAATTGAATGCACATTTAAACTATTTAAGGAGCTGGTGAACAAAACGGTATAATTACACATATGGTCAATCTACTTTTTTTTTTAAAGTCCGGAGGTTTCTGGCCCGTTGAATTGAAAGTTGAAATAAATACTGTAGGTATGTCGTTAACAGCTTTATACAGCTCCTGTAAAATTTAATTTTATGTAATTATACCGTTTTGTTCGCCAGCTCTTCATTAAATGATTTTGCTATTGATATGAAATTTCACATTAGTGGTATCAGGCATTATCAGAATCTGGCGTTTCAAGAATCTGTCATTTGTAGAATTTGCCGTTTGTAGAATATGGCATTCATAGAATCTGGCGTCTGACATTCCCAGAATCTGACATTTGTGGACTAAAACGTTTTATTTTATTGGCCATTCTCATTAGTTATGACGAGGTTTTAATATTTAAATAAATACATACACATGTGTTAGCTCGCTGGGGTAGCAGAACTCTTGCTCATCAGCTTGGCGACCATTTCCTGCACTCGTTTCATCTCCTCCAGCTGTGACGTCACTTGGTACAATCTGTTCTCGCGCTCGGCCACAGTCTTCTCTAGCTGTTTTATCATCTGTGACAAAGAACATAAGTTTTTAATTTAGCAGATAACAAACAACCATATAACCTGCTGATGGTAAACGGCCAACAGTTTAGCTTATCACTAGTGGCCGCCCTTGACTTGGCCCGCGTTAATTTTTGTTTTTGCAGAATTCCTCGAGGACTGAAAATTTTTTCGAGATAAAATTTATCCTATGTCTCATTCCAGGTTATAAAGTAAATGTGTACGTAATTTCATCTAAATCCGTTCAGCCGTTTTTGTGTGATTGAGTAATAATGATACGAGTGCACTTACAAACTTTCACATTTATAATTTTAAGTTAGATAAAAACAAGTCTAACGGCCCGCCCGATTGGCAAAGGCCATCATAGCTTTAAGGTGTTATGTATAGACTATAGATACTTGCAATACCAAAGTATCACTTGCACCGTTTTCCTACTTCGATTTCATCATCAACCCAGACAGAAACGCAACACCACCAAAAAGTAATGTTATTTTAAAAAAAAAATAAAATTATTTTGTTGTGAAATTTTGCAAAAAGGAGAAGTAATATTTATTTTTGAAACAATGCTGAATTTTATAGAAACGACAAACAAAAACCACTCTTGAATTTCCATTTTTATATACATTCACGTCGTTTGCCCAAAAAAATTCATTGACTTTAATACAATGTTATGTCACTAGATGGCGCTGTATCAACTATGTATATACCTAAAGCGATAAAGAAAACCATAACGCGGGTCAGACTAGATCAGCGCCATCTATTGACAAGACGAATAACTTTATTCATTTATATCAAAACATTCACCATTTTACTTTATATTATTTTAAGAATAAATGGTAGCTGCTTTCCGTACAAGTATTTCCAATCGGATGTATAGAATATTTTTACAACAAAAAATAACTAGCTAAAGAAGGTATTATGATTTTAATACCTTAATTAGTTTTATCATTAATGTTGTACCTATGAACAACTTTATGATTTAAAAAGGATTTTTTAAGTTGGATAACTTTAAGCACAACCTCGATAATAACCGATTAATAAAAAATTTTTGGTATTGATAAGAGAATGCAGTTTCATTAATTAGAAATCTGATCCCATTTCAATCAGGTTTTTAACGCAAAAAGGCAATGCTTTGACCACAACCTCACCTGATGGAAAGCGATGATGAGGCCTAAGATGGTACACGCCTGCTTAGAAGAAGCCTGTTCACTCTGGCCTTAAAGAGGTCCAGATTATATTGGTCCGGGAAAACAGACCTCGGCAAGGAGTTCCAATCCCTAGCCGTTCCCATAATGAAAGCGGAAGAAAATCGCTTAATGTTATTAGTAAGGTTTATAGTACCGTGTCCTTATGCTCTGACTCCTTCCTAAGCGCTGCTTCGGCGGCGGCCGCATCTTCCAGCTTCTTGTCCCGCTGTTTCACTCGCTCCTCAAACTTTATTAATACTCCGGCCAACTCGCTGTTCTTATTCATCTGATGGCAGATAATAGCTTTATTTAATTATATACTTTTTAAGCATTTAACTGCTTTGTGTATAAATCTAAATACAAATTTACTAGAAAAAGTTCCACGCGGACCAGGCAGCAGATGGGACTCGAACTGTCCCTATCCGGGCAAATACACCGACCCTTGTTCTACCGCGGCCCTGATGGCCGTGTTGAATTTTCTCTAGCCTTAGGTTGCAAGGCAGCGCCATCTCTTCGCATTGTAGGTAACCCACAATGAAAACCTTTACAAGTATTAAAAATTTGAAAGAAGGAATAGCAGCTATAGTTGTATTTTTAATTTTGTAAGCATTTAATTGATATGTTTAAATCTAAAGAAAATTTACAAGAAACAATTGAACAAATTTCATGAGTTTGATTCAAAGTTATAACATGAGATTTTTAAAAAATCTGTGAATGCAGTTCTAGTTATTATTAAAAATAAAATGATGTCTTCTTTCAGTAAAATATCCTATCTTCAATATTTAATATACTTTCCCTCCGTGTGAGGTAGCCGTGGGACGCCCTGTAGACATATAGATCCGTACATATATAACATATACACATAATATTACTATAAGATATATACATATAATATAAATATGATATGACACATACATACACAGACTACACATATATAAGTTTAACTAGGTACCTAAACTTACTAGATCAAAAGTATGTACATTAAATTATCAAAAATTTAATAGGTAAGCACTTACTTGCTGTTCCAGTTTCTTCTGAATCGCTTTATTTTCGGATTCAGCTTGTCGCAGACGTTCTTCGGCCTCTCTTTCACGAGCTTTCATTTCGTTTTCAATATTCTACAAAAAAACAATAGCATGTTCTAAATTAACGTGCTTTTCAATCAACCATCTGTTATAATTACAAATAGGATTGTTTCAATTGACCGCAGCATTAATTCATTTTAATTAATTAATAAACACACACGTCTTTTATATAGCTGAACTGGAAGCTAATGAAAGAATATGATATTTTACAGTCAAAGTCTATATAAGTATCTAATTACAAGACAACACTATGTCTAGTAAAAACCACAAAAATAGTTTCTTGTGTGTATACTCTATTTTATTTTATTTTAGCAGACATAAAAATACACATTTCATTACATAGTGCAGCCAGACGACAAATGCTAAGTATTAATGTTTCACTGATATAACGCTTTAAAATCACGGATGCATTTTAAAGTATTTATCTATACATATAATAAAATGGTAGGAAAATTAAAACTGTACATTGAATATTTTTATAAAAAGAATACTTGGGGTGTGATCTACAATCGATAAAGAAACCAAAAATATAGTTTTTAGAATTTTTGTCCGTTTGTCTGTATGTATGTCCGGGATAAACTCAAAAAGTACTGCATGGATTTACTTCAAATTTGTCACGAATATTATTAAGAAGTCGGGTCAACATATAGGCTACATATTATCACGACACTCCACCCCAAAGTAAATAATACGGGGGTTGGAAGTTTGTATGAAAGTCCTATGTTTTTGAAAAAAGGGACTTGAAATTTAACATTT